>OZ020605.1:58736954-59936954 GCA_963971545.1 Philophylla caesio
ATTTCTCCATCAGTGCAATGGAGTCCTTACTGATTAGGAAAACCACCTGCATCGTTGCCCAATTGCTAGGGATAGTTTTCACCACCTTCCATTGTGTTGTTGGAAGTTCCGGATTAAAACTGCGAATCATTTTCAGAATTTCGTTGGGTTCGGAGGGTTTGGCCGGGATCCACGCCCTAGCTCTTGGCCTCACCGGCATTTCCTTCAAGTCTACCGCCTTCAGTTTCGCACCAGGGTAGACTTCGCCTAAACTAGCTATCGCCATATTGTATAGAGCAGCTGATCTTGCGTCCTCGCACGCTATGACGTGGATGTTGCTGTGAACCCAACCCGCCCCCTTGCAGGTCGGCGGAGGGCCCGGATTTATTCTCTGTACTTTTAATGCGATGCTCGACATTTCAGCCTTCACCCGTTTCCATTGCAGTCGCAGCGTTAGCGAATCCTCGTGATTCTCATCGAGGACCCCAAGCAAAAGTTGCTCATTTGCTACTTCTGCGAAGGATGGCTCCTGCGTTCTGATCTTTTTTGCTTGATTGTGCACAAGGTCCCCCGATCTATTGCGCTTGCTTGTTGCAGCCGACGTCTCCCTATGCTCTTTCGGCTGGTAGTTAGGAAGAAGGGTCATCGTCCATGCAACTCCTGCCTTAATTTCACGTGCATGCTCTGCTTCCGCTAGAGTGTAGAGTGGTGAAAGTCAACCTTGGCCGGAGTAATCCTTTCTTCCGGCCTCCTAAAGGCAGTGGGTGGCGGGGGTGGACTGCTCGGGGCCCGCGCATCAATTTCTGCCCTCTCATTGGCTGCAATCTGCTTGCCATATGCCGTGATCCTGAGTGCCTTTTAATCGCATCGCGGCTGGTAATAGGGCCCTGCATTGCATAGACCTTGGGTTTTTGGGCAGTTGCCCTTCCGACTCTTTAAGAGGGCTGGCCTCTGTTTTGATTTTTGTTGTTGTTGTTCTGTCCATCTTTAAGTCCCACGAGTAGCGGAGATCCGCGATACCCAGTGTAAGGCCTCAGTTACACACTGTTTGCGGCCGCGTTCCAGCGGGCTCCGTTCGGGACTAGGCTATTTAGGGGCCCCCAGCCTGGCTGATCCTCGGCACGGTGTCGCCTAACGCCCAGATCGAGCCCCTGAAAATACCTCTATACCTCGATCAAAAGCTATTTCCATATGACCTAACTATTGTGAAGCTTAGGCACATGGAACTGATTCCTGATCTAAGCTGGGCACCCATTCTGACATCGCACAGAACACACAAAACTGTGGTGCCCATTACCAGCCGGCAACCTCGCAGAGGGTCCAGCGGAAGATTTTTGCCAATAGTAATAATACCACTGTTTTTTTGTAGATCGCATCTGTCTTCTTCAAAAAAGCGCAAACCTGGCTTTCGACAACATTGGCTGAAGATATTTCCATGGCTCGAGCAGAGGCAAGAAAAAGCGTATTGCATTTTGTGTTGAAAGTTTTTATGTAATTTAACACAGCATTTGCGTCGGGATGAAGAAACACCGTCGCACAAGACAAATGTGCAGGCAAAAAAAGATCAGGCGAGCGTGGACGTCATGTTCATTGACCATGAAGAATCACTTTTATAAACGAAAGTACGGACTGCAGAGATTTGTTTAGTAATGTTTGTACTGGCTCACCATTTACCGATATCAATTTTTGATCATTTGCCTGACCTGCTCGAAAAATATTTTCCGGATTTCAAAATTGCTAACTGCATAAAATGTAAGCGAACTAGAGCATCCTACATTATTAAAGTCACGTTATCAACACAAACCATAACAAGCACAAATTTTCATTGATTGTATATGAAGCAACTGAAAATCGGGCACAGCGGAGTCTATATTTTTGACAATACAAAACCATATTTTAAGCTTCAACACACCATTTGAAAACGTTATTGGATTTTCAACTGACAATGCAAGTGTAATGACTGGGGAACTAACTGGACATTTTTCAAAATTCAAATCTGTTAATCAAAATATTTTTTTGATGCGATGTGTCTGCCACTCGCTGCATTTATGTGCGTTACACGTTTGGAAATGCTACCAATAGACATCGAAAAATTGGCTCGAGAAGTGTACGCATTTTTCGCTCATAGTGCAAAACGAATAGAGGAATTCAAGGAATTTCAGGACTACGTTGGATTTAAAAATCTAAAAATATTAAGGTTGTCAGAAATTATTTGGTTGTCATTTCAAAACGTTATTGAACGCTTATTATCTCAATGGATGCCGCTTCAATTATTTTTCATAGCA
Source organism: Philophylla caesio (assembly GCA_963971545.1). Lineage (NCBI taxonomy): Eukaryota > Metazoa > Arthropoda > Insecta > Diptera > Tephritidae > Philophylla > Philophylla caesio. The sequence goes on from OZ020605.1 coordinate 58,739,219, forward strand.
AATGAATAGCGAGTTCCATTCGGAATCTTATTGACTACATAGACTGTATAAGAAAGTTGTCTTGAAAATAATTATAAGCTAATTTGTTCATACTTTATTTTGAGCGATTACCTTGAGACAGAAGTTCAAAATATTGATTTCAATAACGAAAATATATATCTTCCGATTGCCGAAATACACATTAGTGTTCAAGCACACGAAATTATTTTGACAAATAAGCTCGAGGGCCCTGATTTGTTGACTGTCAAATATAATGTAAGGAATTTTTACAAATAACTTTGTACGCAAATAAAAAAAGATTTGATTTCAGTAATGATATTAAACATATTTCATTTCTTGACCCAGATCAGTTAAAAACAGCTCTAAGTTCTATATTTCTCAGTTTGTTAAACCGTTTTCTCAGTGGCAGTCTCTAAAATTCAATAAGAGCATAAAATTTTATAATAATTATGAGACTTTTTTGGAAAATATTCGTTGTTTAAAAGATGCATTAAATAAGCCTTTATTCGGTGAGCTAGCCGAATTTGCGCTTAATATTCTTAGTCTGCTGTTGCAGAACGCACTTTTTCTGACTTAAATTTAATAAAGAATGACAAATCAAATCGTTTCTCATTGGAAATGGTTGAAAGCATAATGTTTTCAAAAATACTAATGAATGAATTAATTTAAAAGATTTTAAAAGTTGTTACTCGCAAAGAGACCTTAATATATATGTATTTTGTTTGCTATAAATCGCTTGAAAGGATTTAAAAGCAAAACAAAAACAAGTAAGAAAAGCTTAATTACGGCGAAACCAGCCAGCCTTGGAAAAGAAAACAGAAGTTGTTACACTGCAGAAAGTACAAAGAACGTCACTGTTATGCATCAGTCGGGCCCTACGTACTACCCCCACGGAGGCCATTAACGCTATTATAAACATACTTGAAATCGGTTCATAACCACACCCACCTCCCATATAACGGAAGTTTTGGAAAATGCAAAAACTCCGTTTTTTCGGTATCTATTACAGCAAACTAAGCGAAATTTGGTATTTGGAGCGATTTTGAACTAAGAAATTAGGTATTTAAGTAATTTTCAAAAATAGGCATTGCCACGCCCACTTAAGAAAAATTGTCTGTATCTCAATAACGGTGTAAGGTATCGTCACAAAATTTGGTGGAAATATTTTCCTTGATATCGCTATTATTACCGTAGAAAATTTTTGAAATCGGTTCATAACCACGGCCATCTCCTATATAACGGAAATTTTGGAAAATGCAAAACTTCATTTTTCAGTATCTATTAAAACAAATTGAGTGAAATTTGGTTATTGGAGCGATTAGAAGTTAGGGATTTATGAAATTTTTAAAAGAGGCATTGTCACGCTCACTTATGAAACATTTTCTGTGTCTCAATAAACAGTATTAGGTATCGTCACGAAATTTGGTGGACATATTTTCCTCAATATCGCTGTTATCATCGTTAAACATTTTTGAAATCGGACCATAACCTAGCCTACCTTCCATATAACGGAAATTGTAAAAACTGCAAAAATGTCGTTTTTTCTTTATCTATTGAAGCATATTATTAAAATGTGATATTTAGAGAGATATTTACATAATTAAGAAACTTGATTTTTATGAACTTTTGAAAATTGGGCGTTACCACGCCCACTTATTCAAAAACGTCTGTAGGTATCTCATTAACGATGTAAGGTATCGCCACAAAATTTGGTGAACATATTGTCTTTGATATCATTAGCATTACCGTCAATAATTTTTGAAATCGGACCATAACCACGCCCAACTTCCATATAATGGAAATTTTGAAAAATGCAAAAAACTTCGTTTTTCAGTATGTATTGAAAGAAATTTTGTAAACTTTAATACTAGATGCTATTTCCAACAAAGAAGCGGGAATTTTATAAAATTATGGTCACCGACCATACAAAAATATATCGCGAGGGTATATAAAAATCGGTTTCGCCGAATTTAGCTTTTCTTACTTGTTACTCTAGTCATTGTAACCACGGACAGACAGACGGACGAACGGACGGGCAGACAGTCAGGGCTAAATCGATTCTTCTTTTCGTTCTGATAATTTTAGTATATATATGGCTATATCTATCTCGATTATTTTTTGCTGTTACAAGCAACCGTTATGCGAACAAAGTTATAATACCCTTGTGTACAAGGTCGCTCTGGTATAATAATATATAATAAAATGTACCTTATATGTATGTATACGTACATATATGCACATACATATGTACCTTTTAAAAATATACGTACTGAATTACTTATGTTCCTTTTTATTGCGTTTTATGCAATTATGTACAACATTATTTAAAAACAAATATAGTAAGACACATTTTAATATATTCATTCACTATTGTTTTCGGTTTACTTGTTAAAATGGAAAGTCTCTTACATACAGTCATATTTCCAAATACAAACGCTTATTTCAGCGGAAAGTTTAAAATACTATTTATCAAAAATTTTATAAAAAATTGTCTTTAAATTATAATTTGACTAAAATTTAATGACAACTTCTCATATACATATATTGTTAGAACTTGGGAAAATATGTTTAAACGCTGGGATACTTTTTTCTGAGATGGATGCATTTTTAAATTTTTGATGGATACTTTAAGGGCTAACGCAGTGGCAGCATTGGCTCACACCTAATTTTCACACGCAGACACATATGTATGTATGCACAAATATGTATGTATGTATATCAATTCAGCAACTTAAGCCACCTCGTAAACGTTTTTATTATTGTATGAAAAACCGGTTTATTTACGAGGTTTACGCAGTTACGAGGCATTTGCGCGTTTAGATGAATACACATAGTGTGCTTCATATATTAAAATATTCATTTTAAAAACTTGTTATTCCCAGATACTACTAACACACATTCCAGTCAAGTAAATAAATAATAATAATATTCAAAGTTAATATAGAAAAATGAAACACACTACGATTACACCCTTCTGGTTTCGCATCTGTGTTAATATATGTACACATAAACACACTCAAACTCTCTGTCATAAGTATTAAGGTGCAGACATACTGTGAAATTTTTTTTTAAAACTCAATCACAAACAAAAAAAATTTTGAATATATACATGAAATAAAATATAAGAATATAAAACAGTGTAAAGTTATGTAAAATAATATTATATTAAATGAAATTTTAGCGAGTTTTGCATTATTTATTTAAATATCACATATACTTAATACATACATTATAATTTATTATTAATTTATTATATTAACTTATTAAATACTTATTTTATATTTATAGCTCAAATTAATTTTTATAAATAAAATCCTTTGACTCTTTGCTCAGCTCAGATCATTCAATTTATAATTCTTAGTCCTTCAACTCAAACCCAAAAATAGGGCAATGGATTCTGATCAAGAATTTCTAGACCGAAATTTAAAACAAACATTAGACACCGAAAAGCGTGAGAAATGCAAATCTAGGTCAACTTAAGAGTTGAAAAAGTTCATATTTGAAACAAATAGATTGGAAATGTTCTGCTCCAAATGGTCACCATCGATTGTTTCAGATCAAACAGAAGCTCTTTTAAATGTTAAAATCTCCCAACTTGATCAAAACTGACAAATGGTATTAGAAACATACCAGACCATGTTTCTCTCAGACTCCTACTCAAGTGTAATGGAATCAGCTGAGCAAAAATATTCTAAATGAAGCGATAGCTACCAAAATTGCAAAGCTGATATGACTGAGGCCGTACAACACTTTAAACCTTAAAACTCAGTCTCAGGCTCAAAAGCCCAGCAACTGAGAAAAATTATTCAGAATCATCTGGAGTATTTTTGCAAGTTCCTCCATGCGACACGCGGAAAAATGTGAACCATTGTGACCATATTTTGAATATTCTAAGATCTTAAAATCGAAATAAAACAAAAAATTGTTTAGTTTTTTGTTAAAAAGTATTAATTCTGTTACTTGTTAAATTTTAACTTTAGTAAAAGCTATTTTCAACATTTTCGGTTTTTGTTGAATAGTCTTTTTCTCGCTGTATTCATTCTAGTTTTATCTGCTTAATATGGTCACTCTATCAGCTGACATACAACTTGGCATAATCAGCTGATTTCGTTGTAGCCGTAATTATGTTTTAGTATGCGAAATTTCCGGGCGAACGTGCGTCGGCATTGTGTTTCAGCCATAAGGCAACCAAAATTAACTTCCGCTCAAAAATTTTATTACTTACGATATAAAAAACAAAGGCAAGCTGGAATCAAAGCGATGAAAGTTTCGACCTCGCTTGGGAACCTCTAAGGTCACGATATGAAAATCGCCGAATACTTGCTGATAATCATCTCAAGACTCTATTAAGCTAAACTCCAGTTTACGGCGAAAACAGCCAAGCTCTCCAAAAATTGCAGACAAGTATTAATAACTGTCTCTCAATATTAAAGTCACAAGGCGTTTCGATAACTAATTGGGACCTCATGTTGGTACATATATGCACCTCAAAACTTCCGGAAGAGACATAAGCTCTTTGGGAACAACCCCTCTCATCGAGAAGACATCTGCCTCACTTGTCCGAAATGGACGACTTTCTAACCAATCGCTATTAAGTAGAAGAAAAGCTAAACGCTCACCGTACCTCCAAGCCCAAACAAAACCAGACTATAAACACAAAGCAAAGTTTTCAGAGTTTTCAACCCCCGATTAACTAAACGAGAGCTCAAAACGATAACACGAACGTAAACACGAACAAAACTCGTTCATTTCAAAGTGATCAAAACTACGTAAACTGTTGCAAATTGTGCAGTGTCTCACCCGCACACCCACTCAATATATGCCCAAAATTCAAATCGATTTCAGTACAAAAACGGCTGAAATTTCTTCAAAAAATCGGATATTGCCAAAATTGTCTTGCATTTTCACATAAAAGTAGAGAATGTAGAAGTAACTTCACCTGTTATTACTATTAAAAACCCATCATTTAATGTTATACATCAATTCTTAAAACTCAAACCTAAGCTTACCTACTTACTTAATTGGCGCATCAACCGCCTAAGCGATTTTGGTCGAGGTCAACAAAGCACGCCAGCTGTCCCTATCTTTTACTAACTGGCGCCAATTGGAAATCCCAAATATAGCCAAGTCTTTTTCCACTTAGTCTTTCCAACGCTGAGGAGGTCTTCCTTTTCCTCTGCTACCACCCGGGGGTACCGCGTCAAAAACCTTCAGGGCTGGAGCAATTTCATCCATTCGTACGACGTGGCCTAGCCAGCGGAGCCGCTGGTTGTTAATCCGCTGCACTATGTCTATGTCCTTGTACAGCTCATCTTTCCATCGTACGCGGTATTCGCCGTCGCAAAAACGCAAAGGTCCATAAATCTTTCGAAGAATCTTTCTCTCGAACACACCAAGAGCCCTCTCATCGTCCATGCTTCTGCACCATACAATAGGACGGGCATGATGAGAGACTTATGGAGTATGGCTTTTGTCCGTCGAGAGAGGACTTTACTGTGCAATTGCCTACTCAGTCCGAAGTAGCATTTGTTGGCAAGAGAAATTTTGCGTTGGATTTCAAGGCTGACGCTGTTATTGGTGTTAATGCTGGTTCCTAAGTAAACGAAGCCCCCTACTTTTTCAAAGTTATAACTGTCAACAAAGTTATAATACCCTTGTGTACAAGGTCGCTCTGGTATAATAATATATAATAAAATGTACCTTATATGTATGTATACGTACATATATGCACATACATATGTACCTTTTAAAAATATACGTACTGAATTACTTATGTTCCTTTTTATTGCGTTTTATGCAATTATGTACAACATTATTTAAAAATAAATATAGTAAGACACATTTTAATATATTCATTCACTATTGTTTTCGGTTTACTTGTTAAAATGGAAAGTCTCTTACATACAGTCATATTTCCAAATACAAACGCTTATTTCAGCGGAAAGTTTAAAATACTATTTATCAAAAATTTTATAAAAAATTGTCTTTAAATTATAATTTGACTAAAATTTAATGACAACTTCTCATATACATATATTTTTAGAACTTGGGAAAATATGTTTAAACGCTGGGATACTTTTTTCTGAGATGGATGCATTTTTAAATTTTTGATGGATACTTTAAGGGCTAACGCAGTAGCAGCATTGGCTCACACCTAATTTTCACACGCAGACACATATGTATGTATGCACAAATATGTATGTATGTATATCAATTCAGCAACTTAAGCCACCTCGTAAACGTTTTTATTATTGTATGAAAAACCGGTTTATTTACGAGGTTTACGCAGTTACGAGGCATTTGCGCGTTTAGATGAATACACATAGTGTGCTTCATATATTAAAATATTCATTTTAAAAACTTGTTATTCCCAGATACTAATAACACACATTCCAGTCAAGTAAATAAATAATAATAATATTCAAAGTTAATATAGAAAAATGAAACACACTACGATTACACCCTTCTGGTTTCGCATCTGTGTTAATATATGTACACATAAACACACTCAAACTCTCTGTCATAAGTATTAAGGTGCAGACATACTGTGAAATTTTTTTTTAAAACTCAATCACAAACAAAAAAAGTTTGAATATATACATGAAATAAAATATAAGAATATAAAACAGTGTAAAGTTATGTAAAATAATATTATATTAAATGAAATTTTAGCGAGTTTTGCATTATTTATTTAAATATCACATATACTTAATACATACATTATAATTTATTATTAATTTATTATATTAACTTATTAAATACTTATTTTATATTTATAGCTCAAATTAATTTTTATAAATAAAATCCTTTGACTCTTTGCTCAGCTCAGATCATTCAATTTATAATTCTTAGTCCTTCAACTCAAACCCAAAAATAGGGCAATGGATTCTGATCAAGAATTTCTAGACCGAAATTTAAAACAAACATTAGACACCGAAAAGCGTGAGAAATGCAAATCTAGGTCAACTTAAGAGTTGAAAAAGTTCATATTTGAAACAAATAGATTGGAAATGTTCTGCTCCAAATGGTCACCTTCGATTGTTTCAGATCAAACAGAAGCTCTTTTAAATGTTAAAATCTCCCAACTTGATCAAAACTGACAAATGGTATTAGAAACATACCAGACCATGTTTCTCTCAGACTCCTACTCAAGTGTAATGGAATCAGCTGAGCAAAAATATTCTAAATGAAGCGATAGCTACCAAAATTGCAAAGCTGATATGACTGAGGCCGTACAACACTTTAAACCTTAAAACTCAGTCTCAGGCTCAAAAGCCCAGCAACTGAGAAAAATTATTCAGAATCATCTGGAGTATTTTTGCAAGTTCCTCTATGCGACACGCGGAAAAATGTGAACCATTGTGACCATATTTTGAATATTCTAAGATCTTAAAATCGAAATAAAACAAAAAATTGTTTAGTTTTTTGTTAAAAAGTATTAATTCTGTTACTTGTTAAATTTTAACTTTAGTAAAAGCTATTTTCAACATTTTCGGTTTTTGTTGAATAGTCTTTTTCTCGCTGTATTCATTCTAGTTTTATCTGCTTAATATGGTCACTCTATCAGCTGACATACAACTTGGCATAATCAGCTGATTTCGTTGTAGCCGTAATTATGTTTTAGTATGCGAAATTTCCGGGCGAACGTGCGTCGGCATTGTGTTTCAGCCATAAGGCAACCAAAATTAACTTCCGCTCAAAAATTTTATTACTTACGATATAAAAAAAAAGGCAAGCTGGAATCAAAGCGATGAAAGTTTCGACCTCGCTTGGGAACCTCTAAGGTCACGATATGAAAATCGCCGAATACTTGCTGATAATCATCTCAAGACTCTATTAAGCTAAACTCCAGTTTACGGCGAAAACAGCCAAGCTCTCCAAAAATTCCAGACAAGTATTAATAACTGTCTCTCAATATTAAAGTCACAAGGCGTTTCGATAACTAATTGGGACCTCATGTTGGTACATATATGCACCTCAAAACTTCCGGAAGAGACATAAGCTCTTTGGGAACAACCCCTCTCATCGAGAAGACATCTGCCTCACTTGTCCGAAATGGACGACTTTCTAACCAATCGCTATGAAGTAGAAGAAAAGCTAAACGCTCACCGTACCTCCAAGCCCAAACAAAACCAGACTATAAACACAAAGCAAAGTTTTCAGAGTTTTCAACCCCCGATTAACTAAACGAGAGCTCAAAACGATAACACGAACGTAAACACGAACAAAACTCGTTCATTTCAAAGTGATCAAAACTACGTAAACTGTTGCAAATTGTGCAGTGTCTCACCCGCACACCCACTCAATATATGCCCAAAATTCAAATCGATTTCAGTACAAAAACGGCTGAAATTTATTCAAAAAATCGGATATTGCCAAAATTGTCTTGCATTTTCACATAAAAGTAGAGAATGTAGAAGTAACTTCACCTGTTATTACTATTAAAAACCCATCATTTAATGTTATACATCAATTCTTAAAACTCAAACCTAAGCTTACCTACTTACTTAATTGGCGCATCAACCGCCTAAGCGATTTTGGTCGAGGTCAACAAAGCACGCCAGCTGTCCCTATCTTTTACTAACTGGCGCCAATTGGAAATCCCAAATATAGCCAAGTCTTTTTCCACTTAGTCTTTCCAACGCAGAGGAGGTCTTCCTTTTCCTCTGTTACCACCCGGGGGTACCGCGTCAAAAACCTTCAGGGCTGGAGCAATTTCATCCATTCGTACGACGTGGCCTAGCCAGCGGAGCCGCTGGTTGTTAATCCGCTGCACTATGTATATGTCCTTGTACAGCTCATCTTTCCATCGTACGCGGTCTTCGCCGTCGCAAAAACGCAAAGGTCCATAAATCTTTCGAAGAATCTTTCTCTCGAACACACCAAGAGCCCTCTCATCGTCCATGCTTCTGCACCATACAATAGGACGGGCATGATGAGCGACTTATGGAGTATGGCTTCTGTCCGTCGAGAGAGGACTTTACTGTGCAATTGCCTACTCAGTCCGAAGTAGCATTTGTTGGCAAGAGAAATTTTGCGTTGGATTTCAAGGCTGACGCTGTTATTGGTGTTAATGCTGGTTCCTAAGTAAACGAAGCCCTCTACTTTTTCAAAGTTATAACTGTCAACAAAGTTATAATACCCTTGTGTACAAGGTCGCTCTGGTATAATAATATATAATAAAATGTACCTTATATGTATGTATACGTACATATATGCACATACATATGTACCTTTTAAAAATATACGTACTGAATTACTTATGTTCCTTTTTATTGCGTTTTATGCAATTATGTACAACATTATTTAAAAATAAATATAGTAAGACACATTTTAATATATTCATTCACTATTGTTTTCGGTTTACTTGTTAAAATGGAAAGTCTCTTACATACAGTCATATTTCCAAATACAAACGCTTATTTCAGCGGAAAGTTTAAAATACTATTTATCAAAAATTTTATAAAAAATTGTCTTTAAATTATAATTTGACTAAAATTTAATGACAACTTCTCATATACATATATTGTTAGAACTTGGGAAAATATGTTTAAACGCTGGGATACTTTTTTCTGAGATGGATGCATTTTTAAATTTTTGATGGATACTTTAAGGGCTAACGCAGTGGCAGCATTGGCTCACACCTAATTTTCACACGCAGACACATATGTATGTATGCACAAATATGTATGTATGTATATCAATTCAGCAACTTAAGCCACCTCGTAAACGTTTTTATTATTGTATGAAAAACCGGTTTATTTACGAGGTTTACGCAGTTACGAGGCATTTGCGCGTTTAGATGAATACACATAGTGTGCTTCATATATTAAAATATTCATTTTAAAAACTTGTTATTCCCAGATACTAATAACACACATTCCAGTCAAGTAAATAAATAATAATAATATTCAAAGTTAATATAGAAAAATGAAACACACTACGATTACACCCTTCTGGTTTCGCATCTGTGTTAATATATGTACACATAAACACACTCAAACTCTCTGTCATAAGTATTAAGGTGCAGACATACTGTGAAATTTTTTTTTAAAACTCAATCACAAACAAAAAAATTTTGAATATATAAATGAAATAAAATATAAGAATATAAAACAGTGTAAAGTTATGTAAAATAATATTATATTAAATGAAATTTTAGCGAGTTTTGCATTATTTATTTAAATATCACATATACTTAATACATACATTATAATTTATTATTAATTTATTATATTAACTTATTAAATACTTATTTTATATTTATAGCTCAAATTCATTTTTATAAATAAAATCCTTTGACTCTTTGCTCAGCTCAGATCATTCAATTTATAATTCTTAGTCCTTCAACTCAAACCCAAAAATAGGGCAATGGATTCTGATCAAGAATTTCTAGACCGAAATTTAAAACAAACATTAGACACCGAAAAGCGTGAGAAATGCAAATCTAGGTCAACTTAAGAGTTGAAAAAGTTCATATTTGAAACAAATAGATTGGAAATGTTCTGCTCCAAATGGTCACCTTCGATTGTTTCAGATCAAACAGAAGCTCTTTTAAATGTTAAAATCTCCCAACTTGATCAAAACTGACAAATGGTATTAGAAACATACCAGACCATGTTTCTCTCAGACTCCTACTCAAGTGTAATGGAATCAGCTGAGCAAAAATATTCTAAATGAAGCGATAGCTACCAAAATTGCAAAGCTGATATGACTGAGGCCGTACAACACTTTAAACCTTAAAACTCAGTCTCAGGCTCAAAAGCCCAGCAACTGAGAAAAATTATTCAGAATCATCTGGAGTATTTTTGCAAGTTCCTCCATGCGACACGCGGAAAAATGTGAACCATTGTGACCATATTTTGAATATTCTAAGATCTTAAAATCGAAATAAAACAAAAAATTGTTTAGTTTTTTGTTAAAAAGTATTAATTCTGTTACTTGTTAAATTTTAACTTTAGTAAAAGCTATTTTCAACATTTTCGGTTTTTGTTGAATAGTCTTTTTCTCGCTGTATTCATTCTAGTTTTATCTGCTTAATATGGTCACTCTATCAGCTGACATACAACTTGGCATAATCAGCTGATTTCGTTGTAGCCGTAATTATGTTTTAGTATGCGAAATTTCCGGGCGAACGTGCGTCGGCATTGTGTTTCAGCCATAAGGCAACCAAAATTAACTTCCGCTCAAAAATTTTATTACTTACGATATAAAAAAAAAGGCAAGCTGGAATCAAAGCGATGAAAGTTTCGACCTCGCTTGGGAACCTCTAAGGTCACGATATGAAAATCGCCGAATACTTGCTGATAATCATCTCAAGACTCTATTAAGCTAAACTCCAGTTTACGGCGAAAACAGCCAAGCTCTCCAAAAATTCCAGACAAGTATTAATAACTGTCTCTCAATATTAAAGTCACAAGGCGTTTCGATAACTAATTGGGACCTCATGTTGGTACATATATGCACCTCAAAACTTCCGGAAGAGACATAAGCTCTTTGGGAACAATCCCTCTCATCGAGAAGACATCTGCCTCACTTGTCCGAAATGGACGACTTTCTAACCAATCGCTATGAAGTAGAAGAAAAGCTAAACGCTCACCGTACCTCCAAGCCCAAACAAAACCAGACTATAAACACAAAGCAAAGTTTTCAGAGTTTTCAACCCCCGATTAACTAAACGAGAGCTCAAAACGATAACACGAACGTAAACACGAACAAAACTCGTTCATTTCAAAGTGATCAAAACTACGTAAACTGTTGCAAATTGTGCAGTGTCTCACCCGCACACCCACTCAATATATGCCCAAAATTCAAATCGATTTCAGTACAAAAACGGCTGAAATTTATTCAAAAAATCGGATATTGCCAAAATTGTCTTGCATTTTCACATAAAAGTAGAGAATGTAGAAGTAACTTCACCTGTTATTACTATTAAAAACCCATCATTTAATGTTATACATCAATTCTTAAAACTCAAACCTAAGCTTACCTACTTACTTAATTGGCGCATCAACCGCCTAAGCGATTTTGGTCGAGGTCAACAAAGCACGCCAGCTGTCCCTATCTTTTACTAACTGGCGCCAATTGGAAATCCCAAATATAGCCAAGTCTTTTTCCACTTAGTCTTTCCAACGCAGAGGAGGTCTTCCTTTTCCTCTGTTACCACCCGGGGGTACCGCGTCAAAAACCTTCAGGGCTGGAGCAATTTCATCCATTCGTACGACGTGGCCTAGCCAGCGGAGCCGCTGGTTGTTAATCCGCTGCACTATGTATATGTCCTTGTACAGCTCATCTTTCCATCGTACGCGGTCTTCGCCGTCGCAAAAACGCAAAGGTCCATAAATCTTTCGAAGAATCTTTCTCTCGAACACACCAAGAGCCCTCTCATCGTCCATGCTTCTGCACCATACAATAGGACGGGCATGATGAGCGACTTATGGAGTATGGCTTCTGTCCGTCGAGAGAGGACTTTACTGTGCAATTGCCTACTCAGTCCGAAGTAGCATTTGTTGGCAAGAGAAATTTTGCGTTGGATTTCAAGGCTGACGCTGTTATTGGTGTTAATGCTGGTTCCTAAGTAAACGAAGCCCTCTACTTTTTCAAAGTTATAACTGTCAACAAAGTTATAATACCCTTGTGTACAAGGTCGCTCTGGTATAATAATATATAATAAAATGTACCTTATATGTATGTATACGTACATATATGCACATACATATGTACCTTTTAAAAATATACGTACTGAATTACTTATGTTCCTTTTTATTGCGTTTTATGCAATTATGTACAACATTATTTAAAAATAAATATAGTAAGACACATTTTAATATATTCATTCACTATTGTTTTCGGTTTACTTGTTAAAATGGAAAGTCTCTTACATACAGTCATATTTCCAAATACAAACGCTTATTTCAGCGGAAAGTTTAAAATACTATTTATCAAAAATTTTATAAAAAATTGTCTTTAAATTATAATTTGACTAAAATTTAATGACAACTTCTCATATACATATATTGTTAGAACTTGGGAAAATATGTTTAAACGCTGGGATACTTTTTTCTGAGATGGATGCATTTTTAAATTTTTGATGGATACTTTAAGGGCTAACGCAGTGGCAGCATTGGCTCACACCTAATTTTCACACGCAGACACATATGTATGTATGCACAAATATGTATGTATGTATATCAATTCAGCAACTTAAGCCACCTCGTAAACGTTTTTATTATTGTATGAAAAACCGGTTTATTTACGAGGTTTACGCAGTTACGAGGCATTTGCGCGTTTAGATGAATACACATAGTGTGCTTCATATATTAAAATATTCATTTTAAAAACTTGTTATTCCCAGATACTAATAACACACATTCCAGTCAAGTAAATAAATAATAATAATATTCAAAGTTAATATAGAAAAATGAAACACACTACGATTACACCCTTCTGGTTTCGCATCTGTGTTAATATATGTACACATAAACACACTCAAACTCTCTGTCATAAGTATTAAGGTGCAGACATACTGTGAAATTTTTTTTTAAAACTCAATCACAAACAAAAAAATTTTGAATATATAAATGAAATAAAATATAAGAATATAAAACAGTGTAAAGTTATGTAAAATAATATTATATTAAATGAAATTTTAGCGAGTTTTGCATTATTTATTTAAATATCACATATACTTAATACATACATTATAATTTATTATTAATTTATTATATTAACTTATTAAATACTTATTTTATATTTATAGCTCAAATTCATTTTTATAAATAAAATCCTTTGACTCTTTGCTCAGCTCAGATCATTCAATTTATAATTCTTAGTCCTTCAACTCAAACCCAAAAATAGGGCAATGGATTCTGATCAAGAATTTCTAGACCGAAATTTAAAACAAACATTAGACACCGAAAAGCGTGAGAAATGCAAATCTAGGTCAACTTAAGAGTTGAAAAAGTTCATATTTGAAACAAATAGATTGGAAATGTTCTGCTCCAAATGGTCACCTTCGATTGTTTCAGATCAAACAGAAGCTCTTTTAAATGTTAAAATCTCCCAACTTGATCAAAACTGACAAATGGTATTAGAAACATACCAGACCATGTTTCTCTCAGACTCCTACTCAAGTGTAATGGAATCAGCTGAGCAAAAATATTCTAAATGAAGCGATAGCTACCAAAATTGCAAAGCTGATATGACTGAGGCCGTACAACACTTTAAACCTTAAAACTCAGTCTCAGGCTCAAAAGCCCAGCAACTGAGAAAAATTATTCAGAATCATCTGGAGTATTTTTGCAAGTTCCTCCATGCGACACGCGGAAAAATGTGAACCATTGTGACCATATTTTGAATATTCTAAGATCTTAAAATCGAAATAAAACAAAAAATTGTTTAGTTTTTTGTTAAAAAGTATTAATTCTGTTACTTGTTAAATTTTAACTTTAGTAAAAGCTATTTTCAACATTTTCGGTTTTTGTTGAATAGTCTTTTTCTCGCTGTATTCATTCTAGTTTTATCTGCTTAATATGGTCACTCTATCAGCTGACATACAACTTGGCATAATCAGCTGATTTCGTTGTAGCCGTAATTATGTTTTAGTATGCGAAATTTCCGGGCGAACGTGCGTCGGCATTGTGTTTCAGCCATAAGGCAACCAAAATTAACTTCCGCTCAAAAATTTTATTACTTACGATATAAAAAAAAAGGCAAGCTGGAATCAAAGCGATGAAAGTTTCGACCTCGCTTGGGAACCTCTAAGGTCACGATATGAAAATCGCCGAATACTTGCTGATAATCATCTCAAGACTCTATTAAGCTAAACTCCAGTTTACGGCGAAAACAGCCAAGCTCTCCAAAAATTCCAGACAAGTATTAATAACTGTCTCTCAATATTAAAGTCACAAGGCGTTTCGATAACTAATTGGGACCTCATGTTGGTACATATATGCACCTCAAAACTTCCGGAAGAGACATAAGCTCTTTGGGAACAACCCCTCTCATCGAGAAGACATCTGCCTCACTTGTCCGAAATGGACGACTTTCTAACCAATCGCTATGAAGTAGAAGAAAAGCTAAACGCTCACCGTACCTCCAAGCCCAAACAAAACCAGACTATAAACACAAAGCAAAGTTTTCAGAGTTTTCAACCCCCGATTAACTAAACGAGAGCTCAAAACGATAACACGAACGTAAACACGAACAAAACTCGTTCATTTCAAAGTGATCAAAACTACGTAAACTGTTGCAAATTGTGCAGTGTCTCACCCGCACACCCACTCAATATATGCCCAAAATTCAAATCGATTTCAGTACAAAAACGGCTGAAATTTATTCAAAAAATCGGATATTGCCAAAATTGTCTTGCATTTTCACATAAAAGTAGAGAATGTAGAAGTAACTTCACCTGTTATTACTATTAAAAACCCATCATTTAATGTTATACATCAATTCTTAAAACTCAAACCTAAGCTTACCTACTTACTTAATTGGCGCATCAACCGCCTAAGCGATTTTGGTCGAGGTCAACAAAGCACGCCAGCTGTCCCTATCTTTTACTAACTGGCGCCAATTGGAAATCCCAAATATAGCCAAGTCTTTTTCCACTTAGTCTTTCCAACGCAGAGGAGGTCTTCCTTTTCCTCTGCTACCACCCGGGGGTACCGCGTCAAAAACCTTCAGGGCTGGAGCAATTTCATCCATTCGTACGACGTGGCCTAGCCAGCGGAGCCGCTGGTTGTTAATCCGCTGCACTATTTCTATGTCCTTGTACAGCTCATCTTTCCATCGTACGCGGTATTCGCCGTCGCAAAAACGCAAAGGTCCATAAATCTTTCGAAGAATCTTTCTCTCGAACACACCAAGAGCCCTCTCATCGTCCATGCTTCTGCACCATACAATAGGACTGGCATGATGAGAGACTTATAGAGTATGGCTTTTGTCCGTCGAGAGAGGACTTTACTGTGCAATTGCCTACTCAGTCCGAAGTAGCATTTGTTGGCAAGAGATATTTTGCGTTGGATTTCAAGGCTGACGCTGTTATTGGTGTTAATGCTGGTTCCTAAGTAAACGAAGCCCTCTACTTTTTCAAAGTTATAACTGTCAACAAAGTTATAATACCCTTGTGTACAAGGTCGCTCTGGTATAATAATATATAATAAAATGTACCTTATATGTATGTATACGTACATATATGCACATACATATGTACCTTTTAAAAATATACGTACTGAATTACTTATGTTCCTTTTTATTGCGTTTTATGCAATTATGTACAACATTATTTAAAAATAAATATAGTAAGACACATTTTAATATATTCATTCACTATTGTTTTCGGTTTACTTGTTAAAATGGAAAGTCTCTTACATACAGTCATATTTCCAAATACAAACGCTTATTTCAGCGGAAAGTTTAAAATACTATTTATCAAAAATTTTATAAAAAATTGTCTTTAAATTATAATTTGACTAAAATTTAATGACAACTGCTCATATACATATATTGTTAGAACTTGGGAAAATATGTTTAAACGATGGGATACTTTTTTTCTGAGATGGATACATTTTTAAATTTTTGATGGATACTTTAAGGGCTAACGCAGTGGCAGCATTGACTCACACCTAATTTTCACACGCAGACACATATGTATGTATGCACAAATATGTATGTATATCAATTCAGCAACTTAAGCCACCTCGTAAACGTTTTTATTATTGTATGAAAAACCGGTTTATTTACGAGGTTTACGCAGTTACGAGGCATTTGCGCGTTTAGATGAATACACATAGTGTGCTTCATATATTAAAATATTCATTTTAAAAACTTGTTATTCCCAGATACTAATAACACACATTCCAGTCAAGTAAATAAATAATAATAATATTCAAAGTTAATATAGAAAAATGAAACACACTACGATTACACCCTTCTGGTTTCGCATCTGTGTTAATATATGTACACATAAACACACTCAAACTCTCTGTCATAAGTATTAAGGTGCAGACATACTGTGAAATTTTTTTTTAAAACTCAATCACAAACAAAAAAAATTTTGAATATATACATGAAATAAAATATAAGAATATAAAACAGTGTAAAGTTATGTAAAATAATATTATATTAAATGAAATTTTAGCGAGTTTTGCATTATTTATTTAAATATCACATATACTTAATACATACATTATAATTTATTATTAATTTATTATATTAACTTATTAAATACTTATTTTATATTTATAGCTCAAATTCATTTTTATAAATAAAATCCTTTGACTCTTTGCTCAGCTCAGATCATTCAATTTATAATTCTTAGTCCTTCAACTCAAACCCAAAAATAGGGCAATGGATTCTGATCAAGAATTTCTAGACCGAAATTTAAAACAAACATTAGACACCGAAAAGCGTGAGAAATGCAAATCTAGGTCAACTTAAGAGTTGAAAAAGTTCATATTTGAAACAAATAGATTGGAAATGTTCTGCTCCAAATGGTCACCTTCGATTGTTTCAGATCAAACAGAAGCTCTTTTAAATGTTAAAAACTCCCAACTTGATCAAAACTGGCAAATGGTATTAGAAACATACCAGACCATGTTTCTCTCAGACTCCTACTCAAGTGTAATGGAATCAGCTGAGCAAAAATATTCTAAATGAAGCGATAGCTACCAAAATTGCAAAGCTGATATGACTGAGGCCGTACAACACTTTAAACCTTAAAACTCAGTCTCAGGCTCAAAAGCCCAGCAACTGAGAAAAATTATTCAGAATCATCTGCAGTATTTTTGCAAGTTCCTCTATGCGACACGCGGAAAAATGTGAACCATTGTGACCATATTTTGAATATTCTAAGATCTTAAAATCGAAATAAAACAAAAAATTGTTTAGTTTTTTGTTAAAAAGTATTAATTCTGTTACTTGTTAAATTTTAACTTTAGTAAAAGCTATTTTCAACATTTTCGGTTTTTGTGGAATAGTCTTTTTCTCGCTGTATTCATTCTAGTTTTATCTGCTTAATATGGTCACTCTATCAGCTGACATACAACTTGGCATAATCAGCTGATTTCGTTGTAGCCGTAATTATGTTTTAGTATGCGAAATTTCCGGGCGAACGTGCGTCGGCATTGTGTTTCAGCCATAAGGCAACCAAAATTAACTTCCGCTCAAAAATTGTATTACTTACGATATAAAAAAAAGGGCAAGCTGGAATCAAAGCGATGAAAGTTTCGATCTCGCTTGGGAACCTCTAAGGTCACGATATGAAAATCGCCGAATACTTGCTGATAATCATCTCAAGACTCTATTAAGCTAAACTCCAGTTTACGGCGAAAACAGCCAAGCTCTCCAAAAATTCCAGACAAGTATTAATAACTGTCTCTCAATATTAAAGTCACAAGGCGTTTCGATAACTAATTGGGACCTCATGTTGGTACATATATGCACCTCAAAACTTCCGGAAGAGACATAAGCTCTTTGGGAACAACCCCTCTCATCGAGAAGACATCTGCCTCACTTGTCCGAAATGGACGACTTTCTAACCAATCGCTATGAAGTAGAAGAAAAGCTAAACGCTCACCGTACCTCCAAGCCCAAACAAAACCAGACTATAAACACAAAGCAAAATTTTCAGAGTTTTCAACCCCCGATTAACTAAACGAGAGCTCAAAACGATAACACGAACGTAAACACGAACAAAACTCGTTCATTTCAAAGTGATCAAAACTACGTAAACTGTTGCAAATTGTGCAGTGTCTCACCCGCACACCCACTCAATATATGCCCAAAATTCAAATCGATTTCAGTACAAAAACGGCTGAAATTTATTCAAAAAATCGGATATTGCCAAAATTGTCTTGCATTTTCACATAAAAGTAGGGAATGTAGAAGTAACTTCACCTGTTATTACTATTAAAAACCCATCATTTAATGTTATACATCAATTCTTAAAACTCAAACCTAAGCTTACCTACTTACTTAATTGGCGCATCAACCGCCTAAGCGATTTTGGTCGAGGTCAACAAAGCACGCCAGCTGTCCCTATCTTTTACTAACTGGCGCCAATTGGAAATCCCAAATATAGCCAAGTCTTTTTCCACTTAGTCTTTCCAACGCAGAGGAGGTCTTCCTTTTCCTCTGCTACCACCCGGGGGTACCGCGTCAAAAACCTTCAGGGCTGGAGCAATTTCATCCATTCGTACGACGTGGCCTAGCCAGCGGAGCCGCTGGTTGTTAATCCGCTGCACTATGTCTATGTCCTTGTACAGCTCATCTTTCCATCGTACGCGGTATTCGCCGTCGCAAAAACGCAAAGGTCCATAAATCTTTCGAAGAATCTTTCTCTCGAACACACCAAGAGCCCTCTCATCGTCCATGCTTCTGCACCATACAATAGGACGGGCATGATGAGAGACTTATAGAGTATGGCTTTTGTCCGTCGAGAGAGGACTTTACTGTGCAATTGCCTACTGAGTCCGAAGTAGCATTTGTTGGCAAGAGATATTTTGCGTTGGATTTCAAGGCTGACGCTGTTATTGGTGTTAATGCTGGTTCCTAAGTAAACGAAGCCCTCTACTTTTTCAAAGTTATAACTGTCAACAATGATGTTTGCTCCGAGTCGTGAATGTACCGACTGTTTATTTGATGACAGGAGATACTTCGTCTTGCCTTCGTTCACCTCCAGACCCATTCGCTTCGCTTCTCTATCCAGTTTGGAGAAGGCAGAACTAACTTCGCGGTTGTTAAGACCGATGATGTCAATTTCATCGGCGTACGCCAGCAATTGTACACTCTTATAAAAGATGGTGCCTGACCGATTTAGTTCTGCGGCTCGGATTATCTTCTCCAGCATCAGGTTAAAGAAACCGCATGACAAAAAGTCACCCTGTCTGAAACCTCGTTTGGTATCAAACGGCTCGGAGAGGTCGTTCACGATTCTGACGGAGCTGGTGGTGTTGCTTAAAGTCATTTTACATAGCCGTATAAGTTTTGCTGGGATACCAAATTCAGATATTGCGGCATATAGGAAATTTCTTGTCGTGCTGCCGAAGGCGGCTTTGAAGTCGACAAAAATATGGTGTGTGTCGATTCTTCTTTCTCTGGTCTTTTCCAAGATCTGGCGTATTGTGAATATCTGGTCGATGGTAGATTTACCAGGTCTAAAGCCACACTGATAAGGTCCAATCAGTTCATTTACGGTGGGCTTAAGTCTTTCACACAATACACTCGACAGAACCTTATATGCGTTGTTAAGAAGATTAATCCCGCGATAATTGGCACAAACTGCAGGATCACCCTTTTTGTGGATTGGGCAGAGCACACTTAAGTTCCAATCAGTAGGCATGCGTTCTTCCGACCATATTCCAGAGATGAGCTCGTGCATGCACTTAACCAGCTCCTCTCCGCCGTAATTAAATAACCCGTCGGCTTGGGGATTTGGTTTCAAGATCTTCTCCAACGTTGTTGCAGCTGCTTCCATTAAGCAATGTGAAGAAGTGCTCCCTCCATAATTTAAGTATGCTGTGGACATCAGTCACCAGGTCGCCGGTGTCATTCTTACCGGAATTCGCCCCGGTCTTGAAACCTTCTGTTAACCGCCGTACTTTCTGAAAAAATTTAGGGCGCTTTTCCTGTCGGCCAGCATCTCAAGCTCTTCGCACTCACGCATTTCGGCCTTTCTCTTTTTCTCATGAAAAATGCTTCTTGCTGTATCTTGGTGGGGGCACCGCTCATACGTGCGGCCAAGGAGGTCGTAGAAGCGATCTTTAGTCCCATCGTTCTTCTCTTCCGTCGGGGCGTAGGGGCAAATCAGGGAGATGTTGAAGAATCTCGCCTTGATGCGGATTGTGGCGAGACGCTCGTCCACCGGAGTGAACGACAGTACTTTACGGCGCAGTCTCTCTCCCGCCACAAATCCGACACCAAATTTGCGCTCCTTTATATGGCAGCTGTAGTACGCAAGGGCCTATAACTAATTCTAATTCTAATATAATAAATTCTAAACTGAAGATATGCTTTGAATTCTTCCAGACAGCAAGAAGGTGAATTCGATCATTCTCACCATACAAGTAGTAAAGAACCAAAAAGCAAAAAGTCTGATGAGGAAATGTGCTGATTTCCGAAATAGTACTATAACTTCTACCGCTTTGAGTATTGTTGTTTTTTTCCTTAAACAAAATTTTACCATAAACTAATCGGCCTTAAGGCTCGTAAATAATTGAAATTAAAAAGGCTCACTTCGAAACTTTCGGTATAGAAGAATATTACAAAACTCTACACACATTTACTCAAGAATTTTATGCACAACAGAAAAAAATATTGTAAAAGAAAGCATGAAGACTGTTTCCGATAGCTTGTTGGCACAGAACACTATCTTCGGGTGGATTTTGAGTGACCAGTTCAAGCCCATGTTTCAGCGTTCTCGACTCTAGTCGAACCAGTTCCCGATGACTTTTTAAGCTATATACTTAAGCGATTTTGGAAACAAGAAGATATTGTGGACATTGCTCAAGCCTCAAAAGAAGACCAAATCTACGAAAATTACTATAAAAATACAACAGTCCGGAAAGCTGGTGGTCGGTACAAAGTTGGTCTTCCCGTTAAAAGTATTTTCAAGAATCTCTAGCTCTCCAAAAGTTAGGGTTGTTTTCAATGCTTCTAAATCTTCAAGTGCTGATTATTTATTGAATGACGTACTCTGTACAGGACCAACTCTCCAAATTAATTAAATGCTTCTTATTCTCCATTGGAGATTATATCTGTTCGTATTCAATGGCGACATTGAAAAAATGTATCGCCAAATACTTGTCCATGAAAACGATCACGAATTTTAAAGGAAACATATGTCGACGATGTTTTTTCTGGCGGACATGATTTGGAAACTGCCCGAAAGTCGTTGTTTCAACTAACTCAAGCCCTAAACTCGGCTGGGTTCCCACTCAAAAAGATAACAGCCAATAACTTAAATTTACTTAAAGAAGTACACATTAAAAATCTCTTAGACTCCAATTTTTAAAAGATGGAAGACCAGAGTACAACTAAAATCTTAGGTACTCAGTGGAACGCTGTTCCAAATTCATTTTTATATACATTTAGTTCCCCACATACTCCACACTCGCCGACCAAACGCCAGCAGTTGCTAAACTGTTTGATACGGCAGGATGGCTATCGCCTATAATGATTAGAGCGAAAATCCTCCTACAAACTCTTTGGAAGGAAGGAACGGATAGTGGCGATTGTGTTTAACCCATTTCTCAACACACTTGGAGCAAAACCATTGAAAACTTCCATTCAGTGGAAACCATAAAAATATCTCGCTGGATTGGGTTTTCACCTACCTACAATGTCCAATGAATTTTGCGATGCGTCACAGGGAGCTTATTGTAATTGTCTGTATATTCGATGTCCTCCATTCGAAACTTATCTCTCAAACCCGTCCTTTACTCAATTTAGAAAAGGCAAACGTATTTTTATGGTGCGATTCCTCGATTGTAATCGCCTGGATAGATAAACTACCATACGTTTGAAAGACTTACTTGGCGAACCGAACATCCCAAATCTTAAAGAATGATAGGAACTCTGTTTGGCGGCATGTAAGCACCAACGATAACCCCGCTCACCTACCTACCCTTAGATATAGGCTTCAAAAGCTGACTGCTCAATTTCTTAGGTGCCATGGTCCCGAATAGCTCTGTGAAACACCTAGTCGTTAGGATAGTGCAGACATTTCATATGACAGAAAAGGAAGATGTTCTGGACCAATTCTCCTCCTTTACAAAAGCTTTACGCGTTATAACGCGACTAATAGCTCTAGACCAACGTAGTTACTTTGAGGATAAATACATCCATTTGTCCGCTAACAAACCCATTAGCAAAAAAAGTAGTTCACCTTTGCGAAGTTTGCGATATTGTAAATTCGCATTGAGAGAGTTTTAAACTTCAGACCTCTAACCTCGATGTCTGAAGATCCGAGTAATCGTCATCAAAGATGACTTACTACCTGCCCAAGAGTGGCGCCTAGGAAGAGTACTCAAAATTCACAGGGTGCAGATAACCACATTCGCGTGGCAGATATCAAAACTTAAACTGGTGTTTACACTAGGCCCATTGTGAAACTCTGTGTTCTCCCTACCCAATTGTTCCACGATATCATCCCATACCGCTATCACTTGAAATTAGACATTTTACTCCAACACCTTGAATCGTATTTTTTCTTGGTTGTGTCTTCCAGATCACCTGATATCTATCAGTGCCAGCTTTGTTGCCGGTTTGGTCGGTGCGGTCGTTTCGTCCCTGCAGGACTTACAGCAGCACCTCCGTCAACTTGCACCATTGCAAGGCGGCCGGCATGGTCATGATGAGGACTGCGGCAAACTCATCGACCTCTGAAATGCCTTAACTTTAGTCACTACTATATTTAACACATTTTTTTATACTACACTCGCACTAGAAAGCCTACGCGGGTCTGGGAGGATTGTGGAGATTGCCGCATCAGCTAAGGTGTTGAGGTACCCTTTCCGAGAGATGAATGGTCAGCGGGTGGTTATCGAATAGCTGACTCTGAACGGTCCCCTCCGATGGCCAGGAAAGGTCACAATGCTTGCCATCTCTGCGGACGAGTGACTAACCCCTTCCGCGCCTCCGCGTGGGACCATCTATGAACATTTAAGAACTAAATAAACTACACATTTTAACTGAGAAAACCGCAACGACTACTGCAACGAACAACGGACAAACGACAGCGACAACCCTCCCTTATCGGAATCCGGGATCTATCAGGACACCCTGCTCGCCTCCGGTCAGGAGTGTATCAGCCATTACCAACCACAGTATGCCAGATGCACAAGCCAAGACTACAACCGAAAAGCCTGCCACCCCTAGATGAAACACTATCTACTTCGAAAATGACACAGTCAAACAGGGTGGTATTAAAAAGAAACGGAAAAAGTCGCTCAACCAAATTCGTAAGAGTAGATACCAAAGGGCGGTATGTACAAACTGTCTAATACTGGTACCGTCTCCGGTTCTATTGAGTCGAAGGGGGTTGTGCACTACAAACAATTGATAAAGGAATACAAAAACTTCTTGAATGAGAGGTCATCTATCGTGCACATCCAGCCAGAGTCAGCATACGGGTTCAAAAGAGAAACCATTTAACAAATGAAAACAGCACTGGCAATTACGCAAAAGAGCCTAAAAGGTGGACTTCTGGCCGCCCAGACTTATCCCAGCGCAATTATAGCGATGTAGCCAATGATGGTCTTTAAGTGGCAAACGTCGACGAGAACTCAAAATCGCGGGCGTTGATTCAGCAGCACTGGGTGGACCCCCTTTCGGGGTTACTTGGTGATCAGATGCCCAAACCTCCTTGGACTTCCTTGCCGGATGTGTTGCTAAAATCAGTGAAACATTTGTCGGCTTTAAACTAAGGCTGATTCCGACCGAAGAGGTCCCCAGGAGACTACGTGGGCGTATCTGGTTATCCCCGTTAAGGTAGCCGGACGAGAAGCTGCTGCGCTGGCTGAAGATACAGAACGGTCACATTCCAGATTGTCAGCTCATTAAAGTTGAGTAGCCAAATAAAGCTAGCCGAAAACTACTCTTGGCCATCTGCGAGTCGCTGGAGGCTCTGGCCAAAGCTGACAACATAATCGCAATCGCAGATAAAGACCCTGAACAGTATATGTAAAGTACGTGCTGATTAATCTGCAGCACTCTAAAAGAACGACAGATTATGTGTTGATTATGCTCGGTGAGGAGAGCATAGATGTCGGTCTTATCTACGAGCTAAGGGTAAAAGACCTGCAGATCCTAACCAGCAGAATACATAACGTTTTCTATAGTGGTAACGCGTGTAAACCTAGGGCATGTATTCTAATCAAAAAAGGATTTAAATGCATTTCTCTGTTCAAATTACACCACAGCAGATTTAACGGTGGTAAGGGTGGTGACCGAGGAGAATAGAAACCAAATCTTGGCGTCTGCCTAAATGGCACATGACAGGGATGGTTCACCGGACGAATTCAGGCACTTCATCGCACAAAATCGGGGAACGAACACCATAATGGGAAGCGATGGTAACGCGCGCAGTCCTATCTGGAGGCGAGCCTCTTCTGAACTTTGTATTAAATACCATTATTTGTATATGTAATAAAGGCAGTAAACCTACCATCATTTTCCCCAGTTCGGAGAGGTTCTCGGGATGGGAAGAGGTGGTGGATATAACGCTATGAACCGATGGGGTAATCTTAGATGACTAGAGGGTATCAAACTAGGCATGAACGCCTTTGATCACTGTTGGATACTCTTCAGCATACGCGGTGAATCTCGCACCACTTCTCTATTTCGGAACCCAGAAAACGAATTGGGATAGGTTCCACAAGATCACTTCAAAAAGTCTAGGGAGCGGTAAAATCAAAAAAAATTTTACGGCAACAGCGCTAGATGAAATAACTGGTAGGATGGAGAAATCTCTTGAAATAGCCTTTAAAAAATCCACAACTGGTGAACTTAAGGAGTTCAGGTCCAAAGTTAGGAAAACATTCAACGATTGCTATAGGACAAAAGTATGGCAGCCATACAAAGACTCATTAAAACAGTACCGAAAGCAGTAAGGAAGGCAAAGACAGGAACCTGGCAATCAAAATGCTTGTCCATAGAAACATGCAGGGATTCCGCCAGACTGAACCAAATTCTGTCTAAAGAGCACTCATATCCAAGGTTCATTAGGAAGCAGGATGTTGTGTGGACAGATACTATCATGGATTAATTGGAAGCCCTGATTAACACCCACTTCTCGACATGCGGTCAGACACCAACAACGTAGACTCATACCAATTTTCCGGAACCCTCTAAAGTGACACTTGAACCTGTCATGGACAGAGGAAAAGGAAGATTCGCAATAAACTATTATCAACCCTTCAAATCCCCTGGTCCGGATGGGACTTTACCGATAATGCTGCAGAAGCTAAGAGAACCCATAATATGACTGGATCAGGTTTTTAAAGTCGGCATTCGACTATTAAACATTAAACAAAGTTGGAAAAGGGTCAGAAAAGAGGTAGAAGAACCCACGATAAAGCAAAAGACTTAAGGCTAATAATCTTTTCTGCTTAAAGCATTAGAAAGATTGGTAGGCATGCACATCAGATCCATTATAAAGGGATCAAAGTCATCGACAGCCCAACATGCGTATATAAAGGGGCGGTCAACAGAAACTACTCTCCACGAAGTTGTGGGCACCATAGAAAAATCAATCCACTTCACAAAATTGCGGAAGAAGTCTGGCTCATTTATGATGTATCGAAAACGGTAGACCTCTTCAATAGATCAAGAAAGGAAATATTCCGTGTAACAGACACAATTACGGGTCACTGGCCGCATGGTGAACACGCGGCCACGATTGGCCACCCATTTATAATCACTGTAGCAGCTGCAAGCACGAAGATAGCAGATAAACTATTTTTCACTATCTGTGTGAGTGCCCTGCTCTGGCGCGCCTTAGACAAGAAACACTAGGGTTTATTTCAAAAGAGTTAACGCAGATCTCTAGTGGCAATAGAAACTGCTTAAGCAACTTCATCCACAAATCAAAGTTGTTCTAAAGTTAAAGGCCGCAAGACATACCAGATGTTCCATCAAAATAGCGTAACAAAATGGTGCTTCCAGCGCAAATTGGGTTCTAGTAAATCAAAGACTAGGCAACGCTTCCACCACAACCTATCGGCCAGTGCTATGTCAGAACAGCCACGAGGCTCGCAAGGTTTAGCCACCTCTTCGCCAAAATAATGGATGAATTTTACATCCTCAGCGCCATCATTGAGGGAATTGCTGACGTTGGAGGAGGTAAACTGTTTTGTTTATCGAACCCAACGGGATTGGAATCGGCAACTCATCTGAAGTTGCCACTGACGCCTCTCTGGTTAGCTGATCTGCTGCCTCATTTCCAACTATGTTGCGGTGTCTAGGAACCCAAATTAAATTTACCGAGAGTTCAGAATCGCTCCAAATAAGAAATTTCATTTCATTTGCTGTAACAGACACCGAAAAATCGGAGTTTTTGCATTTTTAAAAACTTACGTTATAAGAGAGGTGGACGTGGTTATTGACCCTTTTCAATACCAACCTACCATGTCCAAAAAACAATCTATGTACCATTTCATTGAGATATCTCAATTTTTACTCAAGTTATTGAACGGACGGACAAACGGATGGACAGACAGTCAGGGCTAAATCGATTCCTCTTTTCATTCTGATAATTTTAGTATATATATGTCTATATCTATCTCGATTATTTTTTGCTGTTACAAACAACCGTTATGCGAACAAAGTTATAATACCCTTGCGTGCAAGTACGCTTGGGTATAAAAAAATAAAAATAACTACAGTAAATGCTATCTCCAAGTTCCCGAAGCCAGCACTGGCGAAGGAATTCAAATGTTTTCTTGAGTTAGGTAACATTTGTCGCCCATTTTTGCCCGACGCGATAAGCAATGTAACAATGAAGATACTACAGTTTTGCGGCCTGCCAAGATGATCTGGCCAATATTACCCTGTCGATTCACATGTCTCCGGAGGAGAAACTAACGCTAATGCCCAACGGATTGCACAATGCAGTGCGTTATCAAGTCATCGGCAATATTTTGTAACATCTTCGGCATTTCGACACTTACTGGAAGGAAGAATATGTTCACCGAACATAAACCTTTCAATTTACCGCAAGCGATAAACCATTACGAACAACGCGCCACCCAAATTTAAGCAACAATTGGCGCACTGCCAGATGAAGAAAATGTCGATGCCTAAAAAATAATTGCATAATTGTGCATTTAGGACTTAAAGCCCCTCAAAGTTTATCATAACGCAGCATGTAGCCACTTACATCAATAGTGTGTACGAACCCAGTATCGAAGAACAACTAATATTTCCTTACCTGTACTCTTAAGTGTAACCGGCACAGATAACAATCACCTAAGCAACACAGTTCCACTTTGAAAATTGCGGATCCTGCGAATAATGGCTTGGTAGAGCGCAGGCAAACACGCTTAATGCCGTAATAAGATGTCGCAAAATGAAAGACTGGTGCTCATGCTACTTCTAATTCTGCTGTTAACGAATAATCGCCAAATAAGATAGAGAAGTAACTACGTCGGGTATGCTTCTTCGATTGCAACTACGAGTAGCAGCATATGTTTACATTGTCGTAAAAGCGAGTAAATGAGATCGAATTTTTCAAGCACATACGGTAGCATTTAGCCACAGCGAAGCCAATATAATTCATCCATGCATTCATGTTTGAATAGATCCACAATATAGTTATTGCAATTTTAATTGTTCTGCAAGTCTAAACAGAGCCTAGTTCAATTTTTCTGCATGAAAGTGTGGTCAAAATATGGGACAATAGGTAGCTCACTTTCCGCGGCGAACCCTTACTTAATTTTTATATTAGCTTTATAACCACATAGCATATTAGCTTACTAGCACTAATTGGTTTAACCATGAGTACTTATGTAAGTCCTCTACCGTTCGTTATAACCAATGCTCCCTTTCCTCTGCCACCAGTGGATACGACGACGAAAACTTCAGATCTGAGACGCTTTCAAAGTTTCGAACGACATCATCTAGCCTGCGGAGTCGCTGGACCTTAATTCACGGAACTTGTTCTTGTGAAGCGCGTACAACTCATCGTTCCATCGTCAGTGGTATTCGCCATCGGAATGGTCCATTAAAACTTTCGATGAATATTTCTATTAAACAC
Organism: Philophylla caesio; assembly: GCA_963971545.1. Classification (NCBI taxonomy): domain Eukaryota; kingdom Metazoa; phylum Arthropoda; class Insecta; order Diptera; family Tephritidae; genus Philophylla; species Philophylla caesio. The sequence goes on from OZ020605.1 coordinate 58,767,972, forward strand.
TCCAAAACACCACTTATCAGATGACTTCATCGCCAATGCTTCTGCGCCGTTGAAAATTCCATGGCAAACAAAAAGATTTAAAAAGCTTAAGAATTTGAGAAATAAATTTTTTTAAAAGTTTAAAGTATCAAGAGCCTTAGTATATAAATACAAATATCTCCATTACTTCAAAAAGTTTAAGTCCTTAAGTAAAACGCTTCAGCAAAACTACATATGTTCATAAGTTCAAAATTGAAATCAAATCAAATCCAAGGGCATTTTGGCGCTATGTTAAATCCAAAAAGTCCTGTTCTAGTATTCCCTCGGAGGTATTTTATAATGGAGAATATGCCTCCACGACTCAAGACGTTGCCGATTTTTTCGCTAAATTTTTTAGTTCAAATTTTGATCCTGGTCTGAAGCCTTAATAGGTGACACTCCTAACGCCAATTCTGCTTTTAATTTCGGGTCTCTGTCGCTAACCATTAATGATGTTTGTGAAGGCATTCAGAACATCAAAAGCTCCTGGCTATTGGATGTTGATGGGTTTTCATCTCATCTATTCAAGAACTGCTCGGCCATGGCTTATCCACTTTTGCTAATTTTTAATAAATCTTTAGAATGCGGTGAATTCATAGATGCTTGGAAGGTTACAAGTATCACACCTATATTTAAAATCGGTAAAAAATGTGATATTGCTAATTATAGGCCGATTTCGAAACTTTGTACAACATAAAAATTATTTGAATATATCATTAAACATAAATTGTGTTTTGCAGTAAAGCGCTGTATTTCTAATAACCAGCATGGCTTCATGGCTGGTAGATCAACCGTCACTAATCTTGCAGTTTTTTTCGAATACCGTATGTCTGCTTTCAATAATAGACTTCAAGTAGATACTGTATATACGGATTTTTCCAAGGCGTTTGATAGGGCTAGTCACTTAATTTTAGTCTCTAACTGTTTAGTTTTGGGTTTCACTCCGTTTTCTTTAAATGGGTGTAGTCGTATCTCTCGTCGTAAATTCGACGACAACTCTTCGCATTCTTTTATAGCTACGCCCGGTGTTCCTATGAGAATTATTTTGGGCCCGTTGCTCTTTATAATTTTTATTAATGACATTTCCGAATGTTTTCACTTCTCTAATTTCCTCCTGTATGCAGATGATTTGAAAATGTTTAACACAATTTCAAGCCTTTCGGATTCTCTTAAGCTCCAGTTGGATCTGAATAATGTTGCGGCGTGGTGTGATAGGAATCAACTTCATTTAAACAGTAAAAAATGCTCTCATATGTCTTTTTCAAAGTCTAGGGAAGTTATTTCTACCTCATATTTCATTAACAACTCGCGACTCACTACTGTGAATGAAATCTCTGACTTAGGAGTAATTTTTGATTCGAAATTTACGTTTCTCAATCACTTAAATAACATCATCGCCAAGTCTTATTCTACCTTTGCTTTCATTCGACGTTTCGGTTCTGGTTTTACGTGCCCATACACTTTAAAGGTACTATTTACTTCGCTTGTGCGATCTAAGATAAAATATGCAGTATTTATATGGAGGCCATATCACCGTTGTCACATTAATAGACTAGAAACCATCCCGAAGAAGTTTCTTCGTTTTGCTCTTAGATCGATACATTTCTCTGATCCGATTCCATCGTATAGTTCAAGATGTGCATTGATAATCTTAAAGTCTTTAGAAAGTAGGAGCAGTATACTTTCAATCTGCTTTGTTTTTGAGTATCGACTCTCCAGTTCTCTTAGAGAGTATTTATTTCTATATTCCTCAAAGAAACTTGCGGAGGAATGACTTGTTCTTCTTGGAGTGTGTTAGGACTGTTTATGCGTCTTATGCCCCTTTATTTAGAACTTTGAAAGAATTTAATCAAGTCTCAAATTCTCTCGCTTTTGATTTTTCGTTAACTAGGCAAAATTTCAAATTATTATTAAATGAATTATTTAGATAAACTTTATTGTGTATAACTATTTGTATTCCCCTAGTTTTATATAGTCTGTAAGAAATCGTATATTTATTAGACTTAATAAATAAATAAATAAACTGTAAGGCAGACGAGTTGGCTCGGCAATGTATAATAGAGGTCATCCCTGCGGGAGCAAAGGTCATTGGGTAATATTTTCGGGCTACCAAGGTACTACTCTCAGTCTTGATTGGTGTTCTTACCGGCCACTGTCCGATGGGTATCCATGTTGTACGACTGAACATCGTCTCATTTCTGATGTCTGACGTGCTGTATAAGTTGGAAGTATTATCTCAGCACTACGGTCTTAGCAGACCTGCTTTCGCAGGGTTCAGGTACAAACATCTTGGCTAGTATTTCATAGTTACTCCTGAGATGTTCACTGATGTGGACAATGGCCGTTTGTCGGGCTGCATTACGACGAATAGTTAATGTGTGGCTCAAGCCATTCTCATAAACATATAGGAGTATAAAAAATTAAATGTTTTAAATAACATTGAGTAGGTACTTATGTTCGTCTTGCAATTTTACGTGAAGATGTTATTTGTGTTTTTTTTAAAAATGGTTTCAAAAAATATTTTTGTAGACAAATCACGCTAGATAAACTGTTACATACACTTGAATTTTTCGGCGTGTAACGTTCTTATATTTCGGTCTTTTTGGGGTTCCTCCCCCCCATATCCGCGCCTGAGTCGAGTTGATCGAGCCTAGGTCGTTGTTGCAATCCAATGTAAGTCCAACCAGAATATCAAGGTTTTAGAAAAATAAAAAAACACTGACGAGTAATTAGGAAAATTGCTGGTATCGTGTGTGTTCAAACCTTGCATGTAACTAAAATGTAATTGTTCTAAATAACATAGACGCCAATAAACCACAAAAACATGTATTTGGGTTTTGTTAGGGTTAATTTTGTAACGTTTCAACATTAACGATTTGATTTCGTTTAGATAACAAAGCGCCAAAACGTAAAAAACTCATTTATATTAACAAGATTTCTCTTAATAATTATATACGAGTATATATGTAGGTTATTAACTTCAGCGTCAAGAGAAATAATATGGGTATTCATCTAAAGGCGCAAATGCCTCGTAACTGCGTAAACCTCGTAAATAAACTGGTTTTTCATACAATAATAAAAACGTTTAGGCCGCGGCCACGCAGTAAGCGACTGAGCGATGAGCGGCTGATGGCTTTTTACTGAGCGACTGTTCTTGAGCGATTACCAGTTAAAATGCCGTTGTCAAGGGCTGTTCAGCGTATATTACTGCTTGAAAATCGATATAATGTTTATAGAATCTTGCTACGTATAAAAAAAAAGAAAGAATGGTGTTCATCCTATAAACCAAACGAGATGGAGGTTCGGTGAATTTAATCATTTATATCAAAATCTACGAAAAAAATTAAATGTGCTTGTGTACTGCACAATTTTGTGAGGGAGCGCGATGGCGATAGTGATCTTGATTACTTACAAACAACAACAATTATGAACAATGATAAAGGCCATGCCACATAAGACTTCAGCTTCGCTTTACGTCAGAGTTTAGCTTTGACAGCAAAGATGAATACATGCAATTATACGGAATTTCCCACATAGGCAACACCGTCGCCAAAGCGAAGCGAAATCTTGGGCAACTCTCATCTTTTCGCTGACTTTGACAGTTCGCTCATTACCAATTTCGTTTATTTCTGACATTTGTCTGTTAACGGTCGACGTAAATTTTAAAATTTTCCTACAAAATCAAGGTAAATATAAAATTTAACTGAAATAAATGCTGAGTACACAGTTTTTTTTTACTTTTAGCAAAAGAAATGGAGGAAAAGCTAATCGAAGCGGTGAAAGTGCAGCCAAGCATCTTCGACAAAAGCTCCCACCTATTCCGGAATAAATACCTAAAGGATCGGGCATGGCAGACAGTTGCTGCTTTTGTAGGAGTTTCTGGTACGTGTATTTTATTGTACATATATAAATATATTTATGTATATATGTAATGATTTACTAAAGGCTTTTTCTTTTATAATAGAGGAGCATTGCAGAGCACGGTGGAAATCACTTCGTGACCGGTTCGTGCGGGAGGTGGCAGCAAATCGTCCACGTTCAGGAGAAGCTGCAGGCGAGAAGCCGGAGTGGTGCTACATGGAAGCAATGCGCTTCCTAGCAAAACACGTTGCGCCAAGAAAGTAAGCTAAATACACACTTCCCTACATATTACTTGTATGCATATACACACTCGTACGTGCACACATTTTTGTAATAATAGAATAATAGTGGTATTTTAGAGTAGTTGTCTTTCTTTAAACTAAAACCTGTATACTAATATGTTGTATTATATCTCAAAACTATTCGTACATAAGTATATCCTAAAACTAAAAACATCTACTTATCTAATATGGTGTACGTAAAACTGTCCTCTTCAAACAAATAATATAAATAAACAGCAAAACGCATTTAGATATTCTCAGTCATGTGCATCCAAATGACCAAGGTAACATTGGCCGTTAAGTGCGTCTTAAGGAAAACCCTTGAGTAGCATGTTTTGTTTTCCTTCCTTAAGAGTTTAACAAAATTATGTATACTGGATGCTTACAAATAGATAAACAATGGTACCTAGGCACACCAAAGTATGTATATACATACATATGTACATTCATAAAAAATTAAAAAATATTCAGAAACATGTATGTATGTACATATGTAGGTACATACGTCTAGGCAAATATGTATGTATAGATATGCGTGTTGCTGTTTAAAAGAATTAACAAGTAGTTAATTACTATGTATGCTACTATATTCATTTTTACTTCTTTTCTTTACAGAACATTTACCAATTTGATGTTCGACGATGAACTGCCGTCGTGTAGTAATTCTCCACAAGCGCCGGAGATAGAAGGTGGCGAAATGATGGAGGATTTGGTGGAGGTGGTTGAAGAGTCACCAAGTGCAAGCACTCCTGCAGGAAGGAAGCGAAAGCGTTTCGACGACTCGCACGAGCGGTTCGATAGGCTATGTGGGACGATAGAGTCCGTCATTTCGAAGAAGGTCTCCTACACCGAGTCCGAAAATAGCGCCTTCCTGCAGATGCTGGACGAGTGCTTGCAAAAGAAGCCCGAAGACGTACGCGATAGGCTCAAAATAGAGCTACTTAATCACGCGTACAACAGCAACTAAAATTGTATTGTAGTTTTTAATATATGTATATATATTTATCTTTTTTGTTTTTGTTTTCATACATATATACTTACATATCTATATGAACATCTATGTATATTTAGTGAAATATTTATGTACCTAAATGCGTACCTGATAAAAAAAATAAATGGACTGAATTATTTATAAATTGTAATTCTTATTCTTCAGAAATATAGGTAGTGATTTGTTACACTGGTTTTGATCAACATTAATATCTAATTTGTGTTTACATATGGTTTTCGTTTTTCTTGCAGGCAATGCGGCTTACAAATGGTATGAATTTATGTACATACGTAGTGTTATCGACAAAAATTTATACAACTGGATCACCCTAACTGATCTATCTATACTACATACATACGTATACTCGTATGCTTGTACATGCACATAACTTATATTCACATATTAACCACTGTTGATTGTTTGCTTGATCATTGCTTTGTAAATTACATATTTATTTATACCTACTTATGTACATAAATACCATTTCTTATTATACATATGTTTACGATATACCTATTGTTATAGTTGAAATGACCTAAATGTAATGTCACGCCAGATTTCTACTATTTTTAGTATAAATATGGGTTGTATGAGCTTCTTATGTTACAGTTGTAAAAGAGAAGGTTGAAATACAATTAATTTTTAAGCGTGATTCCACATGCTACGGAAACTTGTGTTTTTTTTTACTTTAACTATAGACAACTGCGGCGCGAAATCTTGAGCGCAACATGTAGGTAGGTATACGTATTAATAAACAAATGTACATATCTGCGTTCGTATGGAAGAGTAGCTTAACAATTAAGTAATCGCAAAAAGATGACCTTACATTCACATACATAAGTATGTATATTCATGTGCAGTTACATACATATACATGCACTTCCATTATATGTACATAGGTTCACTACTTGCATATTTGCATGATTTTAGATCTATATTATACAAATAAATTCGATTTTTAAAAAATGTTTAATGAAACTTGAACTGGATTTGATTAATTGTATACATATCTCTGTATAAGCACTCATGTGTTACGTATGTATGTATGTATAAATGTACATTCTAGTACATATATAAAATAATTTAGCAGACATCGTTAAAATACAGGAGTTTAAGTCAAAAGAAGAGTCTGTAAGGGACAAAAAAACTGAAATGATAATGAGAATACATAAATAGTACTTCATAGCACTTACTTAAATTGGGTTGGACACGATGTAGTCTTTCAATTTGTCCCTTAGAGCAAATGCACCTCTCGTTGCATTGTTGCAAGTCATGCGTCCATGGTTTCGTAACGGTGTTGAAACATCATTTCTCCACAGACCATTTACGATTTCTTCGCCATCATATCTGTCCACATAATCTGCGGGACAGTAACTACCATCGTTGAACTTTACAAAGTTGTGGAGAACCACCGTCGCTTTCACAACTTTTTCTGCTGTTTGTGGATGCATAAACAATGGTGAAAGAAGAACTCTCCACCGAGCGCACAAAATTCCAAAAGCGTTTTCTATAACTCTTCTCGCGCGGGATAAACGCTTGTTGAATATATCTCGATCAAATGGCAAACGTAATCCTAAATGCGAAAAAATGTAAAATTGTATATTAAATATGTTTATATATATGTATGTATGTATGTATGTATATACATACATAAGTATATTGAAATTAGTATTTACAAACCTGGATATGGTCGCATGATACAATTTTTTAGCGGAAACGCAGCGTCACCAACCATAAAATGGGGGAATTTTATGTCCCTCCCAGGCAGATAGTCGTCCTCCGGTAGATCCAGTGTGCCATTCAATAATCGCTGCCCAAAGCCGGAATTCCAAAGTACTCCGCCATCACTTTGAGAACCATATGCCCCGATATCGACGGTCGTAAAAGTATAATTGGCGTCACAAGTCGCCAGGAGCACAATGGAGTAATTGCCCTTATAATTATAATATAATGAGCCGGAATTGGGGGGGCATGATATCGTTATATGCTTTCCGTCTACTGCACCAACGCAATTCGGAAAATTCCACATATTATTGAAATCAATCGCAATACGCTTCCACTCGTATTTATTTGGAACTGATAGATAGATGCCCCCCAATTCCTCCCAAATTGCTTCACACACCTCGCTTATGATAGCTGCTACAGTGGAGCGGCCCATTTTAAATGCCGTGGCAAGTGTTTGCTTGCTGTCTCCGTGAGCCAGATACCTATAAATGGAATGAATAGTGTATAGATGTTTTATTAAATGCATTTTAAGTCACTTACGTTAATGTTAAAAAAAGTCGGCACTGTGATGATATCGACGGTCTGTTGGATATTTTTGTGAGACGTTGCTGCAATAGTTGATGCAACAGGTTAAAAACCTCACAATTCATTCGAACACTCTTCTTAAATTTCTCCGGATCTCTCTGAAACATTTTGTCGAAAGCAGCCGCGAACAGGCCCGCCTTGTCACGATCTTGGTACAATTCCCTTACCCACATTTTCCGCCTTGATATGTTTTCTAAACATAATAAGGCTTCGTGTAGTAAAAGAACTATTAACAAAACTTCCATAATGTCCATAATTATGCCGAATGTATGTTAATAAGTTTATAAAGTTCCGCGCGATTTTCACAACTCACAATAAACAAACGAAAAGTATGTATTGTCAAAGTTTTATTGTGGCATACCTTTTGCGTTTATCGCTTTTCTGACAAAGTTACAAACGTCACGTAAAGCGAAGCAAGTCTTATGTGGCATGGCCTTAACGCTCAAACAAATACCGTTGATCGAGAACAACAGCAAAACTTCAACAGAAGCAGCCACACAGCATTAAATATACGTAATGAATTAACATAATACTTTTGGGAGTTTGGACATTAAATTCCACTTAAAATTTTAATTTTATCAATTGAACGCAAAACCAAAAATTTCAAAGATATAATTTTTTTAATGTTAACAATCAATTTTTTTTATGAATAAAATAAAAACTTACCAGAACAACCACATATTTCTCCCAATTTTTTCCATATATTGTGAGCGATATTTTTATTTTTGTTGTCTTTGTGGCTATCCTGCCACAAAACCGGGTGGCTTTGCACCTCAGAAATAAGAATTTCAATGTTCAATTTGTCCATTCTTTCTGTTCGTCGCTCAGCAGTCAACTGAAAATTAGAACATGTTTTAATTGTTTAGCGACGTCGCTCAGTCGCAGAGAAATCGCTCAGTCGCTCTTCGCTTACTGCGTGGCCACTTCAATGGCATTTCATATGTTTTAATTTCGTCGCTCATCGCTCAGCCGCTCGTCGCACAGTGCGTGGCCGCGGCCTTACGAGGTTTATGCGGTTGCGAGGCATTTGCGCGTTAAGATGAATACGCCTAATATAGTTTTTTAAACAATATTCGCAATGTTCTTCATTATAAAACTTTTTCGTTTATTTTAAATAAAACTATCTCTGTCTTAATTATATAATATTTTAGACTCTTTTCATATTTCACATATTTTCAGAATAAATATATTAAAAAATTTCAATTAACGTTTTTATTTAAAAAAAAATTCCTATTGAACAAATTGAAAAATTTTTTTTAAGAGATCATTTTAAAAATAAAATATATTTTAATACAAATGAACCGAATTAACTCGTATATTGCCTTGTTTACATTTTTCCTTGCTTTCAAAGAAAAATTATTTTTTTTTTTTTATTTATTTAATAGAAATATAATTATATTACAGTTTAGAGGCAGTAATGTATAATTAAAAAAAAAGAAACAATATTTTTTTTTTTTATGATGTTTGACCTACCTACATATAGTATATGTATGTATATTATAAGATTGTCTATATTTTATATAAAAGTCCAGTTTGGAATATATATAAATAACTCTTACGTTATCTAAAGAAAATTCCCTTAGTAAGTCTGAGGGTTTTTTGTTTTGGAATAAGTTGCTCCTTGCGTTTGAGTAATTTCTGCATTCATTTGGGATGTCGAAAATCGTCATATGGCAGTTCCAGGTCTGGCAAAGTATAGCTGCACTCCCACTAAGCAGATGTTGGTGTGTAATTGCCGTGTGTTTCAGGCGCAGCCTAGTGAAAATCTTATTTTCTTCTATTGAGAGTCCCGCTGGAATAGAAGACGCCATGCCGCTTCTAGTTGCGTATGGCTGCTGATATGTCGACCAATTTTGCGCTGATATTTTTTGAATGTCGGATCTAAGATAGGTTGGAACGCATTCGATAGTTGAACTTCGAGTTTGTTTGGCTGTTGCGTCAGCATATGCGCTGCCAATGATTTCACAGTGGCCAGGAATCCACATTATTTTTATTTTTGATTGTTGCCTAATAAGCTTTTCACGAATCTGCTGTATGAGCGGTTCACTGTTTTTTGTATTAAGCAGTGCTTGTAAATTGTGTTTCCACTTTCTGATACTAAAGCAAAAGAGGGGGTGTCGTGGCATTGGAAGCCGTCGGTGGAACTAAATTTTCATCCATGTGCTGCCAAGCTACTTTTGATGTGTAAAAGTGATTTTTGGTATAGCACTGCGGTAGTATGTTGTTTTGGGTGGGCAAGTAACAAAGTAATAAATGACGGCGTTGGAATGCTGCAAGTAGGAAATTGCGGAGTTTTGGTAAAAATTGGTTTAAGCGGAATTTCAAGATCTTTAGAAAAGTTAACAAGCCTACATATTGTTGACGGCCGTTTTAAAATTATTTTCCTCATTAGAGCTCGTTTTATATCGTTGATCAGTACAGGGTTCTTTCAGATATAGAGCTTTGGTATAAGCCGTAAGGTAACATGTGTGGTCCGTTCTTTGGGTGTGGGGAGTCCAGCTTCCCCAAGGAGATTTCTTATTGGCGTTGATGGAAAGGCGTGGAGGCTCTTCCGTACCGGGTGTGCATGATAATTTGAAGCAATGTTGGCAATATTGTTTTTGGAGCAGAAATCGTGTATGGATATACCATAATCAATAACAGATAGAATTAAGGACTTAGTAATATTAATTAAAGTGGTTTAATTACAGTTACTAAATTTAGATGCCAAATATTTTATAATATTTAACCTTTTATGGAGCTTTTCTTTTAGATATTTACAGCTAAGATATTTATCAAACATTAGGCCTAGAATTTTTAATTTAGTTACATTCTCTATATTTTTATTTCCATAGGATAAGCTAAGGTTAGTACAGTTTTTCTTTTTACATATATGCGATGTTTTACATTTCTCAAAAGATATATTAGCCCCTGAGCTTTTTGCCCGTTCTAAAATGGCGTTAAGGATAAGAAAGAAAGTTTGTTAAACTTGATTTATATCGTTATTTTTTGAAACGATTAATACATCGTCAGCATAAATCGTATGGTCAACTTTATACTAAGTTATGATTTTACTAACTTCTTCGAATGCTATGATCAAAAACACCACAGAAATAGGGGAGCCTTGAGCAATTCCATTTGGTAGAGGAACTTTTTCAGAATATTTGTTGTTGATTTTGATTCCGACGTGCAGGTTTGTCAGAAAACTCTTTACAAAATTAAACATTTTTTGTCCAACCTTCCATTTCATAACCTGACGAAGAAAAATATGGGTGCCTATTTGATCAAATGCCCTTTCGAAGTCTAGTCCATGTGTGGTAACATGGTGTCGGCTTGAAATAGCATTTGAAAGGTAGTATTCAAAATGAAAGAGTACGTCCGATGTACTGTGCCCAGGTTTAAAGGCTACTTGATTATGGCTGATGTGATTTTCTTAAAGTCAAAACCACATAAGTCGTTTCGCAATAATCTTCTCTAAGACTTTACTCATACAAGAAAGTAAAGAGCGTGGGCGATAGCTGAGGATCTCGTCGGAAGGTTTACCGGGCTTAAATATCGGGACTACGTCAGCGTTTTTCCAGGCTTGTGAAAAGATTCCTTGGTCAAAAATTTGATTATATAGATTTAGCATTCTATTTGTGGTGCCTAGTGAGCCATTTTGTATTATTTGGTAATACATTTTGTCAAATCTAGGTGTTTTAGCTTTTGAGCTATTTAATGCCTCATTAAGCTCTATGAGTGTAATTGATTTTTCAATCTCTGCCGCAGCAGACGAGACAACAGCTGGGATGTAGACTTCCCTATTTAGGATTTCGTTCTTTTGGCTAATAAATGATTGTTCGAAGTTAGAGCCTTTGGAGTATTCTGACCAAGTGGAAGCAAAATATGTGGCTATGTTAAACGTATTTAGAATTGTCCCTCCCTTTGTGTTCATGGCTAAAATGTGACTATGTCTAGCTGTTCCTGTAAGGAACCTAATGTTACGCCAAATTTGCCTATGGGAGGAGCGAGGGCTAATGGAATGGGTTATTTGCTAAATGCAATCTCTTTTTGCCTTTTAATAATTATACCTAAATGGAGCGCCCAAGCTTGTTGCTTTCTGTCTCTAAGCTAAGCAATTTTGGTATTCCACCAAGGCACTGTTGATTTATAATAGTTATTTTTTGTTTGTGGTATACACCAATGGGCTGACGAACGAAAATCTGTTTTAGGTTAGCTGCTTCTTTATTTATATTAACAGAGACAGGGGTTTGCTGAGAAACCTCATCACAACAAGATTGAAATTTAGGCCAATTCGCCTGCTTTGGTGCAAGGTTAGCTGAACAGCATGTAACGTCTACATTCGTAAAACTTTGATGCGTCGTAAAATGGGAAGGATGGAGCCATCATTGATCACTACAAGATTCGATGCCAACGTCTTTAATTATTTTTCCGGTTTTCTGTTACGGGACCCCATAAGAAGCTCCACGCATTCAAATCCCCTAGTAAAATGATTGGGGTGGAAATATTTCTTAATATTGACTGAATTTCATAAGAGTAGAAAGTTTGATTAGGAGGAATGTACATAGATATGAAAGTAATTTTGAAACCTATATTTATTTCTATGGCAATCGTGGAATAACAAGAGTTTATGTTCAGTCTGGAATGCAGTAGATGTATTTTGTAAGTTATTTTTAGTTTTAGTTATTTCGGAAGCTGTCTTATGTTTGGGTTCAGAGCGTATTTCGTTAACATCGCGTTGCGAAACAAAAGAGGAAAAAGATTAAGAATTTTCGGAATTGGAAAGAGTTGTATTCTTGTAAATTTTTATCGCTTCGCGCATTGTATATTTCTTTGTTATTTTGATTTTGAGTATTTCCTTTGTCTGAATAAATTTTTGCACTTGTTGGATGAAGAGGGTGGTCGAAAGAGCAATTTGCGCAGAAGGTGCGTGTGCATTTCTTTGGGGAGTGAGATGGAAGACAACAGTTTTCACATTTTGGTAAACGCTTACAGAATTTTACTTACAGGGTGGTGGTATAAATCGAAAGTCAACAATACTACTCCAGTTGGATTTAACGTTTCGTTATTTGCTTTTCTTTGGAATTTAAAAGCGCTAATTACTCTTTGAGAATTTAACTCGCTAATTATTTTTTTAACTGACACATTATTGAGGAAAGGGGCGTAGATTGTGCCTTTATTGTGGTTCAGATGTTCGTGGTACTTGACTTTGACAGCACAAATGCGTGGCAGATTTTTAAGAGCGAGGAATCGTTCAGCTATTATTTTATTTTTTGTTAGTAAAATAATATTCCCATCACACAACTCTGATAAACTTTCAAATTCTTTGCTTACTGCACAAATTGATTTGTATACGGCGAAGCATGAATAATGAGATTAAGGTTTGCTTTGGTCAGCGGTTTCTAAAATAACAAATTTAAGATCTCTTTTTTTTTACCGCAGGGAGTTCGGAAAAAATGAGTTAAGTGTTAATAAATATTTGCTTTTTCTTGTATTTCCCATTCTTTTTTTTTATTCCAGCACTATCGGCCAGCAAGGCAAACCGATTTGTGACCACAGGGGCAGGCCCTGGGGCAATTTCGACTAAGCACTTTTCACTAAACTTTTTAGTCACTATTTGCTTGTTTATGTAAAAAGAAATGAACTGAAAATTCTAAGTAGCAAATAAAAACAATACGTTTTCCACTCGAAACTAAAAAAATAGCACGAAGTGCATTCGGTAGAGAAGAGACTACCGCTCACTATGAGTGACACTCAAAGACTAAAAAGAGAAATTAAAGATAGTCTTAAATATTAAGTATTGTACATAACAATAAAATCAGTAATTTTTTTATGACATTTGTATGTTGCTTTTGGGTGACCTCTGCTCAACGCAGTAGAGTTTGCTGCACTTCGATCTGCAATGCACCTTACGAATTTTTTTCGGAATACCTCCTTGAGGATGTCGATCGGTGCGTACCGAAGATCGCCCCAAGAGGATCCTTCACGACTCACATCCCACCAAGGGAAGAGTTGGAGTGATGACCTCTGGAAGAGTACGCGTAAGTTTAGACTACCGAATTTCTGCAGTGTTTTTTAAGCTTAAATAGCTGCCATCACGGGAGCAGTAGACCACATGCGTCGCTGCACCTCTAATACACAGAAGGTCTTAAACATCAACTCGGACAGTAAAGCCGCAATCAGAGCCCTGGGATCGCTGACGCCGTGGTCGGAATGCCTGGCCTTCTTATCGGCCGCCTCGGAAGTCTTCCGTATTTGGTTGCCTTGGGTCCAAGGTCACAGCGACATTGCGGGAAACTGCCTCGCCTATGAGCTAGCTCGCCAGGGTACAATAGAAGAAATCACTCCAGGGAGAAAAGGCATTGGAATTTCCCTGTCCACATTTCTTTTCTTTTCTTCCTTGTTTATATTCAATTTAAAAATACTAGTAACGCATGAGGATCTCGTCGGAAGGTTTACCGGGCTTAAATATCGGGACTACGTCAGCGTTTTTCCAGGCTTGTGAAAAGATTCCTTTGTCAAAAATTTGATTATATAGATTTAGCATTCTATTTGTGGTGCCTAGTGAGCCATTTTGTATTATTTGGTAAGACATTCTGTCAAATTTAGGTGTTTTAGCTTTTGAGCTATTTAATGCCTCATTAAGCTCTATGAGTGTAATTGATTTTTCAATCTCTGCCGCAGCAGACGAGACACCAGCTGGGCTGTAGACTTCCCTATTTAGGATTTCGTTCTTTTGGCTAATAAATGCTTGTTCGAAGTTAGAGCCTTTGGAGTATTCTGACCAAGTGGAAGCAAAATATGTGGCTATGTTAAACGTATTTAGAATTGTCCCTCCCTTTGTGTTCATGGCTAAAATGTGACTTTGTCTAGCTGTTCCTGTAAGGAACCGAATGTTATGCCAAATTTGCCTATGGGAGGAGCGAGGGCTAATGGAATGGGTTATTTGCTAAAGGCAATCTCTTTTTGCCCTTTTATAATTATAGCGCCCAAGCTTGTTGCTTTCTGTCTCTACGCTAAGCAATTTTGGTATTCCACCAAGGCACAGTTGATTTATAACAGTTATTTTTTGTTTGTGGTATACACCAATGGGCTGACGAACGAAAAATCTGTTTTAGGTTAGCTGCTTCTTTATTTATATTAACAGAGACAGGGGTTTGCTGAGAAACCTCATCACAGCAAGATTGAAATTTAGGCCAATTCGCCTTCTCTGGTGCAAGGTTAGCTGAACAGCATGTTACGTCTACATTCGTAAAACTTTGATGCGTCGTAAAATGGGAAGGATGGAGCCATCATTGATCACTACAAGATTCGATGCCAACGTCTTCAATTATTTTTCCGGTTTTCTGTTACGGAACTCCATAAGAAGCTCCACGCATTCAAATCCCCTAGTAAAATGATTGGGGTGGAAATATTTCTTAATATTGACTGAATTTCATAAGAGTAGAAAGTTTGATTAGGCGGAATGTACATATATATGAAAGTAATTTTGAAACCTACATATATTTATTTCTATGGCAATCGTGGAATAACAAGAGTTTATGTTCAGTCTGGAATGCAGTAGATGTATTTTGTAAGTTATTTTTAGTTTTAGTTATTTCGGAAGCTGTCTTATGTTTGGGTTCAGAGCGTATTTCGTTAACATCGCGTTGCGAAACAAAAGAGGAAAAAGATTAAGAATTTTCGGAATTGGAAAGAGTTGTATTCTTGTAAATTTTTATCGCTTCGCGCATTGTATATTTCTTTGTTATTTTGATTTTGAGTATTTCCTTTGTCTGAATAAATTTTTGCACTTGTTGGATGAAGAGGGTGGTCGGAAGAGCAATTTACGCAGAAGGTGCGTGTGCATTTCTTTGGGGAGTGAGGTGGAAGACAACAGTTTTCACATGTTGGTAAACGCTTACAGAATTTTACTCAATTTTATCAGGGTGGTGGTATAAATCGAAAGTCAACAATACTACTCCAGTTGGGTTTAACGTTTCGTTATTTGCTTTTCTTTGGAATTTAAAAGCGCTAATTACTCCTTGAGAACTTAACTCGCTAATTATTATTTCAACTGACACATTATTGAGGAAAGGGGCGTAGATTGTGCCTTTATTGTGGTTCAGATTTTCGTGGTACTTGACTTTGACAGCACAAATGCCTGGCAGATTTTTAAGAGCGAGGAATCGTTCAGCTATTATTTAATTTTTTGTTAGTAAAATAATATTCCCATCACACAACTCTGATAAACTTTCAAATTCTTTGCTTACTGCACAAATTCATTTTTAAACGGCGAAGCATGAATAATGATATTAAGGTTTGCTTTGGTCAGCGGATTCTAAAATAACAAATTTAGGATCTCTTTTTTTTACCGCAGGGAGTTCGGAAAAAATGAGTTAAGTGTTAATAAATATTTGCTTTTTCTTGTATTTCCCATTCTTTTTTTTATTCCAGCACTATCGGCCAGCAAGGCACACCGATTTGTCACCACAGGGGCAGGCCCTGGGGTAATTTCGGCTAAGCACTTTTCACTAAACTTTTTAGTCACTATTTGCTTGTTTATGTAAAAAGAAATGAACTGAAAATTCTAAGTAGCAAATAAAAACAATAAGTTTTCCACTCGAAACTAAAAAAATAGCACGAAGTGCATTCGGTAGAGAAGAGACTACCGCTCACTATGAGTGACAGTCAAAGACTGAAAAGAGAAATTAAAGATAGTCTTAAATATTAATTAGCAATTTTTTTATCACATTTGTATGTTGCTTTTGGGTGACCTCTGCTCAACGCAGTAGGGTTTGCTGCACTTCGTTATGCAATGCACCTCACGAATGTTTTTCGGAATACATCCCGGAGGATGTCGATCGGTGCGTACCGAAGATCGCCCTCCTTCACGACTCACATCCCACCAAGGGAAGAGTGGGAGGGATTACCTCTGGAAGAGTACGCGTAAGTTTAGACTACCGAATTTCTGCAGTGTTTTTCAAGCTTAAATAGCTGCCATCACGGGAGCAGTAGACCACATGCGTCGCAGCACTTCTAATACACAGAAGGTGGTAACCATCAACTCGGACAGTAAAGCCGCAATCAGAGCCCTGCGATCGCTGACGCTGCGTTCGGAGCTGGTCAGAGCTGGTCGGGAATGCCTGGCCTTATCGGCCTTCTATTCGGTATCTATTAAAACAAATTGAACGAAATTCGGTATTTGGACCTATTTTGAACTCAGAAATTAGGTATTTATGAAATTTTGAAAAATGGGTGTTACCACGCCCACTTAGGAAAAAATTTCTGTATCTCAATAACGGGGTAAGGTATCGTCACAAAATTTGGTGAACAAGTTTTCCTTAATATCGCTATTATCATCGTTAAAAAATGATGAAATCCCACCATAACATCGCCCACCTCCCATGTAACAGACATTTTGAAAAATGCAAAAATTTCGCTTGTTCTTTATATATTGGAACATGTTAATTAAAATTTGATATTTAGAGAAATAGTTAATTAAGAAACTATGTTATTATGAAATTTTTAAGAATGGGCGTTACCACGCCCACTTATAGAAAAACGTCTGTAGGTATTTCAATAACGATGTAAGGTATCGTCACAAAATTTTGTGACCGTATTGTCCTTGATATCGCTAGAATCACCGTCAATAATTGAAGTAAATTTTTTAAATCGGAAGAATGCAAAAAACTTTGTTTTTTAGTATTTATTGGAAGAAATTGAGTAAAGTTTAATACTAGCAGCGATTTGAAACGAAGAAACGGGGTTTTCGTGGAAATATGGGCATCGCCCATACAAAAACTCATCGCGAGGGTATATAAAAATCGGTTTCGCCCGAATTTCTTTTCTTTTCTTCCTTGTTTATATTCAATTTAAAAATACTAGTAATGCATGAGGATCTCGTCGGAAGGTTTACCGGGCTTAAATATCGGGACTACGTCAGCGTTTTTCCAGGCTTGTGAAAAGATTCCTTGGTCAAAAATTTTATTATATAGATTTAGCATTCTATTCTGTCAAATCTAGGTGTTTTAGCTTTTGAGCTATTTAATGCCTCATTAAGCTCTATGAGTGTAATTGATTTTTCAATCTCTGCCGCAGCAGACGAGACAACAGCTGGGCTGTAGACTTCCCTATTTAGGATTTCGTTCTTTTGGCTAATAAATGCTTGTTCGAAGTTAGAGCCTTTGGAGTATTCTGACCAAGTGGAAGCAAAATATGTGCCTATGTTAAACGTATTTAGAATTGTCCCTCCCTTTGTGTTCATGGCTAAAATGTAACTTTGTCTAGCTGTTCCTGTAAGGAACCTAATGTTATGCCAAATTTGCCTATGGGAGGAGCGAGGGCTAATGGGATTGGTTATTTGCTAAATGCAATCTCTTTTTGCCTTTTTATAATTATATCTAAATGGAGCGCCCAAGCTTGTTGCTTTCTGTCTCTAAGCTAAGCAATTTTGGTATTCCACCAAGGCACAGTTGATTTATAACAGTTATTTTTTGTTTGTGGTATACACCAATGGGCTGACGAACGCAAAATCTGTTTTAGGTTAGCTGCTTCTTTATTTATATTAACAGAGACAGGGGTTTGCTGAGAAACCTCATCACAACAAGATTGAAATTTAGGCCAATTCGCCTTCTCTGTGTTAAACTTCGGCAGTTTTTTCATTTTTTTTATATTCAAATTTGATTCAATAGTGGTAATAATAGGAAAATGGTCACTTCCGTGAAGGCTTTTGAGGATTTTCCATGAAACTTTTGGTGCAAGGTTAGCTGAACAGCATGTTACGTCTACGTTCGTAAAACTTTGATGCGTCGTGAAATGGGAAGGAGCCAGCCATCATTGATCACTACAAGATTCGATGCCAACGTCTTCAATTATTTTTCCGGTTTTCTGTTACGGAACTCCATAAGAAGCTCCACGCATTCAAATCCCCTAGTAAAATGATTGGGGTGGAAATATTTCTTAATATTGACTGAATTTCATAAGAGTAGAAAGTTTGATTAGGAGGAATGTACATACTTAGATATGGAAGTTATTTTGAAACCTATATTTATTTCTATGGCAATCGTGGAATAACAAGAGTTTATGTTCAGTTTGGTGTGGGGAATTCCTTTTTATACAGTCTGGAATGCAGTAGATGTATTTTGTAAGTTATTTTTAGTTTTAGTAATTTCGGAAGCTGTTTTATTTTTGGGTTCAGAGCGTATTTCGTTAACATCGCGTTGCGAAACAATAGAGGAAAAAGATTAAGAATTTTCGGGATTGGAAAGAGTTGTATTCTTGTAAATTTTTATCGCTTCTCGCATTGTATATTTCTTTGTTATTTTGATTTTGAGTATTTCCTTTGTCTGAATAAATTTTTTCACTTGTTGGATGAAGAGGATGGTCGGAAGAGCAATTTACGCAGAAGGTGCGTGTGCATTTCTTTGGGGAGTGAGGTGGAAGACAATAGTTTTCACATGTTGGTAAACGCTTACAGAATTTTACTCAATTTTATTAAGGTGGTGGTATAAATCGAAAGTCAACAATACTACTCCAGTTGGATTTAACGTTTTGTTATTTGCTTTTCTTTGGAATTTAAAAGCGCTAATTACTCCTTGAGAACTTAACTCGCTAATTATTTTTTCAACTGACACATTATTGAGGAAAGGGGCGTAGATTGTGCCTTTATTGTGGTTCAGATGTTCGTGGTACTTGACTTTGACAGCACAAATGCCTGGCAGATTTTTAAGAGCGAGGAATCGTTCAGCTATTATTTTATTTTTTGTTAGTAAAATAATATTCCCATCACACAACTCTGATAAACTTTCAAATTCTTTGCTTACTGCACAAATTGATTTGTATACGGCGAAGCATGACTAATGAGATTAAGGTTTGCTTTGGTCAGCGGATTCTAAAACAACAAATTGAGCATCTCTTTTTTTTACCGCAGGGAGTTCGGAAAAAATGAGTTAAGTGTTAATAAATATTTGCTTTTTCTTGTTTTTCCCATTCTTTTTTTTATTCCAGCACTATCGGCCAGCAAGGCACACCGATTTGTGACCACAGGGGCAGGCCCTGGGGTAATTTCGGCTAAGCACTTTTCACTAAACTTTTTTGTCACTATTTGCTTGTTTATGTAAAAAGAAATGAACTGAAAATTCTAAGTAGCAAATAAAAACAATACGTTTTCCACTCGAAACTAAAAAAATAGCACGAAGTGCCTTCGGTAGAGAAGAGACTACCGCTCACTATGAGTGACAGTCAAAGACTGAAAAGAGAAATTAAAGATAGTCTTAAATATTAAGTTTTGTACATAACAATAAAATCAGCAATTTTTTTATCACATTTGTATGTTGCTTTTGGGTGACCTCTGCTCAACGCTGTAGGGTTTGCTGCACTTCGTTCTGCAATGCACCTCACGAATTTGTTTCGGAATACATCCCGGAGGATGTCGATCGGTGCGTACCGAAGATCGCCCTCCTTCACGACTCACATCCCACCAAGGGAAGAGTGGGAGGGATTACCTCTGGAAGAGTACGCGTAAGTTTAGACTACCGAATTTCTGCAGGGTTTTTCAAGCTTAAATAGCTGCCATCATGGGAGCAGTAGACCACATGCGTCGCAGTACTTCTAATACACAGAAGGTGGTAAACATCAACTCGGACGGTAAAGCCGCAATCAGAGCCCTGCGATCGCTGACGCTGTGTTCGGAGCTGGTCAGAGCTGGTCGGGAATACCTGGAATTTTTATCGACCGCCTCGGAAATCTTCCGTATTCGGTTGCCTTGGGTCCCAGGTCACAGCGACATTGCGGGAAACTGCCTCGCCTATGAGCTAGCTCGCCAGGGAACAATAGAAGAAGTCACTCCAGGGAGAAAAGGCATTGGAATTCCCCTGTTCACAGGTGGTCTGCTCCAGGACAAATGGGCCTTCAGTTGGTTCAGCAAACGCTTGGCGGTTTTTCGGTATCTATTAAAACAAATTGAACGAAATTCGGTATTTGGACCTATTTTGAACTCAGCAAAAATTTCGCTTGTTCTTTATATATTGGAACATGTTAATTAAAATTTGATATTAAGAGAGATAGTTAATTAAGAAACTATGTTATTATGAAATTTTTAAGAATGGACGTTACCACGCCCACTTACAGAAAAACGTATGTAGGTATTTCAATAACAAAGTAAGGTATCGTCACAAAATTTGGTGAACATATTGTCCTTGATATCACTAGCATCACCGTCAATAATTGAAGTAAATTTTTGAAATCGGAAAAATGCAAAAAACTTTGTTTTTTAGTATTTATTGGAAGAAATTGAGTAAAGTTTAATACTAGCAGCGATTTGAAACAAAGAAATGGGGTTTTCGTGGAAATATGGGCATCGCCTATACAAAAATTCATCGCGAGGGTATATACAAATCGGTTTCGCCCGAATTTCTTTTCTTTTCTTCCTTGTTTATATTCAATTTAAAAATACTAGTAACGCATACATATGTACTCGGATTATGTAAAACTATTTGGCTTATTTCTCACAAAGTATGTAAGTAAAATAAATGAATCCTTTTGTTTATGTTGAAAAATATTTATTTAATATGGCAGTGGTGGTCAGATATGTTCACGGTAAATATTTGTGAAAACCGTTTTACAGTGGCGCTACTCAACACAACAAACATCTCAACCATAAAGTTGGGTATTGACTTTTCAAATCTGCTGGAAGAGTTCACCGACATAACTCAGCCAGCAACCCCCGAGGCAACTACACCTTCTACAGTGGTTCTTCGTATTGTCACAACCGGCCAGCCCGCTTCGCTAGGCCGCGAAGACTCTCCACTGAGAAGCTGATGGCAGCACGTGCAGAGTTCGAATTGCTGATGAAGCTTGGGATATGTAGGCCCTCCAGCAGCGAATGGGCGAGTCCCCTACATATTGTGCGCAATTCGGACGGCTCATGGAGGCTATGCGGGGACTACCGTGCACTCAACGCCGTGACTGTCCCGGATCGATACCCTCTGCCGTTCCTACACGACTTTTCTCACATCTTAACAGGTAAAACAGTATTATCTAAAATCGACTTGAAGATCATCCACTCCATCAGATTCGTGTTCATCCCGATGACGTGTACAAGACCGCAATTACAACCCCGTTCGGCTTATACGAGTTTACACATATTACCTTCGGGTTTCGCAACGCAGCGCAGACGTTCCAACGAGTTATAAACGATGTGTTTTGTGGCATCGATAATGTTTTCATTTACCTCGATGACATTTGTGTCGCATCAAGCTCACCAGAAGAGCACCAATCGCATCTTCGCACAGTATTTCAGCGCTTGCGGGAAAATAATCTGACTATTAACGCTGCAAAGTCGGTGCTTGGTGTAGCCGAACTCAAATTTCTGGGGCACTTAATAACAAAAGACGGGATCCGACCGCTTTCTAGCCGGGTTAAAGCTATCACAGAGTTCAAGCAGCCAACAGTAGCCAAAGAACTTAAACGCTTTCTCGCGATGTTAAATTCTTACAGGCCATTTTTGCCGCTGACCTAGCAACGGATCAGACCACTAACGAAGAGTTGCGCACCTTCCTGGATGGGCAAGTAAATCACTCGCTTCATCTAACTAAGTTTATTCTTCCTTTCAGTACAAAGAAAGTATATTGCGATTGCTCAACTGGTCGTATACGTCCGTTCATCACCAAACGTTTTCGAAATGCAGTCCTTGCAGCTACGCACAATATGTCACATCCAGGCATGCGAGCTACTTCAAACTTGATGACAGAACGCTTCGTGTGGCCGGGTATACAGCGCGACAGCCGCCAGTTTGAAAAGCAGTGCATCCAGTGCCAACGCAATAAGATCACAGGTCACACGGTTTCTCCGCTGGACATCACTTCTGACTTGGGCCGCCAATTCGAGAGCACACTGTTCCAGAATTTACTGCAGTGCCTCGGCATTCGACACCTGCGGACTACGCCATATCATCCACAAACAAATGGTTTAGTTGAACGATGGCACCGCAGTCTAAAGTCAGCCATCTTGTGCCACAACCTGGGCGACTGGACTACAGACTAGTCCTGTTGGGTTTACGCTCTGCATACAAGCCCGATATTGGTGCCTCGCCAGCCGAGTTGGTCTACGGAACAACAATACGATTACCAGCGGAATTTTTCATAGATGGCAGCAACCCAAGCAATGAGACAGAGACCGTTGTACAGCTTCGTCGCATTATGCGTGATCTTCGGCCAGTGGATACTTCCTGGCACACCAAAAAATACCCTTTTATACACTCGGCGCTGAAGCCATGCCAACAAGTGCTCGTACGGGACCTGTCGGTAACACCATCGTTGTCGGCACCTTATAAGTGTCCATTCAAGGTTCTCCTAAGACACCATAAGTACTTCGCAATCAACATTAATGACAAAACGGTGAAAGTGTCGCTCGACCGTTTGAAGCCAGCATTCATCGCCGAGGCTCCCGACTAGGAGGGGAGTACTGTGGCATCACAATCACAAAAATTCATCAATACGATCAGAATACAACCTTGCGTTAACATGCATTCTTCTTCACATTCCTATTCTTGTACATACATTGATTGAATTATAAGGTTTAAGACCTCTTACGTTTGTACTCTCAACCGATACACACGAATTTCACCTCATTATCGCCGAGATTCCTCATATATTGCAAGATGTTAAAATTCATTCTCAAATTTGAGAAAATTGGAGCATTTAACCGATATTTTGAAATGCTACCCAGCTTTATATGTATATAACACGAACAATCCTGAATACTGTAATATACAAAAAAAGATTAAATTTGGAAAACATTAACTGATGAACTGCACAAAAGTGCTGCAATCGCTGTAAGCCTTTAACTGTGGTACTACGCGATTGCCCGTCGTTCGCGCAGTGCATTTCATCGACAACGTCTTTTAGTAGGTTTACGTTTGCTTTTGTAATCTATGACTACGACAATGTCGCCTACATCAATCGGATCTGGGGAATTCTGGTACAATTTACTACGCCGTGTCAGGCAGGACAAATATTTTGATTTTCTTCTGATTTTCCGACAGGGTGAAAATTTGATGTATATTGGAACGATTTTCTGTCATCCCTTGTCAAATTTGGTTTTGTGACATACCGGTTTCCGAAGCAGATCAGCTTTGGAAGCGCTCTGTTCGAGAATATTTATCCTGATGTATATTGGAACGATTTTCCGTCATCCCTTGTCAAATTTGGTTTTGTGACATACCGGTTTCGTCGTTGTGCCATCTTCAGTGTTCAGTGGATAACGAAAACGACACTGAAGATGGCACAAAGCTGACAAAAACCATACGCGATAAGTCTCTTATCATGCTCGTTCTAATGTATGGCGCAGAGCATGGACGATGGTAACATTACATGAGAGGGCTCTTGGAATCATACGCTTTTATTGGTAATTTATTTAAATCGTTTCTAGAATTCAGTGTCGTTTCGGATAGCGTCTGCATGGGATGGTCCAGGTTAGCCGCTGTGCGAACGTTACGCAAGGTGTATCGATTTGTCGCTTGATGCGATTTCAACACTTTTCAGTTTTGAATATGGATCGGATTGGGTTATATCTCCAGTCCATCTCAAGCAGAGCTCTCGATATGGTCCTTGCAGACATAGCCTCGACACGATGTCACTTTCCAGTAAAGTACATGTTGACCCTCCGTATAAGATTATAATTATTTTTGAAATCCGCATCCGCTTTTGAAAATCCGCACCGCTCATTGCTAATAATTCACAATGAATAAAAGTCATTCTTTTAGGTTCCAAAAAAATGCCAGTATCTCTTTAATTACAACTTGCCTTGATGCTATCTGCATTGGAGACAATGTGCAATCAACAATTGAGCGCTGAGAAAATCAAGCGTACTCATTCACGCTTTGTTGCCTGTTATAAAAGCCACCTAGTAAATGCGATAAATTCGAAGCGATGAGTATGTCTGTCGAGGAAACTGTCGGAACAGGCGCGGTAATCAGCATTGAGTTTGCATTATAAAAACGAAATTGTTGAAATGGCATGGTTGGTGATGCGCCGAATTCAGTACCTGTTAAACAGTCATCGTATTGAAGAGTGGTAGAATCGAAGGGGTGACTTGCGCCTGAAACGTGTGTTGTAGTGTTTAGACAAGCATACTGACTACCAGGTATATAGAAATAAGATGGCCTTGCTGCTGTAGATTAGTACCCTGAACGCTAAGGCATGCTAATATGAACCGTGGACTCGAAAAAGCTCAATGCGGAGCTTTGGTGCCGAATGGATTGTCTGAAGAAAAAATATTTGCTCTTACCATATTAGGTGGTGCAAATACTTGCCTTAGAGCTTGCTCATTTAGTACAGAATCGATTGAAGGATTGCCCTACCTGATTATCGTAGGTTCCACAAAACTACCCTCAGTAAAGCCGCTCGCAGGTGCGTTCCCATCTATAGATGTAGCACATTGCGAGCCTTTAGCACCCAGATATATTGTGGCACTCACATTTCCTGCACGCTCTCGTTTTCCTGCCTGTGCGTATCCTTCTAAAGATGTAGCACTTTGCGAGGAACCATGGGGCTAAATGTCTGGAAAATTTTAGCAAGTTGGCGCACACGCTGTCGCGCTAACACTCGCACTTAAGTTCAGACCTTCAGTTTAGCTTTTTGTCTCATTAATCGCAGAGGTTATAATTTCGCACCAGTCCTAGCAGCTAAATCTCTGCACGAAATATTTTCGGATGTTAAGAAATTTAGAGAGAAATAGCTAACGCTTCAATGCCCGGAAGTAATCCGGTTCATTTACTCAAAAATTTTACAGCAAATTGATGACTAAAGCGAAAATCTTAATTATTTTACATTTTGAGATATGCATATTAGGCCGGGTCGATTTGTGGGGAGGCAAAAAAATCGCCTATTGCTCTGTGAAAATCATATTCTAGGGATCAAAATAAGAAACTTTGCTGAAGGAACTATACCTCTAAAACGAATTCTGATGTCCCCCAATTTGGGTCGAACTTTTGGGTAGGGGCAAATTTTGAAAAATCCCACTTTGACCCATTTAGAGTGCTCCAATCGAGTCCAAATGTATGACCGACCCCCACTTACTTTGGAGGGCCGATCCACCCATGCCAGTGGCACACCCCCTGGAACCCCCCGGGGGGTTCCCCATACAAACATTTAAAAAAATCACCATTTTTGGCCTTTACATGAAAAAATCAGCTAAATGGCTATGTTTTTTCTTTATTTTTATTTATTTTTTACCAACCCATCTGGATATCTTGAGATATTATTTTTATTTAAGCGAACGTGCTAAAACAGAACAAAAAAAGTTTTCCCATAAATCATTCACTATTCAAGTACAAGATAAGTTGATTGGAATTTGGGAAAAACTTGGTATGGAAATACTGCTGAAAAAAAGTGTATTTAATAAATTGAATAAATTGCTTGACAAGTATCAAGAGCAAATCAAGAGAAGAAACAACACCCAACAATTTACAGAGTATGTAAAATCTCTGGAAAAATTTTTTTACATTGGAACATGTAAATGCGATATGAAGGCAGCTCCATATGCATGCGGCTGGATTCCCGAACGCCTCAAAGAGTTCATACATGATCAACATAATCAGAGAAGACTAACAATGGATGCATTTGTGATGGAAACTGAAGAGCAAGGAGCAACGTCTATGTCATCAATGCCAACATACCAATATCCCGATGATTCAACATACGCACCGCCACCGGTTCAAGAAGATATGGATAGAAGCACAAGATCACAATACACAGAGAGATACGATTGTTTTAACTTTGCCTTGGTATGTGACAGATTTGGTGTGCCTGACAGAGTAGCATCAGAATTGGGAACCGCTCTTTTGCAAGATTTTAAAATTAAAGATAAGCATGGGAAACCTCTCATCATGGATAAATCGAAAGTTCGCAGAGAAAAAGAGAAATGCAGACAAGAAGTGCTTCGCAAACGGTTAGATGATACCAATTTGTTAGCATTTTCATTCGATGGCAGAAAAGATGATACTTTAACGATAGATAAAATTGATGAGAAGTATCATACTAGGATGGTAAAAGAACCTCATCTTGTTATTTTGAGAGAACCCAATTCTGAATTGATTGGTTACGTAAGACTGGAACATGAAACCGCTGAATACAAAACAACCAAATTAAATGGTTTTTTCAACGATAAAAATATATCACTGGATGCATTAATTGGAATATGCACTGACGGTGAGCCAACAAACACTGGCCCACACGGTGGAATTATACGACGATTCGAATTGCTGTTAAAAATACCATTGCATTGGTTCGTTTGCCTTCTACACTTCAACGAACTTCCGTTTCGGCATTTGTTGAAGCTTTGGATAAATCAACCAGCACTGGACCAAGATCGGCAACCGGAAAACTGAGCCGTCAAATCGCAACTTGTGAAACTCTTGCGGTAAGTTATTGCTATCACTCATTTATTATAATTGTCAACCATTTTTAATTATTTTTTTATTATATATTTTCATGTGGTGGACGGCTTCCAGAAAATTGAGTTGAACAATATGCCCCCTGCTCCAGAAAAAATTGAATTTTCCACCGATTTGAAGTACTTATACGACATGGCCCATGCAATTTCTAGCGGCGTGGTTCCGGTGGATCTGGCTAACATCAAACCAGGGAAAATTGTACATTCTCGGTGGCTCACCAAGGCTGCTAGATTATTACGATTATATGTAACAACGGAAAATCCAGATGCAAATTTAAGAATTCTTGTTGAATTTATAATTAAATGTTATGTGCCAATGTACTTCAATATCAAGTATTACAGCTCTGTCGTGTACGGCAGTGCATTATTTTTCAAGTTCATTGGGTGGTCACGATTTCTAGAACCTCGTTTACGCAAAGTTGTCAATCAAGTAATTAAAGATAATTCATATTATGCGCATTCGGAAAATATATTGTTATCAATGTTGTTTGATGATAGCAAAGAAAAGCGCGACTGTGCTATCAAGAAAATTCTACGCTATCGAACCGATGTTGACGAGCCAACGGAACGTAGAGTTTATAAAAAACCAGATCTAAACTTTAATTGCACAAGTTATATGGAAATTATCAATTTGAATGATATAAATATCGTATTTGAACCACCATTCACGCGAAGCTTTCCTTACGATAAATTGAAAGAATATTTAAATCAAGATGATCCACCGTTTAATGATCCAAAAATTCCATCACACATACAAGGAACGGAACGACATGTTCAATTGCTAGCTAGCGTTTCCAAACAACGACATAAGAGAGTCGGGCAAAATTACCCAGACTTGAAAGTAAAAAAGACTTCAAACAATAATTTTTTTTAGTTTCTTTTCTATAACTCACTTAAATTAATTTTTCATTTACATGTGTTCTGACTAAATAAATTTCTTAAAAGAAAAAATAGATATTGTTATAAATAAATAATAAATATTATTATAAATAAATAAATAAAAATAAAGAAAAAACATAGCCATTTAGCTGAGTTTTTCATGTAAAGGCCAAAAATGGTGATTTTTTGAAATATTTGTATGGGGGTGTGACACTGGCATGGGTGGATCGGCCCTCCAAAGTTAGTGGGGTTCGGTCATACATTTGAACTCGATTGGAGCACTCTAAATGGGTCAAAGTGGGATTTTTCAAAATTTGCCCCTACCCAAAAGTTCGACCCAAATTGGGGGACATCAGAATTCATTTTAGAGGTATGGTTCCTTCGGCAAAGTTTCTTATTTTGATCCCTAGAATACGATTTTCACAGAGCAATGAGCGATTTTTAAATCGACCCGCCCTAATGCATATTCACTTTTTAGTACGAGCATACTTACATTTGTGCTCTTTCTAATACTAAAAATCGAATATTGGTCTTATGGTAACGACTGTCAGGTGTATATCGATGCACTTTTAAAAAAGCTTTATTGAGCAAATATGAGGGTACCTCTGAAGAAGTCCAGATTTTTTAAATCTTCGGTCGAGCATTTAGAATTCGTTGTCTCTACTAATGGGATAAAAACTTGTCCGAAAAAATTTAAACGATAGTAAATTACGAAGTTTCTACAACTGTTAGAGACCTTAGGTAATTTTTGGGATAGGCCGGTTATTATAATTCCTACAACTGTTAGAGACCTTAGGTAATTTTTGGGATAGGCCGGTTATTATAAGAGATTTGTCGAGGACTACGTGGCTGTAGCGATGCCAATGACCAGATATCTGCAAGGATAAAATGGACATATTGGAACTCAGCAATCGAAAGATGTTAAAATAAGCTTGACGGCGATGCCTTAAATTCTTCTGAAAAAATAAAAAAAATCTTATCGTCTGAGGATGGATGTATTGCTTTTAAATCTAAATTTCGAAAACCCATTTGACCTGACGACAGACGTCTCCGCTCACGGCATTGGAGCCGTTCTTTCGCATATTGGATGTCCTATACCCATGATTTGTAGAACACACCGAGGAAAATTACGCGACGGACGACGCGAACTTTTGCGTGGGTCCTGAAAAATCTGAGACATTACCTGTATGGAGTAAACAAAATTCAAATTTTTTCCAACCACCAGCCTCTAGCGTTTCCATTTTATGACCAAAATCCAGTTTCGAAACTGAACCGCTGTAGAGTCTTTATAGAGGAGTACTCTTCAACATTTATTTTAAACGCCCGGGAAGGACAATGGGTTCGCTGACGCTCTTTTAAGACAATGCATCAACTCAATCACAGCTTCCAAGTCGACATGCTCGCTTATCTTAACCCCGGAATCTGAGTGAAAAAATTTCCGCAAAATTAAGTTAGATCTTGCACGAAGCTTGTCCTGCATAGCAGAAATTTAACAAACTTTATAATTTGTAAAACAGGAATTTAACTAGGAATGTTACAACCTGTCTTAAGTGTTAAACCTGATTGTCAATAAACCTAATAAAAATTCTTAATAAAAATAATTAATAAGTGTTTTGAACCTGATTGTCAATAAACCTAATAAAAATTCTTAATAAAAATACTTTATAAGTGTTTTGAACTTGATTGTCAATAAACCTAATAACAATTCTTAATAAAAAGATATTAGTTCTCACTATACCTATTCTTTGTGCAAAATTTCAAAACTGTAGCAGCTTAAATGAAGCGGTTTTCGTACTAATTGCAATATCTGAACAATCGGTTGTATGGCAGCTATATGTTATATTTATCCGATTTTATTGATTTTTACATATAAAGCAGTTGTTCTAATACCAATTATTTGTGCAAAATTTCATTACTTTAGCTGATGAAATGAAATTATCAATTTGAATGATATAAATATCGTATTTGAACCACCATTCACGCGAAGCTTTCCTTACGATAAATTGAAAGAATATTTAAATCAAGATGATCCACCGTTTAATGATCCAAAAATTCCATCACACATACAAGGAACGGAACGACATGTTCAATTGCTAGCTAGCGTTTCCAAACAACGACATAAGAGAGTCGGGCAAAATTACCCAGACTTGAAAGTAAAAAAGACTTCAAACAATAATTTTTTTTAGTTTCTTTTCTATAACTCACTTAAATTAATTTTTCATTTACATGTGTTCTGACTAAATAAATTTCTTAAAAGAAAAAATAGATATTGTTATAAATAAATAATAAATATTATTATAAATAAATAAATAAAAATAAAGAAAAAACATAGCCATTTAGCTGAGTTTTTCATGTAAAGGCCAAAAATGGTGATTTTTTGAAATATTTGTATGGGGGTGTGACACTGGCATGGGTGGATCGGCCCTCCAAAGTTAGTGGGGTTCGGTCATACATTTGAACTCGATTGGAGCACTCTAAATGGGTCAAAGTGGGATTTTTCAAAATTTGCCCCTACCCAAAAGTTCGACCCAAATTGGGGGACATCAGAATTCATTTTAGAGGTATGGTTCCTTCGGCAAAGTTTCTTATTTTGATCCCTAGAATACGATTTTCACAGAGCAATGAGCGATTTTTAAATCGACCCGCCCTAATGCATATTCACTTTTTAGTACGAGCATACTTACATTTGTGCTCTTTCTAATACTAAAAATCGAATATTGGTCTTATGGTAACGACTGTCAGGTGTATATCGATGCACTTTTAAAAAAGCTTTATTGAGCAAATATGAGGGTACCTCTGAAGAAGTCCAGATTTTTTAAATCTTCGGTCGAGCATTTAGAATTCGTTGTCTCTACTAATGGGATAAAAACTTGTCCGAAAAAATTTAAACGATAGTAAATTACGAAGTTTCTACAACTGTTAGAGACCTTAGGTAATTTTTGGGATAGGCCGGTTATTATAATTCCTACAACTGTTAGAGACCTTAGGTAATTTTTGGGATAGGCCGGTTATTATAAGAGATTTGTCGAGGACTACGTGGCTGTAGCGATGCCAATGACCAGATATCTGCAAGGATAAAATGGACATATTGGAACTCAGCAATCGAAAGATGTTAAAATAAGCTTGACGGCGATGCCTTAAATTCTTCTGAAAAAATAAAAAAAATCTTATCGTCTGAGGATGGATGTATTGCTTTTAAATCTAAATTTCGAAAACCCATTTGACCTGACGACAGACGTCTCCGCTCACGGCATTGGAGCCGTTCTTTCGCATATTGGATGTCCTATACCCATGATTTGTAGAACACACCGAGGAAAATTACGCGACGGACGACGCGAACTTTTGCGTGGGTCCTGAAAAATCTGAGACATTACCTGTATGGAGTAAACAAAATTCAAATTTTTTCCAACCACCAGCCTCTAGCGTTTCCATTTTATGACCAAAATCCAGTTTCGAAACTGAACCGCTGTAGAGTCTTTATAGAGGAGTACTCTTCAACATTTATTTTAAACGCCCGGGAAGGACAATGGGTTCGCTGACGCTCTTTTAAGACAATGCATCAACTCAATCACAGCTTCCAAGTCGACATGCTCGCTTATCTTAACCCCGGAATCTGAGTGAAAAAATTTCCGCAAAATTAAGTTAGATCTTGCACGAAGCTTGTCCTGCATAGCAGAAATTTAACAAACTTTATAATTTGTAAAACAGGAATTTAACTAGGAATGTTACAACCTGTCTTAAGTGTTAAACCTGATTGTCAATAAACCTAATAAAAATTCTTAATAAAAATAATTAATAAGTGTTTTGAACCTGATTGTCAATAAACCTAATAAAAATTCTTAATAAAAATACTTTATAAGTGTTTTGAACTTGATTGTCAATAAACCTAATAACAATTCTTAATAAAAAGATATTAGTTCTCACTATACCTATTCTTTGTGCAAAATTTCAAAACTGTAGCAGCTTAAATGAAGCGGTTTTCGTACTAATTGCAATATCTGAACAATCGGTTGTATGGCAGCTATATGTTATATTTATCCGATTTTATTGATTTTTACATATAAAGCAGTTGTTCTAATACCAATTATTTGTGCAAAATTTCATTACTTTAGCTGATGAAATGAAAGAATTTTGGCCGAAAATGCAATATCTGAACAATCAGTTGTATGGAATCTACATGTTCTATTTATCCGATTTTAATGATTTTCACTGCTAAAAGAGTTCTCACTATAGCTATTCTTTGTGCCAAATTTCAAGATTTCAGCTGCTTAAATGGAGGGGTTTCGTACTAATTGCAATATCTGAACAATCGGTTATATGGCAGCTATATGTTATATTTATACGATTTAAATGATTTTAACTACTACATTAGTTCTCACTATACATATGCTTTGTGCAAAATTTCAAGACTTTAGCTGCTTAAATGCAGGGGGTTTCGTGCTTAATGAAATATCTGAACAATCCGTTATATTGGAGCTCTATGTTATGTATCTTTGATCTATAAGATTTTCACTGGTCTTATAGCACATCGTATAGCGGACCTTCTTGCAAAAATTCGACCTCTAGCCTTTTAAATGAAGAAGTTATGAAGCAAAATATGATATCTGAACAATCGGCTCCTATATACGTTATAGTCTTCCGATCTTATTAAATGTAAAAAGACATCTGACTGCAAATTTTCATTAAAATATCTCAAAAACTGAGGGACTAGTATGCGTTCAAACAGACGGACAGACACACAGACAGACGGACATGGCTAAATCGATTCAAATCGTTACTGTGATCATATCGGTGTACTTATTGATGGGTCTAACTCTTCTCGTTCTGGTACTTACAAACATCGGACCAAAGTAAATATATTATTTCCATGAAAGGTATAAAAGCAATAAAAAATAAAATTGAATGAAACAAGTAAGGAAAGCAAAATTCGGGCGAAACCGTGATACTAGTGATATCAAGAACAAAATGTTTACCAAATTTAGTAACAGTACCTAGCACTGTTATTTAGCTACGGAAATTTTTTCATAAGTAGGCATTGCATAATTTAATAAATATACAGTTTCTTTGTATAAAATCGATTAAAATATCAAATTTTATTCAATTTGCTATAATAGATACCGGAAAAATGGAGTTTTTGCATTTTTCAAAACTTCCGTTATATGGGAGGTGGACGTGGTTATTGACCAATCACGACCATTTCGAAACCAACCTAACCTAGCCAGAGAGCAATCTATGTACCATGTCTCATTAAGCTAGTTATCGTAACCACGGAAAGGCGGTCGGACAGACAGTCAGGGGTAAAGATATTATTATTTTCATTCTAATCATTTTGGTATATATAAGTCTATATATATCTTGATTATTTTTGGCTGTTACGAACAACCATTATGCGAACAAAGTTAATATACCCTTGTGTACAAGTACGCTTGGGTATAAAAAATAAGGAGAATGGAAACTCCTATGACAAGTGTCTTGAGATTTGGCTTTTAAATGCTGGTTTAGAAAAAGAAAAATTAAGGTCTAATACTGAATAAGTGGTAAACCGAGAAAGCGCTCTTCGCAAAGGGGCATGCATTCCATAAACAGTTTGGCAGTACCCACAAAAAACATTTTTTTTTTTATTTTTATTTTTTTATTTATTCCATTTTAGTCTACAGAAAAAACATCTTACATACTAGTTACGATAAAAAAGAAAAAGGTATCTTACAGACTAATTAAATACAGTAAAGAGATTAAGTTTAAATCTTTCTAAATTAACATTGAAATCTACTATATCACTATAAGCATTGAGTAATTGTTTTGTAAGTTCGAAGACCAAATATATGACTATTTCTTAGACATCGAGGAGGAATATAAGATTGAAATAGGTTAGCCAACTCATTGCAGTTAATGTTCTCATTGATAACATTGTAAACAAAAATTAATGAAAAGTATATTCTTCTATCATGCAATGACTGCAAACCTAGCAATTTCCGTCGCCCTATATAATGTGGAGGACCGTTAGGCCAATAAATTTTGCACAGGGCGAACCTGGTAAAGACTTTCTGTACCTTTTCAATTTTTACGGAATGGACCTCATAGTATGGATTCCATATTAGCGAGCAGTATTCGAGCCGGCTTCTTACTAAGGCAACATAAAGAGACTTCAAGGTTTGAGGATCTTTAAAACCACCAGTGTTTCTTCTAATGAAACCGATCATTGCAAATGACTTGGAAACAATATAGTCAATATGTTTGGAGAAGGATAGCTTGGAGTCAAAAATAACACCTAGATCTTTCATTTCGTGACAGCGATTAAGGAAACAGTGGTTTACTTTGTAATTAAACATTGAAATAGATGTTTTTCTGGTGAATGTTACCACGAAGCATTTTTTAACATTTAGATGTAAATGGTTTGTTGCACACCACAGTTCAAAAGCATTTAGATCGGACTCCAGATTGTTACTGTCTGATAAACTGCGTACCTCTAAGAGGAGCTTTATGTCGTCTGCAAACATTAGACACTTTGCAAACTTAAAGTGGTTCACCAAGTCATTTATAAAAATAATAAATAGCAATGGGCCACAGTGAGTTCCTTGTGGAATGCCCGACCCCGCCTCAATTAATGTTTTGGATTTACTAGAACTACTACTATCTACTTCAGTTCTACTCGATTTGTATTTTTTGAACGCTTTATTTTTTAGATTTTTGAAGTTGCATAGCTTATAGTTAAACCATGGTGGTTTATTATTCGTTTTTACTAATTTTAGAGGCATGAAACCAGAGATCGCATGTGTGAGCTTTTGACAAAAAGTCTCATAAGACGCCGTTAGATCATCGGAGATACTCAAAAACTCCCAGTCGGTTGCTTTAAAAAACTCGTTAATTGCTACGTAATTTCCTTTTGAGTAATTGTATTCATGTGATATAGTAGCGGGTAAAGTCTCGTAATGGTAGAACTGAAATATTACTTTTATTGCTTTATGGTGCAAAGTAATTCTTGAAAAAGGAGCTTCGCATTCTTCACAAGAAATCTTTAAATCAGTGGAAGTGAATACAAGATCAAGAATTTTGCCGTTATTGTTTAAAATAGAATTGCACTGATTGAGATTTTGCGAAAATAGAGTACTAATAAACGATATATCGATATCCGATTTGAGGTTAGTTGGTAATAAATTATTGCTATGTTCTGACCAGTACAAGTTACTTAAGTTGAAATCACCTAGATAGATTATTTCATCATACTTAACAACACCCATTACGTGGACTAAATTATTTAAATGCTTCTGATAAATATCTAAGTCACTATAATCAGGAATATATGACAATATAAATATAATTAATTTATTATTTGAAAACATAACGCTGACACAGATTTGCTCTACTTTGCCTTCAGCATTGTTAATTTTAATTTCCTTGCAGCGTAAGTCCGCTCTAATTGCTAATAGTACACCACCGCCTTTACTAAAGCCAGTAGCCTTCGGACAACGATCATTTCGGTACACTTGATAATAGCCGTCAAAGTATTCCGATGAGGATATATTTTCATTCAGCCATGTCTCGCTTATAGCGATAATATCATACTCATGTAGCGAGGTACATCGATAGAAGTCTGTAGATTTCGTGCGCATGCCGCTAACATTTTGGTAGTATAATGTATATTCTAAGAGCGATATATTAGAGTGCGATAAAGCTTGCGGTACAGCACTTATGTGGTTACTTCTCCATTCCCTAGTTGTCGAAAAAACTTGAACGGCCGTATTTTAACATCGGCTGGCCAAAGCGCCGAATTAAGTTCGAATTAAGCGTCGAAATAGTTTGAGGAAACTTCTAACTTAAAGTTAACTCGTTTCAAGGATTCCTTTTTGACGAGCCTATAGCAGGAAATCGCTTTTGAATCGATTGATAAATGCTTCGATACATACGCGACAATGTTTTCTGCAGTGACTGAAGGTTTGAAGGAGGATATATGTAGCCATTTCACCCTGTGTGCTACATCTAATTCGGCACTCTTATTACATCCGACAATGCTCTGTGCTTTTAATTTCTTACTGGGTTGAATGGAAATTATAGCAGCAGAGGTAGAAGCAGCGGCAGCATGCGAGGCTGTATTTTGATCAACTGCGTTAACCGAACGAACGACGTTAGCATAGGATCCAGGTAAAGCTAGAACATTAGCAGCTTCCTCAATCGTTTTAGCTGTGCACGTAGAAGCATCAAAGATACGACGCTCGGTTGCTGTTATCGCAGTAGCCGAGTCGACGGGAATGAAACTTTTCTCAGTAACAACTGAGTGAGAGTGACTAGCGACATCAATAGCGGGAGAAGGCGAGACAGAAGTTGTGTTAACCGCAGACGAAGGAGAGGCATCTAGACGTTTACTTTTGTTTTGTGCATTTTTTTCTTTTACCTTTTTAGCATCATGACACACACACGCCCGTACACAGCCACCACGCTCGCTGGCTTTTGCCGTAAGCAGTGTACGGACAGAAGCAATCACCCCTATGCTGGAATCCGTCGTACGTTCGATTACGCTACGAATCGTAAAATCGGTATGCTCAAATCCGCTTTTAGTAATCATAAATTCGAAATTCGTAGACTGTTTTCGCAATTCGTAATATCGGTATGCCAGAATCCGTCGGAGCTGTCAATTGCGGAATTTTTGTACGAACAGCCACTGGTGTCGGAGCGAAATAAATTTAAGAAAAATATACGTTTATAAAACCAAAAATAAGCAAATATGCATGTATGCATACATGTGTACGTTTGTATTTATGTACACCTGCGGCCAAGTACATCTTACCACTGAAATTTTGTAAGCATAAGTATATTTATGCCGTTATTTTTACCGGTAACTGTTGCAGTTTCTTATTTTTATTTCAAACCTAAGTTGGTGGTGCAA
Source organism: Philophylla caesio (assembly GCA_963971545.1). NCBI lineage: Eukaryota > Metazoa > Arthropoda > Insecta > Diptera > Tephritidae > Philophylla > Philophylla caesio. The sequence continues at coordinate 58,804,606 of OZ020605.1, forward strand.
ATTTAATAAGAATAACGAAAAATTTAGGAAAAAGTATTTCATTCGTAAACCAGTGCTTGCACTTTTTTGCATACTATTCCAAAATGTGCGGTAAATACAAACGGTTGACTCGTGAAAATAAAATCGTTATTTTTACTTTGGAAACCCAAGGAGTGTCTTACCGCGAAATAGCTAAGAGAGTAGGGTGTAGTCATCCTACTGTTTTAAATTTGCTTAAAAAAAAAGACTTGGATGATCGGTTAGATGGCGTCAGCAGGAAGGGAACCAGGAGAAAGACATCAAGTCGTACAGACAACGTCATTCACAGAATGAGTATGAAAGATCGCTTCAAAAATGCTGCGGAAATACGAAGAGATTTAGAAAACCAGCATCAGGTGTCAGTTAGTATGCGAACTGTACGAAGGCGGCTCCAGGAGTTCGGACTTACCGGCAGGCGCCCAGCTAAAAGAGCACTGCTTACAAAGAAAATGCGATCCAAGCGGTTGGAATGGGCAAGAGCGCGTCGAAATTGGACTTTGGAGCAGTGGAAAAGTGTGGTATGGTCGGATGAGAGTAAATTTAATTTGGATTGTGCCGACAATTTACCATACGTTCGACGATTCCCGGGAGAAAGATTTAAAGATTCGTGCGTCATAAAAACAGTTAAACATCCCCAGAGTCAAATGATCTGGGGGTGTTTTTCTTATTACATGCGGGGTCCTTTGCTCTTTATTGATGGCATTGTGAACGCCCAAAAGTATGGTGCCATTGTAACGGATACAGTCGTACCCGTTATAGAGGAGCAATATGGCTATGCGGTTGAGGCCATCTTTCAGGACGACTCCGCACTATGCCATCGCGCAAGAGCGGTAAGTTAGACAATTCCTAATTATTTGGCAATGCATTCTTAAGTTTGTGGTTAAAAATTATGCTAATAATTTCTACTTTGCTTACAGGTGCAACAAATGTGTTTGGAGCTAGGAATAACACGAATGGATTGGCCGGGGAACTCTCCTGATTTAAATCCAATTGAGCATTTGTGGCACGAAATGAAGCGGAAAGTAGCTCAACATAAACCGCTGAGTAAGACGGAATTAAAAAATATTCTGGTGAAAGTATGGGAGGAGGAAATTTCCGACGAAATTTTGAAAAATCTTGTTTTGTCGATGCCTGCTCGAGTCGAAGCAGTTATTGCAGCTAAAGGTGGACCAACATCCTACTAGGTTCAGTATTTCGTAAGACAATAGTTAAGTTTATCTTATTATAAGCAGTTTTATAAAAAAGAAAAAAGAGTTTTAAAAAAATTTGCTCAAAAGCTAATAACGCATACTTCACTCAAAATCATCTTATTTCTTTTATTTATCATAAAAAAACAATATAATGGTCCCTCATTAATTAAAATTCGCTTCTTGATGCCTTTAGGTCTATTAAATGTGCCTGCCAAATTTCAAGAAGTTTGACCCCGTAGAAATTTGAAAAGCATTCAAAACCTTGAGTGGTAAGATGTACTTGGCCGCAGGTGTACATATGTAATATAAACTATGCAAGAAAAACTAGAATTATTACGTGTGTATATATCACAAACAAATCGTCCGCAGTATGTTTCTTGTATGGATGCTTCTTTGTTGAGGCGAAAACTTGTCACAAATCTTTAAACCATTTAACATTAATATATCTGAGCATTGAATTCGACAATATTACACACTTCATAATTTAAGAAATTTGTATTTAGATCATCTCTTAACAATGTACATACATTCGATGCATATTTATGCAATTCTGCCTTTAATTAACGTAAACTTCTTATCAAATGGCTTATAAATGTTGATATTAAACTTCATTCTTTACTAGCAATAATATCGGTACATGTATATTTCTGCCAATATGCCTAATTACGAACTTCGAAATTCCTGTTTTTGGTTGGCAACGCGGTTGATAGTTACGATCGGATTTCAGCATACCAAATTTCGAACTTTCGGAACGGAGCTACGAATTCGTAACTACGAACATTCGGATTATAGCATAGGGGTGAATATCTTCGGCATAAAGCTTATGCATGGATTTTATTTCTAAACGTAGTTCTTCGATTTTAGTTATCAAGAGATGTTTGTCGGATTGTAGATCACTAATCATGTTAACTGCACGAGTATGCTCTGATTTTAGAGCAGCGATTTCACCAAGTATAGTGAACAAAGAAATAGAGTTATCATCGTTTTTATTCTCATCACGTTGTTTACTTGTTACCGATTTAGGCACTTGTTGCTGCGGCGGTATCATTACATTCAGCGTCGTTTGGGCTGGGATTGCAGAATTTATTGGCATAGTATTTTTAGATATAGCTATCTCATCCCCACTAAAGGAAGTAAGGGGAGAACGGATAGATTTTCGGCGAACGGCCGCACAGTTATTGCAGAAGAATTTATTATTAGAGCTGAGTAAAAATTCTAAACACCAACACATTCCATATGAAAAAAGTCGTTGCATTTTCCACACTGCACTTTGGTTTTGTTGCGATCAACTTTTTGCCCACATATACATGGCATTTTATGCATATAATTTAGTATAACTTTTAAGATGAATATTTAATTCGAGTCACTGTCTCAAGCACTTTAATTTTATATTACGTTTGGTTTAATCTGAGTTCATTTCAAATAGGAAACGCTAAAGAAACGAGGAGCAAAATAATAACACGTCCGCTCCCTTCACAACTCATAAATTAATCTTCAAAAATGCAGTCTCTCGATCATTTGCTGCGAGCTCGGGAGTACCTCAGGGTAGTATATTGGGGCCTTTGCTATTCATTCTCTTCATCAACGACATTAGCTCTTGTTTTCTTCAGGAAAGTTTCTGCTATATGCTGACGACCTAAAAATGTATGAAACGATAAAATGTACGAACGATGCGATGGCTCTTCCGATGGATCTAGAAAAACTTAACCTTTGGTGTCAGAGAAAATGCCTTTACTTGAATGTCAAGAAATGTTTCCTTATGACTTTTTAAAAAATTTCTGTAATTGCGCGAAATTCGAATAATATTGCTGCCTTTAAATTGGAAGCTGCGGGTAAAATTTAAGACTTGGGGTTTTTTTTTTGATGTCAAACTAACATTTTTTAGTCGGTTTAATTAAAAAGTTTCAAAATCGTATTCATTAATAGCTTTTATTCGTCGTAATTGTTCCCGCTTTTCTGACTATTTACACGCGGCGTGTATGGAATATACGCCCGGTGTAAAGTTTTAGGAAAAAAAAGGAAAAGAACGATTGTTTTGATATTAGCGAATAATAGGATTTATTCAATTTAAATCGTTATAATTCGGTATAATTGTGATTATGTGGTATGTGAAAAATATCGAAATTACGTCCGTAGTGGCGTGGTGGCTGCTGTGTCTCTCGTCTTCGGAAAAGAAGTGATCAGTCGGAATTAGTTTAAACGCCGTTGAACCGCCAAACGGTGAACCGAGTTAAGGAGAAAGTTAACGAACGGGCACTGTTTGGCGGCAAGTACCGGCACTCCGAAAAATGTAAATTACTGTGTGTGTGTGTGTGTGTGTGTGTGCATGTGTATGAAAGTGTGCGTCTGTGTGTGAGTGTGTGAGTGTGTGCATGCATACCGCTTACTAGGGTTGCGTGTACGATTTGTCGGTCGAAGGAGGGTGGCGATGAGATTTAGGCCGGAAGCCTAAACACTGACCATGCTACATAAATATATTAATCCAATTAGGCGAATTCAGAAATCGTTTGTACGTTTGCTCTTTCTTCACTGAGATTAACTGAACCAACTGCACCCCACAGTTCACGATGTATGCTCATAAATCTGAAATCCGTGAATAGCAGAAGGTCATTTTTGTCGTGTTTTTTTGTATCTAACGTTATAAGGGGGTATGTTCACTGCCCTGAACTTCTTGGTATAACAATTTTAACGTTCCTTCTCGTAGCCTTAGACGTATGGTAAATCCAATTACTCTCTTAATGCTCCATTGGCTAGAACTTTAAATGAACTCAATCAGTGTAGGCGTCGGGATATTTGGCTTCCAAGGGGCCAGGTAACTTTTTGCTTAAGAGATAATTTTAAGAAATTTAAGCTTAGTCTCCTAGCTAGTAAGAATTTCTTGTACTCATTTAGCTAACAAATAAATAAATAAATACCACCAGTAATTATATCAAAAACCAAGCACATTGGTAACAAAGTATGGCTAGACTGCAATGATATTTAATTTCGTTATTAATCAACAAGCAGCGAGAACGATAAGAGTTGAAGGGCTCACTAAATTTAAAGGAGAGCGAAGCTTAGCGTATTCCATAAAAGCCCTTTGAACAGAAACCAGTCTATGAACATAAGGGCGCCATATTACCACCACGTATTCTAAATTAGACCGAACCATAGACGAGTACAGAAGGTTGAGTGTTTATGGATCGGAGAATGAAGAACAATTACGACGAATAAAGGCCAACATCGCGAATGATTTTTTTACAATGAAAGTAAGGTGAGTGGTGACAGAAAGCTTGGAATCAAAATGAACCCCCAAGTCTTTAAATTCACATGTCTAGTGACATTTTCTAGTATTGAGTAACAAACTTTTTCGCAAACACCAACGATATAAGCTTTCATGCTCCCCCTGGAGAATGAAAGAATCTTCCAAAAATTTGATTTCATGATAAATATTCACTGCTTGTAAATATTGTATAAAAACTGCATACTCTTTTTACGGTGATGGTATATGCACATGTCCGTAGAGCTCTTTATTAATATTCGCTAGTTTCTTCAGATTCGTAAATATATATATGTACAAATGTGCGATTTAAGGGGATATGTCCCACTACCAGCTAAGTTGTTACTGAAAAATGAAAACAACTATTCACCAAGCTGAGCAAGTGACATCACACTTGAAAAAAACGCAGTTTACCTCAATCCAAGAATTGTCACTGAAGTTGTTTTCTTGAGATAATCTACTTATTTTCCTGAGTGCTAGACCATGTGCTCAGCCTATTATCAGCCCCGTATATATTCATTCATGAATGTACTACATATGTCCATTTTATAAATGTATACATACATATACTCATATTCGCAAAGTGAAGATATTCTCCCCTGCATTCTGGTGGAATGACGAAATCTCCAAGCTGAGTTAACAGAGTCAACCTGCATGTGAGTTTTACCAAAATGCAAGGGCTGCTTCTAGTTTTAGTTTACTCCAAGGTTCGTGTAAATAAAAACGGAAACTGTTAAAAAATGCAACAAAGGGCAGCAAACACCGAAGCTTAGGTAAACTATGTGACGAAGCTAAGGAATAAGCGTGTGGACTTGCGTACAAAGTAGCGTGTTCAATTATTAGACTTCTTCGCAATTTGAAAAAAACGGTTCCTAATTTTTAAATCAAGATAAAACCGGCCAAACCGGTTCTTGTTCCAAGTAAGAAAAAACCACATCAATGTATATCTAGCTAAATGCAATTATTTCGACGAAAGAAATCTTTTGAAAATAAAATGTAGTTTATCGTCCTAATTCCGTAAGCAGTATCAGTGAGAATAGCTTAACTAAAGATCTTCCGCTCCAACGAATCTATCCCGGAAGCAAATGTAAAAGACGCCAACCAGTTGTTGGGTGACATGAGCCTGAAGGGGGACGCTAGCGATGATGTTGCTAACCAGATGTCAGCAGGCAACACATATTCAGAAGACGTCGATTAAGGTCGTACAGCGAATCTTAGGCATTCTAAGGCCGCTTCGGACAACTTAATGGTCTTCGTTAGGGAGGGAGATATCGACGTCGATTTAATACAGGAACCCTGGGTAAGGGACCTTGAGGTTAACGGCTTGAGGGATGCCCACTATAACCTCTTCTACAGCTGCCTACCAGGTAAAACTCGAGCATGTTCACTGGACAAAAAAACATATTAAAGCTTTTCTATGTTCCAATTTCAGCCCTCCGGATGTGATTGTCATCAACCTGGAGTTGATGAACGCAAAAGCTGCTGATGAACAAAACTGGACGAACTCAACGACCGGACGAACTACATGAACGAACGACGAGGACACGACAGAAAAGAATTGACGACAGAGTTCAGTCTTAAGTTGTAAACCGGACGAAATAAGTCGAAATCCGCGCTCATAAATACATATGTACCTATCCATAATTTAATTACATATAAGACTATCTTAATTTAATTTTTATAAACTATAATAATAATTGTTTAATCGTTAAATAAACAATGAAATTGAAAGTGGTTGATGTTTTAATATGCAATAGACGGTTAATATGATAACTAAATGTACAGTGCGTACGCGTAAGTATCCACAAGTGGGGGCTCAACCGGGATACGAGTAGTGAAAAACGCGAAATTATAATACGCAAAAATAAAATTTTCTTTAAAAAATCGAGAATGTACGAGTAAAATTAAGTGCGGTTGTGTGTAAATTATGCATACATTTGGTAATATGCACTCAAGTTAATGTGTGCATATGTATAAAAACACTTCTCCGAATTTAAAGCAACGCAAATTTCGCAGTCGCGGAATTTTTTTTTTAAATCGAAGTGACGCCAAATCAGCGTCGTAACGGCATTTTAAAAGTCCAGTCGCTAAAAACGTTTAAAATCAAAGTGACGCCAATTCAACGTCGTGAACGGCAATTCAAAGTGCGGCCGCGCAGGAAAGTTAAACGAAAATACGCATAAGCAGAACTGTATGCTAAAGCGCAAACGCAAATGCACAAGAAGATGCAGAGACAATAAAAGCAGTAAGTGCAACAAGTGTAAGGCAAATGTATCAATGTGTAAACACTAAGGCAAGAGTGAAATGACGACAATCATCAAAACAAAAGTGCCGAACAGCGACAAAGTAATTATAAAAAGCACAAAATCAAAGCAGAGACAACAGAGAAGGCAGGTGTAAATTTGAGTACGAAGCAAATTCAACAAATGTGTAAGCACATATACAAGAATGAAATAAAGATATGTAACATGTAAAACGGAAAGTTCAAAACAGCGACAACAGAAGCAGTAAAATTAAAAACAAAAACGAGCCAGTGACGAGACAAATAGTATCAACAAATAGAAGAGTAAAGCAACGACAATAGGAATGTTAAGTAGACAGACACGAGAAATATGATTAAACAGCTCCAGCGAAAGTGAAGCAGATATAGTAATCGTGATGAAAATAAAGGCTTAGGAAAGGATCTACAAAGAGCTTACGCAACATCTAAAGTGCGCAAGTAGAAGACATACAAGCGGTTCACCCCAGCAGAGAGGAGTAACGTAGTAGTAAGAAATATTCTATTAAGAAATTGTATTCATAACATTAAAATTATCTTTAAAAACAAAAGTATTAATTGATATTGGAAATTATATGATAAAAAGATTTGACAAAATGGAAGTTGAACAAATAACAGCGACGACAGTTGACGAGTTAAGGGCGAAATTGAGAGAACTCAATTTGAATGCGAACGGACTGAAAAAAGATTTGCAAAGTAGACTAATATTACATTTTAACAACAATTAGACGAGTGAACAAACTGATGATACCAGTGAAGACGAACGTTCCTATACGACGGTTGCTAATGCAGAGACAGAAGCATCACGAACACATAGAGCAGAAAGGGTTGCTTTCACACTTCGCGATATTAGAGACAGCTTTTACAGGTGATAATTCAATTGACGTTAATCATTGGATTGTTGAATTTGAGGACGTTGCTGACACAGTGGGCTGGAATGAGCTGCAAAAGTTTGTTTATGCAAAACAACTGTTGAGTGGGGCTGCTAAAATATTTGCACGTGGGTTAGTAGGTATAAGAGATTGGAGTTCTTTTAAGAATGCACTAATTGATGAGTTTGGGGAAAAAATATGTGCCGCAGAAATTCACCGTGCATTAAGAAATAGGCGTAAGCAATGCAGAGAAAGTTTAAACGAATATTTGTATGTGCTAATTGAAATGGGTAAACCTATGTATAGCACTTGACGATCAAAGTATTATTTCTTATTTTGTGGATGGAATTCCAGATGCGAGGGCGAATAAAACTATGTTGTATCAGGCAAAGAATCTTAGGGAATTAAAAGAACAATTGCGTGTGTATGAAAAGGCGAAAGGGCCTCACTATTCGTTAAATAAGTCGAGTGTACCTCAAACTACTTTCAAAAGTGCAGGTGACGTTAAAGATAATTAAAATATTGCGAATAAGGTTTGCTATAAATGTAATAAAGAGGGACATATAGCAAAATACTGTCAAAAAGAGAATATGGTAAAGTGCTTTAAATGCAAACAAGCCAGACATTTTTCATATGAGTGTAAGGAAAAGGCAAAAGATGTAAAAAGAGAGCCAATAAACGTAATAGAAGACGGAAAAGCAGGAAATATTGCAAAGAAGCAAACCGATTTTTATTTTTTGGATATTACCATGAACAATTTTACTTTTTCTGCGTTAGTGGACACGGGTAGTAAATATAGTGTTATGAGGTACGATACGTTATTCAAGTTACGTGACGTGGAGCTAAGGAATCATAAGTTACACCTGAGTGGAGTAGGTAATGGCAAACTCACAACATTGGGTTGTTTCAATGCGGAAATTGCTGTTGGTGAAGTGTGGTTGGAGGTTTTATTTCACGTAGTCAGAGAAAAAGACATACCATATGCTGCGATTATAGGATGCGATGTCCTAAAGAAATTTGAGCTTGTCGTGAAGTTTAAGCCATTGGTTAAGCCTGTAGCTGCAGTTACGGTGGAAGGTAAAAGAGTCGAGAGGGGTATAAAGCCATGTGCGACAGATGATTCTGCGGTATCAGTCGTACCTGTTACTGCGGTAACAGGTAGCAATATCACTGCTGTAGACGAGGACCAAAACATTAGGAAAATGGGAAATAGTAGTTCCGGAATATACGAGTCTTGGTTGACAGAATTTGAAACGTTGTGTCTAACAAAGGATATAAACGAAACTGACGAGCGTCAAAATATAGATTTTTTAAATATGAGTAAGGAACATGTAAAGGAAATCGTTACCTTGATAGAAAGCTATGAGCCTAGGAAACCAGATAGTACGTTGATAGAAATGAAATTAATTTTAACTGATGAACTACCGGTTTATCAGCGTCCACGGAGAATGTCATTTGCAGATCAGAATTTTTTAAATGAACAAATTGCGGAATGGTTAAAAGAAGGTATTGTGCGGAAGAGTACATCGGAGTACGCGTCACCGATAGTATTAACAACTAAAAAGAATGGGTCGAAGAGACTGTGCGTAGACAATAGGAAAATAAACGAGAAAATAATAAGAGATAATTTTCCCATGACAGTAATTGACGAAGTCCTCGATAGGTTATATGGTTCTTATGTTTTCACGACCTTAGACTTGAAGGATGGGTTCTTTCATGTTCCCATAGAACCGGCTTCGAGGAAGTATACCTCATTCGTTGCAAACGGGCCAATACGAATTTTGTTATGTTCCGTTTGGCATTTTAAACACGCCTGCGGTATTTTGTAGGTACATATATTCAAGCAATTTTTCACGACTTATTAAGAGACATTAATAATATATATGGACGATATTGTTATCCCAGCCAAAGACGAAGTCGAGGGTATACAAAAGCTAAAGGTGGTTCTGGGGCGTGCAAGCGAAAGTGGGTTGAAGATTAAATGGTCAAAATGCCAATTCTTAAAGAGACAAATACAATTCTTGGGCTATATTATAGAAAACGGAAGGATATTACCGTCAACTGATAAAACGAGGGCTGTTGAAAATTTCCCCATACCGTCATGTAGAAAGGAAATTCAACGGTTCCTAGGGCAGACATCATTTTTCAGACGCTTTGTAAAAGACTTTGCAGTGGTAGCCAAACCACTGACCGATTTATTGAAAAAGGATGCAAAGTTTGCACTGACTGACGAACATTTAGTAGCTATTCTAGAGTTGAAAAATGCGTTGATCAACGCACCAGCATTAAAAATTTATAATCCGACTGCATATACAGAAGTTCATGCAGACGCATCTAAGTATGGTTATGGTGCAGTATTATTACAAAAAGACGGGGAAGATCAGCAATTGCATCCAGTAGAGTACATGAGCCGAAAAACGACATCGACGGAAGAAAAATACAGTTCTTACGAACTTGAAGTCTTGGCAGTTATTGAGGCTATAAAGAAATGGCGTATTTACCTCAGGAATATGAAATTTAAAATCGTTACGGACTGTAACGCCTTCGCACAGACAATGAGTAAACGTTACGTGACAGATAGAATAATGAGGTGGGCAATGTATCTCCAGGAATACGACTATACCGTAGAATACAGAGCAGGAACGCGCATGAAACATGTCGACGCACTCAGCCGTGTATTTTGTTTAATGATCGAAGATTCGTTAAAGTTTAGATTACGAGAAGCACAGTCAGAAGACGAGTGGATTAGGACTGTTAAAAGAGTATTGGCTAAAGAACAGTACGATGACTATTTTTGTGAAAAACGACGTTCTGTACAAAGATCCAGTTAAGGAACTTTTAGTGGTACCTTCCTCAATGGAAGACGAAATAATACGTCTAGCGCATAACCAAGGTCATTTTGCAACTAAAAAGACACAGGACATAGTAGAACAATTTTTTTTTATTCCAAACCTAAGCACTAAAATAAGTAAAATCATAAAAAGTTATGTAGAATGCATAATATTTCAAACGAAAGTAGGGAAAAAAGAGGGGTTTTTAAACCCGATTGACAAAGGTTGCGAACCCTTAGACCATGTAGGACCACTGGAAGAAACGCGTAAGAAGTACAACCACATACTCGTCATAGTAGATAGATTTGCGAAATTTGTTTGGTTATACCCAACAAAATCCACAGGTTCAGAAGAGGTCAAAGATAGACTAAGGAAGCAATTCGCGGTTTTTGGTAATCCACGAAGGGTTATTACAGATAGGGGAAGTGCGTTTACTTCAACGGCGTTTAAAACATATTGTGAGCAAGAAAAAATACAAAATTTACAGATAGCGACAGGGGTTCCAAGAGGAAACGGGCAAGTGGAAAGGGTTCACAAGATAGTAATCCCCATGATTTCAAAACTATGCCACAGCGATCCAGCTCACTGGTATGGCCATGTCGACAAAATTCAGCAAATTATTATCAATAGCACTGCTCCAAGAAGTACGAAAGCATCACCTTTCGAAATTCTTACGGGGTTAGAAATTCGCAGAAATAATTACCCAGATTTGAGAAAAATCTTCGACGAATTACACATAGAAGAGTTAAACATAGAAAGAGATACAGTTAGAGAACACGCACAAGCAAACATAAATAAAATTCAAACAGAAAATCGTAAAAATTTTAACAAAAGTCGGAAGAAAGAAAGAGAATATAATATAGGAGAGCATGTTGCAATAAAGAAGACGCAGTTCGGAACAAATATGAAGCTTAAACCCAAATATCTAGGTCTATACGCGATAACCGCTAAGTTAAGCCATGGGAGATATGAAGTTAAAAAGGTAGGCAACGAGGAAGGACCGAACACGACAAGTACAGTATGTGAATTTATTAAGCCATGGGGTTCGTCATTCGGGTCGAATAACACATCAGGACGGCCGAATGTGGGAATAGATTCTGACATGGTGGCAACACCAGACAAAACTGGACGAACTCAACGACCGGACGAACTACATGAACGAACGACGAGGACACGACAGAAAAGAAGTGACGACAGAATTCAGTCTTAAGTTGTAAACCGGACGAAATAAGTCGAAATCCGCGCTCATAAATACATATGTACCTATTCATAATTTAATTACATATAAGACTATCTTAATTTAATTTTTATAAACTGTAATAATAATTGTTTAATCGTTAAATAAACAATGAAATTGAAAGTGGTTGATGTTTTAATATGCAATAGACGGTTAATAAGATAACTAAATGTACAGTGCGTACGCGTAAGTATCCACATTTATGATCGGTTTACATGGCGCACGACAGTTCTGGCCCGCCACATGAGCTAATCCACTAACAAAGGATGACATGTGCCAATCCGATCTTACTCGGGTGTGATGCTAACGCACGGCATACGTTGTGGGGCAGCTCCGAAACTAACGACAGAGGTGAGTCACTATTTCAATTTGTCATTAATTCTAAGAGGTAGTACCCCCACCTTCATATTCCCTAGTACTCCCGATTTTACGGGCTGGAAAGAAGTTTTAGACCTAACATTGTTAACCGAGGATATACTAAAAGTAACAAAATGGAAAGAATGCGATGATGGAACCCTCTCGGACCAACGTCGTATACTTTTTGTATGGGCGGTGTTCATTTTCCTTTGTTTCAAATCGCTGCTAGTATTAAACTTTACTCAATTTCTTCGAATAAATACTGAAAAACGAAGTATTTTGCATTTTTCAAAATTTCCGTGATATGGAAGTTGGGCGAGGTTATGGTGCAATTTCAAAAATTATTGACGGTGATGCTAATGATATCAAGGACAATATGTTCACCCAATTTTGTGACGATAGCTTACATCGTTATTGACATACCTACAGACGTTCAAATTCAAAATTTCATAAAAATCAAGTTTCTTTATTTACTATCTCTATAAATATAAAATTTTAATTAATACGTTCCAATAGATAAAAAAAACGAAATTTTTGAATTTTTTAAAATTTCCGTAATATGGGAGGTGGGCGTGGCTATGGTCCGATTTCACAAAATTTTAACGATGATAACAGCGATATTGAGGAAAAATTGTTCACCATATTTTGTGACGATGCCTTACACTGTAATTAAGATACAGAGATTTTTTTCTAAGTGGGCGTGGCAACGCCAATTTTTCTAAACTTCATAAATACCTAACTTCTTAGTTCAAAATCGTTTTAACTCACTTTTTGTTAATAGATACCGAAAAAACTAAGCTTTTGCATTTTCTAAAATTTCGGTTATATGTGAGGTGGGCATGGTTATGATCCGATATAAAAATTTTCTAGGATAATAATAGCGATATTAAGGAAAATATGTTCACCAAATTTTGTGACGATACCTTACACGATTATTGAGATACAGAAATGTTTTCCTAATATTGCGTGGAACCCCCCTTTTTTAAAATTTCATAAATTGTTAGTTCAAAGTCGGTCCAAATACCAAATTTCGCTCAATTTGCTGTAATAGATACCGAAAAAACAGAGTTTTTGCATTTTTCAAAAATTTCCGTCATATAGAAGGTGGCCGTAGTTATTGATTGATCATTTTCAATACCAACTTATAGATAATATAATATAATTTTGGCGCGTACACTATATAGCTCAGTATTTGGCCGAGCTTCTCCTACCATTTGTGGTGTGCGTCTTTATATTATACCACAAATGGAGGGACCTACAGTTTTGTGCCGACTCCGAATGGCAGATGTATTTAATGCGAAGCTTTTTCATGGCAGAAATACCCTCGCAGGTTTGCCATTGCCTGCCGAGGGGTGACCGCTATTAGAAAAAACTTTTTCTATTATTAAGATTTTGCTTGCCCTGACTGAGATTCGAACCTCGAACTCACCGGCAAATTAAGTTATAGCACGCACCGCTACCAACTCGACCACAGCGGCCACTTCAATACCAACCTACCCTGTCCAAAAAGCAATATATGTACCAAATTTCATTGAGATATCTCTTGTTACCCTAGTTATTGTAACCACGGACAGACGGACGGACGGGCAGACAGTCAGGGCTAAATCGATTCCTCTTTTCATTCTGATCATTTTAGTATATATATGTCTATATCTATCTCGATTAGTTTTTGCTGTTGCAAACAACCGTTATGCAAACAAAGTTATAATACCCTTCTTTGCAAGTACGCTCGGGTATTAAAAGATGGCTATGCCGAAGTCTTCATACTTTTCATGAATGGAAAAATTTTATGAGAGCCAAATGTTTTATTTATTAGATATTAGTGATTTTTATTGCTATATATTAGTCCCAATAATAGGTAGTATTTGTGGAAAATTTAAAGTCTTTATCTGATTAAGGGCCAGTTTTTCAGTGCTGGTTTAAACTCAGTTTAAACTAAGTTTAGTTAAACTCAGTTTAAATTTAAACTTAGTTTCCTTGCGCCCAAATAAATTTGTTGCAACCAAAACGAAGTAGTTAGCAAACAGCTGATAAGTTAAACTAAGTTTAACCGAGCACAATCGGCCGTTTAAACTTAGTTTAAACTCCGTTTAAAGTTGACTGAAAAACTGCATTCTGAGTTTAAACTTAGTTTAAACGACAAACAGAGTTCAACTTGCACTGAAAAACTGGCCCTAAATGAAATAGTTTTGGCCCAAACTGCAATATCTGAATTATTGGTTGCATGGGAGCTATATAACATATTTATTCGATCTTAATGATTTTCACTGCTAAAATAGTTCTCATTATAGCTTTTATTTGTACAAAATTTCAAGACTTTAGCTGCTTGAATGCAGGGGTTTTCGTGCTAATTGCAATATTTAAACAATCGGTTGTATGAGAGCTATGTATAAGTTATCTCTCTTTGATCTTTATGATTTTCACTTTACACATATGTCTAATAATGACCGACATTTGTGCAAAACTTCTCATGTCTAGCTGATTAAATGAAATATTTATGGCAATATCTGAACTATCGGTTGTATGGCTTCTATATGTTATATTTATCCGATCTTAATGGTTTTCACTGCAAAATACGTCTCCTGATAGCTTTTATTAGTATACAATTAGAATACCCGAACTTCGTGCACAATTTCAAACCTCTAGCTGCTTAAATATAGAGGTTATGTAGCAAAATATAATATTAAATGTCTAATGAATAATAAAAAGGCAGCTGACTGCTAAGTTTTATTCAAAGAGCTCAAAACCTAAAGGAATTAGTTTGCAGTCAAACAGGCAGACAGACGGACAGACGGACATGGCTAAATCGATTCTGCTCGTCACCCTGAACATATCGGTATACTTTTTCATGAGTCTAACTCTTATCGTTCTGGCACTTACAAACTTTGGACCAAAGTTAATATACCATTTCCATAAAAGGTATAATAATTAATGGAAGTTTATCCATATTAACAAAAGCAATTAAAGCAATAACAAATACAACACAAATATACGTTCAAATAAAATTTCCAAGTAAACACGTAAATCGAAATCGCGTCCGCTTCTTTAATATATATAAACTGTTCCAATTGAATGCCCAAAAAAAAAATTGTGCATCGGCTTAAACCGAAATTTTTTCTGATAGTGCAGTACGTGAAGTGCAGTGGAAAATTGTTACACAGCTGAAATAAACGCTTTTGTATATTGAGGCAGAATCTGCCTTCGGAGTGTACACAAACAATTGCTCATACCTAGAACATAAACAAATTCATCAAGGAATTTTATGACCTGCTACTTAATTTCCAATTAGAGTTGCCAACAGCTCATAAAAAAAAAAAAAAAATAATAATAATAATAAAAATAAAAAGTAATATATAATGCCTGTGGACCGCTCCCCTCTCGGAGGGGGTGGCTCCAAGCCCCAAGATCAATCTGGTCAAAACCAACAGCAACCTCCTCAGCAGCTCCAAACACCGCAGAAAACAAATGCAAATTCCCAAACACAACACCAAGAGCAGGTAAATGCTAATGCTACAGGTCCAAATGTACAGAACCAAATTGCGCTGCTTCAAAAACAGCTTCAACTCCTGTATCAACAGCAAGCCTCGATCGATAAATCTACCCCAGGTAAGGAATGGACCACTATAGAACCCAAAAAAAGGCCTCGAGAAAGCCCAAGTAAGCTCATAAATACCAAAAAGCAAGCAAAACTTGATAAATACTGGCTTGGCGAATCTCACTCAAAAGAAAACCGCTTTTCAACTCTTGAAATAGAAGACGATGAAGACACAAAGCCCAAAGAAAAGGATCCCAAGCCCCCTCCAATCTTCGTTGACAAAGTTAACAACATTTCCCCTTTAATGAAGCTCCTATCAGAAACTGCTCCTAGTTCGTACGACCTTAAGATCATCAACCATGAGCAAGTTAAAATACAAGCAAAAACCTCCGAAGCCTACAATACAATTGTACACCAATTAGAGGAAAAAAACACTGAGTTTTATACATACAAGCCAAAACAAGAAAGAAGTTTCAAAGTAATACTCAGAAATATGCACTCGTCTATTGGCACCGAAGAAATATCTGAAGCTCTACAAAATCTCGGCCATATCCCTATTAACGTTTACAACATGAAGCACAGAAACACGAAAAAACCGCTACCAATGTTCATTGTTGAGCTAAAAGCAAACTTAAATAACAAGGACATATACGAAATAAAACATCTCCTAAACACGAAAATAGTATTTGAACCTCCACGGCCAAAACGCGAAATTCCGCAATGCTCAAACTGCCAACAGTATGGACACACTAAATCATACTGTCATGTATGTATCAAATGTGCTGGCCCCCACTTGTCTGCAAACTGCTCGCGCAAGACACAGTCTCCCAAAGATGTTATATGTGCTCTTTGTGAAGGAAACCATCCAGCAAATTATAAAGGCTGCATGGTGTACCAAAATCTGCAAAAACTTAAATACCCACCGTTAAGAAAAATGGACGACGTTTCTAAAAGTGTCAGTCAGCAGAAATCCGCTCCACTTTTACCCCATCGAACCTCTCAACCACTCCAAGCTTCATTTACCTTCGCTCAAGCAGTGAAAACCACACAAGATAACTCAATCCCTCAACCAAAAGAAAACGTCTCTGAACCCTTAAGCGAGATGCGTGAAATGATAATGCTTCTCAAGCAAGTCATGCAACAAATAACAACTATGATGAATCTTCTTGTCAACCTAACGACGAAGTCCATCATGCCTACAATCCCAATCCCATGAATATTTTGCTGTGGAATGCTAATGGCCTGTCAAAACACGTACTCGAGTTAAAAACGCTACTCAAGTCTCATAACATAGATATTCTCCTAATATCCGAAACCCATTTCACCGAAAAGAGCTATTTTTAAATCCCGAACTAGAAACTCTATCACACAATTCATCCTGATAAAAAAGCACACGCTGGCTCAGCTATATTAATAAAAAGCACTATTAAACACTACAATATTAACTCATACTGCACGGAGGCTATCCAAGCAACTAATATATGTAGTTGTCGAGGACTTGAAAGGCCAACTAACCATATCAGCAGTATACAGCCCACCCAAGCATGCGATCAAAAAAGAGGATTACGTAACATTCTTCAAAACTCTTGGAACCAGGTTTTTAGCTGGAGGAGACTACAACGCAAAACACACGCAATGGGGATCTCGCCTCGTTACTCCTAAAGGCCGACAACTCCTGGCGGCTATGGCAAGATTAAATCTTTACTCAGCCTCCTCAGGCTCTCCAACGTACTGGCCAACTGATACAAAAAAAATTCCAGACTTAATCGATTTTTGCGTTACAAAAGGTATTGCAGAAAATGAAATAATGTGTAACTCCTGTTTCGATTTATCCTCTGACCACTCTCCCGTAATGGTCACCCTAAGCAATAATCTTGTTGGCTCAACTTCTCAATGTAGCCTTCACAATAACAAAACTTCCTGGAAACTCTTTCAAAGCTTAATATCTTCAACTCTTAAGATAAGAAAAGCATTTGAACGCAGAGAATATTGTTCCGCAGTTTTTCTGGATGTAGCTCAAGCTTTCGACAAAGTTTGGCATGAAGGACTCTTGCATAAAATCAGAAAGTTACTACCACCAAGCTTCCATAGCATTCTTAAATCGTACCTCTCAGGTAGACGGTTTACAGTAAAAATTAATCATTACATAACAGAAGAGTTTCCGATAAAAGCTGGCGTTCCCCAGGGCAGCGTCCTTGGTCCAACCCTATACATTATATTCACATCTGACATCCCAACATGTAGTTCGTTGTTAACTTCAACCTTCGCCGATGATACTGCTATAATATGCAGAAATAAGTGCCCAGTAGAAGCATCAAAACTCTTACAAATCCATATGAAAGATATCGAGGAGTGGCTAGAGATCTGGCGTATTAAAGTAAACGAGCAAAAATCGAAACATGTCACTTTTACACTTAAGCCAAAAACGTGTCCACCTATAACATTGAACAGTGTTATGATTCCTCAGGACAACAATGTTACGTATCTTGGTATGCACTTAGATAGGCGCCTCACTTGGAAAAGACACATCATCGCGAAAAAAATACAAATAAACTTGAAAAGCTCACAATTAAATTGGCTGTTGCACCGAAAGTCTGCATTAAACTTAGACCATAAAATTCTATTATATAAGGCTATTATAAAACCAATATGGACATATGGTATACAGCTCTGGGGCTCTGCCTGTACTAGTAGTGTCGAAATTATTCAAAGGTCTCAATCAAAAGTTCTAAGAGTGATAACAGCAGCACCATGGTACATAAAGAATTCAAACATTCACAAAGATCTTGAAATACCCACAGTCAAAGAAGAAATCAGTAGCATCAGAACAAAATACCTCGAAAAGTTGCAATCGCACCCGAATCCTCTTGCAGACACAACTCAAAAAACACGCCTGCAAAGAAGAGATCGTCCGACCTTTTGATGGAGGCACGCACAGCCAACGGAGCCCTGTTCACGGGCTTTTAAGCAGAAAGCATTAGATTAAGATTTGAAAACTTATTGTTAGGCTTTACCGTTTGAGCGATTCAATAAATAAATATATGTATGAAAAAAAAAAATAAAAAATTTAAGAGATTTGAAATATTTGAAATATTTGCGTATGTTTCCTCCTTTTTTGTGGAATACGCAACCGGTATTGATGGATGCTGATTACCATTGTGCAGTAAAACTGCTTTTAAGCTGTGTTTTGAACTATCTATAAATAGTCGCCAAGCGGAAGATTCCAGTGGAAGCTTTAGTTATTTTAGAACCTCTTCAATACTGCAACCATCAGGAGGCAAGTAACTTATATCTGATATGTTTTCAACCGCCGCTGTTATTTCTGTATTGGCGTATGTCATATTGGCCGAAAATGTATGTGTAGGCGGTTGAGGCACCGGAACACCTTCACAGCGCTCTTCTGGTAAAATGACATTATTTGTTGATTCGTATGTCATTATCGCGTAGTGCCTTTGGCTTCTACCAAATTTGTAATTTACGCAGAAATAGCATGTATCTGATTTGTGATCTTCAGGTTCAATCCATATAATAGGCGCAGAAAATGGCAGCGCCTTAGTACCGCCTTTGTACTAGGTCAAAATACCACTTTCGCAAGTAGTACATACAGTTTTTGGTATCCAAGCTTCACATAAAAATCGTATTCCAAAGAAAAGAAAATATGGTTCTTCAATTGTAGGGAATATCTTTCTTCTGCTTTGATGGTGCGTAAAATGTCCACAAATAAAACAAAACCAATCTCTTAATTTGCAAACAGAATCCGCCATGCTTATTTAAGCTTTAATTGTTCTTTTTTTATATTAATTTTAGTAAAAATCACACCCGATATGTACTGCTTAGTAGCTCAATTATGCTTAATTTTATCACACCCGATTTGTAAGTCACAGCTGATTTGTAAGTCACAGCTGACTAGACGCGAGAACTCAGTGTTTGGCCCGGCCGAACTTGACGACGTTTCACCTGCTTTGTATATGTTGGCGAGTAATTTTGCAAATTAATTATAAAGAGCTTAATTTAAATAAATGGTGTCTTTGGTGACCCCCACTGAAATTTTCCGCCAAACATTTTCGTAGAATATTTTAATCCTTAAATGTCCTTTTTTAAAGGATATTTTTTGATTTTCTCGAAATAAGGGTCAAATTGACCCATAAAGAGACCAGTTAGAGGGTTAAGATCTTCCACAAAAATAATCCTCATACAATTCCACAATACAACTATGACCATAAGAATTCTCTCAGACATTAACTTACAACATTTTTTTTATATAGTATAATGCTCCCTTCGACCAAAAAAAAAAACTCAGACATGCTGGACCATAAGTTTGTTCTACAAAAATGATCTACTCAACATACCCTTTCAGAATTATGGGGTCGCTATCCTGTTCCATTTAAAAAGTCTTCATTTGTTGGACAGTGTTATCTATCATTAAAATTTTTATATTTTTTTTTTTTAAATAAATACTTTTTTAAAAATATATTTAAAAAAAAAACAAATATTTGAAATAACATATTATAAATATTTAATAAATAATTTTTATACATATATAAATGTAGGGAGAGACTTGTCCTTTTCGGACGTTATTTACTTTATTTCAAAACACGTTTTTACATTAAGTACAAAAAACAATAAAATACCGACAGTTTGGCGACTGTGTTGCGCGTTCGTTAACAGACGATTATTCTCTATTCCTATGATGGATACCCGTATTTCTCGTTCGTCAGTTTTGTGCTATTTTGTATGGCCACAAAAATTTTGGCCTGAGTTTCATTGCGGTCCCGAACTGTGTCTTTTTTGATGGCTACTAACTCGCCCACATTATAGCTAACTTCTTGTTGAATGTTCTACAGTTTTCGGTTTGTATTTTCCTTATATTGTCTTGAGCACTCTGTCTTACTATATCTCGTTCATTATCTTGCTCCTCTATCGTTATATCATTTAAAATTTGTCGCAAATCTGGGTAGTCATTTACCCGCATGTCTAATCCGGTGAGAATTTTAAAGGGTGATGTTTTCGTGCTGCGTGGCAAAGAGTTATTTAAAACTTGCTGTACCTTAGCCACATGGTTGTACCACTGGGTGGGGTAGCCTTGACACTTCTTGGAGATAATTGGAAAGACCGTTTTGTGGACGCTCCACTTGTCCGTTGCCGCGAGGTACCCCTGTTGCAATGAGCAAGTGTTGAATGTTTTCCCTATTGCAATAATCTCTGAATACGTTGGACGTGAACGCTGCGCCTCTATCTGTTATAACGTGTTTAGGGTTGGCAAATATCGAAGCCTGTCTTTCTAGCCTATCCATGCCTTCATCTACCCCAGTAGACTTTGTTGGATATAACCATATAAACTTCGAAAACCCGTCCACAATCACTAAGATGTGATTGTATTTTTTGCGCGTTTCGGTTAATGGTCCGACATGATCAATGTGGTAGGTACCCAACGGCTCACATGCCTTATCTATCGGAGACAAAACCCCTTTCACCACCTTTGCTAACTTTTCGGCCAAGTTAAGTATATAATAGTTTTTCTCTACCAGCTCCTGCGTCTTTTTACAAGCGAAATGATTTTGATCGTGCGCAATCTTTATTATTTCGGTCTCCATACCGGATGGCACTAACAGCAATTCTTTTATTGGGTCGAAATAAACTATACCGTTCTTCACAGAAACTCTTCATAATTTCCTGTTTCTAAAATTCTTCTCACTGCCCTAATCCAAGTGTCTTGCTCTCTCGCCTCTCTCAGTCTATATGTTAGTGCATCTTCGGCAAGTTAACAGTAAACGCGACTCAGAGCATCTACGTGCCTCATGCGTGATCCAGATCTATGTATGTTCGACCACGTAGTCGTATTCTTGCAAATGCATAGCCCACCCCATTACCCTATCTGGCACGACTCTTTACTGTCATGGCGAATGCATTGCAATCGCTTAGTATTTTATTTATTTATTTATTTAAATGAAATATAATTATAAATAATTACATAACAAGATTAAGGCAAATAGCAACATAGGCTATCGGCCTGACTTATAACTAAAAGAGTTTATAGTGAATATACTTAATCCTCTCAATAATTAATACATACATACATATACATATATTACTATTCGATCAGCTGATGAGCATTTGTTCTGTAGCTGAACAGTTTTAGATCTCGACACTTAACAAACCTCTGCCTTTCATGACTCGGCGCAATATATATGAAAAAACTAAATTTTTTTTTTTTTATATATCCGTGCGTCATGCGGATGCGCCCCTCGCGTCGGTCGGGCGGGTATGGAGGGATACAACCGTTGGGATTATTATTATTAAAAATATATAATATCCTTAGAATAAGACTAAATTAAGTTTTTATGTACAAGCTATATTATACTTAGTGTAAAAGTTTACATTGGTAAATATATTTGTAAATAGTGTCTATGTTTTCAACATTGAAGGTTTTGAGCAGATTTGTAGGTTCTTGGTCATTAAAAATGTTAGTTCTAGCGTTTTCGTATTTTGAACAAGATTCAAGAATGTGGTTTATGGACAGTGGGCAGTTGCACGCAGAGTTGGGCTAGGTTCACCTTTCAGCAGATGTTCGTGTGTAATTTTCGTGTGACCCATTCTCAGCCTGGTGAAAATTTTTAATTGGTCAGCTGTTGAAGATGCAGGGAAAGGTGGCTTGCAGCAATTGTTGTTATATAGTTTGTAGCTATGATCAGCTAGTTTTTCATCGTTAATTCTCTCATGTATTTTTTTACTTGCCGAATAATGTCCGATTTAACGAAGGATCCGAAGTGTATGGAGGGTGATTTGTAAACTCCTTTCGCCACGGTGTCAGCGTGTTCGTTCCCTTTTATGCCGCAGTGGCCGGGTATCCACATGACTTTTATTTTTGAGATATGTTTTATTAGCATATCTCTGGTGTTTTCGACTTGTATCTCTTTGTTGCGCAGGTTTTGAAGCGAGTTGATAGATGACATGCTATCGGTGCAAATGACGTATTTTCCTTTACTTTTTACAGCCTGCTTGATAGCGATATTTATAGCAGTTAACTCGGTTGCGAAAACTGAATTGTAAGGGATTAAAAGTCCCATTTTAATTATGTTTTCTTCTTCTGTGACTACAGCAAAGGACGTGGATTCTGAAATTTTAGACCTGTCTATGAATATCAGTTTCCAACAATCCTTCATTAGCTTCTCCCTGGTGGTGAGGAAGGTTTTTTGGTATACTAACGAATTTGTGCTTTGCTTAGGGCAGTCAAGGAGTTTGGTGACAAAAATTGTAGATGGTAGTTGCCAGGGTGGGAGGTTGTTTGTCCATCTGAGAGTCGGCTTACAAAATATCTCAATCTTTTTTACATGATTTAGAGCGTTGAATATGGCAGAGGGTCTCTTTATTGCACGTTTTCTTCCAACAACATTTTTACATCTTTATAAAGGATAGCATTATTTGCAAGATAAAGTTTAGGTATTACCCGGAGGGTACTTTGGTTGATACGCTCTTCGATTGTTGGGAGACCGGACTCCGCCAATAGATTTTTGATTGGTGTAGTTGGAAATGCCCGAAGACAACGGAGATAGGCGAGCCCTGCGGTATGCCATTTAAAAGGTTTGCCCTATCCGAGTATTTACCATTTATTTTTATTCGAAATGTTCTGTTAATAAGAAAGCTTTTGACGAAGTAGTACACTTTTTTCCAATTTGCCATTTTTTTTGTTGACGCAGGACCACGTGCGCGCCTATTCTGCCGAATGCCTTCTCGAAGTCTAAGCTAAGTACTGCTATATGGTTCCTATTTGAGAGAGCAGTTGGCAGATAGTGTTCTAAGTGGAGGAGTCCGTCCGTTGTCCCTTGTCCTTCTTTAAAGGCTACTTGAAAGTTACTTATATGTTGCTTTCTTAAAGCGAGCCACATGATACGCTTAGCTATTATCTTTTCTAGCACTTTGCTGCGACATGGTAGTAAAGATATTGGCCGATAACTGCTTACTTGATCTAAAGGTTTATTTGGTTTTGGTATTGGTACAATATCAGCGTTTTTCCAACTTTGTGGGTAGATGCCTGTGTCATATATGGAATTGAAGAGTTGAATTAGCCTATTTTTTTTGGCAAGGAGGCAGATGTTTAAGCATTTGATATGACACTCTGTCATACCCAGGGGTTTTCCCTTTGGCAACTTGGACCACTTATTCGAATTCTGTCAAAGTTACAGCTTTTTCAATTTCTTCGGCAGCGGTTGATATTGCTATGGGATTGTACTCCGTATTTTGAACGGCTGCTTTATCTGAGACGAAATTCGCTGAAAAATTTGTATCTTTTGAGTACGCGGACCAAACCGATGAGAATAAGTTAGCTATCTCAATTGTTGAGGAAAAAGTACCGTTTTCGGTGGTAATAACGCGAATTTTATTTTGCCTGTGATGGCCCGTTAACATTTTTATATCGTGCCAAATTTTCTTCGGACTGGAATTAGGGGTTATAGACGAAGTTAATTCTTCTAAGGAAGTTCTTTTGACAACTTTTACTTCAAACCTAAATAATGCGTTTGCTTTTTTATAATTTATAAGGTTAGACTCGGTTCTTTGCTTTTTATATGTTACCCACAGTTTTTGTTTTTCTTACCTAAGCGTAGCAATCTTACGGCTCCACCATGGAACAGAGGGCCTTTAGAAACTAGTTTTAGTTTGAGGTATGCATAAATGGGCGGAAGATATTATAATATTTTTTATATTTGCTGCTTCTTTGATTATGTTTACAGACACAGGAAACTCGAGAGGTAATTTGTCACAACAAGCTTGAAATTCCGGCCAGTTAGCGCGTTCGGTGATGAAGTGCGGTCTTCTTTGGTTTTTTTCGGCATGTGTATTGGATGCAATCTTTGTTAGGATGGGGAAGTGGTCACTTCCGTGCAGAGCATAGTGTTATGTCCACGTTGGTAAAAGTTTTATGGGTCGAGAAATATGTAGGGGAGTTATCATTTAAGATTATCAGATTAGAAGAAAGAATGATGTCTTTTATAATTTTCCCTCTTGAATTCCCGATTGATGAGCCCCACAGAGGGCTCCAAGAGTTCACATCACCTAGCAGTATCATAGGAGTGGTAATATTTTTAAAAATACCAAAGAAATCTTGGACACTGAAGTTCTGGTCTGGAGGAATATAAATAGCTATTAATGAAAATTTAAACCCTAGGTTTATTTCTAGTGCAATAGTTGATATATTTGATGTAGAATTAATTAATTTGTCTATGACCAAGTCATTTTTTATCAGTACACAGATACCTTGTTTGCTTGAGACGTTATGCTCTAAATTATGGAAATAGCCTTTATATGGATTAGGTGAATGAGGTGTTAAATTTGATGGAATATGCGTTTCCTGTAAACAAACTAGTAAAGGATTATGATCTTTTAATAAAATTTGGAGTTATTAAAGTACCCTTTTTGTATTCCACTGCAATATAGAAGTCATATGAACTCGAATTATAAAAAAAAAAAAAAAATTTAGGTTATTTATTGGGTTTGTGTTGGCTGTTAGTGGTTTCTAGCAATAACTAGTTTTTGTAGTGGTGAAATTACGAATCTTCATCGGATGCCATTGCAGCATCAGTGAAGTTTCGGAGAGTTCTGTTGTAATTATCAAAGTTTATTTCAAAATTGTCATCCATGCTCGGAAAATTAACCCTTCTGCTATGTTAGGAAAAAATTACACATATAGTGTTTTGGGTCAATTTGACCCACTTATAAAAACTCCACTAATAACACTATTTTATTGAAAGAGTTCATATTTTTTTATTTGAATCAAGTTAAGTGTATGTTAATTGTAGAAAATAGTTGAGATATGTATGTTTTAACGGCAATTTTCACAAACTAAGCTGCTGTGTTCCTTGCAAACAAATTTTTGGCACGTACTACAAACAGCTGAATATTTGTTCGAATTTTTTGTATGATGACAGAAGAAACATCGCTGTCGTTTTTTGGTGGATTCATTTCTGGCAGAAATATTAGAAGTAGACGCTTCTTCTGCAGATTTGGAGTTTTCTTGAATATTTTTTACTATATTCTTAACAGCGATTCCTCGCGGCAGTCTCTCTCTGCGGACAATATTTGGTTCGACCATTTGCTTTCCCAGCTCTTCAAGAAAAAGTCTTCGCTTATAAAGCTTGTTGGTGTTCCATGAGGTATTTATCTCTGTCCATATTACGTATGCGTTATATGCCGATATATCTAACATATTCGAAAAGAGGGCAACTGGCCAACGTTTGGTCTGACGTTTACATGTATAGTTAGCAACCAGCTGATCAAGCGCATCCACACCAGCTTTTGTTTTATTATAGTGAAGTATTATTTCAGGTTTTTTTCTGTCACCCCCATCAACAAGTGGATAATGGTGAAGGGAGCTCAATGCTTCAACAAATTTATATTTTTTTGGGACGTACGATACAATAGTTACATTCTCCGTAAATAAAAATTTGCTTTCTAAAATGTTCTTTTTCTTCATGTCGACAATTTCTCGTGGCAAAAAAAGCTTATTTTTCCTCACTGTACCGACTAAAGTAATGTTCCTGCGAAGTAGCTGAACGGCGAGATTGTACGTCGTAAAAAAGTTATCGCAAGTAATAGTGTGACCTCTGGGAAGGGGTTCAGATAGGGATAGAACAACACGTTCACCTAAAAATATTTGTATAGCGACGGTTTATTTATACTGTACATAGGTTTGAAACATGCAAAAAGCCAATTTATAAATGCATTACCTTGGTTCCTTTCCGGTTGCGTATTTCTTGCCCGTCCTAAATAAACTTCCATGTTCCAGGCATACTTGCTTTTTGAATCACATAGAGCCCATATTTTTAAGCCGTATTTTGCGGGCTTCGATGGAATGTACTGCCTGAAGCTGCAACGACCACGAAAAGGTACTAACTGCTCATCTATTGTTACATTTTCATGTAAGTGATAATATGACCTGAGCTGCCGATTCCATTGATCCCAAATGTTTCTTATAGGTGCTAATTTATCACGCTGTCTTCTCTCATCCCTGTCTGCAGCGGAGTCAAAACGAAGGCACCGTGATATGTTCATAAGTCTTTCCAAGCTCATTGTGGCCCGAAAAATTGGTCTGCCATTATTTTCATCCCACAAATGAATCAGACTTTCATTGTGCGATTTGTATACTCCTGCTAAGATTTGCAATCCTATGTATGCTTCCAATTCTATAAGGCCTATAATTTTCCAATTGTCTCCAAAAAACTGCAATCCTTTGATGTTGCTCATTTCTACCACTATGTTTTTTATACTTGAGGGCATGAAAATATCAAAAGAGGATTTTATATCTGTGACCATAGAAATAGCACACTTTGATGGGCCAAGACTTCGACATAAAATTTGATTTCGAGGAATTTTGCCCTTGAAATTGGAAGTGGCTGATCATGCCATATTATGCTCTTATCTTTCGATAAAATATTTGGCAAATTGACTTCTTCTGTCGCATTGCTACCTTCAAAACCGACATCTACTTCACTTTCACTGGATGAAGTATTTGAATCGTCCGTTTCATTTTCTGCGATAGGTACAAAGTCTTCATCGCTATCACTTTCGTCGAAAATATCTTCAGCATCAGAATTAATAATTTGGTGTATTTCTTCAATACTTAATTTCTTTAAAAAAAAATAAAAATATAAAAATGTGTAACAGCAACATAAACATAGTAAATTAAATAACTTGACTTACTCTCTTCCTTTGGGACATTGTAGAAATATATATTTAGCAATCACTTTCTTTATAAAAACTTTGATAAGCTCCTTACTGCGCGACAAAAAATTACTAACTAAGCAAACAATCGACACTTACTCTTTGCACAGGTATAAATTTATCGAGAATATATAAACATAGAGCTGTGCAAAATATACTCGATTTCCGATAACTAGCTTTCTTTGTCGGCGTTTTTGATCGAGTGATGTAATAATAAACGGCAAAATGTTTCAAAATACTAGGTGGGTCAAATTGACCCAACAACGTAATAAGTGTAATGAAATTACATTTGGCATCCTCCAGCAACATAAAAAACAGATATTATTTTAATTTTCATATTTATCTATTCCTTTTACTGCAGTTAACAAATAGAAGAAGAATCAATACAATACGACTAGACTAACACGCGAATTTCGACGAGTTTTACTGAAAATTGGGTCAAATTGACCCAAACATAGCAGAAGGGTTAAGAGAAGAGATGGAAGAGTTATGGATTTGTGGATGAGAGGATGAGTCAACTTCTTGTGGATTAGTATTTTCGTCTAGATTAAATGAGTGTGGTAAGTATTGATTTTGTAGGTTGTTATTGTCTTGTGACTTGTTGTTTGAGTGTAAGTTGTTATTTAGTGATAAGTTGTAGTTTACTGGTGAGTTGCTGGTCTGTGGTATGTTACTATTGATTGGTGAGTTGATATTTTGTGTTGCGTTGCTTTTGAGTGGTGAGTTGTTATTTACTTGTGGATTGTTTTTGAGTAAAGAGTTGTTAATACGTTCTGTGTTAATAAATGGCGCACTGTTTTGAGTATTAGAATAGTTATTGTTTACGTTGATGTTGGTATGAGTAGAAGGTTGAAAAGACTGGGTAATGTTAGGGATGTCAGGAGATTTTGAGATTTGTTGGTGATTGTTGTCTTTCGGAATAGTTTTGAAACTAGAAGTAAAAAGAGACGAAGAGAGGTTGTGCTCTGGTTGCTGAGTTATATTTGTTTGAACAATAGAAGCAAACGAGGGAGAGGATTCTGTGAATGAAGGAGCAGAGTTTTTATGAATGTTGATTGCCTCCCGCATTGTGCATTTTTTGGTGATTTTTACTTTTAATATTTCCTTTGCTTGTAAATATTTTTCGCATTTGTTGGAAGAAGAAGGGTGATTAGCGGAACAGTTTTTTTTTTTTTTTTTTACTTTTTATTATTTATTGGATCTCTCTTTTCTAAAAAGAATAACAATAAGTTTTACAAATCTTAGCCTTAACACATTAGTTATAAATTAACTATTTACTATGGCCCTAAAAACTCAAAGCTGGGCTGGTAGGTCGTTGCGCTGGAGACGGATACGGCTGCTTAGTGGTAAAAGCGATCTGGCAAGTTGATTTGGGTGCGCGGATAACTTGGTCTGATAGTTTGCTCTCCTTGCTATAATTCATCTTTTACAGGATTTATATTTAGATCTCTTTGGATGTTGTCATTCCGAATGTACCATGGGGCCCCAGTAATGGTTCTAAGGATCTTTGATTGCGCTCTCTGTATAACAGCCGTGTACAGAACATAAAGTGTTGGCCCAAGAACACTTACTTGGGGAACACCGGCTTGAATTACATGATCGTTGGAAAAATTGGTCTTACATCTCACTGTAAACACTCTTTTATGGAGATAGGACTCAAGTAGCTTGTGGGTATTTTGTGGTAGCAAAGTCGAGATTTCGTACATAAGGCCGACTAGCCAAACTCTGTCGAAGGCTTGAGAAATATCAAGAAATACAGCACTACAGTATTCTCGATATTCGAATGCAGTGCGTACTTCCGAGGTGATGCGGTTAACTTGCTCAATGGTTCCATGCTTTTCACGAAAACCGAACTGATGCGTCGGTATTATGTTATTGTTTTGCAGATGGGGAGTAATATGCTGAAGAAGAAGCTTTTCAAATAGCTTTGACAGGATTGGGAGAATACTTATGGGTCTGTATGACGAGGGCTGTGTTTTGTCTTTTCCGGCCTTGGGTATCATTGTTATGATAGACTTTTTCCATTGTTGAGGAAAATATCCAAATCTCGTCATTGAGTTGTAAATTGTAACAATATAGTTTATTGCACATCTCGGTGTGATTAAATCATGACCTAGAGCTTTCTTCGGTTTAAGATGCTCTTTGATGACTTTGAGGGCTTCATTTGTTTGAATGGAAATAGGCGAAATGGCTGTCTCATTTACCAGAGGTGGAAGTACGAAGTGATTTGTTGCTGGATGGGGCTTGAAAACCTGATGCAAGTGGTGGGCAAAAACATTTGCCTTTTCTTTGTCGCTACTAGCCCAGGTTCCAGTGTTTGTTCTTAACGGCGTGTCAGCTTGTACTGGTGTAATTAAGCTTGGATGTGCCTTCCAGAGTGGAAACTTGCTATTGGTGGGTGAAAGTCGTCTGATATAAGTAGCTGTATTGAAGTTGTTCTCTCTCAATTTGTAGGGCTTTGGAGAGTCTACTGGTAGCTGCCCTGAGGCGTTCCCTAGTGTCAGGCGATCTGTATGTTTGCCAGTCTCTCCGTAGTCGACGCTTCTCCTTTACGAGTTCTTTAATGTGCCTATTTGGCTGAATGTTACTGGATACTGATGGTACTGTAGATTTCGGTGTAGATAGTTTAGCGGCAGAGTGAATTATATAGGTCAGCGCATCAACTGAGGTTTCAATGTCAGCTTTACCGTCGAACAGTTAGCGCAGAACATGAGTGTACAGATTTCGGGGGAATGTGGGGGAAACTGCAAATATCACATGCGGGTGAACGCTTGCAAAATTTGGCAGTATGGCCAAGAAGCTGACAATTCTTGCATCGCATTGGGAAGGGAACATATTGCCTCACAGTTACATTGCGCCAAGCGATATTTAATTTCTCAGGAAGGTGGAAAAGGTCAAAAGTTAGGAGTATAACACCAGTTGGTTCCATTCGTTTTTCGTCAATTTTTCTTTGAAATTTATAAGCAGCAACTACACCTTGGGAGCAAAGCTCGTTGACAATTTCACTTTCAGGGACGTTACCAAGGAAGGGGGCGTAACCTGTACCTTCGTTGAAGTTGAGGTGTTCATGGTATTTAGCTTTAATAGCGCAAATACTAAGGAGTTCTTTCAAAGCGATGAATTTTTCTGCAGCAGTTTAATTATTAACAAGCAACAGTAAGTTACCATCGCGGAGCTCGGATATCAATTGGATTTCTTTGCTTATTATGTTAATTGATCGGTGAACTGCAAAACAAGAGTATTGTGAAAGAGTTTTCTTTTTGTCTACTGCTTCTAACACCACATATTTGGGATTATTTTTTTTTGTACACTATGTATAAATCCAGTTTTTTGTTGAGTGGAGTTTTCTTTTTTTTTTTTAATTTTGAGTTTTCGGCTAACAAAGCAAACCGATTAACCCCAATTATTGGGGGCACGGAGGGCATTGTTTTTACTTAATTTTTCACTATTTGATGTATAATTTGCAACTACGAAAAGGAGAAAGGCAAATGCAAATAGGTAGTGAGAAATCTAAATTAAACCACGTGAACTTGAATGCTATAAACCAGAGCACAGAGAGGAAGCGAACCGCTTGGCACAAGTGACAGTCGGAGACTGTGCTTAGTATTTGAAATTTTCTGTCTTTCAGGTAATTACGCCATTTCTGCAATGCCTTGATCACAGCTAAAACCTCTAGCTCGAATGCGCCATACTTTTATTCAGCAATTGTAGTTTTGCAGCTCATATATTCAACGGGTTGAAACCCACGATCTTCTGAATCCTTTTGTAACAACACTGCTCCGAAGCCATGCTTAGAAGCGTCCGCATGTACTTACGTGTCCGCTGACGAGTCAAAAAGCTTCAATGCCGGTGCATTTGTCATTGCTTTTTTTAACTCTTCCATAGCTAACAACTGATCTACACCCATTTGAAAATTTTCATCCATCCTAAGCAAATCTGATAGTAGTTTTGCAATAACTGAGTAGTCCCGAATAAAACGCCTAAAAACGACGTTAATCCTAAGAACCTCTGTATTTCCTTTCTACTTGTCGGTATGGGAAAGTCTCGAACGGCTTTTGTTTTCTCTCCTGACGGTAAAATTTGACCGTTTTCCAGAATAAACCCCAAGAAATTAATTTGTTTCTTGACAAACTGACATTTCTCCCACTTGATCCGCAACCCGTGCTCACCAGCTCTTTTAATCACCTTTTGCAGTTTTTCCAAAGACTCGTTCTCATCCTTGGCGGGAATGACAATGTCGTCCATATAAATTACGATGGTATCATCCTTTAGCATATCCTGAAAGACTGCTCGGATAAATCTACAAAACACTGCAGAAGATTTCGGTATGCCAAATGGAACAAAACAAAATTCAAGCATTGCTTGCACTTGTTTATCGATGTAAAGTCGGTCGTCATATGACACTCGACGTGGACGCTGATAAGCAGCAACCAAGCGCTCCACCTCTCTAGCAATATTCCCTTTTAAGTGCGATAGATCGATATCCCTCAACTCTCTCTCCGGTTCTTCTCTTTCAGCTAAGCACAACGCTTTGAACTCTCTTATCAGATAATTTTCGCATTCTGGATCGACCTCTTCGTTAGAAACCTCGCCCTGGGTTACCCCTGTTAACCCCGCTGCTCTCCGGCTCGCTAACTTCGTATCAACCACAGCCTTTACACTGCTCCCTGCAGTTTGCGTATTTTCCGCAACCTTGCATTCCGTCACCGCCCTCGTTCGCCCGTTGCCTCGCTCTGGCCCATGATCTCTACTCTGGCCCAAGGAGTGTGCCTCGACTCTGCTGTTGGTATTTTTTTTTCGGTTCCAGAAAACGCTGGTTGTCGCGCTGCTCCCTCTATGTTGGTATATGTATGTTTCTATTCCCACGAAGATGAAGAGCACGCGAATATTTTCGGACCAACCGAACCCTTGTCCCGCGCGTTGCTCTACGCGCTGTATATATGAAAAATTTAAAAGTCCCGCTGTGTCATGCTCCGCTCTGCGCTGTATAAGGTGACACAGGTACCTATTTTTTTTTTTTTTTTTTTTTTTTCACGGACGTTGGGATAGCGCGCTATCCATCAAGAGGCCCGTATGAATCTCTGGTGAAGCCACCTCCCCGGGACTACTCACGCATTTCATCAGGGAGGGGCTATGGCATAAATGCCTGACTTTCATGACGCCTTTTCCATAGTCCCCCATCCACGTAATGTGTTTAGGGGTTCAGGAGCGTTCTGCTACGACTTCACCTGTGAAAGATACAAGCAAACAAAAGATTAAACATATTCCGGACTAACTTAATCGCGTTGCTAAGCGACGGCGTTGTTCGCGTATTCTGAGCTCAGTCATTATTTCTTTACAGATGTTTTTTACTGTATTCCAAACTGTTTTATCATTAATCATATAGGATATCAGATTTTCTGGCCTTGGATCTACCTTCATGACGATTTTTAATTTCTCCCGCTCAAATGAAAACGAAGGACAAGAAAACAGTATGTGTTCTGCGTTCTCCGCCACAGTCTCACACGAGGCACAAACCATTGTATTATCATGACCATATTTACATAAGTATTCTCTGAAACAACCGTGCCCACTTAGCACCTGGGTCATATAAAAGTCTATTTCGCCATGCGATCTGCCTAGCCAAGCCTCGATACTCGGGATGAGTCGGAAAGTCCAGCGTCCCTTTGTCGACGTGGCCCAACGTTGTTGCCATTGGGTTAGGCTTTTATGGCGTTCGACCGCTGTCTCTTGTACTGAGAGGGCTGTGCCTTTATCTCGGGCCGTCTGATAGGTTCGCTGGACCTCGTTAGCCAGCAGGTCGGCAGGCATTATGCCAGCAATCACACAGGCCGCCTCATATGAAACAGTTCGGAAAGCGCTACAAACGCGTAGTGCACTAAGTCGAAATATGGAGTTCACATTTTTTGCATATGACGTATGCTGAAGCACGTGGCCCCACACAGGGGCCGCGTACATAACCACTGATTGTGTGACCTTAGTTAGCAACTTCCTGCGATTTTGACCAGGTCCACCTATATTTGCCATTAATCTAGCTAGAGAACTGTGAACTGTTGCGGCTTTTTGTGTCACAGCTTCTATATGTAGTTTAAATGACAGCCTGGCATCTATCATAACACCTAAATACCGTACTGCAGGCATAGTTTCGAATACATACCCATTGATGTCTAGACGTGTAGTTTCCTTTTTCTTTCTGCTTGTTATAAGCACCCCTTCGGTTTTGTGAGCTGCCAATTGGAGCCCTTTGGTCTTGAGCCAGTCATCGATTAATATAGCCGTGTCTTTCGTGGCCAATTGAATTTTTTCTATGTCTTTCGCTACAATGGTAACCGCAATATCATCTGCGTATCCGATTACCTTCACTCCTATTGGAACAGGTAGACGCAGGACTCCATCGTAAGCAATAATCCACAAAACTGGGCCGAGAACTGAGCCTTGGGGAACTCCTCTGCTGACGACATATCTATTTCTACCTAGATCAGTATTATAAAACAGAACTCTATCAGTAAGATAGCTATCTACTATATTTATAAGATAAGGTGGAGTATTTATTGCCTTTAATGCATTAATAATGTGCGACCACTTTAATGAGTTAAACGCGTTTTTTATGTCTAAGGTTACTACTGCGCAGTATTCCTTAGAACCGTACTTCCAGCGCTTGCCTGATATTGCTTCCTCGCTATTTCAGTGACGCGACAAATAGCATCGACTGTGGATCTTCCCTTTCGAAACCCGTACTGGGCTTCCGACAAACATTGATAGGTGTCAATGTGTTGCAATAAGCGATCGCAAATTACACGTTCCAACAATTTGCCTAACGAATCTATCATACAAAGCGGTCTGTAAGAACCTGGATCACCTGGAGGCTTGTTGGGCTTTGGAAGCAACACTAACTTCTGCTTTTTCCACCTCCTCGGGAAAACGCCATTTTGCAGGCATATATTAACGACATGTGAGAAGGCCATAGGGGACTCAGCTACTGCCGCTCTGATGGCAATGTTCGGTATACCATCGGGACCCGGAGCCTTGCCGTTCTTTAGCCGTTCAGCTGCAGCTAGAATTTCATCCGGTATAACAGATGGACAAATTGTCAATGTATTGTTATTCACAGGCCTCATTTGGGGGCTATCTTTGGGAAAAAGCGTTTCGACTATTTGCTTGAGCAGAGTGGGACATGTTGGCATCTGCTTTTGGCTACTTTTAAACTTTTTCATAACAATTTTGTAGGCGCCACCCCAAGGGTACTCGTCAATCTCACTACAAAGATCTTTGAAACAAGATTTTTTGCTTGCCTTTATTGCATTTTTTAATCGTTTACGCAAGCATTTAAATTCATCTCTCAGAATATCGGATCTATTTCTTTGGTATCTTCTTCTGGCTTTGTTGCATTCAGACCGCAAGTCTGCGATTTCAGCATTCCACCAATAAACAGGGTTGCGGCTATTTTCGCGCACTTTTCTATTCATAGATGCATCACAAGCCCTAGCTAATACTTTATAAAGTTCATCGGATAGACTTTCTGCATTGTCCCGCATTTGTGTTACGCTTTTCATACCATCCAGTACCAACTTAAACATATCGAGATCAAATGAATTAGTGCACCAGGCATTTGCGTTGTTCTTCACATATCCACGAGACCTACTTCTCATGTAATCAACATCGATTATTACAGCCAAGTGATCGCTATGTGTGTAAATATCGCTTAATTGCCAGGAAACGTTTGTCATCATTGATTCACTACAGAAAGCAATATCGATAATGTGGGGACAGGGAAACCCTATAATAGCTTAATGCGAACAAAGATATCTGGCAACTACGAGCAGCATCAGCAAAGTGTCCATGACAAAATTACAGAGTCGAGTCGCGTTTTGAGAAGCCGAAGACGAGTTACGAAATTTTGGGGTCTGCAGTATTTTTTATTATAAGCTTCTATAAATTCATTTTAAAACCATCACTTTTTTCAAATCATCTATTTCATTATATTGTATTCGTTTAACAAATTTCTAATTAAACTCAATGAACATTAAATACTGTTTTGAACTTATTTTGTGCGACTTGTGGGTGGAATCCTACAAAATATGGGGGCTCAACCATAAGACTAGAGTGTTAGAAGTGCAAGTGAATCATAAATCAATTATGCTAACAATGCAAAAGTATTGAAAAAGAAAGTGGCAGATATTACAATAAATAAAACAAGCGACGGCTGATACAAAAATTGCCATAGTACCACGAAACGACGTTATATTTTGAAATCAGACGCGACAAAACTACAAAAATGTCTAAGCTAAGTGACTTCGTGAATGTTCGCGAAAATCTACGCAAAAGCCGAAAAGAATGTATATTAGCTTTACATAAATATGTATTCGAATGTGAAGGTGATAGAAAGAATCGACAGCGCTTGCGTGAGTTTGAAGGGTTCACTTTTGATGAGTGCGACGGCGCGTACACACAAAAACTTGCGTACATTAAACAAAAGTTAGCAGAAGTCGATCTCGCTTCCATTTGCGGTGTGCTTTGCTTAAATTATAAATCCGACAATATAGTCGATCACATTTTTCAAAATCTTCGAAAGGGAAACTTACTTGCCGCAGACAAGGACGACGATGATAACGAAAACGACGATAACGAAGAAGACGACGAAAGCGAAGATGGCGATGAAAACAACGACGACGAAGATGAAAATAAGAGCAATAAAAACAAAGACGAAGGCTTTGAAAGTTGTTGCGAGGTCAACGTGGCCAGCGGTAGCAATAACGCACAAGAAGGAGTAAGACAAGTGGATATGCAACAGCCAAGGTTTGCAGTAAGCTTTCGTGACATTGAAGACACAATAAGGCCGTATGATGGTAGCGAAAAATTTCCAATACAAAATTGGATAAACGAATTCGAAGATGTAGCAGCACTCATGCAGTGGGATGATTTTCAAAAGCTCATTTATGCGAAGAAGTCAATGAAAGGTTTAGCAAAAACTTTTATAAATAGTGAGAGGGGTTTAAATACGTGGGGTAGGCTAAAAAAAGCACTGAGTGAAGAATTTGAATCAACAGTCAACAGTGCAGAAGTTCATAAACAATTGACTGATAGGAAAATGAAAGAAAAAGAAAGTGTGCACGAATATTTTCTACAAATGAAGGAACTAGCTTCCCGTGCAAATATCGACGAAAGCTCGCTAATATCTTATGTTATCGACGGAATTGGAGATTTGAGTGTAAATAAAGCAATATTGTACGGTACAGAAAATATAAAACAATTCAAAGAAAAGCTCAAGTGTTATGAAAAAATGCGAAGTAATGTCAAACAAGAAGTTTAACAAAGAGGGGTATACAAACAGAAAAAGATAGTCGATAGTGTTGATGCTGAAAAGAAAGAAGTCAGATGTTTTAATTGCGGAGTAAAAGTGCATAAAAGTGTAGAATGTAAAAACAAAGAAAAAGGTACTAAATGCTTTAAATGTAATGAATTTGGTCACATTGGGAAAAATTGCCCTAAATCTAAAACTGATAATTTTAAACAAGTAAATACAAGGATTTTGCGTGAAAGTGTGATGAATAAAAAAGTGGAAGTAGGCAAATACAATTTCGAAGCACTTTTTGACACAGGAAGTAAATTCAATATAATTACAAACAAAGTTTATGTGAGCATAGGTAAGCCCACACTTCAAAGTGTTAATGTGTGTCTAGTTGGGTTTGGTGATAGCAATGGCGAAAACAAAATAAAGCCAATGGGTTCAGTGAAGCATGAAATATCAATTGATAACGAAAAATATAGTCTAAATTTTATGGTGGTTCCTGATAAATATCTGGACGTTGACATATTGCTAGGTGAAGACTTCTGTGCGAAAGCAACAATTACAATAAGTGCTCATGGACTGTCATTTAAAAAAATCGAAAAAGACGTATGTGAAGACGAAGTGAAATTGTTGAAAATTGATATTTCAAATGATGAATCGTTGAATATTGACGAAAATGCTAGTATTGGCGCGCAAAATACAATTCGCGATTTGATTGGCAACTACAAACCTATTCAGAGCAAGTCTCCAAACATTATAATGAATATAATTTTAAAAGATGAAACTCCAATTTATTCAATGCCGCGTAGACTTCCGTTAGCAGAAAGATATAAAGTAGACGAAATAATCGAACAATGGTTAAAAGACGGAGTAATTGAACATTCAAATTCTGAGTTTTGCAGTCCAATTGTGCTAGTAAAAAAACGCGACGGTTCGCCAAGCACATAACCTTGGCGAACCGTCGCGTTTTTGAAAATGATTTTAGAAAAATAAACAAAGTTATGGTGAAAGATCGGTTTCCATTACCACTGATCGAAGATCAGCTTGATCGGTTACAAAATGCGAAAATTTTCAGTACGATCGACCTTAAAAATGGTTTCTTTCACGTGCCAATTGCAGAGGCTAGTAAAAAGTATACCTCTTTCATTACTCATAATGGACAGTATCAATTTTGCAAAGTTCCGTTTGGATTATCCAATTCGCCGAGTGTTTTTCAAAAATATATTAATGCCATATTTCGAGAAGTAACGCGTAGAGGCATTGCATTGCCTTATATAGACGATATAATAGTGCCTGGTGGTGATGAGAAAGAAGCTCTAAATAATTTAATTGAGGTAATTAATATATGCAAAGACTATGGACTTGAAATTAATTTGAAAAAGTGTAATTTCCTTAAACAAAAAGTAGAGTTTCTTGGCTATATAATTGAAAATCAAAAGATTTCGCCATCGCCGAACAAAATTGACGCTTTAAAAAAATACAAAATGCCAAAGACTATCAAGCAAGTGCAGAGTTTTTTGGGCCTTGCTGGTTATTTCAGGAAATTTATTCCTAACTTTTCATTAGTTGCAAAGCCTTTAAGTGACCTTGTAAAGCAAAATAGAAAATTTGAAATAGGCAAAGAACAGGTTGTTGCATTTGAAACTTTAAAAAAATTACTTGGCCAAAATCCAGTTTTAAGTATTTTCAATCCGAACTTCCAAACGGAAGTACACACCGATGCTTCCATTGACGGTTACGGGGCAGTGTTGCTGCAAAAGTCACACGATGATGGTCACCTACATCCTGTATACTACATGAGCAGGAAAACTACCGATGCCGAACGAAAGTATAGCAGCTACGAACTCGAGATATTAGCGGTGATAGAAGCTTTAAAAAAATTCCGAGTATATCTGTTAGGACTACGCTTTAAGTTAGTTACTGATTGTAACGCCTTTACTAAAACGTTAGACAAAAAAGACCTTTGTACAAGGGTGGCGCGATGGATTCTATTTTTACAAGACTACGACTATGCAATAGAGCATCGCCCTGGCTCAATGATGAAACATGTTGACGCTCTCAGCCGGTATGCAGTATTAACTATAGTCGACGATGGTTTTTTGAATGCTTTACGACGTGCACAAGAGCAAGACTGCGAAATTAAAGCAACTATAGATATTGTAAACGAGAAGATTACCCACGATAATTATTTCATGAAAGGCGAAATTCTCTTCAAGCTGGTTAAGGATGATGAATTAATAGTAGTACCAAAAACCATGTATAAAGAGGTTATTCGACGTGCGCACGAAAAAGGTCATTTTGCCGTGCGAAAAACCAAAGAACTTATTAATGCAGAATATTTTATTCCAAAAGTCGACGAAAAAATAAAAACGTATATTGAGAGTTGCATACCTTGCATCATATCAAATCGAAAACCAGGAAAGCAGGAAGGTGAACTGCATCCTCTGCAAAAAGGCGACGCTCCACTCCAGACATATCATGTATATTTCTTGGGTCCTCTCGAATCAACGAGTAAGCAATATAAGCATATATTCGCTGTTATTGACGCATTCACGAAATTTTGCTGGTTGTATCCTACGAAGACGACATCGGCCCAAGAAGTCATATCGCGACTACGAGTTCAAAGTACAACGTTTGGTAACCCACAACAAATAATTTCCGACCGTGGTTCAGCGTTCACATCAGCTGAATTCCAAAATTATTGTAAAGACGAAAACATAAATCACGTAAAAATAACAACCGGACTTCCACGCGCAAATGGCCAGGTTGAGCGACTCAATACTGTTATTATTCAGGTGCTAACGAAGTTAAGTCTCGAAGATTGTACTAAACGGTATAAAAACGTCGATAAGGTCCAACAAATGATTAACTCTACATATTCAAGAAGCATCAATACAACACCGATAGAACTACTGACAGGAGTAAAGATGCGTACTAAAGAAGATCTGCATATTAAATCTCTAATCGACGAAGAAATACAAAAGCAGTTCGAATGTGAGAGAGCTGAAAATCGACGTTGTGCCAAAGAACAGTTGCTAAAGGTGCAAGAAGAAAACCGAAAAACGTATAACTTGCGACGAAAACAAGCAAGAAAGTACCACATAGGCGATGCGGTTGCGATAAAGCGAACGCAGTTGGGCGGAGGCCTAAAGCTGAAGCCAAAATATCTGGGTCCTTATCAAATCATTAAGGTCAAAGCCAACAATACCTATGACGTTAAGAAGACAGGTCTCTGTGAGGGGCCAAAGCAAACAACAACATGTGCGGAGTTTATGAAACCTTGGGCAAACTTTGAAGATAGCAGCGCATTCGAGGGCGAAAGCGAAGCAGGAAGGCCGAGTTGTGGGGACAGGGAAACCCTATAATAGCTTAATGCGAACAAAGATATCTGGCAACTACGAGCAGCATCAGCAAAGTGTCCATGACAAAATTACAGAGTCGAGTCGCGTTTTGAGCAGCCGAAGACGAGTTACGAAATTTTGGTGTCTGCAGTATTTTTTATTATAAGCTTCTATAAATTCATTTTAAAACCATCACTTTTTTCAAATCATCTATTTCATTATATTGTATTCGTTTAACAAATTTCTAATTAAACTCAATGAACATTAAATACTGTTTTGAACTTATTTTGTGCGACTTGTGGGTGGAATCCTACAATAATGGAACCTCTTCCATTTTGTTCGAAAGTATTTTTGTTCCCTCTATTCAATAGAAGCAAGTCTAATGGTGCAAAGGCTTTAAGAAGAGCGCGTCCTCGCTGATTTGTCTTGCTGCTGCCCCATTCTAGAGCCCACGCGTTAAAATCTCCGGCTATTATTCTGGGAGAGCACAAATCGCATCTTCAACCAGTCTATCCAGCAGAAGTTCAAATTCTTGCTGGCTAAGACTAGGAGGTGCATAACAGCTGTATATATAAGTACCGTCAATTTTGGTCCTTACAAAGAACTCATGGCTGTAAGGCTTTTCGGTAATGCATTTTTGCCCACACACCCATATTGCTGCTTTGCCTTTGTTATCAGGAATCCAAGTTCCCTTCCCAGAGTTCTTATATTGCTCGCTCAGAATGGCAATATCAATTTTTTCTTCGATTATTGTTTGATCCAATAGCTGCTGAGCAGCTTCACAGTGATTTAAATTCAGCTGCAGTATCTTCATATTTTTGATTTAGATTTTTGTACGGCGCGTTGGAAGAAGGGGCACAGTTTACTCCCAGCAATATGGTTTTTTTCCACCTGATTGCTAGCTTTACAAAGCATGCATAGTGCCGTATTGCTGCATTGTTTAGGGTTATGACCTTTTTCTCCGCACTTAAAACAGCAACCACTGCGGTCTTCGTTTGTACAAGCCTTTGCTTGATGACCAAACTCCAAACATCTGTAGCATCTTGTCAGAATACTTTTTTCTCGAATGCGACACACCGACCATCCAATCTTAAGTTTTTTGGCTGCAATGATTTTCTGAGCTACGAGCTGAGGTAAGCCAAGCAGCGCTATTTGAGTCCCTGGATATCCTTTCCTGATCGTTTTTATCCAGTTTGGCTCAAAGTTTTGGTTTAAAACTTTTGCCTCTGAGATGGCTACAACTATCTCTTCCTTAGTTGTGATCTCATCGAGATCATGTATCTCTATATAAGTCTGCTTAGATAAAGCCGTAATTTCGGCTTCGTTACCTAAGAGACTTTGAACACCTTTTTTGAAAAGCTCTGTTTTTTCTTCATGCACATGGTTGAGCTCGAGAAGTATTTCTCCTTTCTGAGTTTTACGTACTCTTTTGACCTGTTCACCCATTTTACTTAAATCAGCACTGTTTTTCACCGATTTAAGCATATCGCTATATGACATGTCACCTGTCTTCTTAATGACAATGGCATTTGGTTTAACCAGCAAAGTATTCGATTTAGCCTTAATGATCTTCTTAGCTCTTGTTTGTACTATCCATTCACCTTCAGGGTCCTTATTTGAGCTTATCAGAGCTTCCCTATAAGACAGCGGTTTTTGCCCTTTGCCATCATTTGAGATTACCGCTATACTGGACCGTTTGGGCGGGTTCATCTCATTTGTAATGTAGTCTTCTATGACTCTTTTTGATGTAACCTTAGTTTTTTTGAAAGGAGGCGAGGTTTGCGTGCATTTACAACTATGCGATCTCTCCTTTACTTCACATACGCCTTTTGAAATCCTTAGTTTTTCATAAATTTCAACAATCTCATCAACCAAATCCCGAATCGGTTGATGAATGGAGCGCCTTGGCGGCGCCATCAAGTCGACAAGACTGCTCAATTTATTTCCTAAAAGGAGCAGCACGTTTGATTGCTCATTGCCTTCCTTTGCCAGATTCGGGCCCTGGCTAATGGCCAGCCTCACCCTATCAAGATCCGGCGGAGATGATCGGGCTCGCACTACCGACGGAGTATCGGATGTTAAAAAATTTCGCTCCACCATATCTATATTCGTGGACGGTGACCTCTGCATTTTGCCACTTGCCTTAAAATGATCAGGCAAACCCGCGTTTTCCCCCATATTTCTTATTTATTGCCCTCCTAGGTGCGTTGACATCACCAAAAGGAGGCAGCTTTTAAGTACCCGTCTGCGGGAAGTGATAAAAGCTTTCTAACCGGAAGTCTTCAAGCAGAAAGCTTTTAAGTTGAGCTTTTAGAAGCCTTCAAGCTTTTCTATGCTAAAAGCTTTCAGCAGCTTTGGTGTCTGATAAATCTATCAGCTTTATTCCAATGTCAAACTCAGCTGTTTAATTGGCGCCAAAAGTGTACTTGGAGCTCTTGCCAAAGTAAACAACCGATTTGTTTTTGTATTTTTGTTTTTAATATAAAACTCTTTAAAGGAAATAAAACATACCTGCCTGGTGGTTTACCATACAAACCACTTCCTTTGGATATAGGCCAGTCTTTGGTCGTCACTCACACAATTTTCCTTTTTGTACACACTTTTTTCACCACAAACTTAAAGATTTTCACTAGCGCAAAAAAAAAAAAAAAAAAAAAAAAAAAAAAAATTTCACGTCCGCACTCTAGGTTTGTACACACAGGTACCTATGTACGCACAAGTACGTGAAGGGTACGCCAATACTTTCCGACTAACCGAACCGCTGTTCCACGCGCCGTACATACGAACACTTAAGAGTATGCACCAGAGAACTGCAACGAGTGCAGAAATTGTGTGTATACTCGCGCATGTAGCCATATTTTGCATGCTTTGTTTCAATACGATCATGACGATGCATACATGCTCGCTACATTATCCGTCGGACAAATTTGCATCAGCATACAAAGTTGCATGTATGTAACACACTCGCCGGCGACAAACGCTCGCGACACTCGAGTGTTGTTTGCGAGCCACTCGGGTTACCCGTAACAATATTTTTCTTTGCAAGCAGTAGTTGATTAGCGATAAACAACTTCAAACTTGCATTCATTGTTTGGTATTTGGCATTTTT
This sequence comes from Philophylla caesio, assembly GCA_963971545.1. Lineage (NCBI taxonomy): Eukaryota > Metazoa > Arthropoda > Insecta > Diptera > Tephritidae > Philophylla > Philophylla caesio. The sequence goes on from OZ020605.1 coordinate 58,847,637, forward strand.
ATGACCTAAGTCTACATAGTGTAAGAGAGTTTTTGAAATGTTATTTTTGTTCCTATAACTTTAATTTTCTATCTAGCAGATTAAGAACTTTGAAATTAAATAAAGTCTTATGAAATCTTTTTATTTTAAATTTAACTCCTACTATTTAAAAATTTTTTAAATACTAACCTTACATGTTGGATCTCATGAAATGTTTTTGTTAAATAAACGTATACAATACATATTTATTAAAATTCTTTTATCTGTAAATAATAGGATAAATACTTATGGCGTTTTCTTTTCTACAGAAAATGTTGCCTTAACATTGCCATCTGCGCACGTACCCACAAGAGCGGGGCAATGAAGTGCAACATTTTTTGTAGAAAAGAAATCGCCATTAGTAGATGCCCGAGTGCACTCGAGTGTGTACATGCGCAAGTTTGCGCCTTCACATGAACGGCCAATCATGTGAACTACCACACTCGAAAATGTAATGATATATCCCGCACATGTCAGCCTTATGTTTATGAGTGAGCATGAATGAGCGCACAGTAGCAGACGGCTGTGCTTGCTTGTATCAAATTTTAGGGATGATGAATATTCACACTCGAGCGCACTCAATGCCGTTCTCTGGTATGCACATATCGCTAGCTTAGAGTGCAAAGGTGCCAACTGCACTTTTTGAAATTTTTCAGTAGAGACAAAAAGCTATATAAAGAAATAAACATTACATTTTGCAAATTTTTTGAATGCAATTTTTTTTGTTTTGTTGTTACTTACATATACAGAAAGCAAAAAAATAAAAAATAAATAGTATTTCTGATTTAGAGGAACTTTTGTCATTTAGCACTTTTTCTTTTGCTTTTTTTGATTTGTGCATATCATTTAGCACCTTTTCTATAAAATATAATATGAACATATTTCTTATATGATTTAAATAAAATGACTTTATTTGTGCTTTTAATGCCGCAAGCATTTAATATTTATTGTAAAAAAATAAATTTGTATTGTATACAGTCCTACTTCGTTGCTGTGACTTAAATTAACTTAAATTCAATAATTAAAAATAACTTTTTAAGGTTTTTATCACATGAAATAAAGTTTGCAGACTTATTTCGATGCTGCTTTTACAAAATAAAGTAAAAAAATATGTAGCACCTACATTGAAGAAATACATTTGTGTATACTTATATTACTCGTGAGGTAATTCGTCATAAAATTGGTGGTGATCTTTCGGCAGGGTCATCTTTAAATATTGCAAGGGTTCATATTTTCTAGCTGTAATTTTTTTTCTCTCATTGTGAAGTTGCGGTAAATCAGACCAATCTAACGGAGAAATAGTTTTATTTATTCTTTGAGGATGAGCTTGTCAGGAATTTGGGAATCTTAATTTGTAAAACATTTTTTTTTCTGCTGTATATTTTATCGCACAAATATCAGTGACTTTTGTATCACCTTTTTCCCGGCCAGGACGAATGCTTTTCACGAATTTAAGGTCTCTAAATGTTTTGAAGAAAGTGTGATCCAAATATTCCACTTCATATGGTTCCGGGTTCTTTCGAGCATTTTTACAAATAGCACTATATTCTGCAGGTACGTCTACTGTCCGATGCTTCAACGCACGCTCGATGAGTGAGTGAACGCTGTCAGCCTCCATTTGCGTGTGTCCCGTTTCTAAAATTTTTTGTTCTATTGTTATTTGATGTTTAACAACTGCGTTCAATAAAGCATTACTCATAGTCACATTTCTGTTTTGGTATGAGCATCCGTCGCTATAAAATATAATTTTGGCCGGGATTTCACTGAGGTAAGGAAGAATTTTATGTTCAACAAAATACACCCAAATGCTTGCGAATTCTTCCGCAGACACGCCACCTTCAACCTCATTCCAAATAAAGCAGTAACCTTAATGGTTTATCAAATTATAGAAAACTAAGTTGTGCACTTGCAATTTTGTACGATAGTACAGGCTGCTTACTTCCGATTTGGGCGCCATTAAAACCGCTTGCAGATCAACATTGAGCACGATACGCTCTTCGACTTTGTCCTTTTGCTTTTCATTTCTGGCTTCTGTTTTTTTTTCTTGATGAAGAGCATATTGATAAATGCGGAATGTTATCTCTAGAATGACGCACACAAATTTCGCATTGATCTTTTTTTGGCGAAAATAGTCCATAACTTTTTATGTCAAATGCTTCATAAAAAACCGAAATTGAGAGTGGCTTTATTTCATGTTTTGGACACCAATCTTTAACGTAAAAATTATAAATCATTCTTTTTGAACTCCAGTCCGGTAAAAGATATTTTTTTTGTGTTGCTGCACGACAATAGTGCGACTCCATAACCGGCAAAGAATCCCAAAAAGAATTCAAGCATTTTCGCTCATTTGAAAATTCTGTCATCGGTACTGTATTTGAATTATAATTACTAGTTACAGGCCGCTTTACCATATTCAGCATTGCGTGTCTGCCAATGTCCAGTGTATTTAAAAAGAATGTCCTGCACACACGCATATTCTTATTATCAATTTTTAGGTAATATTTTAAAGTTTGACTTCTTTTTGGTTGTTCGTTCTCTTCACGTTTTACGCGCCTAACTGGTAGGGTACTTTGAATCAAGGTATTTACGTATATTTGCTTTTCCTTCATGTTCATGCTCCAAAATTGTTTAAATAGTCGACCTCTTTCATCGTCAGTGATTTGCGCGCATTGCATGGCTGCTTTACCAGTTTCACCCTTACATTTACACCGCTGCTTCATTGCTCTTGCATCTTTCTTTTTTTATAGCACCAGACGTTATTTTCTTTTTTTTTCCCATAATATGATTTACCACTTTCTCTACGATATTTGTTTTGAGTGCTCATCCAATTTGCGTGTTTAACTTGCACTCACTTCTTGCGCTTTTTGGATTTGACAGGAATGTCTATGGAATAATCTGAGTCGCTGTGATAACCATAAGGCACGAGTCCTAGAACACCATCTTCTTCATTATTGCCAAAAGGGTCAATATTTTTGCTGTTGTCAATTGCTTGTAAAGCAGTGTTATTATTTTCGTCGTTTGCCATACAGACCTTTTAATAAATGTACTAATACTTTAGTTAATTTTTGTAAAACAATAATTAAAATATGTTACCTGTTGCAACTGAAATAAATATTAAAAACTGAATAAAACAATTTGTACGGAGCGCGAACGAGCAAACAGCAAAATTTAGCACAAATCACATATGTTTATTGAACATAGCGCGCGCTTTTTGATAGCTATGTAGATGGCACTTTTGCGCATCAACACGAAACTCTATAAAAAAAAGAGTTACCATTTTTTTTTATTTTTAAACGATGAATTTTTTAATCCTTTTTTGTTCTGCATTAAAATCTCAATTTTGTAAAAAAGTGCAGTTGGCGCCTTTGCACTCTAAGCTAGCGATATGCTGAAATTTTCTGTTTAACTACGGCTATTAGGACGCTTACACTAGTGGTATAATGTTCATTGGAGCACCCACAAATTCCTAGGTTAGGTTACCCTTCGCACATCACGTTTTGCACACTTTTGTGTCTTTTCTAAAAATGATCTGTTTTTGTCTTTGCGCACATTCAAATGTTTTTTCTTGCGCCACAGCTTATTCCGCATGCGTATATTTGCGCGCGAGTTTTATTTGTAGTCGCGGCGAACGGGTTTTTAAAAAAGATTACAAAATTAAGTTACAGCGAGGTGACGCTGATGGCGTGTAAAAACAGACTGCTTTATTGAATTTATCAAACTTAAAACGAAACTTATTCTGTTAACAATTATTGCTTACTCACTAATTTTCGGCATGGGAAATTATTAACTGTTTGCTAAGCAATTTGTATAACAAATTGAAGATTCCTGGAAATATGTTTAACTTTTGATTTTCACTTGTTCTTTTTACACATAATTTAATAAATAGGCCGGAAGGGGTTTTAGGTTTCAATTTTGCTTATTTGCATTAAAAACTTGTCAATATCGTCTGCTGCACCGTCAGGTGTTTTGGCATAATTGCTTACATATGTAACTACTCCCACCTTTAGACCAGAATTCTCCTGAATTCGTTTATTTAATTTGATAGTAATTTTTCTATGTTTGGTAATAATTACCATAGCAATTATTATAATTATAATCATACTTAGAATATTGAAGATATGTGATATTTTACTATGAATTTTCAATTTAAAAATGCTTTCTATATTTGATCTATGTTCCTCTATTATTTCATCAAATGTTATGCTTTTCGTAAAATTCCGAATATCTTCATATTTTAAGCTTACAACAGTTTCTTTTATGTTTTCAATATAATTGGAAAAATAGTAGTCGTTAATTTTTATTGAACAATTATTAAATCGTATTAAATAGTTACCATTTATAATTGGTTGTTCTTGATAGCATGAATGATTAATCTGTAAATTTATTGCATTTTTAACTATAATTGTTTTAATATTTATTTCTAATATTTCCAGTTCTCCATTTTTAGTAAGATGACAATTTCTTTTTAAAATACAATGATTACTAATTTTCATTTGTTTCAATGATTTATTTTCTTCAAAAGTTAATGTTTTATTTTCATAAGTGAATATATGTTCTATTTTCGCTTCTATTTCATCTTTTTCTTTATTAGATATTGGAATGATTGTTCTTATGTTTACCTTTTCAAAGTTTTTTGGTATTTTTATGCCGAATACTAAAAATGTGTTATTTACACTTATTGTGCCTAATTGTAAATATTTGAGTTTGTCATAGTCGATATTATATTTTACAATTTCTTCATTAGTTAATATATTTGGATGTAAGATCCCATATTTCGCTGATACAATATTTTCTTGAATGTGTTCAATTTTACTTTTTAATAATTGAATCTTTGTATATTGGTCTAGGTATAAATTTTGTTTGTAATCATCATATACGAATTTATTTATGGAATTAAGTTCCTTTTCTATCTTTATTCTATCACTTTTCACAATGTTCTTTAGATGGTCAATAGCTGACGCAAAATAATCGTTTACTTTTATTTGTCGATTAATTGTATCATTGGTCTGTAAAAAATGTATTTGTATATTTTGTCTGTCGTCCTCATCCATAGTTCCAAAGATATATTGCCTACTGCATTAACTAATCCTCGTTTATGTCTAGTTCTAATGGGCATTAGTGTCAATACCTTATTCCTTACGTCTAACAATTCCCTTTGTAATATTTCTTTATTTTCTAGCTTCATTAAAATTATATTGTCCGTCATATCGTGTACAATATTTTCTAATTGTTGGACGTCAATCATGTGTAGAATTATGTCTCTGTCGATAGGTATTTCCTGATTTCTGATTTGTAGGTCTATAAATCCCGTTTGTTCAGTTAGTTCTGTTAATGTCATTGTCTCCCGGCATTGTGGTATCGTCAATGTTATTGCTATTATCAGCATCCATATCTGTAAATTTTAATGGTCGTTTAATATTTCTAACATGAACTTTCTCTAATTTTTGTTTCCTATATTTGGGTTGCTCCTTGTGTCTAACCGCCTTGTAATTTTTAATGAATCCTTCTGATCTTTGCTCTGTATATTCTTCTCTATTTTTGTTAAATTTTGTTATTGATTTCTCCTTTGCTTGTTCCAAATTTGTTCTTACAATTTCGTTATCTACTTTGTTATTATATACTTCGTTAGGTGTGAATTTTATAGTAGAATGAAACCTTTCATTATAATTTCTAATAGCTTTTTGTATTAGTTGCTTGACAGATATACCTTTGTTTAATTTATATAATATTCTAAACTTTTCTGAAATTGTATTGTGGAATCTTTCAATATCTGCGTTACCCGTGTGACTATTGGGTTTGGTTAAATGAAGTTCTATATTTTCATTGTTTAGAAATTCCTTAATCCTTGTCGCGTTCAATTCATTATCTGCAATAATTTTTCTAGGTTTTTTCTATTTTGGTAAAGTAGTCCTCCAATTGTTCAATGAAAGTAATATGATTTCTGTCATTTAAAGGATATGCTACTCCATACTTAGAAAATTTATCTATTATTGTTAAGAAATGGAATCTTTTTATAACATAGGTATCTATGTGAATAATTTCATTATTTTTTGTAGGTGTTTCCGTATGCGAAAATTTTGGTTTAATTGGTCTCCTATCATATTTTATCTCTTGACATGTTTCGCATTGGTTAATAACACTTTGTATTAACTCTGCTAATTTCGGATAGTAAATTTTATTTCTAAGTTGATTATATGTTTCCTGTATGCCTGAGTGCATACTTTCTCTAACGTGATATAGCGAAATTTGTTTAACTGCTTCGACTTCAGTTTCGATGTCTTGTGCTCTGATTGTGCACTTTATAAATTCTAATTGATTATCGTTAGAAAACATTTCTATGAGTTTTTCTTGAACTACATTATATTGGCGTTCAGAAAGCTCTGAAAAAATCCCAACTTTTCCTTTTGTTATATAATTTCTAAATATTTCACCTAGTCTATCAAAATCATATTCCGAAATGAAAATAATTATTTTTCCATGTAATCTTTTTAATTCTTCTGTTTTGTTATTTGTCAAAATAATTTGTGTTTTATATTTATTTACTATTTCTTCCTTTATATAAAAGTGATCCTGTAAATTTTCTTCCGATGAATGGACCGTTTGCATTGATGCATCGTCCTCTAAATTATCGATAATATTTGGGTCATATTCGGTATTTTCGACCGTATTTTCACCCTCCTCCTCCTTGTCTTCAATAACGTCCTCGTTATTTTGTATTCTGCTAAGAAAATCCGCTACTCTGTTTTCTTTTCCCTTAATGTATTCAATATGAAATTGGTATTCTCCTAACTTTAATAACCATCGTTGGTGTCTTGGCGACATATCTTTGCCTCTATATTTTGAATGCAAGTATTTAATTGGTTGATGATCTGTAACTATTTTAAATTTCTTTCCATATAAGTATGGCCTGAAGTAATTTACACTCCATATAATTGCCAAAAATTCCTTATCTGTTGCTGAATAATTTTTTTCATCATTATTATTAAGTGTTCTTGATGCATAGCAAATTGGGTGTCCTTCTTGAGATACAAATGCCCCTATTGCATAATTCGAAGCATCAGTTGTTAAAGTGAATTCTTTCTCAAAATTTGGATATCGTAAAATTGGGTGTGAACTTATCAATTGCTTTAATTTTACGAAAGCTTCTATGTACGAAGGATCTTTTGAGTTAATTCGTACTCCTTTCTTAAGATATTTTGTAATTGGTTGTGCTACCTTCGCATAATCTTTAACGAATTTTCTGTAGTAACCAGTTATACCTAAAAAACTCTTTATTTGTTTCTCTGTTTTTGGTAGTTCTAGTTCTTCTATTACTTTAATTTTATTTGGATTGGGCTTCATGCCATCTTTTGTTAAAATATGTCCTAAAAATTCTGTCTCTTTTTTCAAAAAATTGCACTTATCCATTTGTATTTTTAAATTTTTTTTCTCTAGTACTTTAAAAATGTCTTTGATTGCTTTAATATGTTCCTGTAGTGTTGTGCTAAAAATAAGTATGTATATCATCCAAATATACAACACACGTTTTATTAATAAAATCTCTTAAAATTTCGTTCATCAGACGTTGAAAGGTTGCAGGTGCATTCTTTAACCCGAATGGCATCCTTGTAAATTCATACAGGCCATGAGGTGTTACGAACGCTGTTTTACACCTATCTTCATTTCTTATTGTGATTTGCTAAATCTATTGTCGTAAAGTATTGGGCGCGTCCCAATTTATCTAAAATTGAATCAATGTTAGGTAAGGGGTATTTATCATCTATTGTTACCTCATTTAATTTTCTATAGTCTACCACTATCCTGTACTTCTTTCTTCCTGAGTTATCCATTTTCTTTGGTATCACTATTAAAGGACTGGAATATCTAGAATTACTTTTTCTAATAATTCCTTGCTCCTCCATCTCTTTAACTTGTCTACGCACTTCCTCTTCATGTTGAGGTGGATACCTGTATAATTTAGAATTTATTTGTTCTTCTGTGGTAGTTCTTATTTCGTGCTGGATTTCTGTTGTACTAGTTAATTTTTCTCCTTCTTTAAATAATAACTTTTCATAAGTTTTTAATAGTTTCGTTATTTCCTTAAATTCTTCCGCATTTAAATGATCTAATTGCATTCCTTTAAAATTTTCATTTGTCACCTCTAGTGAACAAATTTCTTTAAAATTGAAGGGTTTATTTAAAAATTCTGACTCTTTTTCCTTAAGAGTAATCTTACCATCTACCAGATTTATCATGGTATTTAGATGATTCAATAAATCAATGCCTATTATAAAATTATATTTCCTACCTCGCAATGGTGTTGATCTCCACCTTATGTATGCGTTATCTGGTAAGTTAAATTCAATTGGTGCTCTTGTATGCACTTTGTGGGTAATTTTTTCTTTACTAGTTACTGTGCTAATTATAATTTCATTTTCAAGGGGTATTTTTTCGAATTCATTTAGTTCTGAATCGATTAAACTTATGCTTGCCCCCGTATCTATTAACGCTATGTACTTTTTATTTTCGATAGTTATTGTTATTCGCGGTAAGCTCTCTGAGGCTTCTTTATAAAAAAAAGAGCATTATTTACTTCACAATCATCAGCTTCCCTGTTGCTTTGCCTAGGCGATTGCAAGCGATTTTGGCTGCTACTGCTACTAGGGTGTCCTGCAACTCGAGTTCTGTCTTGATTTGCTTCAACGTTGTCTACCTCCATAGGTTCTCCTTTATCTAGCTTACCTTGGTTAGAATTACCACTTTTCTTCACTTGATTTGAATAGTTATCTCTACAGTTTAGGTTCCTTTGACCTGAATTATTATCTCCGTATCCTCTGTTATTGTAATTCTGTTTAAATTGACCCGAATTCTTTTCAGGATTTGTATTGTAATTTTGTTTATTTTGTTCTACTTTATTTTCTCTGTCTGGCAATTTATCCTTTTGTTTATTGTCATAATAACTTCTGTTATTTTTATAATATCCGTCCGTCTTCCTAAACTTTTTAAATTCCGACCTAATACATGTGTCCTCGAACCTTCTCCTTGTCATAATGTCTAAAATCTTATGCAAGTCCTGTTCTTCATATATTTTGTCTAACAAAGTTCCCTGAGTCATTTCTTTCAGTGTGTTAACTAGCAAACTGTCCACGTTACTAAGGTCAATTCCTACCTCGTCCTTGTGGTACACTTTTACTTCATCTGCCTTATATTTAATTTTTTGTGCTATTATAGCTAACTCACTCACCGTATTCGCCTTCATGTCGCAAATTCTTCTATATAATTCGTGCGGTTCTGCATCAGGCTTGAATCGAAGTTTAAGCGCCTTTTTTATCTCTGCCCAGTTGTCGGGATGTGGAATATTTATAATTACGTCTTTTGCCTCTCCTTGTATTGTTCTATAGAATACTGCCCTCGTTGCTTCTTTTCGTGTTTCCTCGTCATTTATGCTTGAGAGTAAGTACTCTACTCCACTCATAAAGGAGTTTATTGTTACCTCCCCTCTTCCGGTGAATGTGGGTAAATGTTGAATGTTTTTCAGTATCCTTTGCAATCCGTTGTCATTTGTAGTTTGTCTTTGCTGAAGCTGCATGTAGGCCTGCCGAAGTTGCTCCAGTTGTTGCTCCCTCCGATTGAGCTCTTCAATCAGCTCCACGTTCGGGATGTGAGTCTGTTCCTGCTGTGCCATCCTTCTTTCGTCAAACGCCTTCTGTCTTCTCTTCTTAATTTTGGTTTCTTTCTTTATTCTTTTCCGTTCACTGCACCTTGTTTGGTGAATAAGCGTCTTTTTTGTTTTTAGATCGCTTTTCACTTCAAACACTTTAAAGTTGATTTAATTTATGTTATATTTTTGGTATATATCCGTTTGTGTTGGTGATTAAGCGCCTCTTTTTTTTCAGGTCGCTTTTCACTTCAAGCACTTTTTATAGTCAATATAATTTGCTTTATATTTTGTTATATCCTGGAGGGTCCGGTCAGCTCCTGAGCTGGCTACAGATTCGCAGGATTAAATAAGGGTATTATAATACACGATTATTAAGAACGTTACGTCACACGACCGTATTTCCGAATCACTGTCCAAACCTTATTACTTTCTAGGTAAGGAGTACCGACTGCGCCAGTTTTATTTGTAGTCGCGGCGAACGGGTTTTTAAAAAAGATTACAAAATTAAGTTACAGCGAGGTGACGCTGATGGCGTGTAAAAACAGACTGCTTTATTGAATTTATCAAACTTAAAACGAAACTTATTCTGTTAACAATTATTGCTTACTCACTAATTTTCGGCATGGGAAATAATTAACTGTTTGCTAAGCAATTTGTATAACAAATTGAAGATTCCTGGAAATATGTTTAACTTTTGATTTTCACTTGTTCTTTTTACACATAATTTAATAAATAGGCCGGAAGGGGTTTTAGGTTTCAATTTTGCTTATTTGCTTATTTGCATTAAAAACTTGTCAATATCGTCTGCTGCACCGTCAGGTGTTTTGGCATAATTGCTTACATATGTAACTCGCGCGCCGGGTTGTCTGCTCTGTCTTTTGGCAAAGTCACTTTATTCGCCCGCACGCACATACACACAAGTCTTTCGCCTTTTGCCTTTTACTACCGCACATGTTCGTACATCCCGGTTGAGCCACCAAATTGTAGGGAAAGACTTTTCCTTTTCGGACGTAATTTACTTTAAATTAAAGGATTATCCTGAATAAATGGATTAATTTTAATAACATGACAAAAAATTGCTCCTTTTATAATAATTTCTTATATTCCACAAAATAATTTATCAATTTTTTTAATTATTATTTCAATTATTATTGGTTCTTTAGGAGGATTAAATCAAACATCTTTACGAAAATTAATAGGATTTTCATCAATTAATCATTTAGGATGAATATTAACAGCTATACAAACAAATGAATTAATATAAATAACTTAGTTTTATTTTTATACATTTTTATCTTTTAGATTAAAGTTTATATTCAAAAACTTTAAAATTTATCATATTAATCAATTATTCAACATGTTATTTATTAATTTACTTTAATTAGGTGGACTTCCTCCATTTATTGGATTTTTGCCAAAATGATTAGTAATTCAATCATTAATTTTTAATAGTCAATATATTTTAATATCAATAATAACTGTAATAATATTAATTACATTATTTTTTTATTTACGATTGTTGAAGACATGGAGTTAATCCGATTTTCGGAATAACAGCTGGCTCATTCCAGTTAATTTTCAAGGCTAGTGGCAACGCCCGCCAGAGGGTGACTTGCACCTTCCACCGTTTCGACGTTTTTCAAAAAGAGGTTTACTCACTTGAGTTTCAACCGCGAACACCTCGACATCAACAGCCAGCTCTGCCTGCCCACCATCAATTTTTATCCGTTTTTTATACCTATTGTAATATGTACAATTCAATCTTATTCAATTGAATTATTTAAATTTGTACGATACAATTTAATATCTAAATAAAACCCTTGAATTCTACAACTTTCAAAACGAAAGCGAAAACTCTTTTTCCTTCAATGCACCCCGCACTTGCAGTTATCAGTTTATCCCTAATCTGAACATGGTCCTTCGTCGCCAAAAAACGAAGTGGCACCTCTAACACCAATTAAACATATCCCGGCCATTACAAAAAGAGAAAAATATTTTCAAAAGGCAGTTGCAGAGCGGCAGTAAAAGGAATAACATCGGCGCGAAAGTAGCTTACCGAGTGAGAAGTTATAAAAAGAATCAAAATTAAAAGTAACAACTAAACGCGGAATATAAAAACCTAATAGAAAATTGAAAAAATCGAAATAAAAATACAAGTGCAAATATTGTACAAACAAAAAAAAATTATAAAAAGAAGTACGAAAGAAGGGCACATACATATGTATGCACTTACATATGCATGCGTACATACCAACAAACAACCGTTTTGCGACAAGTGCGAAGAACAGTAAGAACAGTGGTGTGAAAGTGCGCAAATACGTAAAAATGTGAAAAAAGCAATAAGGTAGCGTACATAAAGTTAAAAAAAAAAAAAAAATATATATAATTACAAAATAAATTTGCAAAAAAAAAAATCGCTGCGCAAAAGTGTAAAAATTAAACGCGCAACTAGAAAAGTCGCGAACCGAATTGAAGAAAAACAAAATAAAATAAAAATATATTATATATACATATATATACATACATACATACATATTTGCAAAAAAAATCAGTTCCATATTCCGGAAATAAAATTTATAATAAAATTTTAAATCGCTGCGCCAAAGTGTAAACGCGCACCGAAGTGAAAACAAAAAATTTAAATATACATATGTATATGTATGTACATATGTACATATTCGCAAGTCGATTTGGGAACAATTAAAAAATATATGTAGGTACGCCACTAACTAAGTGTACCGTGTGTCGATTCGAAAACGTGAAATATAGCCAGCGGTTGTTAAATAAAAAAGAAAAAATAAAAATTTGGTTAAATAAAGAATAAGGAAAAAACCATTTTATTACAACAAAAAAAAAAATTTTTTTTTTCTATAATTTACATTTACGTACATATATGTATACAGTATATACGGTTGATCGCTGCGCTGAAGTGAACACGCATCGAAAAGAAAAAAAAAAGTTTTTTTTTTAATTTGCGTAAAACAATTTGAAATCGCTGCGCTGAAGTGAACGCGCATCGAAAGAGAAAAAATTATTTTGTGTAACACATTTTTAAATCGCTGCGCTGAAGTGTAAACGCGCATCGAAGTGAAAACAAAAATTTTAATTACTCGTATACACATACATATATGTATATTCGCAAGTCGATTTGTTGAATATTCGCAAAACATCCGACTATTATTAAAACATATATGTACGTCACAAAAAAAAAAAAAACCAATCCTCAAAGCAATTGAACGAGGTTCCGAATTTTTTAAATTTGGAGGTTTTCACCAGCTAAGTGCTCCGTGTGTCGACTCGCAATCGTGACATATAGCCAGCGTTTCGTAAAAAACGAAACACTACAGTTTCACCGAGAGATTTCCCGCTACATACATCAGTTGGAGCTTTGGATAGTGTCTGGAGTCAACACAGCAACAAGCCATCAACAACAACTCTTAATCGGCTAAGTAAACCCCATGTCGGAGTAAGTAAAACCTATACAAGTTACTTACCACATACCCTTTCAAGCACAAATAAATTATACATATATGTATGTATGTATACAGTACCCTCCGTTAAATTTCCCGTCACCCAATATTATAAAATTGCATATACATATTTATATGAGAAAACCGTATATCGGTTAAATATACATATATTGCATATACATATACACACATATGTATATATACATAACTCACGCACATACGGTTGCGACTAATAAATTTAGGCTCAACTGTACAAAATTAGATTCCAATAAAGATCTAAACTTTTGATCCTAACGCCATTTTTTCAAGCTTAGCAACCAAGTAACGGTTCGCAAAACATACATGTTTATATATATATATATGCAAACTTCAAACTCAAGCATAAACATACACATTTGTATGTACATATGTATGTATGTAACACATACTGCGGAGAGCAAACCCACCCTTAATATCCGTGCATATTTGTCAACTCATAATTTGAAGCTACCAATTGAGACAACCACGCACACGTACACATACAGGCGCGAATATATTTCAACAATCAGACAACACACACAATTTCGACGCTCAGAAGAGATTGCACTCAGAAGCGCTGAGGCAAAACAAACAAAAAAGGGCGGAGCTTGTAAGCACAAAGCACAGTGGCAAGCACAATACAAACGCACACAAAGTAACATTCAATTGCACTCAGACGCGCTGAGGCAAAGACAATCGAATTCAAGCAGTTCTCAATTCGCAAAAGTGAGCACCGACACTCACTATTGAACTCAAAATTAAATTAAATTTCATTTACTCGAAAAAGGGCGGAGTTCCCACGCACAGTGTCCACAACACGGACGCAAAAGCAAACTAATATTTTAATTGCAATTGCACTCAGACGTGCTGAGGCAAACACACTCGAACTCAAGCAGTTCCTAATACGCACAGTGGGCACCAGCGCTCACGATACAACTGAAAAAAAAAAAAAAAATTGTACAAAAAATTATTTCTTTTTTCATTTTTTGGTTCAAGCCTATCACCCCCTTCGTATGCAATACCCTTTATTTTTTTTGTTTTTTTTTTCTTGATACTCAAGCGAAGGTGAAAATTTTAGGTTTGCCTTAATAGTTTAGAGTTACTTATAATTATTTTACGATTTCCGGTAAGAACCGCACACAGTCACCTCATTAGAAGCCAGAATGTCGAAGAAAGATGAAAAATCGACTACTGAACTTGAAATCGATCCAATACTTCAAGATTTCATTTTCGAAAGTAATCGAGTAGAATCATTCTACTCCAAATGGTCAGCAACTCTTATTAGTGACCACACGCCAACTCTTCTCAAAGTTAAGCTAGATCAGCTAGACAAACTCTGGGACTCGCTAGTAAGCTCATATAAAGCAGCCTACCGATCTGCCAATTATTTACAATCTAGCGGCTCAATCGAGCAAAAATATAATAAGTGCTCCGAAAGTTATGTAAATCTCTGATTTTGGATGCGTTAGACATTCTCGGGGCAAACTCTCAACCCAACACAAATACGACACCTGCCTCAACATCCAACCCTACTTCTAACCCTCAAGAAGTATTCCTCAAAGTACCACCATGCGACACCGGATACGAAGAGTGGCCGGGATTTAGAGATATGTTTACGGCAGTATACAAAAATCACCCCAAACTCACACCCGCTCAGAAATTGTACCATTTGCGCCTAAAAACGAAAGGTCAAGCAGGTCTAATGGTGAAACAATACCCTCTGAGCAATGAAAACTTTGAGCTTGCATGGGAGGCGCTCAAAGCAAGGTACGAAAACCGTAGAATTCTGGTGGACAATCAACTGAAATCGTTATTTAATATCCCACCAGTGTTTACAGAAAATGGCGAACAAATACAAAAAATACAAAACACAATTAACAATTGTATCGCCACCCTCAAAACACAAGGAGTCGCCACAAGTGATTGGGACCCCATTCTCGTTTACCTGTGTTCATCGAAATTGCCCAGCGAAACTCTCTCCCTATGGGAACAATCCCTCAGTTCTCGAAAAGAACTGCCAAGCTGGGAAGAGATGAGTAAGTTTCTCACAAACCGATATGAAGTAGTTGAACGACTCGGCGCATATCGGCCAAGCAAGCCAAAGTCACAATACTCTCACTTCACCCCAAAAGCGACTAGTCATAATACCTCCTTTATGAACAAAAGTCGGACCCAAAGTTACCATACAGAGTTTACCAAACCTGTGGCTTGTAAGTTGTGCAACTCCAATCACGCAATGAAATCTTGCATAAAATTCAGGGACCTCTCAATACCTGAACGCCTCAAATTTGTTAGAGAGCACAACTATTGTGAAAACTGTCTCTCATATTCGCACTTGAAAAGTGAATGCCAGAGCAATTTCCTTTGTGTTTATTGTCAAAAACGGCATCACTCATTACTTCATTATCAGCACAAACCTCAAACCTCTAAACCAAAATTCAAACCTCAAAGAACATTATCACAAGTAACAGCAACACGGCGAAATGATGATGAAATACCGTCCACTTCCAAGGGCGTAACTCGATCCCAATCCATGGAAAGCTCATCTCAGCAAAGGGAGCAGAAAGTGTCGGCGCTCTTTTCGAGCAGCAATGGGACGACCTTACTGCCTACGGCGTTAGTCTACTTATACTTCGCTGGCGAGGTCCACAAAATTCGAGCGCTGATTGACCAAGGTTCGCAGAAAACCTTTATAGCGTCAAGAATCCAAAAACTGCTCCGACTACCAACCACAGATTCCCAGTACCAAATCTCTGGAATGGGAGGACTGGTGGTTCAGAACTCGAAAAAAGTTTGCGAGATAACCCTCTGTTCAGCCGACTTGAAAGAAAAACTAAAAGCAAAAGCAATTGTACTACCTCAACTTACCCACTTTCTCCCCACATCAAGAGTATCAAATGTAAACATTGCAGAGGTTTCCAATTTGCCGCTAGCTGACCCCAAATGTTTCACTCCGTCTCGAATTGATTTGGTAATCGGTAGCGATATAATACCTCAAATTCTCCAACAAGGTTTACAGCACTTCGCAAACGATACTCTGATAGCTCAAAATACAATTTTCGGATGGATCGTTAGCGGACCAATTAAGGAAACGATATCAGCCTTTACAACGCAAGTAGACGAAACTCAGCACCAATCTCTTAACGCCCTGCTGAAAAGGTTTTGGGAACAGGAGGAAATCGCTACAACCCGCACGCGATCGGAAGCAGATAAATTTTGCGAGAAATTCTATCGGAGAACAACAATAAGCCAAGATGACGGAAGATACGTGGTAAGATTACCATTTAAATCCGATTTCCCGGAATCGATAGCTCTCGGCCACTCTCGAACTGCTTCACAACAACAATACCTCAGCATAGAGAGATCGCTTGAACGAAAACCGGAACTACGATCCAAATACACTGAAGTCTTGGAGGAGTACTTGACTATGAACCATATGTCACCGGCCTTTTCAAGGGAAATAATAAAAGATGGCAAGTATCACTCATTCTATTTGCCTCATCATGCTGTCATTAAACCCGACAGCAAAACAACAAAGGTGCGAGTCGTATTCAACGCCTCAAAAAGTTCCCACTCAGGGAACTCGTTAAACGACGTGTTGCACACAGGGCCAACACTCCAGAGTGATTTAATGCTAGTAATTCTCAAATGGCGTGTACATAAGTATGTTTTCAATGGCGACATCGAGAAAATGTACCGCCAAATTCTCATTCATAAGGAAGATCAAGACTTCCAGCGAATCCTCTTTCGCAAATCTCCAAACTTGCCGATGCAAGATTTTAAATTAAAGACGGTCACGTTTGGTGTTAATTGCGCCCCTTATTTGGCAATCCGCACTCTCCAGCAGTTAGCAGAAGATTGCAAAGACAAATATCCCCTCGCCAGTAATATCCTACTACAACAAACGTATGTAGATGATATACTCTCAGGCGGCCATGAAATACAGTCCACTATCGATACGATGTCTCAGGTGATCGCAACTCTGAAATCAGCTGGTTTCCCCCTCAAGAAAATTACAGCTAATCACCCGAAAATATTGGAAGCTATACCCCCCTCAGACCTCTTGGACACTGAATTTTTAAAATTCCACGACTCAAGCTCAACTAAAACGCTTGGCATACGATGGAATGCGTTGACGGACAGTTTCTCTTATTCATATGACCCATTAACTAACAGTACGTGCAGCACGAAAAGGCAAATTTTATCCACTGTAGCGAAACTTTTCGACCCGGCAGGATGGCTAACACCAATAATGATAGTGGCCAAGATCCTCCTGCAACAGCTTTGGATGGAAGGGACGGACTGGGACGAACAAGTTAAACCCGCTGCCTTTCATAAATGGACGGCCTTTCAAGAAAACCTGCCCGCAATTAAAGACGTTAAAGTACCTCGATGGATACAGTTTTCCCCCGGAAAACACATTCAAATGCATGGATTTTCAGATGCATCGGAAAAGGCTTTCTGCGCCTGTGTTTACCTTCGAGTACAACATAGCGACACTCGTTTCACATCCCATTTACTCGTAGCAAAGAGCAAGGTGGCACCCCTCCAAACCGTGACTCTCCCACGGTTGGAACTCAGCGGAGCAGTAATACTCTCCAGATTAGTAAAACAGATTCAGTCTGAACTAAATTTGCCATCTCATGAGTTACGGCTATGGGCAGACTCATCCATCGTGTTGGCATGGCTGGAAAAGCCACCGCATACCTGGAAGACATATGTGGCGAACAGAATAATAGAAAATGTAGATAATGCCAATTGGAGGCACGTATGTAGCCGTGACAATCCAGCCGACTTAGGTACGCGAGGATGTCGACCACAGGATCTCCTCGAAAATTCTCTATGGTGGAATGGCCCCGAGTGGCTCACGAAACCGGCCAATCTCTGGCCCAACTCCCGGGCGCAAGATACATCTCCTCTTGAGCAGAGGCACACGCAAACATTCCACACCGTAGAAGGCACCGACCTGCTTGCGAGATTTTCCTCACTCCCACGTGCCTTAAGGGTGATCGCATATATGTATCGCTTCATTCGCAGATCGCGAAAGTTGTCATCTCACAACGCCGCGGATTTGACACAAGAAGAAATCAACGAAGCCAAGGCGTGCCTCATAATACAAACGCAACGGATCCACCATGGTGAAACGATCGCGCAACTCGAGGCCTCTAAACAAATTGGTAAGAAAAATCCGTTGTTAACATTGAACCCCACGCTCGATAACAAAGGCGTAATGCGCGTAAATGGTAGACTTCGATACGCAGCCCTCAGCTACAATGAACGGCACCCCGTAATTATTCCACCCAACTCTCACTTTTGTACCTTACTTTTGGAATTTCTCCACACCACCATGTTGCATGCCGGTAATCAATTGATGGTGCGAATGGTGCAACAGGAGTATTATATACCTCGCCTCAAACCTAAAGTTAAAAAATGCATCTTTCACTGCAAAACTTGTACGATATACAAGCAGAAAATGAGATCCCAAATCATGGCCGCTCTCCCCCCTGAGCGAGCAACTTATACGCTACCCTTCCATACCACTGGAATCGACTTCGCTGGCCCGTTCCTTGTAAAAATGTCAACACTGCGACGAGCAACATATTCGAAAGCGTATGTCTGCGTATTTGTCTGCTTCTCCACAAAGGCTATCCATTTAGAAGTTTGCTCCGCTCTGACTTCCGAAGCATTTCTAGCAGCCTTTGCGAGATTCGTTGGACGCCGTGGACTCCCGCACAAGATCATGTCGGACAATGGGAAAAATTTCGCCGGCGCTCAACGTACGCTACACCGTGAATTCTCCGCCTTTCTGAAGGAAACTTCAACCGATATCGCTGCCAAATACGCAACACACGGCTTCTCATGGCAATTTATTCCGCCGTATGCCCCTCATATGGGAGGACTATGGGAAGCAGCCGTTAAAAGTTTTAAGTCCCATTTTGTTAAGGTAGCAGGTAACCACAAGTACAGTTTTGAAGAGCTGACTACTTTGCTTGTCCGAATAGAGGCGGTCCTCAACTCCAGACCACTCTCCCCAATGTCTCAAGACCCACAGGATCTTCTAGCACTAACTCCTGGACATTTTCTGCGTGGTGCTCCCCTACTTTCACCACCCGAGCCAAACGCTGAAAATCTGTCTTTGACTAACAAATGGAAGAAGCTCAAAGCTCTCCACCACCAATTTAGCAATAGGTGGAAGGACGAATACTTAAAGGAGTTACACAAGCGATATAAATGGAAGTGCCCCCAGAAGCCTGTACAAGAAGGTGATTTAGTTGTCATCAAGGATGATCTACTTCCCCCCAACGAGTGGCGACTTGGACGTATAACCAAACTACATTTAGGAGCGGATGGCAAATCCCGTGTCGTTGACATCCGAACGCAAAACGGCCCCATCACTAGAAACATAGTAAAATTGTGTGTGTTACCCCCTACGTGATTCTCATTCGCTGTCTTTCTTCGCTCATCCCATTTAGTTTCTCAAAATCCCATTTCTCATTGAAAGAATCATATAAAGACCGCTCACGTCCTCTAATGACTATTACTCACTAAAGTCTTTCCTTATTTCATTCGTTCACAGGTCCTCATCACGTCGCCTAGTGTCGCACAAGTGCCGATTGTGCGGACGACCCCATTCGCTGCGCCATTGTACGGCATTTCTCGCCATGCCACCCGAGGAACGGTACGAGTGCGCGAAAATGCATAAGTACTGCATAAACTGCCTTGCAACTTCCCACACCACGGGTGCATGTGACTCACGAGCCAGTTGCCATCGTTGTACGCTGGGGCACCATACTTTGTTGCATCGAACCAAGCTGCGGTCCACCAGTGGCGCGAAGACAGCGAAAAAGCGAGCGGAGGCCCTGCAAAATCGTTCAGCACGGCTACAAAAACATCGATTGCAGCAGCTAGTCCATGCGGCACGTAAAGCTATTGACACTCTGGAAAAAGCGATTCAGCTGGTACCTAAGCAGGCGGGGCGCCATGTTGAAGACATGGAGTTAATCCGATTTTCGGAATAACAGCTGGCTCATTCCAGTTAATTTTCAAGGCTAGTGGCAACGCCCGCCAGAGGGTGACTTGCACCTTCCACCGTTTCGACGTTTTTCAAAAAGAGGTTTACTCACTTGAGTTTCAACCGCGAACACCTCGACATCAACAGCCAGCTCTGCCTGCCCACCATCAATTTTTATCCGTTTTTTATACCTATTGTAATATGTACAATTCAATCTTATTCATTTGAATTATTTAAATTTGTACGATACAATTTAATATCTAAATAAAACCCTTGAATTCTACAACTTTCAAAACGAAAGCGAAAACTCTTTTTCCTTCAGTGCACCCCGCACTTGCAGTTATCAGTTTATCCCTAATCTGAACAACGATTATGTTTTGCTGCTTTTATGCTAAACTGCTATTAAAATAATTGAAATATTAATTTACAAATTAATGATTTTTCATTTAACTGCATACTATTATTTTCTTTTATTTCAATATTTAGTTTAATTTTAGTTTCTATTGTTTATTCAATTATTTAATATTTTAAGGCTTTAAGTTAAATAAACTAATAGTCTTCAAAATTATAAATATGAGTTAAATCTTGTAAGCCTTAGTAAAATATTACTCCTTTACAATTGCAGTCTAATGTCATTGTATACTATAAAGCCCAATATATATTTTATTGATTAAAAATAATTAATTCTTATATACAGATTTACAGTCTATCGCCTAAATTTCAGCTATTTAATCGCGACAATGGCTATTCTCCACAAATCATAAAGATATTGGTACTTTATAATTTATTTTCGGAGCTTGAGCAGGTATAGTAGGAACTTCTTTAAGAATTCTTATTCGAACTGAATTAGGTCACCCAGGAGCTTTAATTTGTGACGATCAAATTTATAATGTAATTGTAACAGCGCATGCATTTGTTATACTTTTTTTTATAGTAATGCCTATTATAATTGGAGGATTTGGAAACTGATTAGTTCCTTTAATTTTAGGAGCTCCAGATATACCATTCTCTCGAATAAACAATATAAGTTTTTATTATTACCCCCATTATTAACATTATTATTAGTAAGAAGTAGAGTAGGAAATGGAGCTGGAACAGGATATAACTGTTTAACCACCTTTATTGCACATGAAGGAGCATCTGTTGATTTAGCTTTTTTCTCTTTACATTTTGCAGGTATTTCTTAAATTTTAGGAGCAGTCAATTTTATTACAACAGTTATTAATATACGATCTACTGGTATTACATTTAATCGAATACCTTTATTTGTCTGATCTATTGTATTAACAGCTTTATTATTACTTTTATCTTTACCAATCTTAGCTGGAGCTATTAATTTATTATTAACAGATCGAAATTTAAATACATAATTTTTTGACCCTGCTAGAGGAGGAGACCGTATTTTACGTATATACTAACATTTATTTTGATTTTTTGGACACCCAGAAGTTTATTTTTTAATTTTATCTGGATTTGGAATAATTTCACATATTATTAGTCAAGAATCAGGAAAAAAGGAAACATTCGGTTCTCTAGAAATATATTATGCAGTATTAGCAATTGGTTTATTAGGATTTATTGTATGAGCTCACCATATATTTACTGTAGGAAGAGATGTAGATACTCGAGCTTATTTTACTTCAGCTACAATAATTATTGCAGTACCAACAGGTATTAAAATTTTTAGTTGACTTGCTACATTACATGGAACTCAATTAAATTATTTTCCTGCTATGTTATAAGCTTTAGGGTTTGTATTTTTATTTACGGTAGGAGGATTAACAGGAGTAATCTTAGCTAATTCATCAGTTGATATTACTCTTCATAATAATTATTATGTAGTAGCTCATTTTCACTATGTTTTATCAATAGGAGCAGTATTTGCAATTATATCAGGATTTATTCATTGATACCCTTTATTTACAGGATTAGTATTAAATCCTAAATGATAAAAAAGTCAATTTATTATTATATTTATTGGAGTAAATCTATCATTTTTTCCACAACACTTTTTAGGACTAGCAGGAATACCTCGACGTTATTCAGATTATCCAGATGCTTTCACAATATGAAATGTAATTTCAACTATTGGTTCTTCTATTTAAATGTTAGGAAATTTTTTTTGTATTTATTATTTGACAAAGTTCAATTTTACAACGTCAAGTAATTATCCTAAATTCTTCAATTGAATGATTACAAAATACACCTCCATCTGAACATAGATATTCGGAATAACCTATTTTAATTAATTTCTAATATATGTACATACATACGTATGACAGATAAGTGCCATGGATTTAAACTTCATAAATAAAGTATTTAACTTTTATTAGAAATAAATGACAACATGAGCTTCTCTTAGCCTTCAAGATAGTGTCTCCCCTCTCATAGAAAAATTACCATTTTTTCATGATTACGCTTTAATAATTTTAGTAATAATTACAACATTAGTAGGTTATTAAATATTTATATTAGTAATAATAATATAATAATTTTGGCGCGTACACTATGTAGCTCAGTGTTTGGTCGAGCTTCTCCTACCATATGTGGTGTGCGTCTTTATATTATACCACAAATGGAGGGACCTACAGTTTTGTGCCGACTCCGAACGGCAGATATATTTAATGAGAAGCTTTTTCATAGCAGAAATACCCTCGGAGGTTTGCCATTGCCTGCCAGGGGTGACCGCTATTAGAAAAAACTTTTTCTATTATTAAAACTTTGCTTGCCCTGACTGAGATTCGAACCTCAAACTCACCGGCATATCAAGTTGCAGCACGCACCGCTACCAACTCGACCACAGCGGCCACTATTGATATTTATATTGTTTTTTAATAATTATACTAATCGAAATTTATTACATGGACAAACTATTAAAATAATAAGAACTATTCTTACCGCTATTGTATTATTATTTATTGCATTTCCTTCACTTCGTTTATTATACTTATTAGATGAAATTAATGAACCATCAGTAACTTTAAAAGCTATTGGTCACCAATGATATTGAAGCTATGAATATTCAGATTTTTTAAATATTGAATTTGATTCATATATAATTCCAACAAATGAATTAAATATTAATGGATTTCCATTATTAGATGTTGAGAATCGAGTTATTTTACCAATAAATTTTAAAAATTCGTATTTTAGTTACAGCTGCAGATGTAATTCATTCTTGAACAATTCCATTTCTTGGAGTAAAAGTTGATGGAACTCCTGGTCGATTTTTTAATCAATCGAAAAGGATTATTGTACGGTCAATGTTCTGAAATTTGAGGAGCTAATCATTGATTTATACCAATTTTAATCGAAGGAATTCCTGTAAATTATTTTATTCAATGAATTACTAATAGAAATAATTCATCATTAGATGACTGAAAGCAAGTATTGGTCTCTTAAACCACTTTATAATAAATTAGCAATTACTTCTAATGTTAATTTTTGATTCCACAGAAAGCGCCTATTCGTTGATTAAGTTTATTTATTATTTTCTCAATAATTTTTATTATATTCAGAATTATAAATTATTTTTTAATAATTCCTAAATCACCTAAATCTAATATTTCAAAAAAAATATAAAAAATTCCTTTAATTGAAAATGATAACAAATTTATTTTCAGTATTTTTAATTTATCACTTAATTAATTAAGTTCATTTTTGGGAGTACTATTAATTCCATCAGTTTATTAATTAATACCATCACGTTATAATATTATATGAAATTCTATTTTATTAACACTTCGCAAATAATTTAAAACATTACTTGGATCTACGGGTCACTCACGATCAGTATTCTCATTAATTCTTTTTAATAATTTTATAGGATTATTTCCATATATTTTTACAAGAACAATTTATTTAGCATTAACATTGCCATCAGCTCTTCCATTATGATTATATTTTATAATTTACGGTTGAATTAATCATACTCAAGTCATATTTGCACATTTAGTACCTCAAGGAACCCAAGCAGTTTTAATACCTTTTATAGTATGTATTAAAACTATAAGAAATGTAATTCGACCAGGAACTTTAGTCGTTCGACTAAGAGCTAATATAATTGCAGGTCATTTATTATTAACATTTTTAGGAAATACCGGACCTTCTCTTTCATAATTTATTATTTCATTATTAATTATTGGTCCAATTTCTTTATTAGTTCTTGAATCAGCTGTAGCTATTATTCAATCATATGTATTTGTTGTATTAAGAACTTTATACTCTAGAGAAGTAAATTAATGTCAACACACGCTAATCACCCCTTTCATTTAGTATATTAAAGCCCATGACTTTTAACAGGAGCAATCGGAGCTATAACAACCGTTTCAGGATTAGTAAAATGATTTCACCAATATGATAATTCATTATTTTTGTTAGGAAATATTATTACAATTTTAACTTTTTATCAATGATGACGAGATGTTGTGCGAGAAGGTACTTTCCAAGGACTTCACAAATTTTCAGTAACCACAAGATTACGATGAGAAATAATATTATTTCTTTTAACATAAGTTTTATTATACCCGAGCGTACTTGTACACAAGGGTATAATTTTTTGTTTAATTTTTTTAAACATTTTTTCATAGTAGTTTATCCCCTGCCATTGAATAAGGAGCATTATGACCCCCAATAGGAATTAAATCATTTAATCCATTCCAAATTCCTTTATTAAATACTGCAATTTTATTAGCTTCAGGAGTAACTGTACATGAGCTCACTATAGTTTAATAGAAAGTAACCACTCACAAAAACAACACAATTATTATTTTTTACAGTTTTATTAGGAATCTATTTTAAAATTTTTCAAGCTTATAAATATATTGAAGCCCCATTCACAATTGCTGATTCTGTTTATGGTTCTACTTTTTATATAGCAACAGGATTCCATGGAATTCATGTATTAATTAGAACTTCTTTTCTTTTAGTATGTTTAATTCGACAAATAAATGATAATTTTTCTAAAATACATCAATTTGGATTTGAAGCAGCTGCATGATACTGACATTTTGTTAATATTGTTTGATTATTCTTATATGTATCAATTTATTGATGAAGTGGTTAATTAATTATCTATATAGCATATTAGTATATTTCACTTCCAATCATAAGGACTACTGACTAGTAGTATAGATAATTTTTTCAATCAGTATTATAACGTTAATTTTAATTTTTTTCTTTTTTCCTTCGATTTTTTTTAATTACAATTATTTTTTTAATTTTTGATCTATAAGTTGCACTAATTCTACCATTAATTTTAATTATTAAAATATCAAATATTATACATAATATTATCTATAACTTCTATTATTTTTATTATTACCTTAATTATTGGATTATATCATGAATGAAATCAAAGTATGTATACTAAACTGGTCTAATTAATAGGGTTGTAGTTAATTATTACATTTGATTTGCATTCAAAAAGTATTGATATTCAATCTACCTTGAATATGAAGGGATTTATTGCAATTAGTTTCGACCTAATTTTAGGTAATATTACCCTTATTCTCAAAAATATTTATATTAATTGAAGCCAAAAAGAGGCTTATCACTGTTAATGATAAAATTGAATAAAAATTCCAATTAAGGAAGTATGAAGATCAAGAAAAAGCTGCTAACTTTTATCTTTTAATGGTTAAATTCCAATTATACTTCTACATTTATATAGTTTTACTTAAAACATTACATTTTCATTGTAGAAATAAATATCTTTTTTTTATAAATTACTAAATTAAATTCACTATATTCAAAAATTATATAATTACCTTAACACCTTCAATGTTATATTCTAAATTTAAGCTATTTGAATAAAATAAAAAAAATTAAATAAAATAATAATTCATAATACAAATAATAAAAGATAAATTTTTAAATTATTATTATAAAATATATAAATTTCTTGAGAATACTTAACAAATTTATTATACAAATGTTGACCCCCTATATATTCAGATCAACCTTGATCAAATGATTTAATTACAATATTACCTAAAATTAAAGGATACTAATAATTCCATATGTAGAAATATAAGGTATAAATCACATAGACCCAAAAAAATAAATTATTAAATAATTATTTAATGACTTGTTTAAATAAAATAAAGAAACATTAGAAATTATATTATATAAATTGGTAAACAAATTATATAAGGAGTTGGAGAAATTAATCATCTTAAAATTCTACCACCAATAATTCTTATAAATAACAATCCTTTTATACCACGAAGTATAATTCATCTTTCATCATTTAATATATTTAAAGATCTACAATTTAATTCACCTGTTATTGAATGATAAATTAATCGAACAGTTTAACAAACTGTTAAACCAGTAGAAAAATAAATAAAAATATCTAAAAATATTTAAATAATTTAAACAAACAATTTCTAAAATTATATCCTTAGAATAAAACCCAGCTAAAAAAGGTATCCCACATAAAGCCAAATTTGCTAAACTAAAACAAGCTCTTGTTAAAGGTTTATAAATTCCTAACCCACCTATTAACCGAATATCTTGAGAATTATTTATATTATGAATAATTGCTCCAGCACATATAAATAATAAAGCCTTAAAGTTGAAGAATGAACTAATGCAGAAACTGGAGTAGGAGCTGCTTTTGCAGCAGGTAATCAAGATGAAAAAGGAATTTGAGCACATTTAGTTATTGCCGCTAATACTATAAAACCTAAAATAATTTCTATCTCAAATCTGTTTTTTATTAATTCCAAATAAAAAATATAATTTCAACTCCCAAAATTTAATATTCAAGCAATAGCAAATAAAAAAGCAAGATCTCCAATACGATTAGATAAAGCAGTTAATATTCCTGCATTATATGACTTTACATTTGAAAATAAATTACTAAACAATAAGAGATTAAACCTAATCCATCTCAACCTAATAAAATTCTAATTACATTAGGACTAATAATTAATATTATTATTGATATGACAAATATAAGAACTAATATAATAAAACGATTAATATTTAAATCACCCATTATATATTATTTTCTGTAATAAATTACTAAAGAAGAAATTAATAAAACAAAAGATATAAATAATAAGATATTGAATAAAATAAGAAATGTATAACAATTATTATAGAATTCAATCTAATAACTTCTAATTCAAAAAAATAAACTAAATCATTTATTAAAAAAAAATAAGGACGAAAAAAAAAATGTTTCTAAATATAATTAAAATTAAAAAATTGATAAATTATTTTTCACAATTTAAAATGACAAAAATCATATCATTGACACCACAAATCAATTTTTTATAATAAACTATTTAAATTGAAGCCAAAATATACAAATATCTCTTTTTAAAATTAATAAATTTAAAGGAAATCAAAGTAGAAATAATAAAAAAAATTCTCGAATTTTCCTCTTCTAAATGAATAAGTTCCAGAAAATATTTTTTCATGTTGTCTATAAACATACAAATATAAAGTATAAGCTGCACTAAAAAAAGACAAAAAAGATAAAGAAATTATAGTTAATCAAAATAAACTTACAACTCTATTCAATAGGGAAATTTCTCCTAATAAATTTAATGAAGGTGGAGCCGCTGTATTACAAGAACTTAATAAAAATCTTCATAAAGTAATAGAAGGTATAAAATTTAATAAACCGTTATTTATTAATAAACTACGACTTCCTAATCGCTCATATGTTAGTAAATCGCTCTAGAGAAGTAAATTAATGTCAACACACGCTAATCACCCCTTTCATTTAGTATACTTTTAACAGGAGCAATCGGAGCTATAACAACCGTTTCAGGATTAGTAAAATGATTTCACCAATATGATAATTCATTATTTTTGTTAGGAAATATTATTACTATTTTAACAGTTTATCAATGATGACGAGATGTTGTACGAGAAGGTATTTTCCAAGGACTTCACACATTTTCAGTAACCACAAGATTACGATGAGGAATAATATTATTTATTTTAACAGAAGTTTTATTATACCCGAGCGTACTTGTACACAAGGGTATTATTTTTTGTTTAATTTTTTTAAACATTTTTTCATAGTAGTTTATCCCCTGCCATTGAATAAGGAGCATTATGACCCCCAATAGGAATTAAATCATTTAATCCATTCGAAATTCCTTTATTAAATACTGCAATTTTATTAGCTTCAGGAGTAACTGTTACATGAGCTCACCATAGTTTAATAGAAAATAAACACTCACAAAAACAACACAAGGATTATTTTTTACAGTTTTATTAGGAATCTATTTTTCAATTTTTCAAGCTTATAAATATATTGAAGCCCCATTCACAATTGCTGATTCTGTTTATGGTTCTACTTTTTATATAGCGACAGGATTCCATGGAATTCATGTATTGATTGGAACTTCTTTTCTTTTAGTATGTTTAATTCGACCTATAAATGATAATTTTTCTAAAATACATCATTTTGGATTTGAAGCAGCTGCATGATACTGACATTTTGTTAATATTGTTTGATTATTCTTATATGTATCAATTTATTGATGAAGTGGTTAATTAATTATCTATATAGCATGTTAGTATATTTCACTTCCAATCATAAGTACTACTGACTAGTAGTATAGATAATTTTTTCAATCAGTATTATAACGTTAATTTTAATTTTTTTCTTTTTTCCTTCGATTTTTTTTAATTACAATTATTTTTTTAATTTTTGATCTATAAGTTGCACAAATTCTACCATTAATTTTAATTATTAAAATATCAAATATAATACATAATATTATCTATAACTTCTATTACTTTTATTATTTCCTTAATTATTGGATTATATCATGAAAGAAATCAAGGTATGTATACTAAACTGGTCTAATTAATAGGGTTGTAGTTAATTATTACATTTGATTTGCATTCAAAAAGTATTGATATTCAATCTACCTTGAATATGAAGGGATTTATTGCAATTACCCTTATTCTCAAAAATATTTATATTAATTGAAGCCAAAAAGAGGCTTATCACTGTTAATGATAAAATTGAATAAAAATTTCAATTAAGGAAGTATGAAGATCAAGAAAAAGCTGCTAACTTTTATCTTTTAATGGTTAAATTCCAATTATACTTCTACATTTATATAGTTTTACTTAAAACATTACATTTTCATTGTAGAAATAAATATCTTTTTTTTATAAATTACTAAATTAAATTCACTATATTCAAAAATTATATAATTACCCTAACACCTTCAATGTTATATTCTAAATTTAAGCTATTTGAATAAAATAAAAAAAATTAAATAAAATAATAATTCATAATACAAATAATAAAAGATAAATTTTTAAATTATTATTATAAAATATATAAATTTCTTGAGAATACTTAACAAATTTATTATACAAATGTTGACCCCCTATATATTCAGATCAACCCTGATCAAATGATTTAATTACAATATTACCTAAAATTAAAGGGTACTTAATAATTCCACAAGATGAAAAAGGAATTCGAGCACTTTTAGTTATTGCCGCTAATACTATAAAACCTAAAATAATTTCTATCTCAAATCTGTTTTTTATTAATTCCATATAAAAAATATAATTTCAACTCCCAAAATTTAATATTCAAGCAATAGCAAATAAAAAAGCAACATCTCCAATACGATTAGATAAAGCAGTTAATATTCCTGCATTATATGACTTTACATTTAAAAATAAATTACTAAACAATAAGAGATTAAACCTAATCCATCTCAACCTAATAAAGTTCTTATTAAATTGGGACTAATAATTAATATTATTATTGATATGACAAATATAAGAACTAATATAATAAAACGATTAATATTTAAATCACCCATTATATATTCTTTTCTCGTCATCGACTGATTCTCGCAGCGTACGGTTGTGCTTACAGTGAGCTCAGTGGTTTTTTTATTGCGTTCGTTTTCTTAATTTTCTTTTCGCGTGCAATTTACTGTGTACCAAAACTTTTTTTTTTCTTTTTGTGAAGGTACGAGTTAAATACTTCGTATAGAGACCAAGTGAGTGCAAAAGGTATGCACCCTGGGGGACCATATCTTGGGGATAACAGGTTTGCCCTGTTATCCACAAGTCCCAAGGCAAAAAGAAAAAAACCTTCTTCAATAAATAATTTTCCTACCTTAACCTCAACAAAAAAAGAAAACCCCAAATGCTTAGTCGCTAGTGCAGTTAATTCCGAAAAACCATTAAGTAAATACTCATGTTTTGCTGTGCATAAATACCTCATAAACGTAAGTTCTGAAATTATAAATATTTCTGAATTAAGAGATGGTAAACTATTGCTATTTGTAAAAAATGACCACATTGCTCAAAAGTTCTTAGCTACAAAGACCTTGCATGGCATTTGCGACGTAAAAATTGAGTTGCATAACAACCTTAACTACACAAAAGGTACAATCTACGCACCGTGTCTCAATGAAGTTTCAGACAACGAAATTGTAGAAAACTTAATTTTCAAATTCCCTAAATATATAAACAATCAACCAGTCCCAAGTGGAGTTTTGCTTCTTACGTTCGATATGTACCATTTGCCTGAAAAAATCGATGTTTCGTGGTACACCACTAAGGTAAGACCATATTACCCAAATCCTATGAGATGCAAAAGTTGCCAACTTCTCGGCCACACCACAAAACGATGCACCTCACCCCACATTACCATGTTCATGTTCCTTTTGCATAAACTGCTCAGGTACACACTCTGCCTCTAACAAATCGTGTCCCAAATTCACACAAATGAAAGAGATATGAACAATTAAAACTGACAATAAATGCACCATGCGCGAAGCAATAAGAAAACACAAAATGCAAGTACCCCCCACTTTCAATGAGACCTCCACTTCTTTTGCTACTGTAGCAAAACATAACAACAACAATACACAAGCAAACAATAACACCATTCAAAATACCCTATCTGAACAAATATGCTCCAGTAGCAACAACAACCTCAATAGTCTAAACGACAAAACAAAAGAAAACGAAACAAAAGAAACTATAACCACACCAAATAAAATAAACATTACAACAAATACATCAGTCGATGGCTCAGCAACTCACGATATGATTTCTTCTCTTCTCTCTCACCTTACATCTCCAGCATTAACCTCTTCCCTTTTCACATCCCCCCCAACAACCGATCCCTCCCTAATGATAGAATAAGTGATGCAAATTTTGCAATGGAATATGAACGGTCTCCTTAACAATTACCCAGACTTAAACATATTAATTAATGAATATTCCCCTGAAATTATTTGTATACAGGAAACACATCTTCCCCATAATAGAAACCTCCATGCTCCCAACAAATATGAAAGTTACTTTCACAATAATTCTCAAAATACAATCTGTAAACAAGGAATATCTGTTTTCATAAAAAAATCAATTATTCACAAACAAATTCTTATCAATTCCCATTTATCTTCTATAGCAATTGAAATAGATGTTGGATTCAAAATCACAATAATTAACTCCTATATTCCACCTCACCAAGCATTTAGCGTTAATGACCTTTCCAGCATAATAAGCCGCTTTACTACCCCAATTATCATTGTGGGTGACTTTAATGGATGGAGTGAGCTCTGGGGCTCCACTTCTACGAACAAACGAGGCGAAATAATCGAAGATGTAATATTAACGCACGACCTTATTGTCCTTAACGATGGCCAACCTACCCATTTCTCTACACACAGAACATTCACTCACCCCGACATAGTTCTTGCTTCCACAACAATAACTCCAAAACTCTCCTCCCACACAATTGACGACCTACACAATAGCGATCATTTCCCCATCATCACATCCCTCTCAATTCCAAAATTTTATACCGTAAAACCTAGGTCCAAGTTTCTGACAGACAAGGCAGATTGGCCAAAATTCGGCGCTATCTGTATGTCGTTGTGAGATAGTAAACCAGCACGTCAAAACATAAATGCTGAAGCAACCACAATAAAAACAATAATCCGGTCCGCTGCGCACCTCTCTATCCCTCAAACGATCACAAAACCTTTCTCAGCTAAATTGCCCTATTGGTCGAACCTTCTCACCATCCTGAGGAATAACAAAAGACGCTTATGGACAAAGTTTAAACACAATAGGTCTAACACTAATCTAGTAGACTATAAAAAAGCCAACGCAGCATTTAGGAAAGAATTGAAATCTGCCAAAAACAGTCATTAGAAAAGATAACGGCGAGTATTAACCCCAGCTCGAATCCCAAAAAAATATGGTCGGAGATAAAAATCCTAACGGGGAGTCCTCGACGCTTCGATATCTCTCACATCCACACAGACGAAGGACCTATTTACTCACCACAGGATATCGCAGAAAAATTCGCACAGACTTGGTCCTCTTACTCGCATAGCACAAATTTTCCCTCCAAGTTTAACTCCCTAAAAAATCTAGCCCTCACTGAAAACTACAGTAACCCATTCCCCTCCTCAAAAGCCCAACTCATTGAAGCTTGTATCTCAGTAAATGAATTCGATTCCACCATTTCGACACTTAAGGGCAAAACCCCCGGTGCCGACAAAATATCATACCCTATCCTAAAAAATATCCCCTTTCCCCTTAAGAGTAGACTTGTAAATCTATACAACCAAATCATAAACTCCGGGACATATCCCAAACAATGGAAAGCTGCCACAATTATTCCCATCCCAAAACGTAATAAGCCCACCTCCTATGTACAGAATTACAGACCAGTATCCCTCCTTCCCTGCATGTCAAAAACTTTAGAGAAAATAATTTCTATTCGAATTATGGGGTACGCCAAAGCTAATGGGCTTATAAACCCCCACCAATTCGGGTTTCAAAAAGGATTAGGTGTTATCGACCCCCTACTCTATTTCGAACATTTCGCTTCTTGAGCAATTGCTGCTCGAAACCACACATCCGTGCTGAGCTTGGACTTCGAAAAAGCATTTGATAGGATAGGAGCACACATAGTTCTTGATAAACTAAAACGTTGGAAAATTGGTACCAAAATGTACAATATTGTTAAGTCATTTTTAACTAATCGGAAGTTTCTTGTTTGCGCAAACAAGCACCAATCTCAAATATACGACCTTCACAACGGTATACCTCAAGGATCACCCCTTTCTGTGACCCTCTTCACAATAGCCTTCAACAAAGTGAGCACCATAATCTCTTCTAATCCCCTTCTTGACTATTTCATATACGCAGATGACATTTTACTGTTCACTAGAATAAAGACCTATACCAAGTCAAGAGCGCTTTCTTGAAAGCTTTACATGATATTAATGTATGGTCAGAAAGTTCTGGTGCCAATATTTCTGCAAGTAAATGCTTCACATTTCACATATGCCGAAAACACAATTGCTCCTTTCCCCACATATCCTTCTCAAACATTAATATTCCCCATTCTATTACCCTAAAGATATTAGGGATAATATTTGATAAGAATCTCACATACAAAGAACATTGTAAATCTGTTAGGTTAAGCTTATT
Organism: Philophylla caesio; assembly: GCA_963971545.1. Lineage (NCBI taxonomy): Eukaryota > Metazoa > Arthropoda > Insecta > Diptera > Tephritidae > Philophylla > Philophylla caesio. Next base: position 58,881,259 of record OZ020605.1, read on the forward strand.
CTCTAGACTAAACATTATAAAATTTTTATCTTCCAAACGTTGTCTGTGCCATACGAATTCACTTGCAAATGTTATAAAGTCATTGTTCTTATCAAAAATCGGTTTTGGACTGCCTATATACGGACACTGTGCCAGGACACATATTAAGCTACTCCATGCTCCATACCACATCGCAGCTAAAAGAAGTATTCGTGCTTTCCCAACATCGCCAACAAATGTAGCACTTACAGAAGCTGGATTGCCCGATATATCCTCTAGAATTACACGCAATATTATGATGCTCATTCCAAAGTTGTTTCACGCCAGAAATGAGTTATTGCTTGCATAGGTTAACTCCGTCATTGAAAAACCAATCGCAACTAACAAACCTTCCACCATAATGCGTTGTTTAACCATATCGAAACGGCTCAATATCATAGCAACTCCATCATTGGCTGAAACAGCAACCGACCTGCTCTGGGCTCATAACATCGCTTATTAAAGATTTGCAAAGAAAATCCAAACAATCTACCAGCAACAACGAATATCAACAGTTACACAACGCAGCCCTAGAGCCTTTCAAACAAGATTGGGAGATATTATATACGGACGGATCTAAATCTGCCACCAACACAACGTTTGCCGTGACGAATAGGTTTGGTGCCACCATTGTTGTATACTCTTTGCCATTGTACTGCTCGGTATTCACAGCCGAAGCCGCTGCTGTACTTTACGCTTCCCATAATGGAAAGAAAACTCTTATTTGTAGCGATAGTAAATCCACCATCGCAGCTATTTACAACCAATCAAACAGCACACCAATGATCGTGAAAATTCGCAACATCCTACTCCAGCACACCAATCAAATCAAAATAATGTGGGTACCTGGCCACATAGGTATACAGGGTAACGAAATGGCGGACAAAAGAGCAAAAGAAGCAGGTAGAGAGCCTCTGCATATGGCTGACTATTTTACCGGGGAAGATATACGCACACTTGTAAATAGACACCTAAGAGAAACTTTTTCAAGTGAATGGAATGGATTTAGCCACTACTACAAAGGCCATAACCCCACCGGCGAGAAACCTACTTACCCTACAACCTCCTCTTGTAGAAAAATATCTATATTCGCGCGTCTCAGGATTGGGCACACTCTCGAAACACACGTCCACCTCTTGAATGGCGATACCCGGCCAATCTGCGTGCACTGTGGATCTCCGGATTTCAACGTGACTCACCTTCTCGACCACTGTCCGAATCTACAACAAATTCGATCATCGATATTTGATAATAACAAACCATCTGATTTTCTTGCACAAACAGTTGCACGTCATATAGAACTAATTGCAAAATTTGTTACACTTTCAAAACTGAATATATAATCTTATATAAAAAACATACACTCTTAGCTCATATCTAATAATTCCCTTATATGTATATATCCACACCTAAGTATGTACATACATTTGTATAGCACACAATGAATGGAAATTAATTTTTTACTCAAGCCGAAGGCCCTGGTAGCCAGTGCTTTAGTTTGTAAGTGGAATAATTATTTATAGTTGTTTCTCTTTTAAATAAATAAAAAAAATAATATTCTTTTCTGTAATAAATTACTAAAGAAGAAATTAATAAAACAAAAGATATAAATAATAAGCTATTGAATAAAATAAAAAATGTATAACAATTATTATAGAATTCAATCTAATAACTTCTAATTCAAAAAAAAAACTAAGTCATTTATTAAAAAAAATAAGGACGAACAAAAAATGTTTCTAAATATAATTAAAATTAAAAATCTAATTCCACAAATTGATAAATTACTTTTCACAATTTAAAATGACAAAAATCATATCATTGACACCACAAATCAATTTTTTATAATAAACTATTTAAATTGAAGCCAAAATATACAAATATCTCTTTTTAAAATTAATAAATTGAAAGAAAATCAAAGTAGAAATAATAAAAAAAATTCTCGAATTTTCCTCTTCTAAATGAATAAATTCCAGAAAATATTTTTCCATGTTGTCTATAACATACAAATATAAAGTATAAGCTGCACTAAAAAAAGACAAAAAAGATAAAGAAATTATAGTTAATCAAAATCAACTTACAACTCTATTCAATAGGGAAATTTCTCCTAATAAATTTAATGAAGGTGGAGCCGCTATATTACAAGAACTTAATAAAAATCATCATAAAATCATAGAAGGTATAAAATTTAATAAACCTTTATTAATTAATAAACTACGACTTCCTTATCGCTCATAATTAATATAAGCTAAACAAAATAAACCAGAAGAACATAACCCATGAGCAATTATTAAAACGTATGAACCACAAAATCCTCAATAAGTTAAAGTTATTAAACCTCTTAAAATAATGAGCAACAGAAGAATAAGCAATTAAAGCTTTTAAATCTGTTTGACGTAAACAAACTAGTCTAATCAAAACACCTCCAATTAATCTAATTCTAATTCAAATATAATTATATTTTAAACCACTAAATTGTAGAAATTAAAAAATTCGTACTATTCCATACCCACCTAACTTTATTATGATAACCGCTAAAATTATAGATCGAGAAACAGGTGCTTCAACATGAGCTTTAGGTCATCATAAATGAACTAAAAATACAGGTATTTTAACTAGAAAAGCTAAAATTATTGATAAATATAATAAATCATAATTTATTATATAATTACTTATTAAAAAATAATTTAGCGTTATAAAATTATTATACAAATAAAAAATTTCGAATGATATAGATAAAGAAACCAATAATGTACAAAATAATAAATAAACACCATCCAGTAAACGTTCAGGTTGATAACCACAACCTAAAACTAGAAATAATGTAGGAATTAATCTATTTCAAAAAATAAATGAAATATAAATAAATTTGTTCTACTAAAACTTAAAATTAAAAATAATAAAAGTATTAAAACATTAAATAAAAATATATTACTGTAAGGCAGTTAGGATTGCAGTAGCAATCGTCTTAAGCAATATTGTAATAGATCGTAAGTTATGTGTCTAGCCCTTAAGTAATGAAAATAGTTTTAAGCACTGTGTTTAGACCTTAAGTGGAATTTGTAAGAAAAGAACAAAAGAGAAAGAAGAACTCCATTGCAGGAGACAATAAAAGAGCCATTGTGAAAAACGGCATCAACTGTGTAAAGACGTGTTTCTTTATTAAAGACTTACATTGTCACAACTTTAAATAAAATTAAAGAAGATAAGTTGAAGCTAACGTCGCGGCTAGAGAACTTATATTTGACAGAGAAGATTTTCACGCGAATATCAGTGTGAATTGTCAAATCCAAGTAAATGTCTTGTCTTATTTCACCGCGCCAGTGCTAACATCGGAAATAGCGAGAGTGGCAAGTTAACAGAGCTGAGTGAGGTCGAAAGAAATTTTACAGCTTGTATATTATCATAAATGTAAGAAAAATATACCTATTTTGGGTTGATTTTGACAATTTAATAAAAAGCAGAATAATTATAATACGACTGATAAAATGTATATTCATACTTATGTATGTATGTGCATTTGTGAAATTAATGGCTGAAGCCGCCCCTTTTTTGTTTTATGAATATGGATTTAATTAATGCACAAATGTGAGCATAATCCACCTGTTGTTTTGCCGACGGCATTACGTATTAGGAAATTTATGAATTTCGTTGGATATTGGAAAAATCAAGTCAAATAATAATAAAATTGGTTTTATTAATTAATGAAGAGTCCTCTTTTGTGTCATTTGCGTGTACCTACCTACTTACATACATATGATATGATAAGATTTGCTATAATGGTGGTGCGCAAACGCAAATGCTAAAATGCCGTCGGCGATTTGCATTTGTTGACACATAATTTTCACGCTTTTATCTACATAAGTTATTCGCAAATTTTTTGAAAATTACTGCAAATCTTGTGTATGCGTACATACATATGTATATACATACCTATTTATATAAATACTTTAGATAAATATATAAAATCAAATGTTCTCGTACTTACAAGATCATATAAATCAACCTTGACCTACATCACATGCCAAAATATAAATTCATGGACAAATGACGTCTTTGCACATACAAATGTACGCACATACTTATATTTATACATATTTACACATCAACGTGCGCACACTTCTGTCCTCACTTCCCGCACTACATCAACAGTTACACCGGCGCCATAAATCCTAAACCATTTCATTCATAAATTGCGCGTGCGTAAAACTCATTTCATTTATAAATTGCAGCACAACTTAAAATCTGCCAGCGAAGCACATTTTTCGCGATCTTGCAAAAATTTATAAATTTGAACATTTTCGTCTTCAGCTTTGCAAGTACAGTGGCGTTGCCTATTTCTGGCCCAGTCCGGCAAATGTGTTGGTGAAAAATAAATAAAAATGTGTATATTAAACATTCCTCAGATAATACGATACTCTTTTACCAAATGCATATCTTATTTATGAATATTTAATCATTACGAACCATTATATTGTAAAATACTCATAAAAATATATAAATGCATTCGGTAATATTTCGCAAAATCGGCCTTGCCAAGATAAATACTCAGTACATCTTCATCACCTCAATACGCGCTGTGTACATTTGTATGAGCTTATATATATATGTAAATAAGTAGCCGAATTTTGTCGCATTTGAACAACAGTGTTGGTCATCACTGAATTTGCAAACCTTTTACTGCAATTTGTAGTCGGAGTAGGAAATCTACTACTTTATAAAAAGTAGTTACAAAAATTTATAATTAATTTTCACTTTTAATTTATTTAAAAAATATATCACACTATATCTCACCTTAATAAGTATTAAGCCGCTATATATTATTGATTTTCTCACAGTTATACGTCTCTGAGAATTAAATCGTATATTTTTTTATTACTCCTATTTTTCCTTGGACCTACTGCGAAACGATAAGTATTTGCACCCAACTCTAATTTATGGTGGTGGTTTATTGACTTCGTCTCGCAGCAGAATTGTCGGACATCCGAGCAGAAACAAACATTTAAGGGCCGTACACATACGACTTTCGCTTTGCTTTGCTTCAGAGTTTCGCTTTGACAGATAAGTTGAAGACCTGATGTTATATGAGTGCTGCTAAATACAAGGCGAGAAAAGTAAAGCAAAGCAAAACGAAGCAAAATCATGGCGAACTCTCAACATTTGTACACTTTGACAACCAACTGTTTGCATTTCCATTTTATTTCTGTGTGCATATACACACGATTCAGAAAATTTACTAGTATTTCATAGTTTTTGCGTGTATAATAACTTTTAAAAAGATAAAAGAAGAGAAATATTAATAAATAGCAAATGAAACACCTCTTTGATCGGTTTTTATTTATGTTGTCGAAATATGCTCGGCCTCAATATAGTTTATTACACTCGCGACTTTGAAACATACATAAGTAGCATAACTACCACTTAATTATATAAGTAAAACTCATTTCTTAATATTTTATTAAACAAAATATTTGGAATAGACACAAATAACAGTTGAAAACAAACCACTTACGTAGAAACTGTCAAAGCGTTCTATGTAGCAAACCTTCTACACCTCATGCTTTGTTGTTAAATTTCGAATTGTCAAGTAAAGCGAGGAAAGTTGTATGTGTACGGCCCTTTAGAGCTCAAGGGTGGTTTGCGGGCACGTGAACAAATGTACGTTTGTATTTATTGTATGTACATATGTGCAGAAAAATATGCGTTTGTGTTTTTGCTTGCACATAAGATGAATTTTAGGCTTAGATTTGTTTGATCAAATATTTTAAACATGTGTGATATTAAATTTAGTTTGGGAAGACAAAGTAAATTGTATTATTGTATTCAAATTAGAGAATATACATATATCAATCCACATTTATGGTTAAAAGGTAAATAATTTGCCCATATGGCCAGATTTACATACATACATATGTATGTAAGTACAAAGTACTACTTGCCTTAAATTGTAACTGATTCGATAAATATTATTTCATTAAAATTTTGTTCACATTTAAGTGATAGAATTTTGCCAAAATTTAAATAAATTTTCAGCTCCACCGATAACATAACGAAAATACATTAAAACTCTCGTTTTATCAATTCCCGCTCCGTCACTGTTAGTTTTTTTTCTCTATTGCTGTCGAATCGTGGTGAGCTAAGACAAAATATATCGTGGTGAGCTACGACAAGAAAATTAGTACCCCTCAAAATCAGAGGAATGTGTGTCGGAATGGACTGAGATAAGGCTTCTCTGTCAATACACGATCTCTAGTCGCGGCGTTACATAACTATTCTTATACGATGAATAGAAGTGAATCTCGGCGTTTTCATCAGAATGGTGCTGGATTTACACCTCCATATATACGTATATAGGAGAAACTATAATGGACCAACGCTTGATCAATGCCGAAAGGTACACCTTATTGCAGCTTAAAGCTTGGTGTACAGCTGTGGGGCTTAACGGGAGCGGCGCTAAGGCATCATTGGCCGCAAGACTCAGCGAATTATCGGCCGAGGCACGTGGACTGTGCCCAGGTGACCTTGATACGCAAAGGGGCAACGAAGCTGTCAACGTTGGGGATGATGGTCTAAATAGCGGCGCAAACAACGGTTCGGGAAACGGTACAAATGCAAAGAAAAGCGATGATCGGAACAACAATGTTGCGCAAAACTATGGTGCGAACAACAATGCTGCGGGCAACAATGGTGCGGACAACGTTGCGAACAACAATGGTGCGGATAACGATGTTGCAGAAAACAACGTTGCGAACAACAATGTTGCGGATAATTTCAATGTCGAGCTTGGCAATATTATTAACATACGAAGCGACACGAGGCGAATAAAAAATGTACTGCAGGTTGAAAGTGGACGTTTTGGTATACACCCTTGCGGTATCCCTGAAGTTGAGCGCCAACGTGAAAATGATATCCAGTCCGCAGATAACGAGAGTGATGAGCTAAAGATGAAGTTGCTGGAAAAAGAAGTTGAACTACTAAAATTGAAGCTCTCTCTGGAAAAAGAGAAAAAAACGGCAGCGAAACCAGAGGCAACACTTGATACGGTAAAGCAATTGCTAACAGAATTCGACGGCGGTAAAGGGTTTGAGGCATGGCGGTCACAACTGCTGCGTTTACAAGAGGTACTGAAAGTTGATGACGAAACACTAAACTTAGTCGTACAGCTGAAGTTGAAAGGCGTTGTTCTCACTTGGTACAATTCAAATAAAATGTACCTCAAAAACCTTAACGAAGTCCTTAAAGAGATGGCAGGTGCGTTCGCGTATGACGACAATATTCTTGTTATGCGGCGACGCTTCGAGAGTCGGGTTCGGATTGCCGAGGAGTCCTTCCCCAACTATTACCACGAAAAGTGCTTGTTGAGCAGTGGCTTAAACTTGAGTGATGTAGAACTCGTCGAGTACATCATCGATGGAATACCGAACAAACAACTGCAAATACAAGCAAAGTTGCAAAACTTCTCTTCGGCCAGCGATCTTGCGAGGGCATTCCGAACAATCGAGCTACCTTCATCGAGTTCACGAACAACCTTACGATCAGGCGAAAACAGGCTCAGATGCTACAACTGCAACAGCTCCGGACACATCTCCAAGGATTGTAAGAAACCTAAACGCGAATTCGGATCATGCTTCGCTTGCGGTGAACACGGGCACTACGCTTCAAATTGCCAAAAATATAAGAAGAAGTCGACCAGCAATAATTTTGTAAGTTATTTTATTATTGATATTATAGCTGAACCTAATATTAGTATGTTTGTAGAATGCTTAATCGACTCCGGCAGTCCCATTAGCATAACTAGCGAAGCTCTTGTACCAGGAAGAGTGCAGTTAGAAAAAGTGGAAAATACTTACTTTGGTTTAAACAAATCTGAATTAAAAATTTTTGGAAAAATGAAATGTTGCGTCAAAGTGTTGAATAAAGATGTGTTAATTGAAATTATGGTAGTGCCTACTGAGTCGGTTGGGTATTCAGTTTTATTAGGTAGAAATTTTATAACAGCAAGCAATGCCAAACTCAAAATCGATGACACAGAATTGGTTGGTGAAAGGACATATAAGAGTTCAGGTCTCCGAGAAGATAACAAAGAAGTTAATAAGTTCGCTCAAGATAAATTAGGTGAAGCAATAAACGAAATCTTAGCAATAGAATTGCACGATGCAAACGAAATTGATTATAAGGTCGGAGACAAAGTTAACTTTGAGTACAAAAAACGCTTGCAAGAAATGTTGCACAAATATATACATGCAAGTAAGCCTGATCAACCAAAAGTAAGACAGGAAATACAGCTTGTGTTAGATAATAAAAAAACCTTTCAGTTGCGTGCCTGGAAGATTATCGTATAACGAAAAAGCTGAGTTACAAAAAACTCTAGATGAGTACTTAGCGAATGGGTACATACGTCACAGTAATTCAGAATTCGTTTCACCCATAGTGTTAGTTAAGAAGAAGGCAGGTGAATTACGGAAGTGCGTAGATTATAGGAAACTTAACAAAGCTACAGCGAAGGACTGCTACCCGATACCTCTGATAGATGATTTGTTGGATAGGTTTGTAAACAAGAAGTGGTTCACCAAACTAGATCTAAGAAATGGTTTTTTTCATGTTTTTGTTCAGGAGGAATCGATAAAATATACCGCCTTCACAACACCTTTAGGACAATATGAGTTTCTTCGAATGCCGTTCGGACTCAGGAACGCGCCTGATACTTTTCAAAAATTCGTTAACAAAGTTTTTGCAGAAATGATACGTAACGGCGAAGTCATCATATACCTTGACGATATAATGATTGCAACAGAAAGCTTAGGCGTACACATAGACATATTACGAAAAGTTTTCCAATGTTTAGTGGAGAACAAACTAGAACTGAGATTAGACAAAAGCGAATTTCTTCAGTTAGAAATTTCCTATTTAGGATATCTGATTACTGGTAACGGCATTAGAGCAGATAAAAAGGGGTTGAAGGCGGTAGAAGATTTTCCAACACCAACCAAAGTACAAGAAGTACAAAGTTTCTGAGGACTTTGTTCATATTTCCGCAGATTCATAAAAGATTTTTCCATAATAGCGAAACCGCTTTATGATCTCATAAGAAAAGAAAATAAGTTTCAGTTTGGGCAGGAAGAGCTAAAAGTCTTTGACACACTTAAAGAAAAATTAGTAAACGCCCCAATGCTAACGATTTATGACCCCAGTAATGTTACAGAGCTGCACTGCGACGCCAGCTCTTTAGGTTTCGGAGCAATATTGTTCAAAAAAAAGAAGGATAACAAGCTATGTACATCCAATTTTCTATTTCTCAAAACGTACAACTGACATAGAATCTCGCTATCACAGTTTCGAACGGGAAACGCTTGATATAATCTACGCGCTAAAAAGGTTCAGAGTATACTTACAAGGCATAAACTTTAAAATTGTTACAAACTGTAACTCGTTGACGCTGACACTTAATAAGAAAGATATCAACTCCCGAATTGCTAGGTGGGCACTTGAACTACAGAATTACGACTACGAATTAGAGCATAGATCTGGTAAAAGAATGCAACATGTAGATGCGCTAAGCAGAGCGAATAACATTTTAACGATACATACAAATACTTTAGAAGAAAACTTAATTATTTGACAAAATAAAGACGAAAAAATAAAAAACGTCTAGAACCTGTAGAAAGCAGTTACTACGAAATGAGAAATGGGGTGGTATATAGAAAACGAGATGGCAACATATATTTTTAAGTACCAGAGGCAATGGAAAGCCATGTCCTTTATAAGTATCACGATGAGTTAGGGCACATAGGCGTTGAAAAAGTAGTGGAAACGGTCAGTAATAGTTACTGGTTCCCAAATATTAAGAATAAAGCAATTACTCACGTAAGCAATTGCTTAAAATGTATAGCGTTCTCCGCAAAACACGGTAGGAAAGAGGGACTTCTAAATATGATCCCTAAAGGAAATAAACGATTCGAAATGGTGCATGTTGATCACTTCGGACCTATCCATAGCAGTTGTACAAAGTATAAGCACGTATTAGTAATAAAAGACGCGTGTACAAAATTCGTTCGGCTATATCCAGCAAAAACAACAGCGGCAAAAGAAGCGATATCCTCGCTAGGAGATTACTTTCGAGCGTACAGCAGACCAAAATGTTTAGTATCTGATAGAGGAACCTGCTTTACGTCCAACGAGTTTGAAGAATTTTTAGAAATAAACAGTGTTCATCACGTCAAAGTCGCCACAAACTCCCCACAAGCGAACGGACAGGTTGAAATTGTCAATAGGAGTATCGGCCCAATGATATCAAAATTAGTCGATTCAGAAAAGAGCGTTAGCTAGCAAAAAGTATTAGAGTCAGTAGAATATGCATTGAATAATACACTGCATAAAGCGATAAACGAACGTCCGAGCATAATGCTGTTTGGGGTTAGACAAAAAGGAAAGATATTAGATACACTCAAAGAAAACGTCATAGAATCAGTGCAGACAACCGATGTTAGGTCAATAAAAGATATTCGATACCAAGCTGAGTTAGAACAACAAAAGGCACAGGAATATAATAAGAGGTACGCAGATGCAAAACGACTACCCCCTCGTAAATTTAGAATAGGAGATTATGTTGCTTTGGCGAATTCTAGTTCCCAAACAGGACTTTCAAGTAAACTTATACCAAAATATAAAGGACCTTACGAGGTAGTCAAAGTTTTAGACAATGATCGCTACTTAGTAGAGGACGTAGAAGGGTTTCAACAGACCCAGATACCTTACAAGGGAACTTGGTCAGTTACAAACCTTAAGCCCTGGTTCCAATATAAAACCGGCGTAGAATCAGGAGATTCTAAAAGTCAGGATGGCCGAGTTGTAAGGCAGTTAGGATTGCAGTAGCAATAGTCTTAAGCAATATTGTAATAGATCGTAAGTTATGTGTCTAGCCATTAAGTAATGAAAATAGTTTTAAGCACTGTGTTTAGACCAGTGTAGTGTTTGTGGGTGCAGGGACCTCTCAATCTTAAAGCAGGTTTGAGTATTCTCTTAGCTCTTCAGCCGCATTTGTCCGAGCATTAAAATGCACGATGATTCTCATCAATAAAACTCGCGTATTGAATCTCAGGATAAGAATGCTTTATTATGGCTCAACGCCGTCTTTTATATGTTTACAATCTAAATGCTTCTTTCTCTGGGCAACCAATCAAATCATTGATTGCTATCCACTTCCCCTATTTGTATATTTCTTACATCTAATTGCTTACTTGCTATATCTACTATATCATAAGTGTCATGTGCACTGACCCACATCTGCTCGGTAACCTGATCTTGCGTTTCTAATAGCAAGCATCGAGTGTACCTCATGTGGTGCCGTACGATGAACCGTCGTGTGTGCGGTCACATGTGCTTTGCATGTGTCATCACTGCTTGTGATTATGCCACACACGATGACCATTGCAAACGCGCCGACTCAGCAATATGCAGCGCATGTGCTGAAGTGGTTGGGCACACTACACCCTTCCCCTTAAGAGGAATATAAATTAATTGTAGTTTCTTAAAATGTAAATTGATTTATATTGAATTGTGTTATGTTTTTGTATCTTCAGATAGATATTTCTTATAAATGTTGTGTAATGCTAAATTCTAAGTTAATTTATTTTTACTATTTACTGCAAGTGTTTATTTCTATCATTATGGTTTTATTTGATTACTCCTATCTTTAACTAGGTTATTATTGTATACAATTATTTCTTTTTTGTTTTTAAGAATGGTGCTGTTTGGACCATTTTATCTAATTATTTTATATGGTCCTTCAAATGGTAAACCCAACTTCTTCTTGTTTCCTATTTTTAAATAAACATAATCATTTACTGTGAAATTTGCTTTATTCACTTTTGATTGCTTCTGTCTAGCTCTTAATTTGCTTTCATTCAGGTTTATAGCAGCATTGTCGTATGCATGTTTTAGTTTTATCTTCAGTTCATTCATGTAGTTGTCTATGTCATATACTTTTTCGTTAGCGCTTATTATGTCATTTGGCAATCCACATAGCTTGCCAAACACGAGCTCAAAGGGTGAATACTTTGTTGATGTGTGGGGTGTCGAGTTGTAGTAGTACATGTAGTATGGTATGAGCTCGTCCCAGTCATCTGTATTCTTAAGTGTCATTAAATATTCATTTAATACCCTATGATTGCGTTCAATTGAACCTAATGTCTAATGGTGGTATGGAGTTGAATTTACTTTGTTGATTTGTAATTGTTTACATATGTTTTTCAGCAGCTCATTGGTAAATTCTGTGCCCTTGTCAGTTTTTATTTTTCGCATACACCCATATTTCAAAATAAATTGTTCTACGATTGCCTTTGCGACAGTTACTGCATCTTTTGTTTCAAGTGGTATTATGACAACAAATTTCGTTAGCTCACATTGCAAAGTCAGCATGTAGCGAAATTTTTGGAAGGTCGAAGCGGTCCGACTGTGTCAATCACTATTTCATCAAACGATGTTGTTGGTGTATCGGTAATACTGTATTCCTCTTTTGTATATCGAGTTACTTTCGCTTTTGCGCATTGCTTGCAGTTGTTAATATATTTTATTATCATTTGTCTCATGTTTTTCCAAATGTATTTCTGCTTAAGCTTTGCTAGCATTCTTCTTATGCCGCTGTGGCCACCATGAATTGAGTTGTGGTAGTCTTTTATTAATTCTTGCATTACCTTTTGTGATTCAATTCTTCTGGGAGGTTCATATAAAATTATATCAAGACATTCATTTATGTTTCTATCTCTTTGTAGCGTATTAACCCACTTACAGCGACCGATCGTTTAAACGATCAAAAAAATTCTTAAAAATTACCTTCAGTTTAATAAAAGTAACGGCCAGAAATTTATTGTTTATCGTTTACAGATCGTCGCAGTGACCGTTTAGCATTGTTTCGGTTTATTCAATTTAAGGTTTTAGTTTCGCAACGCATTTGCAGTTTGATTCAGATTGGTGGAATTAAAATTTGTTATGTCTTCGAAGCGGTAAGTTTTTCTAAAATTTCTTGTAGTATAAATTTGTTTTTTCCACACAATTTAAAAATTTATAACCTGTCTAAAATAACAGTAAAGCAAAGTTTGATTTTTTATATATATATTTTTTTTTAACTGATGTTAAACTTCATGATCGTTATAAAGATCGGTAGTAATATGGGGATGTATTTTTACTTCAAGGCCAAGGCAAAGTAAACCATTGTCTCTCAATGAAATCATTGACGAACTGGAGAAATTAGATGATGATACCCCATTTCCAAAAAATATAACGATATTTCCACCGGACAACGCCAATGCTGAAATTACCGATGAAGATTCTGTCGATGAGGAGATAGTAGGAGATAGTAGGAGAGGAGCTGGAGTCGTTTTGCGTTTTGCTGATCATTTGCAATTTCGTCACCCAGATGCGCCTTTTCACCTGTTCTTTGACAACTTCTTTTCTTCTGTTCCTCTCTTTCACGAATTAAATAAAAGAGGACTCAAAGCCACTGGAACGATTCGCGAGGATCGTACAAAAAAGTGTCCTTTGCCGTCCAATAAAGAGTTCAAGAAAACCGAAAGAGGCACATTTAAGTACAAGTCTAGCCAACCAGGGCATATTTTGGTCTGTAAGTGGAATGACAATAGCGTGGTGACAGTGGCATCAAATTCTCAAACCATAGAACCTTTGCATAAAGTGAAACGATTTTCGCAGCAGCAGAAGAAATATATGACGATTGATCAGCCAGCGATTATAAAAAGTTATAACGAAAATATGGGCGGGGTCGATAGGTCCGATCAAAACATCGGTCTTTATCGTACATCTGTTCGTGGTAAGAAATGGTATTTTTCATTATTTTCTCACTGCTTGGACATGGCCGTTCACAATGCATGGCAACTTTACAAAAGTAATGGAGGAGAGTACGATCATCTCTTATTGCGGAGAACTGTCGCCAGGGGTATCCTGGAAACAAATAAAAAAAGTGAGAAGCGCGGTCCCTGCCCCACTCCTAGAACTTATAGGGAAACTTCACGCTACGACAAGATTGATCATCTGATAGAGTACAATGACTCTCAGCTTCGATGTTGGCTTTGCAAAAAAAATACAAACTTTACTTGCCAAAAGTGTAAAATTCATTTGCACCCTAAATCATGTTTTGTAACATACCATACTCCTACATAGATGGACTAAGTACTTAGCTTTTTTTTTAATGAAATAAAAATGAGATGTAATGAAACAAAAATTAAATGAAATAAACCTTTTTCAGTATAACAATTGGTTTTTTTTATATAAATAGGATACGATCGGCTAACTTGTACTTGTATGAGCGGTTACCTAACCGCTTATTACTACTGATCGTTATAACGATCCACATTTTCCGAGCTTTCCAGAAAACCCAGATTTTTTTTACTATTTTCCCTTGATTACTATATGCATTATGGTAATAATATCAAAAAATCACGTTGATATGGGACAAAAAATAGTTTCAGTAACAACTGGGTTAAATGCAATTTTAAATTCATTTATGTTTATATTGTCAAAGACTTTGCTATTCTTTGCAAGTGATAGCTTTTTGATGCCTAGATTGCTGGCCTCGAACAATAGCTTCTTCAGAATCATTTCAATTTTTGATAAGGAATTATCACTATATTCCACAATTAGGTCATTCTTTGCCACTGTGACATTAATATTGTTGGGCTTCATACTTTCATCCTTCTTGTATTTGAAGTTAAGTCGTTTTACACGCCTTATATCGGAAATAGATGTACATTCCCAAATATGTAGATGATCATTCTCCATATTTGATTTTAAGGTTCCCGTGTTTTGCGATTTCCTCTTTTCTTTTTGCCCTTTGCTTGAATTTTGATTATTTTTTATCATTGCCCTCGTTACAATGTTTACGCATTGTTTTGGAATCATTTCTTTTAGCTTTTTTATGTTAAGCTGAATTCGCGATAATGCATCAGCATTAGTGTTAATTTTTCCTTGCTTATAGATTATGTCAAAATCGTAGTCCATCAAATCGACTCTTATTCTAGTCATTTTGGATGAAGGATTACTATGTTTGAACAAGCTTACCAGTGGTCTGTAATCTGTGTATACGGTGAACTTTGTGCCGTACAGATAAGGCCTAAAATGGTTTATACCCCATTGAATTGCTAGTAACTCTTTTTCGATTACTGGTTTATTCAATTAATATTTGTTTAGGGATTTGCTTACATATGCAATAGGTTTATCTTTTCCAATTTCACCTTGCGATAGTACCGCTCCTAGCGCAAAATTGGAAGCATCAGTTGTAAGTATAAATCGTTTCGAGAAATCTGGATAACGAAGTATTGGTGGTGAGAGTAATTTGTATTTCAATGTGTGAAAAGCTTTGTCGCACTCATTGTTCCAGTTGAATAGTTGATTTTTCTTTAGTAGCTGATTTAGTGGTTGTGCTATTTCTGCAAAGTTTTTTATAAATCGCCTGTAGTAATTACAAAATGTTACAAATCTTCTAACTTCAATTACTGGGCTTTGAATAATCTTTTACTACGTTATGTTTGCTGGGATCAGTTGTTACGCCTTTGTCAGTGATTAAATGTCCTAAGTAAGTGACGTCTGTTTTTAAAAACTTGCTTTTTGCCGGATTTAGTTTTAAATTGTGTACACTTAGTCTTGCTAAACTTTTTCCAAGTTTCGGTTGTGCTCTTGTAAGCTCTTCCCAAATACTATTCCGTCGTCTACATAGAGAAAAGCTGATTCACTGAGCCCACTGAGTGTAATTGATAACATTCTTTGGAAGCTGTTTGTTGAGATTTTTAATCCAAATGGTAACCTTTTGAACTGGTAGTGACCCTTGTTGGTCGAAAATGCTGTGAGTTTCCTGGAGACATTGTCTAATGGGATTTGGTGGAATGAACTCGTCATATCCAATGTGCTGAGATAACGCGCTCATCTGAGTTTGTCCAAAATGTTATCCAAGCGGGTTAATGGAAATTTATCGTCTACGATTTTTTTATTCAATGTTCGGAAATCTACCACTAATCGCCACTTCTTTTCTTCTGTATTACCCTTCTTCGAGACGAGTAGCAGAGGTGAGTTATAAGGACTGACGGAATGTTCAATGACATCATCCTTTAGTAATTTATCAACTTCTTTTTCTATCACCAGCAGCTGTGTGTGTGGTAATCTGTAGTTTTTAATGTATAAAGGTATTCTATCCGTCAGCTCAATGCGTTGTTCATAGAAATTGTTGACGGTTAAAGCTTCTTCTTCAATATGAAAGATATGCTGATATTTCTTGCAGATTTCTAATATTGCATTTGTGCTATCGCTTGCCACGTTGTCTAATGCTAATTCATCTTTTACTTTCATGAATTTTTTGTTATTATTGTTATAATTATTATTTTCTCCATAATTGTAATAATTTACTCTCTTATGTTGGTTTATAGTTGTTTTTAAATCATCTAGGCGCATGTACATAGGTAATGTAATTTGTCCTTCCTTTAATTCTAATGTTATAACATTCGTCTCGTAATCAATTTTACACTTATATTTTATTAGGAAGTCTCTGCCTAAAACTCCATCTGCTTCTAGGTTATTTATTTGTTTTAAAATATAGAATTTGTTCTTTATTTTACTGTCTTGGCAATTAATGTCAATTTCCACAGATTTGTATGCAGTTATGGTACGATTCACAATGCCATTTATTTTGCAATTTGTGTTTACTTTTTTGGAATTTACTGGTACTGCTTTTTCTTTTATTATTGAGATATCGGCTCCAGAATCTACCAGCAGAGTTACTATTTTCGTTTCGAGTTTTGCTTTTATGAAATTTGTAGAGTTACCTTCTCCTAAGAATCCTATCGTCTTTGGTTTTGTTGTCCCGAGTCCTGTCGGCTCGGGATGTATGCGTTTCCCTGAACATATTGTCTATTTTGATTGTTCCTGTAATTGTTGGTTCGTGGTTGGTTGTTTTGTCTGTCTCTAACGTAGCTATGATATTTGTTATTATTGTTTTGTCTGTTAAAATTACTGTAATTTCTGTTATTAGTGAAATTCTGTCTATCGCTAGTGTTATTGAAGCGCATACCCCTATTTGCTTGATACGGAGTTACTTCACTTGCAATGTGAATGGCTTCTACCAGTTTTTTTGGTCTCGCAGCTGTTATTATTGATTTATATGGTTCAGCAAAGCAAAATCTTAATAATAGAAAAAGTTTTTTCTAATAGCGGTCACCCCTCGGCAGGCAATGGCAAACCTCCGAGGGTATTTCTGCCATGAAAAAGCTTCTCATTAAATACATCTGCCGTTCGGAGTCGGCACAAAACTGTAGGTCCCTCCATTTGTGGTATAATATAAAGACGCACACCACAAATGGTAGGAGAAGCTCGGCCAAACACTGAGCTATATAGTGTACGCGCCAAAATTATTATTATTATTATATGGTTCAGCTAAGCCATTTTTGAATGCGGTTAAACCAATTTGGTCGTTCAATCTAACAATTATTTCCCTGCTTTCGTTCCCTTCTTCAGCTATCTGTAACTCATTTAGAGAAGCTATTAGGTCTTGTATGCGGGAAGCAAAAGTGAAGACCGATTGAAAACCTTGCGAACTTTTAGCAATTTCTGCATGAACCCTCGAAGCTGTTTTGTTCGATCGGAATGCGTATTTTAGTGCTGATTCTAGTGTCTCAAAGCTGTCCGGTGTAGCTTCCGTTACAATTTTATTTTTTACGTTTTCTGACAATTTTGTTGCTAAAATGAATTTGATTAGTGTAGTCTTCTGTATATCTTGTGTGAGAGTGTCATGGTAAAACTTAACTAGCCCTTGGAAATTGTTGAGTTCCTTGTATTCCCCTTTGATGTTTGGGATTACCTTCGCAGCTGTTACTAAATCAAAAGTTGACATTGTTTTAGAGCTTGTTTCCTCGGATATTTGTGACCCTTCTTTCACAATTAAGTACTTTTCTATTTTCGTTTTTAACTCATGAATTTTTTCAATCAGAATTGTCAAGTCTTTGGAGTGTGCGGTTTGCACAATGATGTTCCAGCTATTTGCTATTAATGCTTGCGCATTATTTACGTAAGCTTGTGTGTAATGAAGATGTTAGCTTTCGTTTGACATACATTTTATATTGGTTGATATCTTCCTAATATTTAAATTTCTCAAATGAAAATTTTATAAACACATTCAAACAAATATGTGTGTGGTGTTTGGTTGAGTGTGTAGTAGTTTGTAGCGTGAATAGACGTTCATTTTATTGCATAATTTTAGGCGGGAAAATTTAAGTAAAGGCAGAGAAAGCGCTGCCAACTACTGCTTATTGGTGGTGATTTTAACACAGAAATCACTTCAAATACTAGATTGGCGAAATTTATGAGCGATACGTTTAATTTGGATTATATTCGAAATGATGCTCCCACAACTATTGATAACACAACCATTGACTTAGTTTTTGCGAGAAATTTAAATGTTAATTTAAAAACATATTTATCCTATTTTTCCTATCATAAGCCTATATTCTCAAAAGTAACTTTCAAATAATCAAATAGATTTGGGTCTGTTATTTATCATTTATCTTTACTATTGATAACTACCATTGACTTCGTTTTTGCGAGAAATTTAATTGATAATTTAAAAACATTTTTATCCTATTTTCCTATCATAAGCTTATGGATATCATCAAAAGTAACTATCAAATAAAGAAATTCATTTGCTTGTATTATTTATCATTATAAATTATCATTATACATATGTTTTCTGTCTTATCGGATGGCGTATTTTACGTTAAACTTAATGGCCGTGTCTCTGACACCGCCTCCTTCTTTTTTTTTTAGTTTACTTAGTAGTTCCTCTAGTACTTTGAATTCCATTTATTTTATATTTAATATATATATACATACATATGTATATATATTTATTCATTTTAAGTTGTGCTTATATTACGATATGCTTGTTTTTTTAGGTACTTCTTATAATAAGAATTAATTTTTGCTAATAATAGAATTATTAAAATTATGCAGTTTATGTATAAAAAATTTTTTGTGTCCTCATTTTCGCCCTTTATTGTCACACCTGCTAATGCTGCGTTATTGTTGTTGTTTATTATTTCTTCTTTCGATGGAGTTCCACCCATCCTGATGCAATTTCTCTATTTCTTTAATCAGGCTTCGTTTTTGTTGGCCTTGGCTAATATTTATTACTCTTTGTAGATCGGCACACTTCTGTAATATTAGTTAGGAGGATTATTTTTGTTGTATTATTAGCGCAACTCGCTTTATATTGCAGGCCACCAGGCCGCTCTTATGAACAATAATATGCAAACGGTTAAGTTTGTAAATTACCATTGATTTTATTTTCAAAAATGTTGCTCTTATATACTAATTTCCTCACAGAGGAAACTTATTACTAATTCTTAATTAACCAATGGGAAATCAACACGAAATAACAAATATTTTCTCACGCATTGATTTCACACGGTACTAAATAAAATATGATTAGGGTAAAATGCGTTTGGTGTTTTTGTAGTGTTTGTTTTATTTATTGGCCTTCAAATTGCCGAAATGCAATGACAGCAATTTGATGCCAGAATGTATTAAGTATTTTTGCTAAGCGGTCAATCACCAAAAGTACTTGTACTTGTTGTGTAATGAGCTCGCTGTTTGCGCCCAGACATTTGGTTTTATGTGACACTTTGCGTGTGGTGCATTGCGCGCGTGCAGTGTACATTATACGTGTGTGTGTGTGTCAGTATGTTTCATTCTGTGCTATGTGCATTTTATATGTTTGTATGTCTGTATGTTTGTTATATTGTGCGCAATGTGTATTGTGTGTGTGTATCAGTTATGTATGTGCATACTACATCCTACCCCTTTAGTTAAATGTACAATTGCTGTAGTTTCTTAAAAGTTAGGCAAATGTGCATATTATGTTACAATTTATGTATATTAATATATTATAGTTTACAATTAATTATATGTTTCTAGCTTTAATTATATTGTTATTGTGTATTTTAACTAATTTATTTTCTATTTGTATAAAGCTATTGACGCCTTCTTGTCTAATGACTTTGTAAGGGCCTTTAAAAATGTTATCAAATTTTTTCTTATTTCCTACTTTAATATAAACTAAATCATTATTTTTGAAATTACTTATATTATTGTTTGTTTGTTTCTTAATTCTATCAATCTTATTTTGTATTCGAGATTGATGAGCCATATTATGAGCACGTATAAGTTTCAGTTTGAGCTCTGTCAGATAATCATCAATATTGTATAATTTGTTTTTAGATTTAAGTATTTCGCAGGGTAGACTGCTGATTTTTCCAAACACTAGCTCATGTGGAGAATAATTTGTCGTACAGTTTGGCGTTGTGTTGCAGCAGTACACGTAATAGGGTAATAAGTCTTCCCAATTGTCTTCTTTTTGAAGTGCTCGTAGGTATCATTTAATACTCTATGGTTTCGTTCTAATGCTCCTAATGTCTCATGGTGAAATGGTGCTGAAACCTTTTTGTCTATGTTTAATAGTTTACATATGTTGGTACATAAGTAATTCGTTTGTAAATTCTGTACCTTTGTCAGTTTTTATGGTTTTAAAACATCCATATTTTAATATGAATCCTTCAACAATTGTTCTTGCTACAGTAACTGCATCTTTACTTTGCATTGGAAATGCTGCTATAAAGTCAAAATGTATCTGTATCCGTTTGATGGACGTAAAGGGCCTACTGTGTCAACTGTAATTGTTTCAAATTAAGTTGTTGGAGTGTCTGTCATGGTAATTTTTTCTTTTGTGTATTTAGTTACTTTTATTTCATTGCATAATTTGCAGTTATTAACATAATTCTTTACCATGTTACTCATGTTTTTCCAAACATATCCTTGTTTTAATTTTTTAATGCATCTGGAGATTCCTATACATATGTCCTCCTAATTCCTCATCATGATATTTGCTTATTAGACGCTTCATTTCTTTAATATTCTTTATTTCTTTTGGCGGTGTATATACTATAATGGCTGTATTAGTTTTTATTTCTTTTTGTAGCTTATTCCATTTTTCTTTAAATTCTTGCATGCTTATATACTGGAAAATTTTGTCTTCTGCAGAGACTGCTAATTTAGCTATTTCCTGTTGTTCTACGAATAATCCTAGCTTCCTCAGAATCAACGTCATAGTTGATAACGATTTATCGCTATATTCAACAACAATATTTTTCTTTTGTGCTACTATATTGGCCTTTTCATTATACATAATATTCTTTTTGAACTGAAATTGCAATTTCTTTATATGCGTGACGTCAGATAATGACGTTGCTTCCTAAATGTGAAGGTGATCAAGCTTCTCTTCAGTTGCAGCACTAGTTCTTTTTGTAAGTTGTTTTCTTGCTATGCCATATATATCTTCATTTAGCTTTTTGCTTTCTTTGCCATTTAATTTTTCATTTAGCTTTCCGCTTTCTATGCCATTTAATTTTTCATTTTCTAATTTTTTACTAACCGCGCTTGTAATTGAAAGCATATCATATAATGGTATCATTTTTCTTAATTCTTTTGATGTAATTTTTATTCTAGATAGTGCGTCTGCATTTGTCTTTCCTTGTTTGAAAATTATTTCAAAATCATAATCCATAAGATCTACTCGTATTCTGGTTAACCTTGATGACGGGTTTTTATGTGTGAATAAACTTACTAATGGTCTATGGTCAGTGTATACCATGAATTTTGTACCGAATAGGTAAGGTCTGAAAAAATTTATTCCCCAATGAATGGCTAATAACTCCATTTCTATAATTGGTTTGTTGACTTCATGTTTGTTCAAAGATTTACTCGCATATGCTATTGGAGTGTCTTCTCCAGGCGTCCCTTGAGATAAAACTGCTCCTAAGGCATAGTTTGAGGCATCAGTAGTCAAAATAAAAGGTTTGGAGAAATCGGGATATTTCAAAACAGGTCATTAGTTTTGACTTTAGAGTTTTGAAAGCTATTTCACATTCTTTTGACCATATAAATAGTTTGTTTTTCTTTAATAATTCATTTAGTGGTTTAGCTATTTGCGCAAAATTTTCTATAAAACGTCTATAGTAGTTGCAAAATGCTACAAATCTGCGTACCTCGTCTGCATCTTTAGGACATGGGAAATTAGTTATAGTGTCATACTTATTTGGATCAGTCGTGATACCTTCTGCTGTTGTAAGGTGACCTAAATAAACTACTTCTGTTTTTAAGAAGTTACATTTGTCTGGATTTAGTTTTAAATCATATTGTTTCAGTCTTTCGAATACATTTATTAAATTTTCATTGTGTTCTTTTAGAGTTGAACCAAAAATTATTACGTCGTCTACATATAAAAATGCAGCTTCTTGGAGTCCACTCAAAGCTATAGTCATCATGCGTTGAAAACTATTAGTCGCAATTTTTAAGCCAAAAGGTAGCCTTTTGAACTGATAATGTCCTTTATTAGTCGAAAAAGCTGTAAGCGGTCTGGATTGCTTATCTAAAGGTATTTGATGGAATGAGCTGGTCATGTCCAAGGTTGAAAAATATTTGGCTTTGCCTAATTTGTCTAACACATCTTCTAGTCTTGTTAATGGGAATTTATCATTTACAATTTTGTTGTTTAGTTGTCTGTAGTCAACTACTAATCTCCATTTAGTTTCATCATTTGTGCTTTTCTTTGGCACGATTAATAATGGTGAGTTATATGGACTGGTTGAATGTTCAACAATGTCCTCTTTAATCAATTTGTCAACTTGTTGGTTAATCTCTTCAACAAGTGCATTTGGTAATCTGTAGTTTTTTATATAGACTGGGGTTTTGTCATGTACAGAAATATTCGGTGTATAAAAATTGTTTTTTGTTAAAATATCTCCTTTTAGATAAAATATTTCATTGTATTTGATACAAATATTTATTATGGATTCTTTTGCTTCTGGATCTAGATTTTCAAAATTTATAGTATTTTTAATAAAATCTATTCGTTTTTTTGAGTTAAATTTTGTGTCATATTTCAATATTGAAAATTTTTGATGTGTAAACATCTATAGCCGCGGTAGGGCAAATCTCTTACGCTAATACTACCATAAAAACTCCATATAAAAAAAAGTAAGACGTTTTTGATTGGTCAAGAACGACTCTGTGTGAAAATGCGTGTGCCGTCTGACGTATGTGTTAGTATTATATTGACCCAGAAAGCAAAATCAATTATCTTTGTGTTGCATGCAATTAGGCGCATAATTTTTATAAACTATGCGGCTTAAAGCATAGGGTGTTCTCTAAATTTAGATTGACACAGTTTAATCGGTTTGCTGGTGCACGGGAATTAGGAAACAATTTTCAGTGGCATTCACTTATCTTGGGTGGAGATTTTAATTTTAATTTCGCGGAAACAGAAGCGGTACCACTCAATAAATTTTTGTTTGATGCATTCTTTCTATTATTCATAGTTTTATACTTAAGCACCAAAAAAATTCATTTCTCCTTGAAAAATTGCAAATTGCTCATTATTCTCTTCCCACTATTCTCCCCCTATTCTTTGTTTATTATTACTCAAGATATTTCATCCGCAACGGGATTGCGCAATCTTGTATTCTATCATTCTTGGTTTGATGGAACAAAAAACCTGTTTTATTTGTCCGAACATACACCTGTCCACTTGACAGCTTTGCCAGATAGAAATGCAGTGAAGAGAATAATGCACGAGTTAATGCCAATAAAGGCTGTTAATGCAGATAAGCTCCCATGTCTGTCTTGGGTATTATCTACGTTCTTTGGTATTGACACAAAAAGCAAAATTAATTATATTTAATCGGGAGCACCCTGTACCTTTGAGTTGCATGCAATTAGGCGCAAATTTTTACAAACTGTGTGCAAAGAACGTACATTATCTACGTTCTTTGCTGAGTGAATTAGAGCACAGCGTGTTCTCTAAATTTTGATTGAAATTCCTTTATTCGCTTTGCGTTGGTACTACTTTTGAACAGCTGATCGCTTTGTGTTTCTACGACTCAGCTGATTGGTGTTCTTTAAAACAATAAATTAAACGTTTAAACTGGAGGTATATAACCGAAATGCAGGTAATATTCATGTTTCTAAATAAATTACAGGTCAAATACTAATATTAATTATTATTGTAGAGAACATCGCAATCATTAAGAAGATCCAGAAACGCTGGATATCAACGTGCCTACCGAGAACGTCAACGCCAAAAAGAAATTAATAGGCTACGTGGACATTTACAGCAGCAACAACAACATTTACAACAGCAACAACAACCAAATTACCAAAACATTGAATTGCAATATGAGCATTATCTTAACCATGTTAATGCCCATAAACAATTTAAATTAAAAATGATCGACAACGACTTTGGATACGCATGCGCTGTGTGTGATAGATTGTGGTTTAAAAACGACCTTAAAGCTATGCCTGCTGGCCGTTTTTTCCAGACTACTTACCAGTATTGAATCAAAGGTGTACGTTTCTTATTTTAGCTATCATAAGCCTATTTTAACTATTGCAACATAAATAATAAAATAAATTAAATTTTAAAAATTAAACAAGATAAATATGTATGATTGACTTAACCCTTGAATGCCCATGATACCTTTAAAGATACAACCATTATTAACGAGATTGTAAAGTATTATATAGGGGTTAATATTTCTAAATACTGCAAATTTAACAGTTTACACATCTACCTTGAGTTCAAACACTCACATCTTTTTTATTGGTTGTATGTGTAAAGGAATATCTTTAATTGTTATGTCACACTCATTTGTATTTATGAACTTTATATGTTTGTGACCTTTCTTTGGAATTATTGTGTTAGCTATAAATATGCCTGGTGTTATTTTACTAGCGCATACTAAACTGTCTTCATTTAAATCAGCGTCTACTTCTTTTATAATTTCTGTTCGGGGTGGTAAATGAATACTTGGTAATGTGCTGAGTTTCATGTACATTGGCAAGATTATTTGTTCTTCTTCATACATAATTGTGATTACGAAAGTTTCGTAATCTATTTTACAATTATATTTAGTCAAGAAATCTCTGCCTATAATTCCGTCTGTAGATATGTTAATATTATCAAAAATATAAAATGTATGTTCAATATTAAGTTCATCAGATTGAAGTGAAAGTTTAGTTTTTGAATTTGTTGTTAATAGATTTTCACTAAGTCCATTTATGTTATATTGTTGACAATTTGTTATTATACTGTGTAATGTTCACATAATATTTTTCAGTGTACGTATACACATCAGCCTGTTTAGTACTGTCCCAAAGCTTTATCACTTGCATACACTTTGCGACAGGAGATGTTGCCAGCTAAAGGAAAGCTGAAAGCTCAGCTCGACCAAATGATCTCTCACACTTAATCGTGTACGTATGTACATATGCATATGCAAATTAGTATGTATGTATAAATTTGTATGTTAGTATGTACATATGAATATGCAAATTAGTATGAAAATATGTACTTATGTTATATAGCTCAATCAAAAAATGCCGCTAACTATATTTTGACACTCAGCAAACGGTAGCTTAAACTCCACCTAGAAAAGTAATGTTTCTTCTGGCTGGAAATTAGTCATTTAAAAGCGCCAACGCGGTTTGAATCGGTCTCTTTTTGCTGATTCACAACGTAACTGGCGGACATCAAGTATTCAAGTATTCCTGATCCTAGCTTGCGAAGCTGAAGAAGATTAATTGGCCTTCTACCACTTTTCATTTCGAGCTGGAGGGAAAACTGATAATTTCTATCGTACCCGGGCGAATTTAGAAGTTTGGGTAAACCCCAGAGCGACGTTCCTGTCTCCAAGATGATTTGGTGAAATTGGTGCAAAATAAAAAAAAACGATATATATACATATGTATATATATAGCAATGTGTAGTAAAAACCAAAAAAAAAAAAGGCAATTATGATGCTATTCAAAAGAAAGAATTTGAAATTTCCGACACTATAAAATAAATTAAATAAAAAAAAAATTAAATAAAAAAAAAAAAAAAAAAAAACCCTTTCCTTAGGATTATAAAGGAGATTAAAGTTTTGAAAAATCCATATTTAGAATTATTTTCGTAACAGCAAAACCAAAAAAAAAAAAAAAAAAATAAAAAAAATTTTTAAATAAAACATTGATTTGAAAAAGAAATTATATATTGAAGGAAATAGTGAAAGCTTTGTGGAGTGTTGTTGTTGTTGCAATTAGAGAACAATATATATATGTATATGTATGTACATATGTGCGAAAGAGTAGATAAAAGTTTTGCGAAGAAAGTGGTTGCCATAATTAGGAAAGTCGTAATTGAAAAAAAGAAAACTGAAAAAAATGTAAATAGATAATTTTGAAAAAAAAAAAAAAAAATAAATAATTGATGGTGTGAGCGACCTACCCTAATGCTCTAATTCTGAACGATTGCAAGACTGCAGAAACAACGCTGAAAGGCCTTTCAACGCTGGAGCTCGACGATCGTCCGCATGTACATATGTAAGTAGTTTTCCTTTTTCAGTTTTTCCTTTGATGTTAATATTCCTGACCAGATCGCCAGGTATATAACGTAAAATGTTTTTTGTACGCATGACGCGTATGCAAATGACAAACATACGCACATACATACGTATGTACGTGTTTAAGTGCGTGTGCTTGTGCATTATGCAATAATTTCATTAGAACATAATTTAATATACGCCTAGCGAAAAGCTTTTGCTTATTTTGTGTTTCCCTCGATGTCCGTCGATCTGGTGAAGGTTTACCACGTCTTGTTTATTTATTTTCTTTCGCATGTCTGTTTATATATACAATATTTAAGTATGTAATACCACATCAAACCGAAAAAAAAAAGAAAAACCCATATAACAACAACAACGCATGATATAAAGCTTTTGCTGCCTTTTAAGCACTTACATAGATTTGTTTTGCTTATGCATATTTGCAGATATTTATAGTGCTTCCCGTATTTTTTGAAAATGCAAGCAATTTTTGTTTTTCTTTGAGGAATTGTTAGTTTCCTGTGTAAGATTTTGAAGGAAATTTTGAACAATATATAATATGATTAACAATTAATCCGTTTGATTTGAAAAATGAGATTTTTGCTAAGGTACATAGTCAGATTTTGAATGTTGTAAATTATTTGATTAGTATAATTTGTATTAGCAAGCAATTTTTTTTCGTTTTTCTTTATGAAATTGTTAATGGAATTTATAAATAAACAATAATATTGATTACGTTAATAAGAAATATGTAAAGATTGCAATAATAAGAGTTTATATAATGTATTTATTTAAGTTAATTATGTTTCTATCAAACAAATGAAAATAAATAGAGATTTTTGATAAAAAATGAAATTTTAAAAGTATAATTAGTTCCTGGAAGACATAATAGCATAGAATGGTAGGTTAAATATTTTTATAAGGGATCTCCCCTTAAATTTCGTGTCGGAGATCATGGTTGGGAAGGGTATAGATCACGAGTGTCGAATTCCACCGTTGACCTCGCCTCCCCATAAGAGCTAATGTTGGATGTAAGTTTTCAGCCAACTTTGTGAAATTTTTTTGTGTATTTTTTTTCCAGTTCCGTAATTAGAGTCCGTCAGGAATCCTATAATTAAAGTTTATGTGTACACGGTTGAGGAATGACAAAAACCCACCCCACGCCAAAAGAGCTAAAGGCACAAGAGGATTCCGCCCGTCATAATCCTTCAACTGCAAAGGGGCAAAATATATATACGCTAACCCCTTTGGTACAGTGGTAGAGTTGAATACCGACACACAACCACACATAATGTTACATAAATTTTTGGCGCCCAACGTGGGGCAGCTAATGTTTTGAGATCTTAAAGTTACCAACTGCTAAATGGTTTGCATTGTCAAGCCTTTGAAATTTTTACCTCTTTTTTTGTATCACTGCGTAGCTGCCGCACAACCCCGATTTGTGCTGAGAGTTATAAAATATTTTTTTTATCACGCCTGCTGATGTTGTTTAGATTTGCTTAGTCTTACTTCCGCACGCGTAGAGGTCTGAGTTTCCGTGCGTCATAAGTCTACGATGCTGGTCATTCCTAGTGGATACCAAGCCGAGAACTTGCGTGATTTCATGGCACTCAATTTAAAAATGCAATTGTAATTGTCAAACAGCCTCGCACAAATTATGCTCGTTTTTTTTCTTTTGCTTTTGGGAACAGCCTTAATACTGTTAAGATTATGTTTTGAAATACTGTCAAATACCATTCCAGAATATTGCATATTTGGCTTAGATCGGATACCAATACTGATGGTCACCTTGATATAATTTTCTTAATTTTTCTACCAGAGTTTTGTTAAAACCAATCGTCAAAATTTGATCGGATAGCTTGTGATCTGACTGTGATAGTAGAGTAGGTCGATTTATTGATAGGAATTTGTGAAAATGCCAAGACGCGTACACTTACCGAATAATTCGACTGCATAACTCTCAGTCTAGGGATCAGCTTCCGTTTTATAAGTAGTTTCAATAGACTTGTATATAAACCCCTTTAATCCTGCTTTAGTATCTTATGGATAATTTTATCCTACTATTTATTGTTTATTAGAAATTGTCACCTCCAGGAACATTTATTAATTTGATTATGCCTATAGAACATAGCCCTACACAAATTCAACCGTCAGGTTCGTCAGGTCCTATAACCCAGAACCTATGCGCTATCTGCGAACAAGAAATTAATAACACTCACCCATGTTACGTTCTGCATTGTAAGCATGCTTTCCACAAAGCCTGCTTAGAGAATTGGTTAGAAGAAAACCTTAATTGCTATATATGTGACAAACTTATTAATAGGTCAGAACTAAAATTAGTCGTCGGAAATTGTTCACCTAGAGCAATGCAAAACATAGCCCCTACAGCTCCTTGCGGTCAGGGAGTTATAACCCGAAATCAAGCCAGGACTTTAAATCAAACTCAAGCCGCTAATTCCGTTAACGTTCCGGAGCCTCGCAATTTAGATGCGAGTTCTGCTCCATTATCTGGTTTGGATGCTAGTCACAGCACCAATCCGGCAGAGGCCCCCCCTTCTAGAGCTACAGTTACCCGAAGAAGAGGGCGACCAAATCGCACCGGAAATCCTCGTCAAGGCCAGGACATTAATTATGATGTTGTTCAAAATATGATTGAGCAAACTGTAACTAGAATTTTGTCATCATTAAATCTGAGTGAACGCCAAACCGCCCAATCTAATAATATACACAGCTTATCAGGTCCTATTCGCGAGACATCAGCTTCTGTTACATCTTCTCAGCTAACCCGGAAAACAGCTGATATTATGCAAAAGTGGAATTTACACTTTGATGGGTCCCTTGAAGGCTTAGGTGTAGAAGAGTTCATTTATCGAGTCAAATCTCTCACCGATGAAACTTTGGATAGCGATTTCACAGCCATGTGTAAGCATATGCATATCTTATTTGTAGGAAAAGCAAGAGACTGGTACTGGAGATACCACAAGCAAGTTGACGGTATCTTTTGGTCAGACCTTTGTGCTTCCCTTCGGCAGCAGTATAAGGACTATCGTTCAGCGTTTATGAGCAAGGAAATGATAAGATCTCGTAAGCAAAAGCCAGGGGAAACGTTCTCCTCATTTTATGATTCTGTTGCATCTCTCATCGATAAATCTGGTGTTAAAATGGAGGAAGAAGAAGTAATGGAAATCCTGAAAAATAATTTGCTTCCAGATACACGTCAAAAGCTTTTATATCAGCCTGTACACTCAATTGGTCATCTCCGTCGTCTGGTGAAAATGAGTGAAAATTTGACAAATGAGCTTAGTAGCCCCACTGACAGCTTTACTAAGTCCAAACCAGTAACCAGTAATCGAAGGCAAATATATAGTGTTGAAGAAGCTGAATCAAATCTAGCGGAAGACTTAGATAGGGACATAGAAATAGCAGCACTTCGTAGATCTAATGCTGAATTTAAATGTTGGAATTGCGATACGCTCGGCCATATATGGGAGAATTGTTTAGCGGAACGTCGTATTTTTTGCTACGGTTGTGGCGCTCCTAATATTTATAAGCCACAATGCCAAACTTGTCAGAGGAAAATGTCGGAAAACCGTCAAACGGGTGCATCCAACGCCAACTGGATGGGCCCGAAGGCATAAGTAAACCGCCTGTTATAAATAAAGAGAAAGCGCTACTTTCTTCCAGTAATTCAGAACGCGCTCGTACATCTCCTCCCTTTCGATCTCGACCTTATGACGAACGTATGCGAAATTATTTAGAAGTACGAAATCGGATATTTAACGATAATAAGCCAAAACGAACTAGACGTACTATGCGATTGCGAACTTTCTATGAGGATGTCAAGAAAAATAAAAAGTTACTTGTTTCTACGATTTTTAATAATCAAACCGATATGCGAAGCTATGCAGAGGTTTCCTTCCTGAATTTTACAGAACTTGGTCTGCTGGATACGGGAGCGAATATAAGCTGTATTGGCTCATCACTCGCATCAGAAGGTTTTTCAAAGTTTCATGAATTTAAACCTTTAAGATTAAATGCTACAACCGCTGATGGAAAAATACAAAATGTGTCAGGTAGACTATCTCGCTGGATTTTTAGATTGCAACAATTTAAATTTTCTATTTCGCATCGGAAAGGAAAGGATCATATCGTTCCAGATGCCTTATCACGGCTTCACGAAAACGAAATAGCTGAATTGGATATGAAACCGATAATAGATTCCGATTCGGATGCCTAAAAACAAAGTTTAGTGGAAGTCCATCGAAATTCCCTGATATTAAAATTGTAGACAAATTCCTATACATTCGTACCGAACACCCGCTTGGTAACGATATTCAAGAGAAAAACTCTTGGAAATTATGGGTTCCAGAGCAACTAAGAAGTGATGTCGTAAAGCAAGCCCACGACAGTTGCACATCCGGACATGCGGGTATGCAAAAGACCATCGAAAAATTGCGTCGTTATCTATTCTGGCCTGGGTTAGCAAAAAACGTTTGCGATTATATCCGCCAGTGTGATACCTGCAAAGAGACTAAAGCACCAAACATAACTCTCCGTCCTCCCATGGGTGCTCATAGCCCCACTTGTCGGCCCTTTAAAAGGCTGTATATTGATCTGCTAGGACCTTATCCACGAAGCAAAAATGGTCATATTGGCTTACTAATAGTCCTTGATCACTTTAGTAAGTACCACTGGTTACAGCCATTGAAGAAGTTTACATCAATTGCCATTCAAGAATTTCTTTTGAATAATATTTTTCATGCGTTTGGAGTGCCGGAAACCATCATAAGTGACAATGGTACACAATTTAAGGCAAATGATTTTAATGCGTTTCTTACTGAGATAGGTATAAATCACATATATACCGCGTTATATTCACCACAAAGTAATGCTGCTGAGCGCGTTAATCGCTCACTGCTAGCCGCCGTTAGGGCGTATTTGAAGAATGATCAAACAAAATGGGACTTAAACATTTCGAGCATTTCATGCTCGCTACGATCATCGTTGCATCAGTCCATAGGTTGTTCACCATATCGAGCTTTGTTTGGCATCGATATGATAACACATGGCTCAGATTATAAGTTGTTGAAAGAGTTGTCTTTACTGGAAGAACCCATAGTACCAATGGCAAAAACCGATAAGTTAGCTTTGCTGCGAAAGGACATTCAAGCAAATATACAAAAAGCCTACGATCGTAATAGAGACCAGTATAACTTACGTTCTAAACCAGTTTCTTTTAAAGAAGGCCAGGAAGTTTTCCGTCGCAACTTTACACTCAGCAAGTTTGGGCAAAACTACAGTGCCAAACTAGGACCACAATTCGTGAAATGTCGCATTCGAAAAAAATTGGGTAACTGTTACTACCAAGTAGAAGATATGCAAGGTAAAGAAAGTGGCACCTACCACGCCAAAGACCTCCGCAGCTAACTCCCGCTAATATTCCGTCTGAAGTTGTCATATTATCGGGTTTTGTAATGTTCACATAATATTTTTCAGTGTACGTATACACATCAGCCTGTTTAGTACTGTCCCAAAGCTTTATCACTTGCATACACTTTGCGACAGGAGATGTTGCCAGCTAAAGGAAAGCTGAAAGCTCAGCTCGACCAAATGATCTCTCACACTTAATCGTGTACGTATGTACATATGCATATGCAAATTAGTATGTATGTATAAATTTGTATGTTAGTATGTACATATGAATATGCAAATTAGTATGAAAATATGTACTTATGTTATATAGCTCAATCAAAAAATGCCGCTAACTATATTTTGACACTCAGCAAACGGTAGCTTAAACTCCACCTAGAAAAGTAATGTTTCTTCTGGCTGGAAATTAGTCATTTAAAAGCGCCAACGCGGTTTGAATCGGTCTCTTTTTGCTGATTCACAACGTAACTGGCGGACATCAAGTATTCAAGTATTCCTGATCCTAGCTTGCGAAGCTGAAGAAGATTAATTGGCCTTCTACCACTTTTCATTTCGAGCTGGAGGGAAAACTGATAATTTCTATCGTACCCGGGCGAATGGCTCCACTTTTGGATGGACAATCAAGTTCAAGTCAAGAGCGGTTAGACCAATTTTTTTCCTGGCCAATATTGCGGCGGGCGTTGTAAGCCACTAACTGGACACCGAGCCAATTTAGAAGTTTGGGTAAACCCCAGAGCGACGTTCCTGTCTCCAAGATGATTTGGTGAAATTGGTGCAAAATAAAAAAAAACGATATATATACATATGTATATATATAGCAATGTGTAGTAAAAACCAAAAAAAAAAAAGGCAATTATGATGCTATTCAAAAGAAAGAATTTGAAATTTCCGACACTATAAAATAAATTAAATAAAAAAAAAAAAAAAAAAAAAAACCCTTTCCTTAGGATTATAAAGGAGATTAAAGTTTTGAAAAATCCATATTTAGAATTATTTTCGTAACAGCAAAACCAAAAAAAAAAAAAAAATAAAAAAAATTTTTAAATAAAACATTGATTTGAAAAAGAAATTATATATTGAAGGAAATAGTGAAAGCTTTGTGGAGTGTTGTTGTTGTTGCAATTAGAGAACAATATATATATGTATATGTATGTACATATGTGCGAAAGAGTAGATAAAAGTTTTGCGAAGAAAGTGGTTGCCATAATTAGGAAAGTCGTAATTGAAAAAAAGAAAACTGAAAAAAATGTAAATAGATAATTTTGAAAAAAAAAAAAAAAAATAAATAATTGATGGTGTGAGCGACCTACCCTAATGCTCTAATTCTGAACGATTGCAAGACTGCAGAAACAACGCTGAAAGGCCTTTCAACGCTGGAGCTCGACGATCGTCCGCATGTACATATGTAAGTAGTTTTCCTTTTTCAGTTTTTCCTTTGATGTTAATATTCCTGACCAGATCGCCAGGTATATAACGTAAAATGTTTTTTGTACGCATGACGCGTATGCAAATGACAAACATACGCACATACATACGTATGTACGTGTTTAAGTGCGTGTGCTTGTGCATTATGCAATAATTTCATTAGAACATAATTTAATATACGCCTAGCGAAAAGCTTTTGCTTATTTTGTGTTTCCCTCGATGTCCGTCGATCTGGTGAAGGTTTACCACGTCTTGTTTATTTATTTTCTTTCGCATGTCTGTTTATATATACAATATTTAAGTATGTAATACCACATCAAACCGAAAAAAAAAAGAAAAACCCATATAACAACAACAACGCATGATATAAAGCTTTTGCTGCCTTTTAAGCACTTACATAGATTTGTTTTGCTTATGCATATTTGCAGATATTTATAGTGCTTCCCGTATTTTTTGAAAATGCAAGCAATTTTTGTTTTTCTTTGAGGAATTGTTAGTTTCCTGTGTAAGATTTTGAAGGAAATTTTGAACAATATATAATATGATTAACAATTAATCCGTTTGATTTGAAAAATGAGATTTTTGCTAAGGTACATAGTCAGATTTTGAATGTTGTAAATTATTTGATTAATTGATTAATTTGTATTAGCAAGCAATTTTTTTTCGTTTTTCTTTATGAAATTGTTAATGGAATTTATAAATAAACAATAATATTGATTACGTTAATAAGAAATATGTAAAGATTGCAATAATAAGAGTTTATATAATGTATTTATTTAAGTTAATTATGTTTCTATCAAACAAATGAAAATAAATAGAGATTTTTGATAAAAAATGAAATTTTAAAAGTATAATTAGTTCCTGGAAGACATAATAGCATAGAATGGTAGGTTAAATATTTTTATAAGGGATCTCCCCTTAAATTTCGTGTCGGAGATCATGGTTGGGAAGGGTATAGATCACGAGTGTCGAATTCCACCGTTGACCTCGCCTCCCCATAAGAGCTAATGTTGGATGTAAGTTTTCAGCCAACTTTGTGAAATTTTTTTGTGTATTTTTTTTCCAGTTCCGTAATTAGAGTCCGTCAGGAATCCTATAATTAAAGTTTATGTGTACACGGTTGAGGAATGACAAAAACCCACCCCACGCCAAAAGAGCTAAAGGCACAAGAGGATTCCGCCCGTCATAATCCTTCAACTGCAAAGGGGCAAAATATATATACGCTAACCCCTTTGGTACAGTGGTAGAGTTGAATACCGACACACAACCACACATAATGTTACAACTGTTGTCGATTGATGATTTTTTTATCATAGAAATGTCTGCACCTGTGTCTATTAAAAATGCTATTGGTTTTCGTATTGTCTTTGATTTAAGTATAAGATAGTTTGTATCTTTTTGTGCTATACTATACGTATTTAATGTTTTATTGATGGCCCCAGCTTCTTTCATCCGGGGACGTCCTAGTTTTCCTGAGAATTTTGTCTTTGATTATTATTATTTGTTCTGTTCTGATCAGAATTTTGTGAACGTCGGTTGTCTCCGTTGTTATTAGAATAATTTCTATTATTATTATTACTATTTGCTGTTGCTGTTATTATAACTTCTATTGTTATTGTTATTGTTATAAATCCTATTGCTGTTATTATAATTTCTCTTATTATTTGTATTATTAGAAACTCGATTGCAATCGTCATGCCTTCTGTTTCCATTATTATTTCTTGTATTAAATGGTTGACGCGTGTTATTATTATAGTTATTATTGTAACTATTATTATTGTTATTTCCTGTCCGATATACATATGTTTGAGTTGTTAGTCGGTACATCTGCGTCTTGAGCTGTTTGCAGTGCTTCAGAAAAAGTCTTTGGTGTAGCCGCGAAAACAATTGATTTTAATGGTTCATTTACACCATTTTTAAAAGCGTTTAATGCCAATTGGTCATTGAGCTTGATAATAATCGATTTAGATTCTGAGCCTTGCTGCGATATTTGAATTTCATTAAGTGAGGCTGTTATGCTCTCAATTTTCGATGCAAAATTCTGCAATGGAATGTTATTTTGCTTTATCACACTAAGCGTGTTTTGTAGCTTCAGCGGATTTTTATTTAATTTATATAGTTTTTCAAGAGTTTCTTTGAGCTGATCAATAGTGATTGGCTCTGTTTCTGCTAAAAGTCTGTTTTTTACTTTTTGTGCAATTTTTCCTGCTAATATATATTTTAATATCATATTCTTTTGTGCATCATTGAGTGTATTTGCATAAAACTCAATGGTGTCTAAAAATTTTGTAAGAAGATAATGTTCTCCTCCGAATTCGGGGATTATCTTTGAGGCAGTTGAAATATCAAAGCTTGCCATTTTGTTCTTTAGAAGTGAATAAATTTTGGAAGTTATGCCTTGAAATAGCGGATGTATTTCGTCAATTTGATGCTGTTTATTTTGCAATACAATGTCTGCCCAAATCTCTTGTATTTTACTTTTTGTATGTTCAATATGTGTATCTGAATATGTCCTAGTTGGATTCTTTTTTAAATTGGATAAAATGTTGTTTAATTTGTCCATGTACTTATTTTAAGCATGTAATAATATTTATTTTAAGCTGTTATATTAGCTACTGATTTAGAAATCTGCGTTTTTACATAGTTTTTATAATAAACGTATATTATTATAATAATTAACATTAGGTATATCAAATATGTGATATTGTGGTCTTCTTTTGCTATTACGTTGTCATTATGTTGTTATTTATTACTTCTGTTGGTCCCTGCTGGTTCTTTTCTGGGCCGCACATTTTTTAAGTTGTTTCAACTTATCCAAATGTTTATGCTTAAAGGATGATGATTTCGTTTAGTGAACTTACTACACAATCAGCTTTAACTATTTTAGCTTTTTTATATTTAGTATATTAATTTCCATTCAGATATCTTCCTATGTCCAATGATTGGGAAATTTCTATCCACATCTGCAAGCGATAGCAACTGACTAGCTTTCTCATCTCTAGTTAAAACGCTCTGTTTCTAACGAAATTTTAAACGTCTCTTATGCTTATTTCCTATGCGGAATCTTTATATAATTTTGATTTCAACTAGCGCACTACCGCAGTAATTTTAGTTCTAAATTTTCGAAATTTTCATTTCAGAATTCTTCTCTCTTTTTAACTTATTATGGTCCTACTCCTTTAGTTAAAGGAGTTTGGCAGGATCGCCATGTAATATTAGTTAGGAGGATTATTTTTGTTGTATTATTAGCGCAACTCGCTTTATATTGTAGGCCACCAGGCCGCTCTTATGAACAATAATATGCAAACGGTTAAGTTTGTAAATTACCATTGATTTTATTTTCAAAAATGTTGCTCTTATATACTAATTTCCTTACAGAGGAAACTTATTACTAATTCTTAATTAACTAATGGGAGATCAACACGAAATAACAAATATTTTCTCACGCTTTGATTTCACACGGAACTAAATAAAATATGATTAGGGTAAAATGCGCTTGGTGTTTTTGTAGTGTTTGTTTTATTTATTGGCCTTCAAATTGCCGAAATGCAATGACAGCAATTTGATGCCAGAATGTATTAAGTATTTTTGCTAAGCGGTCAATCACCAAAAGTACTTGTACTTGTTGTGTAATGAGCTCGCTGTTTGCGCCCAGACATTTGGTTTTATGTGACACTTTAGGGCCGTACACATAAGACTTTCGCTTTGCTTTGCTTCAGAGTTTCGCTTTGACAGATAAGTTAAAGTACTGATGTTATATGAGTGCTGCTAAATACAAGGCGAGAAAAGTAAAGCAAAGCAAAATGAAGCAAAATCATGGCGAACTCTCAACTTTTGTATACTTTGACAACCAACTGTTTGCATTTCCATTTTATTTTGCGTGCATATACACACGATTTAGAAAATTTACTAGCATTTCATAGTTTTTGCGTGTATACTTACTTTTATAAAGATAAATGAAGAGAAATATTAATAAATACCAAATAAAACACCTCTTTGATCGGTTTTTATTTATCTTGTCGAAATATGCTCGGCCTGAATATAGTTTATTACACTCGCGACTTTGAAACATACATAAGTAGCATAACTACCACTTAATTATATAAGTAAAACTCATTTCTTAATATTTTATTAAACAAAATATTTGGAGTAGACACAAATAACAATTGAAAACAAACCACTAACGTAGAAACTGTCAAAGCGTTCTATGTAGCAAACCTTCTACACCTCATGCTTTGTTGTTAAATTTCGAATTGTCAAGTAAAGCGAGGAAAGTTGTATGTGTACGGCCCTTTAGCGTGTGGTGCCTTGCGCGCGTGCAGTGTACATTATACGTGTGTTTTTTTTTTTTTTTTTTTTTTTTTTTACAGGGGCGTTGTGGTAGCGCACTACCCTCAAGTGGCCCTTTGAAACCAGGATGAACCTGTTTTCGTCGAAATTCCGCTCCCCACGGGACTGCCGTCAAGCATTACATCATGGGGGGGAAAGGCGTGTGTGTGTGTGTCAGTATGTTTCATTCTGTGCTATGTGCATTGTATATGTTTGTATGTCTGTATGTTTGTTATATTGTGCGCAATGTGTATTGTGTGTGTGTATCAGTTATGTATGTGCATACTACACTTCTTTTGATGTCGCCTTTTCTTTCCACCACGTTTTTTTTGGCTTAAATATTGTTGGCTGCCTAAATTCTTGCAGTTTCAGGCATTGGATTTGTTGCCTTTGCCGGTACTGCTCTAAAGTAATTGGCTTGGGTCCAGCTGACTTCGGAGTTGGTATATACTCTGGATATTCTTTTATCGGAGTTTTTACAATATATTCTTCGTCTACCATCGTCCTAAACTATCAGTGGTTCCTAAGTACGGTTTGCAGGATCGCCATGTAGTGTTTGTGGGTGCAGGGACCTCTCAATGTTAAAGCAGGTTTGAGTATTCTCTTAGCTCTCTAGCCGCATTTGTCCGAGCATTAAAATGCACGATGATTCTCATCAATAAAACTCGCATATTGAATCTTAGGATAAGAATGCTTTATTATGGCTCAACGCCGTCTTTTATATGCTTACAATCTAAATGCTTCTTTCTATGAGCAACCAATCAAATCATTGATTGCTATCCATTTCCCCTATTTGTATATTTCTAACATCTAATTGCTTACTTGTTACATATATCTACTATATCATAAGTGTCATGTGCACTGACCCACATCTGCTCGGTAACCTGATCTTGCGTTTCTAATAGCAAGCATCGAGTGTACCTCATGTGGTGCCGTACGATGAACCGTCGTGTGTGCGGTCACATGTGCTTTGCATGTGTCATCACTGCTTGTGATTATGCCACACACGATGACCATTGCAAACGCGCCGACTCAACAATATGCAGCGCATGTGCTGAAGTGGTTGGGCACACTACACCAGAGATCGCTTATTGATAGAGAAGCCTTATCTCAGTCCATTCCGACACACATTCCTCTGATTTTGAGGGGTACTAATTTTCTTGTCGTAGCTCACCACGATATATTTTGTCTTAGCTCACCACGATTCGACAGCGATAGAGAAAAAAATATAACAGTGACAGAGCGGAAATTGATAAAACGAGAGTTTAATTGTATTTTCGTTATGTTATCGGTGGAGCTGAAAATTTATTTAAATTTTGGCAAAATTCTATCACTTAAATGTGAACAAAATTTTAATGAAATAATATTTATCGAATCAGTTACAATTTAAGGCAAGTAGTACTTTGTACTTACATACATATGTATGTATGTATGTAAATCTTGCCATATGGGCAAATTATTTACCTTTTAACCATAAATGTGGATTGATATATATATGTATATTCCCTAATTTGAATACAATAATACAATTTACTTTGTCTTCCCAAACTAAATTTAATATCACACATGTTTAAAATATTTGATCAAACAAATCTAAGCCAAAAATTCATCTTATGTGCAAGGAAAAACACAAACGCATATTTTTCTGCACATATGTACATACAATAAATACAAACGTACATTTGTTCACGTGCCCGCAAACCACCCTTGAGTTCTAAAGGGCCGTACACATACAACTTTCCTCGCTTTACTTGACAATTCGAAATTTAACAACAAAGCATGAGGTGTAGAAGGTTTGCTACATAGAACGCTTTGACAGTTTCTACGTAAGTGGTTTGTTTTCAACTGTTATTTGTGTCTATTCCAAATATTTTATTTAATAAAATATTAAGAAATGAGTTTTACTTATATAATTAAGTGGTAGTTATGCTACTTATGTATGTTTCAAAGTCGCGAGTGTAATAAACTATATTGAGGCCGAGCATATTTCGACAACATAAATAAAAACCGATCAAAGAGGTGTTTCATTTGCTATTTATTAATATTTCTCTTCTTTTATCTTTTTAAAAGTTATTATACACGCAAAAACTATGAAATACTAGTAAATTTTCTGAATCGTGTGTATATGCACACAGAAATAAAATGGAAATGCAAACAGTTGGTTGTCAAAGTGTACAAATGTTGAGAGTTCGCCATGATTTTGCTTCGTTTTGCTTTGCTTTACTTTTCTCGCCTTGTATTTAGCAGCACTCATATAACATCAGGTCTTCAACTTATCTGTCAAAGCGAAACTCTGAAGCAAAGCAAAGCGAAAGTCTTATGTGTACGGCCCTTAAATGTTTGTTTCTGCTCGGATGTCCGACAATTCTGCTGCGAGACGAAGTCAATAAACCACCACCATAAATTAGAGTTGGGTGCAAATACTTATCGTTTCGCAGTAGGTCCAGGGAAAAATAGGAGTAATAAAAAAATATACGATTTAATTCTCAGAGACGTATAACTGTGAGAAAATCAATAATATATAGCTGCTTAATACTTATTAAGGTGAGATATAGTGTGATATATTTTTTAAATAAATTAAAAGTGAAAATTAATTATACATTTTTGTAACTACTTTTTATAAAGTAGTAGATTTCCTACTCCGACTACAAATTGCAGTAAAAGGTTTGCAAATTCAGTGATGACCAACACTGTTGTTCAAATGCGACAAAATTCGGCTACTTATTTACATATATATATAAGCTCATACAAATGTACACAGCGCGTATTGAGGTGATGAAGATGTACTGAGTATTTATCTTGGCAAGGCCGATTTTGCGAAATATTACCGAATGCATTTATATATTTTTATGAGTATTTTACAATATAATGGTTCGTAATGATTAAATATTCATAAATAAGATATGCATTTGGTAAAAGAGTATCGTATTATCTGAGGAATGTTTAATATACACATTTTTATTTATTTTTCACCAACACATTTGCCGGACTGGGCCAGAAATAGGCAACGCCACTGTACTTGCAAAGCTGAAGACGAAAATGTTCAAATTTATAAATTTTTGCAAGATCGCGAAAAATGTGCTTCGCTGGCAGATTTTAAGTTGTGCTGCAATTTATGAATGAAATGAGTTTTACGCACGCGCAATTTATGAATGAAATGGTTTAGGATTTATGGCGCCGGTGTAACTGTTGATGTAGTGCGGGAAGTGAGGACAGAAGTGTGCGCACGTTGATGTGTAAATATGTATAAATATAAGTATGTGCGTACATTTGTATGTGCAAAGACGTCATTTGTCCATGAATTTATATTTTGGCATGTGATGTAGGTCAAGGTTGATTTATATGATCTTGTAAGTACGAGAACATTTGATTTTATATATTTATCTAAAGTATTTATATAAATAGGTATGTATATACATATGTATGTACGCATACACAAGATTTGCAGTAATTTTCAAAAAATTTGCGAATAACTTATGTAGATAAAAGCGTGAAAATTATGTGTCAACAAATGCAAATCGCCGACGGCATTTTAGCATTTGCGTTTGCGCACCACCATTATAGCAAATCTTATCATATCATATGTATGTAAGTAGGTAGGTACACGCAAATGACACAAAAGAGGACTCTTCATTAATTAATAAAACCAATTTTATTATTATTTGACTTGATTTTTCCAATATCCAACGAAATTCATAAATTTGGATTATGCTCACATTTGTGCATTAATTAAATCCATATTCATAAAACAAAAAAGGGGCGGCTTCAGCCATTAATTTCACAAATGGACATACATAATTATTAAATTGTCAAAATCAACCCAAAATAGGTATATTTTTCTTACATTTATGATAATATACAAGCTGTAAAATTTCTTTCGACCTCACTCAGCTCTGTTAACTTGGCACTCTCGCTATTTCCGATGTTAGCACTGGCGCGGTGAAATAAGACAAGACATTTACTTGGATTTGACAATTCACACTGATATTCGCGTGAAAATCTTCTCTGTCAAATATAAGTTCTCTGGTTTAGACCTTAAGTGGAATTTGTAAGAAAAGAACAAAAGAGAAAGAAGAACTCCATTGCAGGAGACAATAAAAGAGCCATTGTGAAAAACGGCATCAACTGTGTAAAGACGTGTTTCTTTATTAAAGACCCTCATTGTCACAACTTTAAATAAAATTATCACTATTCATATACGACGAATAGAAGTGAATCTCGGCGTTTTCATTACTATAATTATAAAATTTATTAATAGATTCTCTAGAATTAATTATAAGAGTACAAATTCCTAATCTTAATAACATTAATCCATAACAAATTAAATCATAACCTAAAATATAAGAAATATTTACAAAATAATTAGTACAAAAATTTATTAAAATAAAACCAAAAGTAAAAAAAATAATAACTTTGGAACCCTTCAAAATGAATTATTAATAAAACAAATAGGAGAAATAAAAATTATAATTAAAATAAACTTTAACATTATAAAATATTTTACAATTTTATTGAGCTTAAGGCCAGTTTATGGAAGATTTTTGTGAAAAAACAACAACAGTTTTTAATGGTAGAAGTTATAGTACTATTTCGGATATCACCACATTTCCTCATCAGATTAAATTTATTTTTCATAACCACCCCTCCCAGGCTGAACACAACAGCCAACTCGGCTGGCGTAACACAATATGTAGCGTATTGGCTCTGCAACTCCGAGCTCCCGGGTTGAAAGCCTGTAAAATATTAACATTTACTAGGCCAGCAGAAAAATAAACAAACATTAAAAGATTGATAGTAATAATTTCCATGAGTACGAATTATTGAGACTAAAATTGAAAGACCTAAAGCTCCTTCACAAACTCTAAAAATTAAAAATATTATTCTAAAAAATCTATTGTTGTATATTATTTAAAATAAATAAATAATAAAAAAAATACTTAATACAATATATTCTAATCTTAAAAGTATAGATAATAAATGTTTTCGACGTGATACAAAATCAAAAAATCCTATTAAAAATTAAAAACTAGGTAATCCTCAATATAAAATTATTATCATTAGTTTTAATAGTTTAACAAAAACATTCGTCTTGGAAATCAAAAATAAGAATTTATCTTTTAAAACTTTAAGAGAAAAGAATAACTTTATCAGTAATATCCAAAATTAATATTTTAAATAAACTACCTCCTGATATCATACATAGTCTTATATATCTCAACTATAATCTCAAGATTTCTTTTACTTCAAATAAATCATCCATTAGCAATAGGATTAATATTATTATTACAGACTATTCAAATTTGTTTATTAACAAGATTAATAGTAAAACATCTTGATTTTCTTATATTTTATTTTTAATTTTTTTCGGTGGAATATTAGTTTTATTTATTTATGTTACATCATTAGCATCAAATGATATATTTTCATTATCATTATTATTATTATTAGATTATTTATTAATAAATTATATATTTCATTTTTTTCACAAAGTAATGAAATATTAATAAATTATTCAGCAAATTTATTTTCAACAGAAAATTCATTAAATCTTTATAAATTATATAATTATCCAACAAACCTAATCACTATTTTATTAATAAATTATTGCTGTAGTAAAAATTACTAAATTATTCTATGGACCTCTTCGATTAATACAATAACTAATGAATAAACCCTTACGAACCCAACATCCTTTATTTGAAATTGCTTATAATGCTTTAGTTGATTTACGAGCACCTATTAATATTTCAACTTGATGAAATTTTGGATCTTTATTAGGATTATGATTAGCATCTCAAATTTTAACAAGATAATTTCTTGCAATGCATTGAACAGTAGATATTAATTTAGCTTTTAATAGAGTAAACCGTATCGATTCATCTTTTCATTCTGATCATTTTGGTATGTATTTGTCTATATTTATCGCGATTTTTTTGGCTGTTACAGACAACCGTTATGCGAACAAAGTTAATATACCCTTGTGTTCGCTCGGATATAAAAACAAGTAAAAATAGACGACTCAGCTCATCATCCTGATCATTAAAGTATACTTTTTTTATAGTTGGCCGTTCGATTACGACAAATGATTTGGCTATTGACAGAGTAACAGAAATAATTTAAGGAAGTTGGCCATAGTGAACCTCATATGTTTTTGTAGCTATGTATGTGTTTATATACTTTCTGCCCAAAAAACCTTACAAATTATTCAAAAGATCACTTCATGACAAAAGCATGTGCTATGCCATTCGTTTTAAAATGTTTAAGGAATTCCACCAGTAACGTCATAATCCGAATATTTTCTAGACTTCTTAACCAAGTAATAATATAATAATATGAAGTATCTTGAAACAGCAAATAGGAAGATTATAATGTATTTTGATTTTCCGACAGGGTGGAAATTTGATGTGTATTGGAACGATTTTCCGTCATCCCTTGTCAAATTTGGTTTTGTGACATACGGTTTTGGCATTGTGCCATCTTCAGTGTTTTTTTCGTTCTGAGAATTCAGTGTTGGTTGTGCTGTATTTATTGATATCCATTGATTTTCAGGTATTGAATTCAGTGTTGAGAAATGTTTGCAATTTTTTTGTTTAATGCTGGTACCTGAATTTTCGTCTATGCTATACAAAGGACAGAACTATAGCATAGCTAAAAAGACAGACAGCAACACAGAGATCCAAACCAAAATGTTGCCCAAAACATAAATTATCGTTTTCCACCTGTATAAAGGAAACCCGAAGAATATAAAACTCCCTGCAATTGCAAGTATTTCCCAAAACTAAATCCAATACCAGAAAATCAATAGACAGCAATAAATTCAGCACAACCAACACTTATTACTCAGAACAAAAACTACACTGAAAATAGCACAACGCCAAAACCGGTATGTCACAAAACCTAATTTGACAAGGGATGACGGAAAATCGATCCAATATACATCAAGATTATAATCTTCAAAAACTTAATACCCACACTACCATGGG
This sequence comes from Philophylla caesio, assembly GCA_963971545.1. Classification (NCBI taxonomy): domain Eukaryota; kingdom Metazoa; phylum Arthropoda; class Insecta; order Diptera; family Tephritidae; genus Philophylla; species Philophylla caesio. The sequence goes on from OZ020605.1 coordinate 58,925,909, forward strand.
CGTTATCATTAAAAAAGACTTACCAGAAATAAGCGGCTACTACTCTGAATTACAAATGAGGTATCGCATTCTGAATTGCAATTGTTTCTGATTTACAACGAACTTTATTTAGTCGCTTGACGCTGTCTCATTTAACTACAACTGGATATGCTGTAGGTTGGACTTATGACCTTCTATGTACATAGGTATTTTCTAAATAATTATGCATATGTAGGTATTTGAGTAAGAATTAAGTTTTTATATATTTGCATATTTGCAAAAAACAAATTTTCTTGATATAACTTAAGTTATAAAAATTTCGATAGAAAGGGAGAAATATTAAAAACAAAAAACTGGTCTAAAATTGTAACTTTTATCTCTATTACAGACTGAGGCCGCTTAGTGAACTCAGTTATTAACATACCATTTCCCGTGAAAGGTAAAAAACGATACCTAATACTGAAAAACCAAGTTTTTTTTGCATTTTTCAAAGTTTCCGTTATATGGAAGTTGGGCGTGGTTAAGGTCCGATTTCAAAAATTATTGACGGTGATGCAAAGTGATATCAAGGACAATATGTTCACCACATTTTTTGACGATACCTTACATCGTTATTGAGATACCTACAGACGTTTTTTATAAGTGGGCGTGGTAACGCCCATTTTTCAAAATTTCATAAAAATCAAGTTTCTTAATTAACTATCTCTGTAAATATCAAATTTTAATTAACATTTTCTAATAAAACAAAACGTCGCAAAAAACTCAAATTACCGTTTTCCACCTGTATAAAGGAAACCTGAAGAGAACTGAAGAATATAAAACTCACACAACAGAATTTTATACAGACGAAAATTCAGGTACCAAAACCATAGAACACTAAAATTGCAAACATTTCGCAAAATTGAATCCAATACCTGAAAATCAATAGACAGCAATAAATACAGCACAACCAACAATAATTACTCAGAACGAAAACGACACTGAAGATGCCACAACACCAAACCCGGTATGTCCCGAAACCAAATTTGACAAGGGATGACGGATAATCGTTCCAATATACATCACGATTATAATCTTCAAAAACTTAAAACCCACATTTCTAAAGGCGTTATCATTAAATAAGACTTACCAGAAAAAAGCGGCTACTACTCTGAATAACAAATGAAGGTTCGCATTCTGAATTACAATTGTTTCTGATTTACAATGAAATTTGTATAGTCGCTTGACGCTGTCTCATTTAACTACAACTGGAAATGCTGTAGCTTGGACTTATGACTTTCTATGTATGTAGGTATATTCAAAATAATTATGCATTTGCAGGTATTTGAGTAAGAATTAAGTTTTTATATATTTGCATATTTGCAAAAAACAAATTTTCTTGATATAACTTAAGTTATAAAAATTTCGATAGAAATGGAAAAATATATTATAAACGAATAAAGGAAAAAAATACTAATCGTAATTAGAAGTCTTAAAGTAAAAACATAACAAGCACGTTGCTTTGACGGTTCAGATGATTTGTAAACTAGTCACCTTTCAAGCTTTCAGGCAGATTCCTGAAATGTGTTTAAATATAACATATTTAAAATTTAATGCGATAATTGAATCACGAACATTTGGGTAGTGTACTAACTTTGAGCAAACTGCGCTATTCAATTATCATGTTCGTGCTGGTTAACACTATTCTCTTCATTAAAATTTTACTACTAAAGTTTGCTTTTTCTAGATCTTTAAATTCTTTTTTATTAAAAAGGAAATGGAGTATCATGTTTGTGCCTCAAACTACAGATATGAAGATACATATTTGAGAATATGCATTTGTAAATTATGCATACTTCGGAACTCTTTTTAATTCGACTAACATTTCCTCGCTCGGTACTTATTGCAAAAAGTTGTGTATAAAAATAATTGGATGTAAGAAAGCTAGGAAAGGGTAGTAATTAATATATTTTCGAATTCTGAATAGTTGAGGCTGTTTGGGTATGATTTTTTTCAACATGTTTAGTGATAGATTTGTACGAAAACAAGTAAGGAATTTTATATACCCTCGCATTGTATTTTTTTTTTGTGGGCGGTGCTACGGTCATTTTTTTTAATTTTATAAAAATCAAGTTTCTTTATTTACAATTGGTCTTAATATACAATTTTTAATTAATTTGTTCCAATGGATAACGAAAAAAAGACATTTTGCATTTTTCAAAGTTTCCATTATATGAAAGGTAGGCGCGGTTAAGGTGAGATTTCAAAAATGTTTGTCGGTGATAACAGCGGTATCGAGGAAAATATGTTTTCCAAATTTTGTTACGACGCCTATTTTTTTTAAATTACGTGAATATACAGTTTATTTTTTTAAAATCTAATTTCACTCAATTTCCTCTAATAGATTCCGAAACACGATGTTTATGCATTTTCAAACTTCCGTTATATGGGAGATGGGCGTGATTACTGACCGATCTTGACCATTTTCAATACCAACTTACTCTGGCCAAGTTTCATTAAGAAAACTCAATTTGTATTCAAGTTATCGTGGCCACAGGCAGACGGACGGACGGACAGACAGTCAGGGCTAAATCGATTTTTCTTTTTATTCTGACGATTTTGGTATGTATATGTCTATATCTTCCCGATTATTTCTTGCTGTAACAAACAACCGCTATGCAAACAAAGTCAATATACCCTTGTGTACAAGTACGCTTGGGTAAAAAAATTGCAAACACAATTTGGATACCAGCAGCGGGGACTGCACAAGACAAATTACAAAATATAAAAGTAAAGGCAAACGTATGTATATGTATATAAGTATGTGTACATATGAGGCTCTCTGTAGAAAATGTAATCATTAAAATGCTTAAATCCGTTATCAAAAAAAACTTGTATGACTTCAATGGTATACATTAACGAGTAAGAAAAGCTAAAACCGAAATTTATATATTTATATTTCATATAAACCCCGTTTCTTTGTTTCCAACCGCTGCTAGTATTAAACTTTACTCAATTTCTTCCAATAAATACTGAAAAACGAAGTTTTTTTTTGCATTTTTCAAAGTTTCCTTTATATGGAAGTTGGGCGTGGTTAAGGTCCGATTTCAAAAATTATTGACGGTGATGCAAAGTGATACCAAGGACAATATGTTCACCAATTTTTTTGACGATACCTTACATCGTTATTGAGATACCTACAGACGTTTTTTTATAAGTGGGCGTGGTAACGCCCATTTTTCAAAATTTCATAAAAATCAAGTTTCTTAATTAACTATCTCTCTAAATATCAAATTTTAATTAACATGTTCTAATAGATAAAGATAAAACGATATTTTTGGATTTTTCAAAATTTCCTTTATATGGGAGGTGGGCGAGGTTATGGTCCGATTTCAAAAATGCCATTCGTTTAAAAATGTTTAAGGAATTCCACCAGTAACGTCATAAACCGAATATTTTCTAGACTTCTTATCAAAGTAATAATAGAATAATATGACATATTTTGACACAGCAAATAGGAAGATTGTAATGTATTTTGATTTTCCGACAGGGTGGAAATTTTATGTATATTGGAACGATTTTCCGTCATCCTTTGTCAAATTTGGTTTTGTGACATACCGGTTTTGGCATTGTGCCATCTTCAGTGTCGTTTTCATGTTTGTACCTCACAGCGGTATCGAGGAAAATATGTTTTCCAAATTTTGTGACGACGCCTATTTTTTAAATTACGTTAATATACAGTGTATTTGTTTAAAATCACTCCGTATATCAAATTTCACTCAATTTCCTCTAATAGATACCGAAAACCGACGTTTTTGCATTTTCAAACATCCGTTATATGAGAGATTGGCGTGGTTATTGGCCGATCTTGACAATTTTTGATACCAACTTACTCTGGCCATGTTTCATTAAGAAAACTCAATTTTTATTCAAGTTATCGTGACCACGGACGGACGGACAGACAGTCAGGGCTAAATCGATTTTTCTTTTTATTCTGAACATTTTGGTATGTATATGTCTACATCTATCCCGATTATTTCTTGCTGTAACAAACAACCGCTGTGCGAACAAAGTCAATACTCGTATACCCTTGTGTAAAAGTACGCTTGGGTAAAAAAATTGCAAACACAATTTGGATACCAGCAGCGCGCGGGGACTGCACGCAACAAATTACAAAATATAAAAGTAGAGGCAAACGTATGTATACGTATATAAGTATGTGTACATATGGGGCTCTCTGTAGCAAACTCAACCATCAAAATGCTCAAATCCGTTATCAAACAAAACTTGTATGACTTAAAAAAAAAACAATTAAGCAGAGTTAAATTCGGGTGAAACCGAATGTTAACCAAAACTAGTGAAGATGGCTTACACAGTTATTGAGATACCGATATTTTAACATAAGTGGGCGTTGCAACGCCTATTTTTCAGAATTTTATAAAAATCCAGTTTCTTTGCTTAAAATCGCTCCAAATGTCAAGTTTTTCTCAACTTGTTCGAACGGGCGGACGGATGGACGGACGGATGGACGGACGCTCGGACAGTCAGGGCTAAATCGATTCCTCTTTTCAATCTGATCATTTTGGTATGTATGTATTTATCTATATTTATCTCGATTTTTTTTGGCTGTTACAAACAACCGTTATGCGAACAAAGTTAATATAGCCTTGTGTTCGCTCGGACATATAAAGAAGTAAAACTAGACGACTCAGCTCATCATCCTGATCATTAAAGTATTCTTTTTTATGGTTGGCCGTTCGATTACGACAAATGATTACAACATTATAAAAAGCCACCTGACTGCCGGGACTAGATTGTATTGTATCTTAATTTTTTTTCTGGTTTTCCGACAGTATGAGAACGAAAACGACACTGAAGATGGAACAACTGCGAAACCGGTATGTCACAAAATCAAATTTGACTGCGTTCAAACAGGCGGACAGACAGTCAGACAGACCGACATGACTAAATCGACTAACCTCATCATCCTCATCATTTAGGCATACTTCTTTATAGGTCTATTTCTTCTCATTCTGACACTTATTAACAGCTGATCAAACTTATGCCCAAATTCAGTATCTTCCTATCATCTCAAGTCTCATAACGGGCTAGAGTATATTGCGATTATTAAGATACCTCAATTTTACTCAAGCTATCGTGCGCACGGACGGCAAAATTCAGGTACCAAAACCATAGAACACCAAAATTGCAAACATTTCGCAAAACTGAATCCAATACCTGATAATAAATGGACAGCGATAAATTCAGCACAACCAACACTTATTACTCAGAACAGAAACGACACTGAAAATGGCACAACGCCAAAACCGGTATGTCACAAAACCTAATTTGACAAGGGATGACGGAAAATCGTTCCAATATACATCAAGATTATAATCTACAAAAACTTAAAACCCACATTTCTAAAGGCGTTATCATTAAATAATACTTACCAGAAATAAGCGGCTACTACTCTGAATTACAAATGAGCGCTCAAATTTTTGGTTTACAATGAACTTTTATATAGTCGCTTGACGCTGTCTCATTTAAATACAACTGGAAATGCTGTAGCTTGGACTTATGACCTTCTATGTAGGTATTTTCTAAATAATTATGCATATGTAGGTATTTGAGTAAGAATTAAATTTTTATATATTTGCATATTTGCAAAAAACAAATTTTCTTGATATAACTTAAGTTATAAAAATTTCGATAGAAAGGGAGAAATATTAAAAACAAAAAACTGGTCTAAAATTGTAACTTTTATCTCTATTACAGACTGAGGCTGCTTAGTGAACTCAGTTATTAACATACCATTTCCCATGAAAGGTAAAAAACGATACCTAATACTGTTATTGAGATACAGGCATTTTAACATAATTGGGCGTGGCAACGCCCATTTTTCAAAATTTCAAAACAATACAGTTTCGTTGTTTAAAAGTGCTATAAATATAAATTTTCACTCTTTTTCTCCAATATATACTGAAATAACTAAGTTTTTGCATTTTTCAAAATACCGTTATATGGGAGGTAGGCGTGGTTATCGTTCGATTTCACCCATTTTAAATAGCAACTTGGCCGAAGAGCAATCTACATACCGAGTTTCATTAAGATAGCTCAATTTTTACTCAAGATATCGTGTGCACAGAAGGGCAGACGGACGGAAGGACAGACAGTCAGGGCGAAATCGCTTCCTCTTTTCATTCTCATCGTTGTGGTGTATATATGTCTATATATATCTCGATTTCTTGTGGCTGTTATAAACAACCGTTGCGCGAACAAAGTTAATATACCCTGCGTACAAGTACGCTCAAGTATAAAAATTCCGTTATATTATGGGCGTGGTTGGGATACGATTTCAAAAATTATATATGCGAAAGTCTCATTTTTAAATAAGAGTAACCAATTGTAGAATTAAATGTGATTAGTCAAGATAAGTTCGAAAGTAATAATAATAATTTGGCGCTTACGCTATGAAGTTCAGTGTTTAGCTAAACTTCTGCTATCATTTATGGTGTGTGTTTTTATTTTATACCACAGCTTTGTGCCAATTCTGAAGAGGATAAGTATTTAATGAGGAGCTATTTCATGGCAGAACTTACTCCAATCAAAATTTATCCCACAAAAATTGGCATTCAAATAATGAAATAACAAGTAAGATATACTAAATTCGGGCAAAACCGATTTTTATATACCCTCGCGATGTAGTTTTGTATGGGCGGTGCCCATAATTTCATAAAAACCCGTTTCATTGTTTAAAATCTCTGCTAGTATTAAACTTTACTCAATTTCTTCCAATAAATACTGAAAAACGAAGTTTTTTTCATTTTTCAAAATTTCCGGTATATGGAAGTTGGGCGTGGTTAAGGTCCGATTTCAAAAATTATTGACCGTGATGATAGTGATATCAAAGACAATATGTACAGACGCTTTTCTATAAGTGGGCGTGGTAACGCCCATTTTTCAATTTTTCAAGAAAATCAAGTTTCTTAATTAACTATCTCTCTAAATATCAAATTTTAATTAATAAGTTCCAATAGATAAAAAAAGAAGTAAAGAAGTGGCTAAGTTCGATCGAACTTTATATACCCGGCGCACGCTTTCAGCGAAATTTTTAAATTAATTAGGTATAATCTAACATGTGTGCCAAGTTTAGACGAAATCGATAAAGTAGTTCCAGACATATACATACATACATATGATCTCATATGTTGAATTCTGAATACAACTCTACAAACCAATCCCACTCTCTTATACATAATTGATACATACATACATACATGCGTAATATCTAAGTCTAACAGTTTGTAAGATCATACGACTTTTGTAAAACGGCAATCTGAATAAAACTATTAACAGTATCGGACACTGATAGCGATCTGGATGTCCAAGTTTTCGGTAAAAATAAAATTAAATAGTTGAAGTTTCTTCTCTTCGGTTAAATTGCGTATCCGGTGTTTAAAGCAATAAACGCGCAACATGGCAAACGCTTTAGCTAATATAGAAAAGTTGAGTGGCGGTAACTAAACCACTTGGTGTATACAGTTGAAAAGTTTGCTTATCACTCTGGATTTGTGGAGTGCTATCTTAGATAAATGTCCAGAGGCGGAATCTGAGAAGTTAGCCTGGATAGCGTGCGACTGGAAAGCACTTGCAACTATAACACTCAGCGTCAAGCCAAGTGAGCTGATCCATATAAAAAACTGCATCACTGCAAAATGTGCATGGGAAACGTTGAGTGCTCTCTACAAGGCAGATAGAGCATGTATAAAAGTAAATTTATTTAAGAAATTGATTCGCTTTCAATTTAAAAGCAGTGAGAAGCTTTCGGCTCAATTGAATTAGTTCTGTTGCATTGTAGATGACTTGAAAGAAGTCGACATATCAATGGAGAACGATTTTTTTTTATCAATTTTGTTACTTTGCTCTTTACCGGATGAAATGGAAAATTTTGTAGTGGCAATCGAGAGTAGAGATGCATTGCCAAAATTTGATAACCTAATAGCGAAGATTTTGGAGGAGGAGCAAAGGCATGGCGACAAGTGCAGCAGCAGTGAAGGCGTGTTTTCGGCAAACGACTCAAAGCGGGGCATCGGAGGTGATCGCAGCAGAAGCATCAACAGCAGCAGAGCTTTAAGCGGTGAAACTAACATCGGCAGTAGCAGTGGCAGAGGTATGAGCAGTGACTTCGGAGTTAGTAATGGCAAATGTGCCGGCAGCGGTAGCGGCAGAACAAAGACGCAAAAGGCAAATGGAAGACTAAGCGAAGGCAGTACTTCCACGAAGTACAACAACGTAAGGTGCTATAGGTGTGGGCGGAGAGGTCACATACGCTCTCAGTGCTCTTTGTCAACTAATAATTCGCTAGTGGAAGACAAAGCCTGGTCGGCACTTGAGAAAGTGGGAAGTTTAAGCAGCACCTGGATTATCGACAGCGGCGCCACTTCTCACATGTGCAAAGATGCGAAGATTTTTAGCTCTCTTATCCTTATTAAACATAAAATTATTTTAGCATCAGGTGACTGCATATATGCACATGGAAAAGGCACAGTAAATTTACGAACTAAATGCACAACAATCACTTTGAGAGATGTTTGGTATGTACCTGATTTACATTCCAATTTATTTTCCATTAATAAAGCAGCTGACGATGGAAACGTAATAACATTTGCAGAAACTAGTGCCATAATGCAGAACAAAAACAGAAAAACAATTCTTACAGCTGCATTGGAAATGGCATACACATATGTTGCGAATGTTTTGATGTGCAGAATTACGGAGAATGTTAATGGCATAAGTGATAACCCGAGTGAATGGCATAGGCGGTTCGGCCACATAAATACAAGCGATTTAAATAAACTTACGAAAATGAAAATGGTTTGGATATACAAATTCCGAAAAAGCTTTGACTGTTTGACGTGCGCTGTGTGTAAAATTCATAGCAAGCCTGGCCGCAAAATAAAAACGATTCGTAGAGATAATGGAAGAGAATTCGTCAATTCTCAGTTTGCGAAATTTTTTCGGGAAAAAGGAATCCGGCATCAAACCACAGTGCCATATAGCCCTCAACAAAACGGCGTGGCGGAGAGAGCCAACAGAACAATAGTTGAAATGGCGCGTTGTTTGTTGAATGCATCCTAAATGTCACAAGCGTTGTGGGCTGAAGCGGTAAGCACGGCGGTGTACATTAGAAACAGAAGCCCTACTAAAGTCTTAAATGTGATTACGCCCTATGAAAAGAGGTATGAACGAAAGCCGTGCGTTGCTCATTTACGTACGTTTGGTTGCGATGCTGTGGCTTTGCAAAAGGGTCCGAAAAAGCGCGGTAGCAAGTTTTTGCCGAAAGGAGTTAAGCTAAAGTTTGTCGGTTATAACGCAGACACGAGAGGTTATCACGAATTAACCTACAGACAAATCGCATCACAACTGCAAAAGATGTAATCTTTTTTGAAAAGTCTTTCGAAATGAATTTAAAAGAGAGTAATGACCGCGAAGAACCATTTTTTGTTGAACCTAAAAATAATACAACTAACGTGAACGAAACGCTGGTAGACGAACATAAAAGTGAATCTTCAGAAGACGATAGCGGTGGGCAAGGAGACACCGAGGCAGAGACTGACTATGAGGAGGCGGCTACAAGCAATAACAAAAGGAAGCGAGGAAGGCCGAAAATCGTACGAACAGATGGCGTGGGAAGGCCAAAGAAAGTGTATTGTACAGAGGCTGGTCCAGAGATGCTGAACTCTATCATCGAAAATCCGAGCACGATCAGCGAGGCTCTGAACTAGAAGGAAGCGAAACGATGAAAAGCAATGAGTCTGTAGTATAAATCGTTAATGCAAAACGGAACTTGGGACTTGGTGGACCGACCTGCTGATAGTAATGTAATCGGCTGCAAATGGGTGTTTGCAATAAAACGCAAGCCCGACGGTTCAATAGAAAAGTATTGGGCGAGATTAGTTGCGTTGGGCTGCTCACATAAGTACAACGTTGACTATTGCGAAACATTTGCGCCGGTGGTACGTCATTCAACAATTCGTATGATATTGGCGTTGGCAGCAAAGTACAAGTTACTGGTCAATCACATCGACATTGTTGCTGCATACTTGAACTGCGACTTAGAAGAGAAAGTGTATATGTGCCAACCACCCATATTTGAGGATGAGAAAACGGCAAAAAAGGTATGCAGACTCAAAAAGGCTTTGTACGGTTTGACGCAAGCAAGTGACACAAATAATGCTGGAAATGGGTTTTATAAGGTCGGATTCATCGGTATATATTCGTCCCGACAAAAATAACGTAAACATAATTGGCCTATACGTCGAAGATATGATTTTGGCATGTTCGAGCAAGCAGGAGATGCAAACTTTAATATCATCGTTTAACCGGTACATCGAAGCGGTCGATCGCGGACCTTAACTTTTTCCGCTAATTTTGAAAATTTCTTATGTTTCACAGACGCTGATTGGGGAAGCAACAGTATGGACAGAAAGTCCTACTCAGGTTATTTTGTTACAATCGCTGGTGGAGCTATATCTTGGGAATCGCGAAAGCAGTCAGTGGTTGCGTTAAGTTCGATGGAAGCAGAGTGCATCGCATTATGTCAAGGTACTAAAGATACAGTTTTTCTACGTGGTCTGATGCGTGAGTTGGGTTATCTGGTGTTCTCGAAAGGTCCTACTTTGATTTTGTGTGACAATCAAAGTACTCAGCTCATGGTGAAATATGCAATGGTGCAGAAGCAAAGCAAGCACATCGATATTCGCTACCATTATATTCGTGAGAAATACGAGGGCGGTGAAATCGAGGTGGAATATGTTCCGACGAACGAAAATGCAGCCGATATACTAACTAAAACTTTAGGAAAGCATAAACATATAAATAATTGTAAATTAATGAATATTGAAATGTAATTTTAAAACTTGGTTTGAGGGAGCGTTTGTTGAATTCTGTAAACCAATACCACTCTCTTATACATAATTGATACATACATACATACGTAATATCTAAGTCTAAAAGTTTGTAAGATCATACGACTTTTGTAAAACGACAATCTGAATAAAACTATTAACAGTATCGGACACGGTTTCTTTTTCTCTGCGCGAAAACGGCTACATCATATAGTCGGATTTCTGGCTGCAATACAACACCACATACTAAACTCAAGATATTTCCCTTCAACATTTATGGAAATGTCCGATTTTTAGTGTTTTCGAAATTTACCGTTATGAAACAGGTGGGCGTGGTATTGGTCAGATTTTGATAAATATCGCTTAAATAGGCATAGTGTAATACGTATACCAAATTTGAACAAAATCGGGTGGGTGGTTCCAGAGGTATACATATAAACTCATAAGTGGGCGGTGCCACGCCCCCTGTAGAAAACTTTTATTTCAGTCGGATTTTCTGCTCGAATACAACAATACATACCAAATTTGAGCAAATAACCTTCCATAGCTACTGAAATATAGCAATTTTTGCATTTTCGACAATTGCCGTTATATGGAAGGTTGGCATGGTTACTGTCCGATTTACCAGCCTGATCTGGATCAAAGACAATCTACCTACCAAGTTTCATTGAGATATCTCAATATTTACTCAAGTTATCGTCTGCACGGACGGAAGGACGCACTACCAGACAGACATCACTAAATCGACTTCTCTTTGCATTCTAAGCATTTTGGTATATATATGTCTATATCTATCTTGATTCCGTTATGCTGTTACAAGCAACCGTTTTATGAACAAAGTTATAATACCCTTGCACACAAGTGCGCGGTTATAACAAATAAAGAAGTGGCTAAGTTCGATCGAACTTTATAAACCCGGCGCACGCTTTCAGCTAAATTTTTAAATTAATAAAGCAGAGACTAAGTTGGGCAAAACCGAACTTGATGTAAGACTGTTTTTTCAAAATTTTAATTTTCTTGATTTAATACAAAACCACATACCAAATTTGAGCACATTAGCTTTACGATTTTTACGGGTTTCAAAAACTTACTGGGTATGGTCCAATTTTAGTGATTTTAAAAATACTGCTTGTTGTTTAGACATAATAAAATATCTGTACTATTTATTTTTTTTTATTTATTTATTTAATAGAGGAACTACTATTAATAGTTATTACACTAGAGTATAAAAGCACTGGTGCCAGGACCTTCGGCTTTTGTTGAACTTATGAGCTAGTTAAGAATTCATTGATAATGACGTAAATGAGTTATTCTACTTAATTTATATGTCTTTAATATTGCAAAGTTTGGTAAATCTAAGTATTGCACTAATGTTATCCGTATTAGTCGATTTGAGGCAGTTGGAGGGCACAGTGTTGCCGAAAACAATTTGTCTGTTGTGGCTGAGTCCGGGACACTCGTCGAAGATGTGAGGTACTGATAACAGAAGGTGAGTTGCAGTATGAGCAGGACGGTTTAGCAGAACCTCTGAGCAGGTGGCTGTGAGTCGTAATCGTGTGGCCTAGCCTACACCGTACAAATATTTGCAGCTTTCGTGACTGCAGTCTGGGGAGTAAATAGTTTTAGAGCCAGTAACCCTACTGGCCACATACTTATAATGGTGCTGATAACATTTCCATTCGTTTTTAAATTTTGTATGTATAAAGGAACGAGTTAAATTTCGAATGTCTTGTGTCGATGTATAGTCGAAAAGGTGCAGAGGTTGTTTTGAAGAAAATTTAGTTTTTAACAGACTGCCGATAAACAATTTTTTATTCATTCGCCAGTTGGGACTCGATTCAGGAGGGACCAATATCGGTGGACTTATGACGTTAAGTTGTTTTGCTAGAGATAAGCAACGAATTAACGTGGATTTTTTTCCGCAGCTATTTATTACTTTTAAGCTTTGGTGGACAAGTTTAAAGATGGACTCGCTTCTGCAATGTGTAAGTATTGGTATTAACATCATTGTGTTGTTTAATGTCCGCATGGATATTTCTGGTAGTCCTGCTTCCGCTAACACAGCTTTGGTAGGAGAAGTGGGAAAAGCGCGAATACTTTTTCTTGCTGCTGTACGGTACGGCGAGCTGATGAGGTTTAGATGCGTTTTTGCGCAGTGTCCATAAATGGGAAGGCCAAAATCAATTTTCGACAATATTAGTGCTTTAGTTATATTTAGAAGTGTAGTTGTATGTATTAAACAATGCTTGGAAGTTAAGTATTTAATAATATTAAGTCTAGATAATAAGTTTTATCTAAGGTAATTACAATGTGGCTTAAAGGTAAGGGTTGTATCAAAAATTAAACCTAGGATTCTCAAAGTGTTAGTATGCGGGATGTGTGTATTAAGAAGGGATAGGTTTGGAAAAGAGCATTTGTGTTTGCGGCAAATGTGGAAGGTTTTACATTTGCTTATGGATATGATAGCTCCTGAGGATTCCCCCCAGTTTGCTATGCTTTTCAAAATGTTGGTGAATATTTCTTTCAACTGGTTTAGGTTTTTTTGATCAGAGAAAATGCAAACGTCGTCAGCGTAAATAAAGTGATTGGCGTGAGGAAAGGAAGAGATGATTGAACTGATTTGATTAAAAGCTATTGTAAATAGGGTAACGGATAGGGGGATCCTTGTGGTATGCCATTGGCAAGGGAGTGGATATGTGATTTGTAATTATTTACGCTGACAAAAAATTTACGATTGATAAGAAAAGCTCTTACGATCATGTATATTTTGTTGCCGTTTTTCAATTTTTTTAGTTCTTGTAAAATTATATGGGCTCCTATTCGGTCAAATGCTTTTTCAAAATCTAAATTCAATACCGACAGGAGGTTTTTTGCAGATAAAGTCGATGCTCGAAGAGAAGAAGAGGGTCTATAACTCCTAAGCCTTTTTGAAAAGCATATTGGTTTGGATTTATACGATTTTTTAATTACCAAACCACATAATTCTTCTGGAAATTATTTTTTCAAAAACCTTGGACATGCACGGATTAATGATATGGGCCTGCAGTTAGAGATAAGGGTAACCAATAAATGGTTTTTGGGATGGGAATGACGGCCGCTGTTTTCCAGTCCTGCGGGAAAACACCTTTTTTGAAAATGGAGTTGTATAGTTTTATCAGTCTGCATTTAAGTGTAAAGGGAAGATGTTTTAGCATGGGATAGGAGATTTTATCGGGGCCTGGCGTTTTTCCAGTCATTGACTTGATAGCGAGGTCAAATTCTTCTATTGAGATTGTTGATTCAATAAGAAAACCATCAGGAGGAAGGGAGGGATTTTGGAGGGTTTTGTTCAAGGATTCGTTTTTTAAATTGTTAAATTTTAAGTGAAAGTTGGAGTTATCGGAATATTTGGACCAGGTATAGGCAAATTGTGTGGCCACTGTGGTCGAGTTGGTAGCGGTGCGTGCTATAACCCGATATATCTCAGTCAGGGCAAGCAAAATCTTAATCATAGAAAAAGTTTTTTCTAATAGCGGTCACCCCTCGGCAGGCAATGGCAAACATCCGAGAGTATTTCTGCCATGAAAAAGCTTCTCATTAAATACATCTGCCGTTCGGAGTCGGCACAAAACTGTAGGGCCCTCGATTTGTGGTATAATATAAAGACGCACACCACAAATGGTAGGAAAAGCTCGGCCAAACACTGACCTATAAAGTGTAAGCGCCAAAATTATATATATTCGGCAAATTGTTCAGCCATATCCTGTGAATCGTAAATTGGACCATTTGGAGATTGTATAAACTGCACTTTGTTATGTTGCTGGGAGCCAGTAATCGATTTTATATCCGACCATACCTTTTTAGGGTTCGAGGGAGGGTTTTGTTAGCAGTCAAATTTTCGAATGATTGTCTTTTCGCAGTTTTGAGCTCTCTTCTAAGAACTGCGTTCGCTTTTTTGTATTTTATGAGACTTACTGTTGATCTGTTGTGTCTATAAGAGGACCATAAGGATTGCTTTGTATTTCTAAGGACTTGTAAAAGGTTGGTCCAGTATGGAAGTTTAGCAGAAAACTTTCTTGTGCAGGTTTGGGGTATTGAAATGTGTGCAGCTTTGCGGATAATTGTTTTAATTGGGGATGCTTCTGAGTTGATTTATTTCTCGCTAGCAAAACTATTTCGAAAATATACTTTTCCCTATCCGCCTGGTCGGTAATGAACTTGGCCCTAGGTTTAGTGTGACAGGAGAGCGGTGTATTGAGGGAAGAGATTATGGGGAAATGGTCACTGTTATGAGTATCGTTGAGTGTGTGGGATGAAATTTTAGGAGCTAGAGATATAGAAGAAAGTACTATGTATGTGTGTGTAAAAGTGCAGTGTGTGGAAAAATGAGTTGGTGCGCCATCATTGAGGACTGCAAGGTTCTTGGCTAAAATGATGTCTTCAATTACTTGTCTCCTTCGATTAGATACCGATGAGCCCCAAAGTGGGCTCCAAGCGTTAACATCTCCAAATTAGATTACGGGTGATGTAAACCCGTTAATTATGTTTAGAAAATCCAGTTGAGTGAATTTCTGTTGCTGGGGTATGTAGCAGTTGATTATGGATAACTTATAACCAATGTCTACTTTGACAGCTATATACGATATGTTCGAAGCTGTTGGTACTAATTTATGTGCTAAAGATTTTTTAATAAGGAGAGCAACTCCTAGCTTACTTGTAGTGTTTGCTCGTTAATTATGAAAGTAACCAACGTATTTGTTGGGTACATATGCTGTTTTATTTATTGGTAGGTGGGTTTCTTGCAAAGCAATAATGTCTGGGCATAATTCATGGATAAGTATATTAAGGTCAGCATAGTTATTGAAGAGACCATGTATATTCCATTGTAAAACTTTCATATTCTGTTGAGGAGTTTCGTTATTTGTAAGCAAATTTGTAAAATGTAAAGTTGTAGAATTTAATTGGGAGAGGAAAGTATTGATCAGTAGTGTATTTGTTGTAGAGTTATCGACTGCGGACAGTGATTGAGATGTGTTTACTGTGTTTGCTGTGTCAAGAGTAAGTATATTCAGCTGATACTTCATTCTTGTCATTCTCTTGCATTTTCTTGTTCGCTTCATTTGATTGTTCGCGCATGTCAACTGCGCTTAATTCATTGTTGCTAATTTGTTGTTGTGTGTTTGGAGAGGTTTGCTCACTATGTGTAGTTTTGGGATTCAACGTTTGAGCTTTGTGTTTTTTTCACAATACTGGAGAAAGAAGAAAGTGATTGATTGAAAGGGGGATGAACTTGTGACTTATGAATTTTAATAGCTTCGCGGATGGAGCATTTATTGTCGGTTTGCCTTAGCAGTTAGCACAGAAAACACGAAGACATGGCTTGGGAGAGTGGGGTGGGTCAGCGCACGTGTCGCATGCAGGGGTTTTATGACAACGCTTAGTTGTGTGGCCTAGCAACTGACAGTTTCTGCACCTCATGGGATTTGGGTAGTTTGGTCGTATTTTTGTTGTGTACCATGAGATATCTATTTTCTCGGCAAGTGATACAAATCAAATGTCAGAAGTACTACTCCACTGGGTATTTGTTTACCGTCTATTGTCTTCATAAATTTGTATGCTGATGAAACACCTTGTTCTTTGAGGTTATCATAATTTCCTTTTTTTCTACATAGTTTAAACACGGTGCGTAAATTGTTCCTTTTGAGGTATTCAGATTTTTATGAAGCTCGATTTTCACGTCACAGATTCCAATAATTTTTTTTGTTGCTAAGAACTTATTGGCAGTAGCGTTATTTTTTACAAACAACAACAAATTGCCGTCTCTCAACTCAGTAATTTTAAGTATGTTAATACTGTTGTTTGTGAGGGCTTTGTGCACAGCGAATCAAGAAAATCTGTTTAGAGGTTTGTTGGAATCGGAGGCACATACCACTAGGTATTTAGGATTGTCTTTCTGCACAGTTGGTAGGGTAGGAAATTAATATTTAGTAGTTGTTACTTTTTTACGTTTTGTTTTTGGACTAGTGCCTAGTTTGTGCCCCACGTGGGACATTGTTACACTTTATACTTCAAGTACACCAGAATTCGTAAACAGAGGTTAGCAAAGGAAGGAATGAAGTAATGAAAAAAAGAGTAATAAACCGCAAGAGAATAGAAAATCACTTAGCACGCTAATAAACACAACCGTAGATGTCGAATAGCAGTCGATGACTGATATCTGTAATAAATTTGGGCAAAATCGATAAAGGTGGTCCCATTTACCTTTTCCAAAATGTTCGTTTAAATTGATTTTTTGACTTAATTCCAATAGTTACTGAAGTATTAAATTTTCATAGTTTTGGAAAATACCGTTATATGGGAGACGGGCAAACTTTTCGTCCGATTTCAAGCATTTCCATAATCTCACCTAACTAGGTACAGTCTAACATTTGTGCCAAGTTTAGACGAAATCGATAAAGTAGTTCCAAAAATATACATATGATCTCAAAAGTGTGCGGTGACACGCACCTTTTCCAAAATTTTCATATAGTCGGATTTCTGGCTGCAATACAACACCACAAACTCACTCAAGATATTTCCCTTCAACATTTATTGAAATGTCCGATTTTTAGTGTTTACGAAAATTACCGTTATATGGCACGTGGGCGTGGTTATGGTCAGATTTTGATAAATATCGCTTAAATAGGCATAGTGTAATACGTATACCAAATTTGAACAAAATCGGGTAGGGGTGGTTCCAGAGATATACATATGAACTCATAAGTGGACGGTGCCACGCCCGATTTACAAATTTTTATATAGTCGGATTTCCTGCTCGAATACAACACTGCATACCAAATTTGAGCAAATTAGCTTCCATAGCTACTGAAATATAGCAATTTTTGCATTTTCGACAATTGCCGTTATATGGGAGGTGGGCGTGGTTACTGTCTGATATTACACATTTTCATTACCAACCTGCTCTTGGTCAAAGACAATCTACCTACCAATTTTCATTGAGATATCTCAATTCAACTTCTCTATATCCGGCCGCCGACTATCCGGCGAAACTTAGCCGTTTGCGTAGGCGTCGCGCGAACGATCGGGTGGACTCGGTAGGATTCGGGTCTTTTCGTTGATTAGTGAAGTTAACAATTGTATCATTCATTTTACTATTGTGTCGATTGCATGCAGTGCAGACACGTGCGTGATTGTTTTTAGGTTATAAATTATAACGCATAATTTTATTTGTGCTCTTATTATTGGAAGTACATACAACATATACACATAAGTCTAAAAGATTTAGCAACGAGAAATGGCATCGGTGAAGAAAAGATCGCCTTTATGGGAATACTTTGACCCTTATTTTTGGTGGCAGCTAATGGCAAACAATACCCAAATTTAACAAAGTTTGTCAAAATCTACCTTTCTGCTCCTTGCACCAGTGTGTATAGCGAAAGACTTTTTTCTGAAGCTGGACTTATTTATGAAGAGAAACTCAACCGCCTGCTATCTCTCAATGCAGAAAAATTTGTGTTATTCACCATAATTGGCCCTTAGTGCAATATGAGTACTAAATGTACTAATTCATTCATTTTCCTTGTATTACATTAACTTACTATTGTGTAATTAAAAATTTAATACTTAATCTAATGTGATTCTTACTAAATAAAGCAAATAATTACTCAAAAATTTGTTTCTTTTATCTAGCTTTTTTTTTAATCGCCCGGATGTCTATCCGGCCGAATGATAGATATCCGGTATTCGGCCGGATAGTATTATGGGGGCCGGATAGGCCGGATACCGGATAGTTACCGGATATCCGTTTCATCTCTATTATAGAGTCCCTAAGAATTCGAACCACAAAAGACATTCTACGTTACGCGATAGTGATAACCGGGCCGATATAATAATACAAAAACCAATCTACAGGAACTCCGATGATGGTCCCTCAGCAAAACGAAAAAAAAAATCTAGGTGGTAGTTGATTTTTTTGTGGCTCACAACCCGCCCGTCCATGGGTTGCAAGATAGCCCATAATTCTTTTGCAACCCCAACAAGCTCACTACGCTACTACCGCAACCAACCTTGCCAAGAGGAAATGAATTTTAACTACTACTCAGTCATTTGACAAACACATAAAACTTATGGCATTATATATTTTACGTACAATGGTCATTGTCTTTATAAGCAATTCTATTAGTTATTTCATCATAACAATGTAAAGACTTACATTAAGATTTAATTTATTTAACAACAACAAAAAACTAACTCGAAGTCTCCTTAAGTAATGGTTGATCTCATGATATGTGTAGCTTTTCTTACTATCTACCAATTATTATTCCAGGGGATAAATACATGCCCTTTTCATAAGGCAGTTACATCTGCGAATTCCACCAAGTTTCATAGGAAAAAAAACAACACAAAGAACGGTAAAGAGAAAATGAGAAAAAAAAAAATATTTCTGGTTAGTCGGAGTTATCAACAATCTCCAGAGCGGTATATAAGTAATGATAAGCTTTCCGTTGATTCGCACGACGAAACCAGTCAGAAAAAGAATTACAGAAAATAATATGTATAACATGACTCACCAGTTATCCGCTGCAAAACGATGAAAGGCCTTTCCCGTTGTTGCTGCAGTAGAAGAGCTACATACATAGGTTTAAGAGAGCAATAAATGTTCGGTTGTTGTGCGGCTGTTATGCGAGCCATAAGCGCCGGTTCTGGTGTACATAAGTATGTAGATACGTTTTTGTTTTTCTCTTTTTATTTTTCACTAGTTCCTTGCTTGACTTTTCGTATGCTCAAATTTTGTGCACTTATTGTTTTTCCATTTTCTTAACTAACATAAAGTCGGCTCAAAAACAAATTGTTAAATTTTTTGACCATTCAACAGATTATTTTTACTTTTACTATTAGTATTATTATTATTATCATATTATCGTTAATTAAAATTTTAATTTTTTTTTCAAGAGGTTTTACCAGGCGTAAGGGTATATTTACAAGACATGGATGTATATTTCTACATACGTAGGTATGCTCGGTTTCACTTGTTTGGGTATATGTAAGTTGTTATGGAATACGCATTTTTGTTGAGAGCAACAGTGAAGGCTGGCATGACATTTCGGGTGCACTGTGGCTAGTCATTGTCGGCTGGGGCGGATTCTTGCCCTCACTGCTGTCCTCTGCGCCACAAACAGAGAAACTGTCATGCCTTACAATCAAAATTTATTTCCGGCCCGGCCGGAACTCAATATATGTACATACATAATGCAAAAGGAATAAAAAATATATTCAAATAAAACCGCCAAAAAGAATAGAAAAAAAAAATGCTGAAAAGAGAGATAAAGTTATAATAAACAAGGACGGCCGAATACAGGGCATCACCGTTAGTGGTGTGATGCCTGGTGCTAGCCCACCCTCATCCATGGCTGCAGTCGCACCCTTATACCAGCAGCCCCTATACAAACTCCTGTGTGCCTCCTAAATCATTGGATCAACCAGCATTCCCATTTTCTTAAAACTTTTATTCACAAATCATACTAATACTAACATATAAATACAGTATTTAAGGGCTCTTAAATCTATATAATCTTAGTATAAAGGTATATGTTGTTTCAACAAAGTAAGCATCAAAAAGTAAGTAGGATTTCAATAAAGTAAGTATCAAAATGTAAATAGGATTTCAATAAAGTAAGTATCAAAATGTAAATAGGATTTCAATAAGGTCAGTATTCGCAAGTATGAATAAAATATAGATACTATTATAATATTTCATTGCGACACTCTTCGCAGATAAGTGGGAAGAAAAAGGAAAGAAAAAAAATGTATGTATTAATCAAATGGGCTAATTAATTATTTCCTAAAGAAAAGAATATAACCCAAAAGTTTAGTCACCCCATCCGGATGTCTTAGCGTTAGGTTCGGTCTCCCTTTTATTTAGGTTATATGTCTTATGTTGACTTGTATTATAGTAGGCCTTTAGTTAGTTATAGGTTGTTTTGCTTTAGTTGTTGATTTAATTCAATTTATTTAATTCATAGGCAGGTTAAGTAAAGGTACTCGGAGGGTACAAAAAAAAGTCATTTACCGTCCCCAAGTGAGTCTTACGTCAAAACCCGGTTATTCCCAAAAACTACTTCGGAATATTATATCAAAACTATTAAATTACGTAATATTCCTTTCAGACATTACCTGTCCAATATGTGATCACTTAAAAGCTAAATATACTTAATTAGTGCTAACGGTAATCAACAAGATGAATTTCATTGAAGGTGGATTCACAAAAAAAAAAAAACCCGTCTATACATGGGAATGCAAATCGACCTTCAACACAGGCACTCACATTGCTTTCTTATAACTTTTTTTTTTATAACTATTTTAAAGGTTTCATAATAATAATGCACAAATAAGTCGTTCATATGTACATCTTAGAAGTACTATTGGAAAATTTAATTAGTATAGAACAGTAGGGTTCATTAGTTTAACTGGTTGTAATTTACTACCCAGACTTAAAAATAGATTACACTAATTACATATGCGCGATTAGGCAACAACATATTTGTTGCAACTATATTTTCACTGTCTTACCGCCCGATGCAGCAGGCTTTGGTTTGACCGTGCTGTGGTTGTCTGCTAGTTGTCGTTGTTGTTGTTGCTGCTGATGCAAATGTTGAAGTTTCTGTAGCTGTTGACGTTGTTGTTGTTGCTGCCACTTTTGTGCAGGTTGCCGCACTATTTTACGAGGAGGGCCACCCCTTCACTCGTCTGCTGTTGTTGTTGTTATTGCTGCTGTCGTTAAGTGGTTGCTGCTGCTGCTGATGCCGTTGTTGTTGCTGCCACTTTTGTGCAGGTTGCCGCACTATTTTACGAGGAGGGCCACCCCTTCACTCGTCTTCTGTTGTTGTTGTTGTTGCTGCTGTCGTGAAGTGGTTGCTGCTGCTTCTGATGCCGTTGTTGTTGCTGCCACTTTTGTGCAGGTTGCCGCACTATTTTACGAGGAGGGCCACCCCTTCACTCGTCTGCTGTTGTTGTTGTTATTGCTGCTGTCGTGAAGTGGTTGCTGCTGCTGCTGAGGCCGTTGTTGTTGCTGCCACTTTTGTGCAGGTTGCCGCACTATTTTACGAGAAGGGCCACCCCTTCACTCGTCTGCTGCTGTTGTTGCTGCCGCTATGAGGTGTTGCTGTTGCTGTTGATACAACTGATGCATTTGTCGCTGTGGTTGCTGTTGAGATGATGTTTGGTGCTGTTGATGTCGGTGGTGTTACTGTTGCTGGCGATGCAACTGATGCAATTCCCTTGCAATGGTTTTTTTGTTTTTTTGTAAATTAATTTTCACTTCACAGTTCAAGTTTTTTTGAGGCTGAGATTTCCTTTACGGAACCAATGCCTTTTTTAGCCAAAGTACTTGGAATATTTCATTAGCAATATTTTAATACAAAAACCGCACAAATCACTTTTCTTTTTGTTAGTACACTTTCTTAAACACATTATAAACATAATGCACCTATTCTTTTGCTAAAATTTTTACAATAAATTCTTCTAATTGCGATATTTATATATCTTGCTAAGTGCACAATGTTCTAAGCACAGTTGTTGTCAGATGGCCGCGAAGTATCTGTCATGCCAGATCACACACACTCCACTCGACAACTTCACACTCTGCCAGCCATTCTCCACTGCCACTCTGATGCTAACTAACTAGTGCCGTGCTGCCAGCGGGTTTTTATATCCGCCGTCAGACATGCAACGGAATTTTCCATGGCATGCTAGGGATGGCCAGCCCTCGATAACCTCGTTCAATCGGAATATGAAAAATGAGTTTATTGTTAGAATAAATGGTTATTAAAATGCTTTATACTAAAAATGACCGAGTAAGAAAAGTTAATGTGTGAAATTTTTCTTTTTATCTATTTAATTAGTTTGGAATAATCATGAAATTTTGCAATAATTTCGAATATGATATAATTGGTAAATTTTCTCTTTTTCTTAGACTATAACCGCGCTATATTTTGATTGATATGGAAGAAATAGAAGAAAGAGAAAAAAAATTTAACGTAATTGAAGTTTGGCTATATCTTTATTTTTAGAAAGGAAATTTAATAAGATAAGGTAAAAGAAATATTTTCACAACGCCATATATCGGAGGTCATCGTTGGCCACCCACCTCCAGGATGCTCAGACCGGTTTATTTTTTTTTTCGTTTTGCTTTTCTCCTTTTCGCTAACGGTAAAATCGCGCCACCTCGGTGACGCGCGATTTTCCCGCCATCTCCTCTTCTTCCACTATTTCTGCCTCCTCCCTTTCGCTATCCCGTTAAATCACGCCACTACGGTGACGCGTGATTTTCCCGCCATTGCTTTTTTGCCTTCTCCACCTCTTCTACCAATCCTGTCTCCTCCTATTCTGACATTCTTCCAACATGCACGACGATCTTGCAGCACCCCCAACCTGCGGGCTTTGCCGCATTGCCAGTCCACATATTCGGGAGATGCTGCCATCTCGTCTGCAGCAAGATTTCCTAGGCACAGGGTGGCCTGTACTTAGTGGACCATAACAAACCTGCTTTGCTTTGGAGACTTTCGAAAAAGGGAACAGGAAAAGGGTTCACTACTCTATACACAGATGTGGGAAAAGAAGCGTTATTGTCGAGACGCTGGAAGGAACGTGGGGCACGACTCACCCCTGAGATAAAGAGTCTCCTAGTTTCAGTCAGCCGGGCAACACTCAACGTCTAGTACTTGGTGGTATGTCTTTTATGCTAAGATATCAGCCGTGTGAGGTTTGCTTTAGTAAAAGAAGGAGCAATTAATTGGGTCGGAAAAAAAAATTGAAACGAACATGTAGGTCCCGGTGGTGTTATTTGGCACTGAGTTTGACCGCGTTCTTGAAGAATTGAAATTCTTGGAGTACTCTTGTTCAAGGTTTATGCCCCTCGCCATAAGGACTCCGATGCAGAAGTTAGTCAAACCGAGTTACAAAACTAAAGTTTTAAGTAAGTCTGTTAAATCTGAGAATGACTGGTGTTAGTATTGCCCGAGGTTTAATAAAGGAATTATCCTTTAATTTAAGAAAGTCCGGTGTTGGTATTGCTGGTATTTAATAAAGGAATTTGTCTGGGTACAACCCGCTCGAAAGGTAGTATGGAAACGTGCCGTGGCTATTTTTTTTGTTTCTTATTATTGGCTTCGCGGCCATTTAAGACATTTTCTTAAGGGAGAACTCGTCCAAACTCCGAAGAATAATTGGTTAGACATTTTGAGGAGAACTCGTCAAAACTCCTAAAATGACAGTCCTGGTTGCAAAGCGGATTGTCAAATAAATCACGACTCCCGGTGGGAGTGCTTGTGATCTACCTTTTGGTTATGGATGCTCGGGGAGGATACTGGGCTAATAGTCCCCGACCGCCTAGAAGCCCAGGTTCTCTGTTGACTTACGTCGGTTAGAGTTGCCTTCCCCCCAATTTGCCTGACTTAGCAGGTCTTTACAGCAAAGCCCCTCCGCTAGTTCAAACCTTACATAACTTAGCTTCGCGGAAAAGCCATGTAAGACCGAACCCCGGGCGATCTGCGTGCGTCCGAGGACAACCCCTCGGCTGGATTTTTCTTAAAAAAACTTGAATATATATAAAAAAATTGTAAACGTGTTGATGAATGTATTGAGAAGACTTGTAAATATTTAGATAAGAATGCTGATTACTTTTAAGACGCTCTTCGTGATGGATGGATATGTCACGGTCGGATGTCAGAAGCGTGGAACCTACCAACTGGTTTGCCATTCAAATCTTCTAAGTCGTACAGGGCATTGCCTACTTTTCGCAAAACACGGCATTTTAGATATTTCGGTAAGAATTTGGCATTGATACCCTGCTTGAAGTTGCTTAAGGCGAAGTTTCTCCGGAATACTTCCTGCCCTTCCCGGTAGTTTATTACTCTAGCCCTTTTGTTGTACGTGTGAGTAGCTCTATCTTGGGCCTCTTCCAAATTCATCCGTATATGTTCGCGAATGTTTACTAGCTTATCAGCTCTGCATGCCACTGGGATGTCATCTTGTCTCAGGCTTCCGAGTTGTTCCAGTATCTTATAGGCTGATGCGTGTTGAATCATATTTTGTCCAAATAAAGCAAAGTAGGGCGAGCACTGTATCGACGTGTGAAAATCGCTTCTCAAAACTGATAAAATTTCGGGAATGTGTTTATCCCAGTCCATGTGATCTTGTTTGTCTTTCAGGAGAATTCGGATCTTTGAAACAATCTCTCTGTTCACTCGTTCAGAGGCGTTAGCCTGCGGTGAATAAAACGCGGTCTTAATGTGAACAATTCCGTAGTTCTTAATAAATTGATGCATTTCCTTTGAAATGAATTGTCTCCCGTTATCACTATGGACATATTGAGGGACTCCGAAAGCTGGAAATATTTCTGTAGAAAAGAAGCTAGTGACATTTGACGACGTCGCGTTCTGCATTGGTTTTAGAAAAACATACTTTGAAAAATGATCGAGCACTATAAAGAGAAACTGGTTTTTCCGCTTGGATCCCGGGTACGGTCCCAAGAAGTCGCAATAAAGCCGTTGAAATAGTCTATCTGACACAAATGCGTTGCCCATAGGTGGTCTGGATACTTGGTAGGTGGCCTTAGCGCTTTTACAGGTTTCACATCGCTTCACATAGTTCCTTACATCCTTAGCCATCTGCGGCCAGAAGTATTTCTGTCGAATTCGCTCTAAGGTTTTCTGCCAACCTCCGTGGTAACTGGCATTCGAGTCGTGCGAGCATTCGATTGCAGACTCCGTCAGCCTGTTCGGCAGCCACAAACGCCACAGCGAATCTTCTTCTTCTTCCACACCTCTCCGAAACATGACTCTTTTGTAAACTTTGTTGCCAGCTATGCATAAATCAGGCAGCCTTTCCTGGTTGGTTTTAACCGTCTCGCGGAGTTCTGAGTATTCTACGTCATCAAATTCTGGTGATGCTAGGTCAATTTCTTGTGGCGCCGTAGGTGACAGTTCGTCTACGTCAAAGCGCGAAAGAGTGTCTGGAACAACGTTCAGAGACCCTTTTCGATGCTCCATTTTAAAGGTATATCGTTGCAGCAATAGTGACCATCTCGCCAATCTTCCACTCAGATCCTTTTGCGTCATCAGCCACTTAAGGCTTGAATGGTCTGTAATGATTCGGAAGGGCAATCCCTCTACGTATGGTCTTAAACGCTTGACGCTAACTATGGCTGCGAGGCATTCTAGCTCGGTGACCGTATAGTTGCGCTGGGCATTGTTGAGCTTCTTCGACACAAAAGCTATAGGATGTTCCGCTCCCTCGTCGTCTAGCTGGAATAACACTCCTCCTACCCCTATTTTGGAGGCATCACATTGGATTACGAACTCTTTTGTGAAATCGGGCTGCGCCAAAACCGGCGCCGAACTTAACGAGACCTTTAACTTTTCGAAAGCTTCGACGGCCTCAGGAGTTAACTTAAAAGGGCCAGGTGATTTACGAAGACAGTCTGTAAAAGGGCCTGCCAAATCAGCGAATTTGGTGATGAAGGACCTATACCAGTTGGCCATCCCTACAAACCTACGAACCTGACGAGGGGATTTCGGAATCGGGAAATTCTTCACCGCTTCAATCTTGCCAGGGTTTACTTTCATACATCCATTACCTATCAAATACCCGAGATAACGAATTTCCTTCTGGCAAAATTTACTCTTTTCGACGTTGATTGTAAGTCCTGCATTCCGCAAACATTTTGCCACCTCCTTAAGCAATCCCATGTGTTCCGAGAAATTCGAGCTGCACACCATCAAATCATCCAGGTAAACGAAGACGTTCTCTCGCAAGCGTGACGGGATAGCTTTATCCATCAGCCGACTCATCGTTTGAGGGCCGTTGCACAAGCCAAAGGGCCTTACTTTAAAGTGATATAAGGGCTTTCCAGGAACTGCAAATGCTGTTTTCTCCTTTGATGATTCCGTTAATTTGATTTGGAAGAAGGCATCTTTCAAATCAATACCACTTATAAAGTACGTGTCCTTTAGTCTGCTTAGCAATCCGTTAATGTGCGGCAGCGGGTAGGAGTCCTTTTTAGTTACCGGATTCACCTTCCTGGAATCTATGCACAACCTGACCTTGCCTGGTTTCCGTACGAGGACCACGGGGCTACACCACGGTGAGTTCGATTCCTCGATTACGCCCATTTTAAGAAGCCGGTCGATTTCGCTGAAAGCCTCTGCTTGTCTCGGTGGTGAAAGAGGAAAATGCTTGCTTTTGATTGGAACGGCGTCACCCGTGTCTAAGTGGTGCGTAACAAAATTTGTCTGCCCTAATCCTAGCTTTTCGAATGATGGAAAATCTTGAACTACCTCTTGCAATGCTATCTTCTGATCCGGGGTGAGCTGATGGAAATTAGGCTCATCTTCGTTTTGCAAATCTAAAGAAGAGACACACGGAAATATATCAGGTGCTAACGCAAATGCCTTCCAGAAGTCAACCCCAAGGTATGCTTCTTGAACTAGCGAAGGGACTAAATAGAATCGAATAGTTCGAGTGAGATTCTTGACAGTAACAGGCAGAGATGTTGAACCGAGTATTTTCTGCTTATTACCGCTGGCAGTATAAACCTGCGCGTGTAAGGGACGATAATTCAAGTTATTTTCGCTTAGAAATTCCTCGCACCCCTTCCCCAAAATGGAAACGTTTGCGCCGGAATCCAAAAGACCGACAACGAAACTATCACTAACTTTACTTTCACCAGTGGGCGTTCCTCTTGGGTAAGCAGGACCCTGGTACTTTGCAACATTTTGCGCATTTTTGTACGATTACAATATCTTCTCCTGCACTTCATAACATTTTCTGAAACTATAAACTTGGGTTCCTCTGCAAAAATGTCTGCCCTTTTCCGCCTATAATCCTCTTCCCTCTGCTCTAAGCTACCGGAAAACTGGGCCTGACAAGAAGCATTCCTACTCGAGGCCTTCAAAATACGAACTGGATGGGCATTGGCTTGAAAAATCACCTCACCAGCAGAGTCAGCACTTCTGACCGAACAATTTGGACCACCTGTGTTTATGAATTGGGGCTTATTCGCGGGACTATTACTTTTTTCTGTACAATTGAAACCTCCATGCATACGACCGATTCCTGCGCTACTACTTCTTGGTTCGGTACACGAACCGAAGGATCCTTCAGCACTTCTGACCGAACAATTTGGACCACCTGTGTTTATGAATTGGGGCTTATTCGCGGGACTATTACTTTTTTCTGTACAATTGAAACCCCCATGCATACGACCGATTCCTGCGCTACTACTTCTTGGTTCGGTACTTCTTGGTTCGGTACACGTACCGAACGTACTGTTCGTGTACTGCCTGCTTCGGGGGCTAGGGGGCCGAACGAGAATCCCCGACTGTTTTCTCGCTCGGGTTCCGGTTTCCCAGTTTACGATGATCCCGCGGACACTTCGGTGTTACCACTCCTTTCAGTCCACACTTGAAGCAAAAGGTAGCTTTCACCGGCTCTTCGCAATAGATGTAAGAATGGCCCATCCGATCGCAGTTCCAACACTGGATACCTGAATAGTCTGGCTTCCGCATCCTTTGATAATTCAGTGCCGCTACCTGTGGATCACCCTCGCCATTGGTGTCTCCCTCACATTCGTCCGTGGGAGTCATACCTGTCTCGTTGACCTGTCTCGAAGGGTAGTGCGGAACTAGACTTCGATTCTCCTTCAGCACCCTCCTGGCAATATCACGCAAGTCATGTAAAGACTTCGCTTCTGCGTTAAACAGCATCAGCTTCAGACTACTGGTTGCATTCCTTTTTAGTATCTCTATCAATAAATTCTTTGCCATCGGTTCCCTTAGTCGTGCGTTCATGGCTAAAATGTCTGTATGGAAGGAATCGTAAGATTCACTGGCTTTCTGTCGCCACATCGATATTTCCATCATTATTTCGTGGTCGCCTTTTAGAGTACCGAATTCCCGTTTGATTGAGTAGCATAGGAAAGGATAGGTCGCATTGGGATTATGGCGTGTGAATAGTCAGTACCATTCCTCCGCTCGTCCTGACAAGGATAGGTGGAAGCTTGCCATCAATTGCTCATATGTGCATTGCGTCCGTTCGCACCGGGTGTCTAACTTGAACAGGAAGTCGGACACGCTACCCGTGCCGTTGTATGACACCTTCCAATCCTGCGGCTTAATGGAGACACTAGCGGTGGGTAGTGGCTGTCTATAAAGAGGAACTTGAGGTTGGCTACGACTTGGAGGAGTGAAATCCCTTGGGTGTCTGGTTGCTGCTTGCGAAGTGGCTACTGTCGCGCTCAAGGCGTCAATATTTTCCCTCATTGTCCCTAACTCAGTCCTCATTTCTTCCTGAGAAGTGCGGAAGAGTTGCTGAAGCACGCCCGCCCAGGCTTCTCCCGGTGGTCCTTCATTCTTGCGCCGCCTATCAGTCCCGCATATGTCCCTATTGTTGTTTACTGGCAACGCTATAGCCTCCTCTGGTGGTCTTCCTACCAATGCTGTTATAGATTCGCTGGAGATGTTATGCCCGAATGTCTCGAGTGGTGTCGCCTCCCATAAGTTGGAGTTCCGGATATCTACCTTCAGACCTGGACCAGGATTATTAGTGGAAGTCGACGAATGCAAGCGTTCTCCTCCTGTATCAGTGATTGGTGAGTGCATTACCAGTGGACGATTACTTGACATGGCTGGAGTGTCCCTTCCGGAGCCTCGTGACTTAGCACCCTTTCCTCTTGCCGAACTTCGCGTGCTCATTTGACTCATCCGATCTTCCTGCTGATCCATGAACTGAATTTCGAAATCTACCAAGTCCAAAACCCAAGTAATATTTAGAAAAAAAAATATAGTTGCTTCCGGGTTTAAGATTGTCAAAGAAAGTCCAAGAAATGTGGGGTGCCTTTACCGCACTCAATTGCGCAACCGAGTATCCGGGGAAAGAAAAAAATCGCTATTATGCTATTACCCCTTCTAGCTACTAATTTACCGCGTACCGGGAGGTGTAATAAAAAGAACTTTTTAACCGACAAGTCAAAAAAAATCAGTTAGCGTATTGAATATAAATAACGCTGTTAAAACTCTCAAAACGACTTATTATCTGTGTATTAGTAAATAGGCATATTAAGTTGATTAGTTAGATATACGTGTGAAATATACGTGGAAAAAAAAAATCAAAGTGGTAATTTGCCAAAATATCGTTATATATATGTATATATATTTTCAGGTATATTGGGAATGCTGACCTCCCCTCATTAGTAAGGCACAAGTTCGAATCAAAACAAAACAAAACACATATTTACTTTCAGTCCCAGCACACCCGACCGCAATGCAGCAAGGGGCAGAAACTACATGCCCCCCTGAGTCTTGAAGGGTGTGCTAGTACCGCGACAATGTTGCTGATCTATCTTTCGGTCCCAGTACACCTCGCCGCAATGCAGGAAGGGCAGTAGCGACATGCCCCCTGAGACTTGCGAAGTGACTGAGACCCCGATAGTCGCTTGAGAATTCGGCTCCCAGCCCACTCCATCGCAGTACGCGAGCCGACTTGTCCGCTCCGCGCAGACCTGTGGAGACTGGGGCCGTACAAAAAAAATCGTTATTATAAAAAATTCGGCTAAAGCTAAAACTATATAAAAAAATCTTTGCTCTCTTAGCGGACTCATAGTTCAAAGTCTATGGCCGACATATCGGACAACTGAACACAAAAAAATGCAATAAAAAAAAACAAAGTGCGTTTAACACTGCCTCATCGGGTGAATACCAACTCCGGAGGACGTGACGTTTAGTCGTGGAGAAGCCATCCGCTCCGGTTCGACCGCCCCATCCGAACTGCCAAGATCAACTCCACCTATCCCGCCGCAACGCAGAAAGGGCGGCTTCTACGGCCTGCCACCTGGGACTTGCGGGATAGTGAAGCCTCTCATGCCAGTTCAGGCTGGTCAATCTGGCCGAAACGTCGGGCCACCCCGTTGGGCGCCATCTGTTATGGAATACGCATTTTTGTTGAGAGCAACAGTGAAGGCTGGCATGACATTTCGGGTGCACTGTGGCTAGTCATTGTCGGCTGGGGCGGATTCTTGCCCTCACTGCTGTCCTCTGCGCCATAAACAGAGAAACTGTCATGCCTTACAATCAAAATTCATTTCCGGCCCGGCCGGAACTCAATATATGTACATACATAATGCAAAAGGAATAAAAAATATATTCAAATAAAACCGCCAAAAAGAATAGAAAAAAAATGCTGAAAAGAGAGATAAAGTTATAATAAACAAGGACGGCCGAATACAGGGCATCACCGTTGGTGGTGTGTTGCCTGGTGCTAGCCCACCCTCATCCATGGCTGCAGTCGCACCCTTATACCAGCAGCCCCTATACAAACTTCTGTTGCCTCTTAAATCATTGGATCAACCAGCATTCCCATTTTCTTAAAACTTTTAATCACAAATCATACTAATACTAACATATAAATACAGTATTTAAGGGCTCTTAAATCTATATAATCTTAGTATAAAGGTATATGTTGTTTCAACAAAGTAAGCATCAAAAAGTAAGTAGGATTTCAATAAAGTAAGTATCAAAATGTAAATAAGATTTCAATAAAGTAAGTATCAAAATGTAAATAGGATTTCAATAAGGTCAGTATTCGCAAGTATGAATAAAGTATAGATACTATTATAATATTTCATTGCGACACTCTTCGCAGATAAGTGGGAAGAAAAAGGAAAGAAAAAAAATGTATGTATTAATCAAATGGGCTAATCAATTATTTCCTAAAGAAAAGAATATAACCCAAAAGTTTAGTCACCCCATCCGGATGTCTTAGCGTTAGGTTCGGTCTCCCTTTTATTTAGGTTATATGTCTTATGTTGACTTGTATTATAGTAGGCCTTTAGTTAGTTATAGGTTGTTTTGCTTTAGTTGTTGATTTAATTCAATTTATTTAATTCATAGGCAGGTTAAGTAAAGGTACTCGGAGGATACAAAAAAAGTCATTTACCGTCCCCAAGTGAGTCTTACGTCAAAACCCGGTTATTCCCCAAAACTACTTCGGAATATTATATCAAAACTATTAAATTACGTAATATTCCTTTCAGATGTGATCACTTAAAAGCTAAATATACTTAATTAGTGCTAACGGTAATCAACAAGATGAATTTCATTGAAGGTAGATTCACAAAAAAAAAAAACCCGTCTATACATGGGAATGCAAATCGACCTTCAACACAGGCACTCACATTGCTTCCTTATAACTTTTTTTTTTATAACTATTTTAAAGGTTTCATAATAATAATGCACAAATAAGTCGTTCATATGTACATCTTAGAAGTACTATTGGAAAATTTAATTAGTATAGAACAGTAGGGTTCATTAGTTTAACTGGTTGTAATTTACTACCCAGACTTAAAAATAGATTACACTAATTACATATGCGCGATTAGGCAACAACATATTTGTTGCAACTATATTTTCACTGTCTTACCGCCCGATGCAGCAGGCTTTGGTTTGACCGTGCTGTGGTTGTCTGCTAGTTGTCGTTGTTGTTGTTGTTGCTGCTGATGCAAATGTTGAAGTTTCTGTAGCTGTTGACGTTGTTGTTGTTGCTGCCACTTTTGTGCAGGTTGCCGCACTATTTTACGAGGAGGGCCACCCCTTCACTCGTCTGCTGTTGTTGTTGTTATTGCTGCTGTCGTGAAGTGGTTGCTGCTGCTGCTGAGGCCGTTGTTGTTGCTGCCACTTTTGTGCAGGTTGCCGCACTATTTTACGAGGAGGGCCACCCCTTCACTCGTCTGCTGCTGTTGTTGCTGCCGCTATGAGGTGTTGCTGTTGCTGTTGATACAACTGATGCATTTGTCGCTGTGGTTGCTGTTGAGATGATGTTTGGTGCTGTTGATGTCGGTGGTGTTACTGTTGCTGGCGATGCAACTGATGCAATTCCCTTGCAATGGTTTTTTTGTTTTTTTGTAAATTAATTTTCACTTCACAGTTCAAGTTTTTTTGAGGCTGAGATTTCCTTTACGGAACCAATGCCTTTTTTAGCCAAAGTACTTGGAATATTTCATTAGCAATATTTTAATACAAAAACCGCACAAATCACTTTTCTTTTTGTTAGTACACTTTCTTAAAAACATTATAAACATAATGCACCTATTCTTTTGCTAAAATTTTTACAATAAATTCTTCTAATTGCGATATTTATATATCTTGCTAATTGCACAATGTTCTAAGCACAGTTGTTGTCAGATGGCCGCGAAGTATCTGTCATGCCAGATCACACACACTCCACTCGACAACTTCACACTCTGCCAGCCATTCTCCACTGCCACTCTGATGCTAACTTACTAGTGCCGTGCTGCCAGCGGGTTGTTATATCCGCCGTCAGACATGCAACGGAATTTTCCATGGCATGCTAGGGATGGCCAGCCCTCGATAACCTCGTTCAATCGGAATATGAAAATGAGTTTATTGTTAGAATAAATGGTTATTAAAATGCTTTATACTAAAAATGACCGAGTAAGAAAAGTTAATGTGTGAAATTTTTCTTTTTATCTATTTAATTAGTTTGGAATAATCATGAAATTTTGCAATAATTTCGAATATGATATAATTGGTAAATTTTCTCTTTTTCTTAGACTATAACCGCGCTATATTTTGATTGATATGGAAGAAATAGAAGAAAGAGAAAAAAAATTTAACGTTATTGAAGTTTGGCTATATCTTTATTTTTAGAAAGGAAATTTAATAAGATAAGGTAAAAGAAATATTTTCACAACGCCATATATCGGAGGTCATCGTTGGCCACCCACCTCCAGGATGCTCAGACCGGTTTATTTTTTTTTTCGTTTTGCTTTTCTCCTTTTCGCTAACGGTAAAATCGCGCCACCTCGGTGACGCGCGATTTTCCCGCCATCTCCTCTTCTTCCACTATTTCTGCCTCCTCCCTTTCGCTATCCCGTTAAATCACGCCACTACGGTGACGCGTGATTTTCCCGCCATTGCTTTTTTGCTTTCTCCACCTCTTCTACCAATCCTGTCTCCTCCTATTCTGACATTCTTCCAACATGCACGACGATCCGGCAGCACCCCCAACCTGCGGGCTTTGCCGCATTGCCAGTCCACATATTCGGGAGATGCTGCCATCTCGTCTGCAGCAAGATTTCCTAGGCACAGGGTGGCCTGTACCTAGTGGACCATAACAAACCTGCTTCGCTTTGGAGACTTTCGAAAAAGGGAACAGGAAAAGGGTTCACTACTCTATACACAGATGTGGGAAAAGAAGAGTTATTGTCGAGACGCTGGAAGGAACGTGGGGCACGACTCACCCCTGAGATAAAGAGTCTCCTAGTTTCAGTCAGCCGGGCAACACTCAACGTCTAGTACTTGGTGGTATGTCTTTTATGCTAAGATATCAGCCGTGTGAGGTTTGCCTTAGTAAAAGAAGGAGCAATTAATTGGGTCGGAAAAAAAAATTGAAACGAACATGTAGGTCCCGGTGGTGTTATTTGGCACTGAGTTTGACCGCGTTCTTGAAGAATTGAAATTCTTGGAGTACTCTTGTTCAAGGTTTATGCCCCTCGCCATAAGGACTCCGATGCAGAAGTTAGTCAAACCGAGTTACAAAACTAAAGTTTTAAGTAAGTCTGTTAAATCTGAGTATGACTGGTGTTAGTATTGCCCGAGGTTTAATAAAGGAATTATCCTTTAATTTAAGAAAGTCCGGTGTTGGTATTGCTGGTATTTAATAAAGGAATTTGTCTGGGTACAACCCGCCCGAAAGGTAGTATGGAAACGTGCCGTGGCTATTTTTTTTGTTTCTTATTATTGGCTTCGCGGCCATTTAAGACATTTTCTTAAGGGAGAACTCGTCCAAACTCCGAAGAATAATTGGTTAGACATTTTGAGGAGAACTCGTCAAAACTCCTAAAATGACAGTCCTGGTTGCAAAGCGGATTGTCAAATAAATCACGACTCCCGGTGGGAGTGCTTGTGATCTACCTTTTGGTTATGGATGCTCGGGGAGGATACTGGGCTAATAGTCCCCGACCGCCTAGAAGCCCAGGTTCTCTGTTGACTTACGTCGGCTAGAGTTGCCTTCCCCCCAATTTGCCTGACTTAGCAGGTCTTTACAGCAAAGCCCGTCCGCTAGTTCAAACCTTACATAACTTAGCTTCGCGGAAAAGCCATGTAAGACCGAACCCCGGGCGATCTGCGTGCGTCCGAGGACAACCCCTCGGCTGGATTTTTCTTAAAAAAACTTGAATATATATAAAAAAATTGTAAACGTGTTGATGAATGTATTGAGAAGACTTGTAAATATTTAGATAAGAATGCTGATTACTTTTAAGACGCTCTTCGTGATGGATGGATATGTCACGGTCGGATGTCAGAAGCGTGGAACCTACCAACTGGTTTGCCATTCAAATCTTCTAAGTCGTACAGGGCATTGCCTACTTTTCGCAAAACACGGCATTTTAGATATTTCGGTAAGAATTTGGCATTGATACCCTGCTTGAAGTTGCTTAAGGCGAAGTTTCTCCGGAATACTTCCTGCCCTTCCCGGTAGTTTATTACTCTAGCCCTTTTGTTGTACGTGTGAGTAGCTCTATCTTGGGCCTCTTCCAAATTCATCCGTATATGTTCGCGAATGTTTACTAGCTTATCAGCTCTGCATGCCACTGGGATGTCATCTTGTCTCAGGCTTCCGAGTTGTTCCAGTATCTTATAGGCTGATGCGTGTTGAATCATATTTTGTCCAAATAAAGCAAAGTAGGGCGAGCACTGTATCGACGTGTGAAAATCGCTTCTCAAAACTGATAAAATTTCGGGAATGTGTTTATCCCAGTCCATGTGATCTTGTTTGTCTTTCAGGAGAATTCGGATCTTTGAAACAATCTCTCTGTTCACTCGTTCAGAGGCGTTAGCCTGCGGTGAATAAAACGCGGTCTTAATGTGAACAATTCCGTAGTTCTTAATAAATTGATGCATTTCCTTTGAAATGAATTGTCTCCCGTTATCACTATGGACATATTGAGGGACTCCGAAAGCTGGAAATATTTCTGTAGAAAAGAAGCTAGTGACATTTGACGACGTCGCGTTCTGCATTGGTTTTAGAAAAACATACTTTGAAAAATGATCGAGCACTATAAAGAGAAACTGGTTTTTCCGCTTGGATCCCGGGTACGGTCCCAAGAAGTCGCAATAAAGCCGTTGAAATAGTCTATCTGACACAAATGCGTTGCCCATAGGTGGTCTGGATACTTGGTAGGTGGCCTTAGCGCTTTTACAGGTTTCACATCGCTTCACATAGTTCCTTACATCCTTAGCCATCTGCGGCCAGAAGTATTTCTGTCGAATTCGCTCTAAGGTTTTCTGCCAACCTCCGTGGTAACTGGCATTCGAGTCGTGCGAGCATTCGATTGCAGACTCCGTCAGCCTGTTCGGCAGCCACAAACGCCACAGCGAATCTTCTTCTTCTTCCACACCTCTCCGAAACATGACTCTTTTGTAAACTTTGTTGCCAGCTATGCATAAATCAGGCAGCCTTTCCTGGTTGGTTTTAACCGTCTCGCGGAGTTCTGAGTATTCTACGTCATCAAATTCTGGTGATGCTAGGTCAATTTCTTGTGGCACCGTAGGTGACAGTTCGTCTACGTCAAAGCGCGAAAGAGTGTCTGGAACAACGTTCAGAGACCCTTTTCGATGCTCCATTTTAAAGGTATATCGTTGCAGCAATAGTGACCATCTCGCCAATCTTCCACTCAGATCCTTTTGCGTCATCAGCCACTTAAGGCTTGAATGGTCTGTAATGATTCGGAAGGGAAATCCCTCTACGTATGGTCTAAAACGCTTGACGCTATCTATGGCTGCAAGGCATTCTAGCTCGGTGACCGTATAGTTGCGCTGGGCATTGTTGAGCTTCTTCGACACAAAAGCTATAGGATGTTCCGCTCCCTCGTCGTCTAGCTGGAATAACACTCCTCCTACCCCTATTTTGGAGGCATCACATTGGATTACGAACTCTTTTGTGAAATCGGGCTGCGCCAAAACCGGCGCCGAACTTAAGGAGACCTTTAACTTTTCGAAAGCTTCGACGGCCTCAGGAGTTAACTTAAAAGGGCCAGGTGATTTACGAAGACAGTCTGTAAAAGGGCCTGCAAAATCAGCGAAGTTGGTGATGAAGAACCTATACCAGTTGGCCATCCCTACAAACCTACGAACCTGACGAGGGGATTTCGGAATCGGGAAATTCTTCACCGCTTCAATCTTGCCAGGGTTTACTTTCATACATCCATTACCTATCAAATACCCGAGATAACGAATTTCCTTCTGGCAAAATTTACTCTTTTCGACGTTGATTGTAAGTCCTGCATTCCGCAAACATTTTGCCACCTCCTTAAGCAATCCCATGTGTTCCGAGAAATTCGAGCTGCACACCATCAAATCATCCAGGTAAACGAAGACGTTCTCTCGCAAGCGTGACGGGATAGCTTTATCCATCAGCCGACTCATCGTTTGAGGGCCGTTGCACAAGCCAAAGGGCATTACTTTAAAGTGATATAAGGGCTTTCCAGGAACTGCAAATGCTGTTTTCTCCTTTGATGATTCCGTTAATTTGATTTGGAAGAAGGCATCTTTCAAATAAATACCACTTATAAAGTACGTGTCCTTTAGTCTGCTTTGCAATCCGTTAATGTGCGGCAGCGGGTAGGAGTCCTTTTTAGTTACCGGATTCACCTTCCTGGAATCTATGCACAACCTGACCTTGCCTGGTTTCCGTACGAGGACCACGGGGCTACACCACGGTGAGTTCGATTCCTCGATTACGCCCATTTTAAGAAGCCGGTCGATTTCGCTGAAAGCCTCTGCTTGTCTCGGTGGTGAAAGAGGAAAATGCTTGCTTTTGATTGGAACGGCGTCACCCGTGTCTAAGTGGTGCGTAACAAAATTTGTCTGCCCTAATCCTAGCTTTTCGAATGATGGAAAATCTTGAACTACCTCTTGCAATGCTATCTTCTGATCCGGGGTGAGCTGATGGAAATTAGGCTCATCTTCGTTTTGCAAATCTAAAGAAGAGACACACGGAAATATATCAGGTGCTAACGCAAATGCCTTCCAGAAGTCAACCCCAAGGTATGCTTCTTGAACTAGCGAAGGGACTAAATAGAATCGAATAGTTCGAGTGAGATTCTTGACAGTAACAGGCAGAGATATTGAACCGAGTATTTTCTTCTTATTACCGCTGGCAGTATAAACATGCGCGTGTAAAGGACGATAATTCAAGTTATTTTCGCTTAGAAATTCCTCGCACCCCTTCCCCAAAATGGAAACGGTTGCGCCGGAATCCAAAAGACCGACAACGAAACTATCTAACTTTACTTTCACCAGTGGGCGTTCCTCTTGGGTAAGCAGGACCCTGGTACTTTGCAACATTTTGCGCATTTTTGTACGATTACAATATCTTCTCCTGCACTTCATAACATTTTCTGAAACTATAAACTTGGGTTCCTCTGCAAAAATGTCTGCCCTTTTCCGCCTATAATCCTCTTCCCTCTGCTCTAAGCTACCGGAAAACTGGGCCTGACAAAAAGCATTCCTACTCGAGGCCTTCAAAATATGAACTGGATGGGCATTGGCTTGAAAAATCACCTCACCAGCAGAGTCAGCACTTCTGACCGAACAATTTGGACCACCTGTGTTTATGAATTGGGGCTTATTCGCGGGACTATTATTTTTTCTGTACAATTGAAACCTCCATGCATACGACCGATTCCTGCGCTACTACTTCTTGGTTCGGTACACGAACCGAAGGATCCTTCGGTTCGTGTATTGCCTGCTTCGGGGGCGTGGGGGCCGAACGAGAATCCCCGACTGTTTTCTCGCTCGGGTTCCGGTTTCCCAGTTTACGGTGATCCCGCGGACACTTCGGTGTTACCACTCCTTTCAGTCCACACTTGAAGCAAAAGGTAGCTTTCACCGGCTCTTCGCAATAGATGTAAGAATGGCCCATCTGATCGCAGTTCCAACACTGGATACCTGAATAGTCTGGCTTCCGCATCCTTTGGTAATTCAGTGCCGCTACCTGTGGATCACCCTCGCCATTGGTGTCTCCCTCACATTCGTCCGTGGGAGTCATACCTGTCTCGTTGACCTGTCTCGAAGGGTAGTGCGGAACTAGACTTCGATTCTCCTTCAGCACCCTCCTGGCAATATCACGCAAGTCATGTAAAGACTTCGCTTCTGCGTTAAACAGCATCAGCTTCAGACTACTGGTTGCATTCCTTTTTAGTATCTCTATCAATAAATTCTCTGCCATCGGTTCCCTTAGTCGTGCGTTCATGGCTAAAATGTCTGTATGGAAGGAATCGTAAGATTCACTGGCTTTCTGTCGTCAGATCGATATTTCCATCATTATTTCGTGGTCGCCTTTTAGAGTACCGAATTCCCGTTTGATTGAGTAGCATAGGAAAGGATAGGTCGCATTGGGATTATGGCGTGTGAATAGCCAGTACCATTCCTCCGCTCGTCCTGACAAGAATAGGTGGAAGCTTGCCATCAATTGCTCATATGTGCATTGCGTCCGTTCGCACCGGGTGTCTAACTTGAACAGGAAGTCGGACACGCTACCCGTGCCGTTGTATGACACCTTCCAATCCTGCGGCTTAATGGAGACACTATCGGTGGGTAGTGGCTGTCTATAAAGAGGAACTTGAGGTTGGCTACGACTTGGAGGAGTGAAATCCCTTGGGTGTCTGGTTACTGCTTGCGAAGTGGCTACTGCCGCGCTCAAGGCGTCAATATTTTCCCTCATTGTCCCTAACTCAGTCCTCATTTCTTCCTGAGAAGAGTTGCTGAAGCACGCCCGCCCAGGCTTCTCCCGGTGGTCCTTCATTCTTGCGCCGCCTATCAGTCCCGCATATGTCCCTATTGTTGTTTACTGGCAACGCTATAGCCTCCTCTGGTGGTCTTCCTACCAATGCTGTTATAGATTCGCTGGAGATGTTATGCCCGGATGTCTCGAGTGGTGTCGCCTCCCATAAGTTGGAGTCCGGCTATCTACCTTCAGACCTGGACCAGGATTATTAGTGGAAGTCGATGGTTGCAAGCGTTCTCCTCCTGTATCAGTGATTGGTGAGTGCATTACCAGTGGACGATTACTTGACATGGCTGGAGTATCCCTTCCGGGGCCTCGTGACTTAGCACCCTTTCCTCTTGCCGAACTTCGCGTGCTCACTTGACTCATCCGATCTTCCTGCTGATCCATGAACTGAATTTCGAAATCTACCAAGTCCAAAACCCAAGTAATATTTAGAAAAAAAAATATAGTTGCTTCCGGGTTTAAGATTGTCAAAGAAAGTCCAAGAAATGTGGGGTGCCTTTACCGCACTCAATTGCGCAACCGAGTATCCGGGGAAAGAAAAAAATCGCTATTATGCTATTACCCCTTCTAGCTACTAATTTACCGCGTACCGGGAGGTGTAATAAAAAGAACTTTTTAACCGACAAGTCAAAAAAAATCAGTTAGCGTATTGAATATAAATAACGCTGTTAAAACTCTCAAAACGACTTATTATCTGTGTATTAGTAAATAGGCATATTAAGTTGATTAGTTAGATATACGTGTGAAATATACGTGGAAAAAAAAAATCAAAGTGGTAATTTGCCAAAATATCGTTATATATATATATATTTTCAGGTATATTGGGAATGCTGACCTCCCCTCATTAGTAAGGCACAAGTTCGAATCAAAACAAAACAAAACACATATTTACTTTCAGTCCCAGCACACCCGACCGCAATGCAGCAAAGGGCAGAAAATACATGCCCCCTGAGTCTTGAAGGGTGTGCTAGTACCGCGACAATGTTGCTGATCTAGCTTT
Organism: Philophylla caesio; assembly: GCA_963971545.1. Lineage (NCBI taxonomy): Eukaryota > Metazoa > Arthropoda > Insecta > Diptera > Tephritidae > Philophylla > Philophylla caesio. Next base: position 58,966,622 of record OZ020605.1, read on the forward strand.
CGGTCCCAGTACACCTCGCCGCAATGCAGGAAGGGCAGTAGCGACATGCCCCCTGAGACTTGCGAAGTGACTGAGACCCCGATAGTCGCTTGAGAATTCGGCTCCCAGCCCACTCCATCGCAGTACGCGAGCCGACTTGTCCGCTCCGCGCAGACCTATGGAGACTGGGGCCGTACAAAAAAAATCGTTATTATAAAAAATTCGGCTAAAGCTAAAACTATATAAAAAAATCTTTGCTCTCTTAGCGGACTCATAGTTCTAAGTCTATGGCCGACATATCGGACAACTGAACACAAAAAAAATGCAATAAAAAAAACTAAGTGCGTTTAACACTGCCTCATCGGGTGAATACCAACTCCGGAGGACGTGACGTTTAGTCGTGGAGAAGCCATCCGCTCCGGTTCGACCGCCCCATCCGAACTGCCAAGATCAACTCCACCTATCCCGCCGCAACGCAGGACGGGCGGCTTCTACGGCCTGCCCCCAGGGACTTGCGGGATAGTGAAGCCTCTCATGCCAGTTCAGGCTGGTCAATCTGGCCGAAACGTCGGGCCACCCCGTTGGGCGCCATCTGTTATGGAATACGCATTTTTGTTGAGAGCAACAGTGAAGGCTGGCATGACATTTCGGGTGCACTGTGGCTAGTCATTGTCGGCTGGGGCGGATTCTTGCCCTCACTGCTGTTCTCTGCGCCATAAACAGAGAAACTGTCATGCCTTACAATCAAAATTCATATCCGGCCCGGCCGGAACTCAATATATAAACATACATAATGCAAAAAGAATAAAAAATATATTCAAATAAAAAATGTGCCTCCTAAATCATTGGATCAACCAGCATTCCCATTTTCTTAAAACTTTTAATCACAAATCATACTAATACTAACATATAAATACAGTATTTAAGGGCTCTTAAATCTATATAATCTTAGTATAAAGGTATATGTTGTTTCAACAAAGCAAGCATCAAAAAGTAAGTAGGATTTCAATAAAGTAAGTATCAAAATGTAAATAGGATTTCAATAAAGTAAGTATCAAAATGTAAATAGGATTTCAATAAGGTCAGTATTCGCAAGTATGAATAAAGTATAGATACTATTATAATATTTCATTGCGACACTCTTCGCAGATAAGTGGGAAGAAAAAGGAAAGAAAAAAAATGTATGTATTAATCAAATGGGCTAATCAATTATTTCCTAAAGAAAAGAATATAACCCAAAAGTTTAGTCACCCCATCCGGATGTCTTAGCGTTAGGTTCGGTTATCTCCCTTTTATTTAGGTTATATGTCTTATGTTGACTTGTATTATAGTAGGCTTTTAGTTAGTTATAGGTTCTTTTGCTTTAGTTGTTGATTTAATTCAATTTATTGAATTCATAGGCAGGTTAAGTAAAGGTACTCGGAGGGTACAAAAAAAGTCATTTAGCGTCCCCAAGTGAGTCTTACGTCAAAACCCGGTTATTCCCCAAAACTACTTCGGAATATTATATCAAAACTATTTAATTACGTAATATTCCTTTCAGACATTACCTGTCCAATATGTTATCACTTAAAAGCCAAATATACTTAATTAGTGCTAACGGTAATCAACAAGATGAATTTCATTGAAGGTGGATTCACAAAAAAAAAAAAACCCGTCTATACATGGGAATGCAAATCGACCTTCAACACAAGCACTCACATTGCTTCCTTATAACTTTTTTTTTATAACTATTTTAAAGGTTTCATAATAATAATGCACAAATAAGTCGTTCATATGTACATCTTAGAAGTACTATTGGAAAATTTAATTAGTATAGAACAGTAGGGTTCATTAGTTTAACTAGTTGTAACTTACTACCCAGACTTAAAAATAGATTACACTAATTACATATGCGCGATTAGGCAACAACATATTTGTTGCAACTATATTTTCACTGTCTTACCGCCCGATGCAGCAGGCTTTGGTTTGGCCGTGCTGTGGTTGTCTGCTAGTTGTCGTTGTTGTTGTTGCTGCTGATGCAAATGTTGAAGTTTCTGTAGCTGTTGACGTTGTTGTTGTTGCTGCCACTTTTGTGCAGGTTTCCGCACTATTTTACGAGGAGGGCCACCCCTTCACTCGTCTGCTGTTGTTGTTGTTATTGCTGCTGTCGTGAAGTGGTTGCTGCTGCTGCTGAGGCCGTTGTTGTTGCTGCCACTTTTGTGCAGGTTGCCGCACTATTTTACGAGGAGGGCCACCCCTTCACTCGTCTGCTGCTGTTGTTGCTGCCGCTATGAGGTGTTGCTGTTGCTGTTAATACAACTGATGCATTTGCCGCTGTGGTTGCTGTTGAGATGATGTTTGGTGCTGTTGATGTCGGTGGTGTTACTGTTGCTGGCGATGCAACTGATGCAATTCCCTTGCAATGGTTTTTTTTTGTTTTTTTGTAAATTAATTTTCACTTCACAGTTCAAGTTTTTTTGAGGCTGAGATTTCCTTTACGGAACCAATGCCTTTTTTAGCCAAAGTACTTGGAATATTTCATTAGCAATATTTTAATACAAAAACCGCACAAATCACTTTTCTTTTTGTTAGTACACTTTCATAAACACATTATAAACATAATGCACCTATTCTTTTGCTAAAATTTTTACAATAAATTCTTCTAATTGCGATATTTATATATCTTGCTAATTGCACAATGTTCTAAGCACAGTTGTTGTCAGATGGCCGCGAAGTATCTGTCATGCCAGATCACACACACTCCACTCGAAAACTTCACACTCAGCCAGCCATTCTCCACTGCCACTCTGATGCTAACTAACAAGTGCCGTGCTGCCAGCGGGTTTTTATATCCGCCGTCAGACATGCAACGATATTTTCCATGGCATGCTAGGGATGGCCAGCCCTCGATAACCTCGTTCAATCGGAATATGAAAAATGAGTTTATTGTTAGAATAAATGGTTATTAAAATGCTTTGTACTAAAAATGACCGAGTAAGAAAAGTTAATGTGTGAAATTTTTCTTTTTATCTATTTAATTAGTTTGGAATAATCATGAAATTTTGCAATAATTTCGAATATGATATAATTGGTAAATTTTCTCTTTTTCTTAGACTATAACCGCACTATATTTTGATTGATATGGAAGAAATAGAAGAAAGAGAAAAAAAATTTAACGTAATTGAAGTTTGGCTATATCTTTATTTTTAACGCCACCTCGGTGACGCGTGATTTTCCCGCCATTGCTTTTTTGCCTTCTCCACCTCTTCTACCAATCCTGTCTCCTCCTATTCTGACATTCTTCCAACATGCACGACGATCTGGCAGCACCCCCAACCTGCGGGCTTTGCCGCATTGCCAGTCCACATATTCGGGAGATGCTGCCATCTTGTCTGCAGCAAGATTTCCTAGGCACAGGGTGGCCTCTACCTAGTGGACCATAACAAAGTATCTACCCAAACGCATATATATATACATACATCAACCATTATACAACAAGTGGATATTACTAGATTTCTTCACACCGCCACGTTTTTCCCTGATTCTGGAATCCTACCAACTAAAATTGGTTTTCGCGATACGCGTTGTCAATCCGCATGTATGAAGCGCGGAAATGTTGTCGGACACTGAGCGCAACTGGCACCATGCGGTACAGTTGAAGCGGAGCGCATCAAGAACCGAGGAGCTTTGAATACTAAGCTTTTGACTACCCCGTTTTCTGCGTATTCAGCGGAAGGTAATATACAAAGCATGAGAATAGAAATGGAGAGTCTAGATATAGCATATTTAACCGTTGTTTAAGGAAATTAGGAAACTGAATTAAACTCTGATGGCAGCCAAGGAAATATTTTCTTTGGATATGTTATAGAATTTGTAGCAAATAGATAACGCAGGTAAGTTCCAAAGTAATGGTGCCAAAACGAGGGCATTTCTATTTACAGCGGCTAATGAAATTTAGTGTTAACTTAGATGTTTGGAGATTGGGGTAGATGGGTTTATTTGATCCAGACGTCTTGTCCGCTCCACCGTCAAAAGAAAAGGAAGTTCCTAGCTTAGCTGCAAGAATGCGTAGGCCCTCCGAGAGCATACTTTTGACAGTAGCTGTCACAAGTTTGGCTGAGAAGAAGTATGACGGTTGCATGCTGAACGAAATCTCGCATGCGAAAAAATTTAGTAATTATTCCGCTTTCATGTTTGTAGAGTGTACTTTGCAATTGTGCGAAGTGATAAACAAAACTATGTACATATGTGTATGAAGCTGGTTATTTTTTTTCCACCGAATGAAAACTCTTTTAAAGTCAATTTTTTTTCTTTGGGACGCTACAGAAGCTATTTCATGGCAGAACTTACTCCATACAAAATGCATTCCACAAAAATTGGTCTTCAGTTCATTTAAACAAATAATTCATTGGCTCGATAACCGCCTATGCGATTTTGGCCGAGCTTAGCACAGCCCGCCAGTTATTTCTCTCTTTCGCTAACTGGCGCCAGTTGGAAATACCAAGCGTACCCAAGTTCTTTACCGCATGGTCTTTCCAACGCAGAGGAGGCCTCCCTTTTCCTCTGCTACCACCGGCGGGTACCGCGTCGAATACTTTCAGAGCTGGGGCGCTTTCATCCATTCGAACGACATGACCAAGCCAGCGAAGCCGCTGGATCTTAATTCGCTGCACTATATCTATATCGTTATAAAGCTCGTACAGCTCATCGTTCCATCTTCTACGGTATTCGCCATCGGAAAGGCTTACAGGCTCATAAATCTTTCAGATCATCTTTCTCTCGAACACTCCCAGAGCCTTCTCATCAGATATCTTCATCGGCCATGCTTCTGCGCCATACATTAGGACGGGCATAATGAGAGACTTATAGAGCGTGATTTTTGTCCGTCGAGAGAGGACTTTACTGCTCAGTTGCCTACTCAGTCCGAAGTAGCACTTGTTGGCAAGAGTGATCCTCCTTTGGATTTCGAGGCTGACATTATTATTGATGTTAATACTGGTTCCTAAGTAAACGAAGTCTTCTACTTTTTCAAAGTTATAACTGTCAACAGTGATGTTTGATCCCAGTCGTGAATGTGCCGACTGTTTATTTGATGACAGGAGATACTTCGTCTTGCCCTCGTTCACCTCCAGACCCATTCGCTTTGCTTCTCTATCCAGTTTGGAGAAGGCAGAACTAACTGCGCGGCTGTTAAGGCCGATGATGTCAATGTCATCGGCGTACGCCAGCAGCTGCACACTCTTATAAAAGATAGTGCCTGACCGATTTAGTTTTGCGGCTCGAATTATTTTCTCCAGCATAAGGTTAAAAAAGTCACCCGACAAAGATTCACCCTGTCTGAAACCTCGTTTGGTATCAAACGGCTCGGAGAGGTCCGGTGTTGCTCAACGTCATTTTACATAGCCGTATAAGTTTTGCGGGGATACCAAATTCAGACATTGCGGCATAAAGGCAACTTCTTTTTGTGCTGTCGAAAGCGGCTTTGAAGTCGACAAAAAGGTGGTGATTTACCTCTTGCTCCAAGACAGACGCCCGCTTTCAGCCGCACCTCCTGGTGAACAGACGCTACGGACTTTAGTGGACCCTTAAACCGAATATGTCGGAGTGGCTCCACTAAAGCTCCCTCTTTACTCAATTTCTTCCAATAAATACTGAAAAACTAAGTTTTTTGCATATTTCAAAATTTCCGGTATATGTGGTTAAGGTCCGATTTCAAAAATTATTCACGGTGATGCAAAGTGATATCAAGGACAATATGTTCACCAAATTGTTTGACGATACCTTACATCGGTATTGAGATACCTACAGACGTTTTTTTATAATTTCCTTTATATGGGAGGTGGGCGAGATTATAGTCCGATTTTTTAACGATAATGACGGCGATAGTGAGAAAAATTTGTTCACCAAATTTTGTGACTATACCTTACACCCTTATTGAGATACAGACACTTATTCCTAAGTGGGCGTGGCAACGCTCATTTTTCAAAATTACATAAATACCTAATTTCTTAGTTCAAAATCGCTCCAAATACCGAATATCACTCAATTCGTTTTCATAGATTCCGAAAAAATTAAGTTTTTGCATTTTCCAAAACTTCCGTTATAAGGGAGGTGTGCGTGGTTATTTACCTATCTTGACCATTTATAATATCAACCTACCCTGTCCAAAGAGCAATCTACATACCAAGTTTCATTACGATACCTCAATTTTTACTCAAGTTACCGTGTGCACGGACGGACAGATGGACGGACGTAGAGACAGTGAGGGCGAAATCGATTCCTCTTTTCATTCAGATTGTTTTGGTATATACAGATATGTCTATATCTATCTCGATTTCTTTTGGCTGTTACAAACAACCATTAGGCGAACAAAGTTATTATACCCTTGTGTACAAGTACGCTCGGATAAAAAAATTAAAAGTTGATTTATGGCGTTAAGGAAATGAAATACAATAAAATAAAATACATTTGTTTGTTTGTTTTATATTCGATTTTTAATTCTTGGGAACTTCTAAGAATTCGACGACGACAATGATTAGCTATTGACAGAGTAAAAGAAATAATTTAAAGAAGTTGGCCATAGTGAACCTCGTGTTTATATACTTTCTGTCCAAAAACCTTACAAATTATTCGAAAGATTAATACTTGACAAAAACATGTGCTATGCCATTCGTTTTAAATTTTTTAAGAAATTTCACCAGTAACGTCATAATCCAAATATTTTTTAGACTTCTTAACAAATAATATGACGTATCTTGAAAAAGCAAATAGGAAGATTAAAATGTATTTTGATTTTCCGACAGGGTGGATATTTGATGTATATTGGAACGATTTTCCGTCATCCCTTGTCAAATATGGTTTTGTGACATACCGTGCGATAATTGAATCACGGATATTTGGGTTGTGTACTAAACTTTGAGCAAACTGCGCCATTTAACTATCATGTTCGTGCTGGTTAACACTACTCTCTTCATTCCAATTTTATTACAAAAGTTTGTTTTTCCTAGACCTTTAAATTCTTTTTTATTAAAAATAAAAGGGAGAATCATGTTTGTACCTCAAACTTCAGATATGAAGATACATATTTGTGAATATGCATTTGTAAATTATGCATACTTCGGCACTCTTCTTAATTCGACATACATTTTCTCGCTCGGTACTTATTGCAAAAAAAGTTGTTTTTAAAAATAAATGGACGTATGAATGCTAGGGAAGGGTAGTAATTAATATATTTTTAAATTCTGAATAGCTGAAGCTGTTTGGGTATGATAATGTACTACATTTTAACATCTTTAGTGATAGATTCGTACGAAAGCAAGTAAGGAAACCAAAATTCGCACGAAACCGAATTTTATATACCCTCGCAATGTAGTTTTTTGTGGGTGGTGCTACGAGCATTTTTCAAAATTTCATAAAAGTCAAGTTTCTTTATTTACAATTGGTCTTAATATCAAATTTTAATTAATTTATTCCAATGGACAACGAAAAAAGACATTTTTGCATTTTTCAAAGTTTCCGTTATATGGAAGGAAGGCGCGGTTAAGGTGTGATTTCAAAAATGTTTGACGATGATAACAGCGGTATCGAGGAAAATATGTTTTCCAAATTTTGTGACGACGCCTATTTTTTTAAATTACGTGAATATAAAGTTTATTTGTTTAACCCCCCGTCAAACACATATTGTGAAACTTTCTAACAAACACATATGCCTGGCCAGACCCCAATACGTTTTCATGCATTTGTATGGCAAAAAGGGTACCGTAGATTTGAATTTCTAAGTATGTTCGTATATTATTTTGGTCTTTAGACTAAATGTAAAATAATTTTTATTTTTTATTATTATTTTTTATTCATTTTGTGCAATGCATAAAAACAAGTATAATCAACTTTAGAATGTTGTTGGCACAGAGGATTAGTGCATTTGGTGCAGTAGAAGCGTGTCTTGCTACGCTGCTTTTCGTCTTGCGTGACACAAATTCTGCACTCTTTTCTGGAACTCAGTGTACTAAGGCCGCTTTGTTGGTTAGGCAGCATGTTGCTGGGAATATTCAACGGCCTTCCAAAGAAAGATTCAATGGCCAAACGGGTTGAATGTTGTCCCAAAATATGGTTGTTGTTCATGCGATTTTCAGTATTAGTAAGCTCTTTTCTGGTTCCTTCTATATTTTCATTGCATATGATGTAAGCGGCTAATCCCATGACGTCTATCATGTTGCAAAAAAATGCTAATGGCCAACGTCTGGTTGGCCGTTTTGCGGAGTAATGCGTTACTATTTGGTCCATTGTATCAACGCCGGCCTTTGTTGAATTGTAAAATAATATAGCTTCCCGTTTTTTTGCTACGCCTTCAACTTTCTTGGTGCAGTGCACAGTGGATAGTAGTTTTACTGCTTTGTTTTTCTCTGGAACGTAGCTGCACAGTGATATAAGGTTATCATAGAAACCGAACACAGATGAAAGCACTGGCCGTTTGCTGTCTTTTTCATTTCTTTGGGAAGACACCTTTTGTTGGATCTAATGGTGCCAACGTATGCTAGTCCAATCGACGAAAGACGTTTAGCTGCGTCTAATCGCATGCCCACCATATGGAATTAGCTGCTCATCGATGGTTATACTTTCGTATGGTTCAAAATTACTGGCAAGATTGTTGTTCAAGAAGTTCCATATGTCGCGAATGGGAGCAGCTTTGTCGGTTTGTTGACGAATTGCGTGCGTACGACTATCGTCAAATTGAATCAAATCAAATCGTCTAAGCGCATCAAAGTAACAAATCGTCTATATGACATAGCTGCACGGAATATTGGAAGTGCATCAGTTTGCCACATCAATCTTGAGAGCTGCATAGTATTATGACTGACACCAAAAGCCAATAGTATCCCAATAAAAGCGTACTCGTGGTGTGCAGTTTCCATGTTGTGCGTTCCATTTGAGTGTAACTTTTTCTCCGTATAGATTTGTTTGTGTTACGATGCTGAACGTAATATTCGGTGAAAATAAAAGCTTGAACACCTCAAGCGGAGTGGTCAGGTTTGCTTTTCATCCACCTTTGAAACGCATGATGTTGTGCTGGTGGAATCTCACTGTAGCGCGTTCAGCTGTACCACTTCGTACCATCTTTTCCAAGCAAAAAAACGTCTGCAGCTTGAGTTGGTGCATTCTCACTTTCTTCTTCGGATTCTTCATCGCTGTCGAATATTTCATTTGCTTCAATTTCCAATTCATATTCAATGGCCGAGGCGTCATGTTCGGGCACAAAATCTGTGTTTTCACCGCTTTGGACTTCAAATAAATCTAGTTCTTCGTCTGCTTCTGTGTGAAGTGTGAAATCACGCTGTAACGCTGAGGATAGTTGTTGTTGGAAATTATCAGTAAGCCTGCCTGTACGCAAGCGCGTATTGTACACAAATTCTAATCCTCTGCCATAATAATAGTAATAATTTCACTTAAATTTCTGCACAAAAAATGTATATTTCGGACTGTGGATGTTGTATGTTCAGCATTCAATAATAAACTAACTGAACTGAAAACCAAAATCACAAACGAAAGAAAGAAATAAGAGAAAAATTAACACAGAAACTACCTGGAAGTAATCATCAGCATTGAATTCACAGAAAAACAACCCAAAGTATAAAAAAAAACAAGTTTGACCACAAAATACCTGGAAACAACAATCGGCAGTGTATTTGCAGAAAAATAACCCAAAATGTGTATAATAATATTTTTTTCATACAAATTGTATGTCGTCGTGTTGGAACTTTCGTTTTGAATTTTTTTACAGATAGATAGCCAAAAATATTTTAGGTGGCTACCGGGAAATACAGGTATCTACCTAAACTAGAAGTATGTTTAATTAACGCTAAAAAGTGAAATATGCCTGGCCAGAACCATGTGTGTGACGGGGGGTTAAAATCATTGCATATATCAAATTTCACGCAATTTCCTCTAATAGATACCAAAAAACGATGTTTTTGCATTTTCATTATTTGTTTAAATGAACTGAAGGCCAATTTTGATTGGAGTAAGTTCTGCCATGAAATAGCTTCTCATTAAATACTTATCCTCTTCAGAATCGGCACAAAGCTGTGGTTTTTAATGTAAACGCCAAATTCTTATTATTACTTTCGAACTTATCTTGGCTAATCACATTTAGTTCTACAATTGGTTATTATTATTTAAAAATGAGACTTTCGCAATTATAATTTTTGAAATCGGATCCCAACCACGCCCACCTCCAATATAACGGAATTTTTATACTTGAGCGTAGTTGTACACAGGGTATATTAACTTTGAAAATTCAGGTACCAAAAGCATAGAACACCAAAATTGCAAACATTTCGCAAAACTGAATCCAATACCTGAAAATCAATGGACAGCAATAAATACAGCACAAACAACACTAATTACTCAGAACGATAACGACACTAAAGATGGCACCTCGCCAAAACCGGTATGTACCAAAACCAAATTTGACAAAGGATGACGGAAAATCGTTCTAATATACATCAAGATTATAATCTTCGTTATCATTAAATAAAACTTACCAGAAATAAGCGGCTACTACTCTGAATAACAAATGAAGGTTTCGCATTTTGAAATGTCGCATTCTGAATTACAATTGTTTCTGATTTACATACAATGAACTTTTATATAGTCGCTTGACGCTGTCTCATTACAAAAGTTTGTTTTTCCTAGATCTTTAAATTCTTTTTTATTAAAAATAAAAGGGAGAATCATGTTTGTACCTCAAACTACAGATATGAAGATACATATTTGTGAATATGCATTTGTAAATTCTTTCAAATTCTGAATAGTTGAAGCTGTTTGGGTATGATAATGTACTACATTTTAACATCTTTAGTGATAGATTCGTACGAAAGCAAGTAAGGGAACCAAAATTCGCACGAAACCGAATTTTATATACCCTCGCAATGTAGTTTTTTGTGGGTGGTGCTACGAGCATTTTTCAAAATTTCATAAAAGTCAAGTTTCTTTATTTACAATTGGTCTTAATATCAAATTTTAATTAATTTGTTCCAATGGATAACGAAAAAAATACATTTTTGCATTTTTCAAAGTTTCCGTTATATGGAAGGAAGGCGCGGTTAAGGTGTGATTTCAAAAATGTTTGACGATGATAACAGCGGTATCGAGGAAAATATGTTTTCCAAATTTTGTGACGACGCCTATTTTTTTAAATTACGTGAATATAAAGTTTATTTGTTTAACCCCCCGTCAAACACATATTGTGAAACTTTCTAACAAACACATATGCCTGGCCAGACCCCAATACGTTTTCATGCATTTGTATGGCAAAAAGGGTACCGTAGATTTGAATTTCTAAGTATGTTCGTATATTATTTTGGTCTTTAGACTAAATGTAAAATAATTTTTATTTTTTATTATTATTTTTTATTCATTTGGTGCAATGCATAAAAACAAGTATAATCAACTTTAGAATGTTGTTGGCACAGAGGATTAGTGCATTTGGTGCAGTAGAAGCGTGTCTTGCTACGCTGCTTTTCGTCTTGCGTGACACAAATTCTGCACTCTTTTCTGGAACTCAGTGTACTAAGGCCGATTTGTTGGTTAGGCAGCATGTTGCTGGGAATATTCAACGGCCTTCTAAAGAAAGATTCAATGGCCAAACGGGTTGAATGTTGTCCCAAAATATGGTTGTTGTTCATGCGATTTTCAGTATTAGTAAGCACCAATCGTCGCTTCTCTTTTCTGGTTCCTTCTATATTTTCATTGCATATGATGTAAGCGGCTAATCCCATGACGTCTATCATGTTGCAAAAAAATGCTAATGGCCAACGTCTGGTTGGCCGTTTTGCGGAGTAATGCGTTACTATTTGGTCCATTGTATCAACGCCGGCCTTTGTTGAATTGTAAAATAATATAGCTTCCCGTTTTTTTGCTACGCCTTCAACTTTCTTGGTGCAGTGCACAGTGGATAGTAGTTTTACTGCTTTGTTTTTCTCTGGAACGTAGCTGCACAGTGATATAAGGTTATCATAGAAACCGAACACAGATGAAAGCACTGGCCGTTTGCTGTCTTTTTCATTTCTTTGGGAAGACACCTTTTGTTGGATCTAATGGTGCCAACGTATGCTAGTCCAATCGACGAAAGACGTTTAGCTGCGTCTAATCGCATGCCCACCATATGGAAATAGCTGCTCATCGATGGTTATACTTTCGTATGGTTCAAAATTACTGGCAAGATTGTTATTCAAGAAGTTCCATATGTCGCGAATGGGAGCAGCTTTGTCGGTTTGTTGACGAAATGCGTGCGTACGACTATCGTCAAATTGAATCAAATCAAATCGTCTAAGCGCATCAAAGTAACAAATCGTCTATATGACATAGCTGCACGGAATATTGGAAGTGCATCAGTTTGCCACATCAATCTTGAGAGCTGCATAGTATTATGACTGACACCAAAAGCCAATAGTATCCCAATAAAAGCGTACTCGTGGTGTGCAGTTTCCATGTTCTGCGTTCCATTTGAGTGTAACTTTTTCTCCGTATAGATTTGTTTGTGTTACGATGCTGAACGTAATATTCGGTGAAAATAAAAGCTTGAACACCTCAAGCGGAGTGGTCAGGTTTGCTTTTCATCCACCTTTGAAACGCATGATGTTGTGCTGGTGGAATCTCACTGTAGCGCGTTCAGCTGTACCACTTGGTACCATCTTTTCCAAGCAAAAAAACGTCTGCAGCTTGAGTTGGTGCATTCTCACTTTCTTCTTCGGATTCTTCATCGCTGTCGAATATTTCATTTGCTTCAATTACCAATTCATATTCAATGTCCGAGGCGTCATGTTCGGGCACAAAATCTGTGTTTTCACCGCTTTGGACTTCAAATAAATCTAGTTCTTCGTCTGCTTCTGTGTGAAGTGTGAAATCACGCTGTAACGCTGAGGATAGTTGTTGTTGGAAATTATCAGTAAGCCTGCCTGTACGCAAGCGCGTATTGTACACAAATTCTAATCCTCTGCCATAATAATAGTAATAATTTCACTTAAATTTCTGCACAAAAAATGTATATTTCGGACTGTGGATGTTGTATGTTCAGCATTCAATAATAAACTAACTGAACTGAAAACCAAAATCACAAACGAAAGAAAGAAATAAGAGAAAAATTAACACAGAAACTACCTGGAAGTAATCATCAGCATTGAATTCACAGAAAAACAACCCAAAGTATAAAAAAAAACAAGTTTGACCACAAAATACCTGGAAACAACAATCGGCAGTGTATTTGCAGAAAAATAACCCAAAATGTGTATAATAATATTTTTTTCATACAAATTGTATGTCGTCGTGTTGGAACTTTCGTTTTGAATTTTTTTACAGATAGATAGCCAAAAATATTTTAGGTGGCTACCGGGAAATACAGGTATCTACCTAAACTAGAAGTATGTTTAATTAACGCTCAAAAGTGAAATATGCCTGGCCAGAACCATGTGTGTGACGGGGGGTTAAAATCACTCCATATATCAAATTTCACGCAATATCCTCTAATAGATACCAAAAAACGATGTTTTTGTATTTTCATTATTTGTTTAAATGAACTGAAGGCCAATTTTGATTGGAGTAAGTTCTGCCATGAAATAGCTTCTCATTAAATAATTATCCTCTTCAGAATCGGCACAAAGCTGTGGTTTATAATGTAAACGCCAAATTCTTATTATTACTTTCGAACTTATCTTGGCTAATCACATTTAGTTCTACAATTGGTTATTATTATTTAAAAATGAGACTTTCGCAATTATAATTTTTGAAATCGGATCCCAACCACGCCCACCTCCAATGAGCGTAGTTGTACACAGGGTATATTAACTTTGAAAATTCAGGTACCAAAAGCATAGAATACCAAAATTGCAAACATTTCGCAAAACTGAATCCAATACCTGAAAATCAATGGACAGCAATAAATACAGCACAAACAACACTAATTACTCGGAACGATAACGACACTAAAGATGGCACCTCGCCAAAACCGGTATGTACCAAAACCAAATTTGACAAAGGATGACGGAAAATCGTTCTAATATACATCAAGATTATAATCTTCGTTATCATTAAATAAAACTTACCAGAAATAAGCGGCTACTACTCTGAATAACAAATGAAGGTTTCGCATTTTGAAATGTCGCATTCTGAATTACAATTGTTTCTGATTTACATACAATGAACTTTTATATAGTCGCTTGACGCTGTCTCATTTAACTACAACTGGATATGCTGTAGCTTGTACCTCTATGTAGGTATTTTCAAAATAACTATGCATAAGTAGGTATTTGAGAAAGAATTAAGTTTTTATATATTTGCATATTTGCAAAAAACCAATTTTCTTGATATAACTTAAGTTATAAAAATTTCGATAAGAATTAAGTTTTTATATATTTGCAAAAAACAAATTTTCTTGATATAACTTAAGTTATAAAAATTTCGATAGAAATGGAGAAATATTATAAACGATTAAAGGAAAATAAAATAAACTAATGGTAATTAGAAGTCTTCAAGTAAAATCATAACAAGCACGTTTCGGTGACGGTTCAGAGGACTTGTAAGCTAGTCACCTATCAAGTTTTCAGGTAGATTCCCGAAATATGTTTAAATAAAACAAATTTGGAATTGAATGCGATAATTGAATCACGGATATTTGGGTTGTGTACTAAACTTTGAGCAAACTGCGCCATTTAACTATCATGTTCGTGCTGGTTAACACTACTCTCTTCATTCCAATTTTATTACAAAAGTTTGTTTTTCCTAGATCTTTAAATTCTTTTTTATTAAAAAAAAAGGTGTGAGTGTTTGAACTCAAGGTAGATGTGTAAACTGTTAAATTTGCAGTATTTAGAAATATTAACCCCTATATAATACTTTACAATCTCGTTAATAATGGTTGTATCTTTAAAGGTATCATGGGCATTCAAGGGTTAAGTCAATCATACATATTTATCTTGTTTAATTTTTAAAATTTAATTTATTTTATTATTTATGTTGCAATAGTTAAAATAGGCTTATGATAGCTAAAATAAGAAACGTTCACCTTTGATTCAATACTGGTAAGTAGTCTGGAAAAAACGGCCAGCAGGCATAGCTTTAAGGTCGTTTTTAAACCACAAACTATCACACACAGCGCATGCGTATCCAAAGTCGTTGTCGATCATTTTTAATTTAAATTGTTTATGGGCATTAACATGGTTAAGATAATGCTCATATTGCAATTCGATGTTTTGGTAATTTGGTTGTTGTTGCTGTTGTTGTTGCTGTTGTTGTTGCTGCTGTAAATGTCCACGTAGCCTATTAATTTCTTTTTGGCGTTGACGTTCTCGGTAGGCACGTTGATATCCAGCGTTTCTGGATCTTCTTAATGATTGCGATGTTCTCTACAATAATAATTAATATTAGTATTTGACCTGTAATTTATTTAGAAACATGAATATTACCTGCATTTCGGTTATATACCTCCAGTTTAAACGTTTAATTTATTGTTTTAAAGAACACCAATCAGCTGAGTTGTAGAAACACAAAGCGATCAGCTGTTCAAAAGTAGTACCAACGCAAAGCGAATAAAGGAATTTCAATCAAAATTTAGAGAACACGCTGTGCTCTAATTCACTCAGCAAAGAACGTAGATAATGTACGTTCTTTGCACACAGTTTGTAAAAATTTGCGCCTAATTGCATGCAACTCAAAGGTACAGGGTGCTCCCGATTAAATATAATTAATTTTGCTTTTTGTGTCAATACCAAAGAACGTAGATAATACCCAAGACAGACATGGGAGCTTATCTGCATTAACAGCCTTTATTGGCATTAACTCGTGCATTATTCTCTTCACTGCATTTCTATCTGGCAAAGCTGTCAAGTGGACAGGTGTATGTTCGGACAAATAAAACAGGTTTTTTGTTCCATCAAACCAAGAATGATAGAATACAAGATTGCGCAATCCCGTTGCGGATGAAATATCTTGAGTAATAATAAACAAAGAATAGGGGGAGAATAGTGGGAAGAGAATAATGAACCATTTGCAATTTTTCAAGGAGAAATGCATTTTTTTGGTGCTTAAGTATAAAACTATGAATAATAGAAAGAATGCATCAAACAAAAATTTATTGAGTGGTACCGCTTCTGTTTCCGCGAAATTAAAATTAAAATCTCCACCCAAGATAAGTGAATGCCACTGAAAATTGTTTCCTAATTCCCGTGCACCAGCAAACCGATTAAACTGTGTCAATCTAAATTTAGAGAACACCCTATGCTTTAAGCCGCATAGTTTATAAAAATTATGCGCCTAATTGCATGCAACACAAAGATAATTGATTTTGCTTTCTGGGTCAATATAATACTAACACATACGTCAGACGGCACACGCATTTTCACACAGAGTCGTTCTTGACCAATCAAAAACGTCTTACTTTTTTTTATATGGAGTTTTTATGGTAGTATTAGCGTAAGAGATTTGCCCTACCGCGGCTATAGATGTTTACACATCAATAAAAGGGAGAATCATGTTTGTACCTCAAACTACAGATATGAAGATACATATTTGTGAATATGCATTTGTAAATTCTTTCAAATTCTGAATAGTTGAAGCTGTTTGGGTATGATAATGTACTACATTTTAACATCTTTAGTGATAGATTCGTACGAAAGCAAGTAAGGAAACCAAAATTCGCACGAAACCGAATTTTATATACCCTCGCAATGTAGTTTTTTGTGGGTGGTGCTACGAGCATTTTTCAAAATTTCATAAAAGTCAAGTTTCTTTATTTACAATTGGTCTTAATATCAAATTTTAATTAATTTGTTCCAATGGACAACGAAAAAAAGACATTTTTGCATTTTTCAAAGTTTCCGTTATATGGAAGGAAGGCGCGGTTAAGGTGTGATTTCAAAAATGTTTGACGATGATAACAGCGGTATCGAGGAAAATATGTTTTCCAAATTTTGTGACGACGCCTATTTTTTTAAATTACGTGAATATAAAGTTTATTTGTTTAACCCCCCGTCAAACACATATTGTGAAACTTTCTAACAAACACATATGCCTGGCCAGACCCCAATACGTTTTCATGCATTTGTATGGCAGAAAGGGTACCGTAGATTTGAATTTCTAAGTATGTTCGTATATTATTTTGGTCTTTAGACTAAATGTAAAATAATTTTTATTTTTTATTCATTTTGTGCAATGTATAAAAACAAGTATAATCAACTTTAGAATGTTGTTGGCACACGGGATTAGTGCATTTGGTGCAGTAGAAGCGTGTCTTGCTACGCAGCTTTTCGTCTTGCGTGACACAAATTCTGCACTCTTTTCTGGAACTCAGTGTACTAGGGCCGCTTTGTTGGTTAGGCAGCATGTTGCTGGGAATATTCAACGGCCTTCCAAAGAAAGATTCAATGGCCAAACGGGTTGAATGTTGTCCCAAAATATGGTTGTTGTTCATGCGATTTTCAGTATTAGTAAGCACCAATCGTCGCTTCTCTTTTCTGGTTCCTTCTATATTTTCATTGCATATGATGTAAGCGGCTAATCCCATGACGTCTATCATGTTGCAAAAAAATGCTAATGGCCAACGTCTGGTTGGCCGTTTTGCGGAGTAATGCGTTACTATTTGGTCCATTGTATCAACGCCGGCCTTTGTTGAATTGTAAAATAATATAGCTTCCCGTTTTTTTGCTACGCCTTCAACTTTCTTGGTGCAGTGCACAGTGGATAGTAGTTTTACTGCTTTGTTTTTCTCTGGAACGTAGCTGCACAGTGATATAAGGTTATCATAGAAACCGAACACAGATGAAAGCACTGGCCGTTTGCTGTCTTTTTCATTTCTTTGGGAAGACACCTTTTGTTGGATCTAATGGTGCCAACGTATGCTAGTCCAATCGACGAAAGACGTTTAGCTGCGTCTAATCGCATGCCCACCATGTGGAAATAGCTGCTCCTCGATGGTTATACTTTCGTATGGTTCAAAATTACTGGCAAGATTGTTATTCAAGAAGTTCCATATGTCGCGAATGGGAGCAGCTTTGTCGGTTTGTTGACGAAATGCGTGCGTACGACTATCGTCAAATTGAATCAAATCAAATCGTCTTAGCGCATCAAAGTAACAAATCGTCTATATGACATAGCTGCAGGGAATATTGGAAGTGCATCAGTTTGCCACATCAATCTTGAGAGCTGCATAGTATTATGACTGACACCTA
Source organism: Philophylla caesio (assembly GCA_963971545.1). Classification (NCBI taxonomy): domain Eukaryota; kingdom Metazoa; phylum Arthropoda; class Insecta; order Diptera; family Tephritidae; genus Philophylla; species Philophylla caesio. The sequence continues at coordinate 58,984,801 of OZ020605.1, forward strand.
AAGCCAATAGTATCCCAATAAAAGCGTACTCTTGGTGTGCAGTTTCCATGTTCTGCGTTCCATTTGAGTGTAACTTTTTCTCCGTATAGATTTGAACGTAATATTCGGCGAAAATAAAAGCTTGAACACCTCAAGCGGAGTGGTCAGGTTTGCTTTTCATCCACCTTTGAAACTCATGATGTTGTGCTGGTGGAATCTCACTGTAGCGCGTTCAGCTGTACTCCACTTGGTACCATCTTTTCCAAGCAAAAAAACGTCTGCAGCTTGAGTTGGTGCATTCTCACTTTCTTCTTCGGATTCTTCATCGCTGTCGAATATTTCATTTACTTCAATTTCCAATTCATATTCAATGTCCGAGGCGTCATGTTCGGGCACAAAATCTGTGTTTTCACCGCTTTGGACTTCAAATAAATCTAGTTCTTCGTCTGCTTCTGTGTGAAATCACGCTGTAACGCTGAGGATAGTTGTTGTTGGAAATTATCAGTAAGCCTGCCTGTACGCAAGCGCGTATTGTACACAAATTCTAATCCTCTGCCATAATAATAGTAATAATTTCACTTAAATTTCTGCACAAAAAATGTATATTTCGGACTGTGGATGTTGTATGTTCAGCATTCAATAATAAACTAACTGAACTGAAAACCAAAATCACAAACGAAAGAAAGAAATAAGAGAAAAATTAACACAGAAACTACCTGGAAGTAAACATCAGCATTCACAGAAAAACAACCCAAAGTATAAAAAAAACAAGTTTGACCACAAAATACCTGGAAACAACAATCGGCAGTGTATTTGCAGAAAAATAACCCAAAATGTGTATAATAATATTTTTTTCATACAAATTGTATGTCGTCGTGTTGGAACTTTCGTTTTGAATTTTTTTACAGATAGATAGCCAAAAATATTTTAGGTGGCTACCGGGAAATACAGGTATCTACCTAAACTAGAAGTATGTTTAATTAACGCTAAAAAGTGAAATATGCCTGGCCAGAACCATGTGTGTGACGGGGGGTTAAAATCATTCCATATATCAAATTTCACGCAATTTCCTCTAATAGATACCAAAAAACGATGTTTTTGCATTTTCATTATTTGTTTAAATGAACTGAAGGTCAATTTTGATTGGAGTAAGTTCTGCCATGAAATAGCTTCTCATTAAATACTTATCCTCTTCAGAATCGGCACAAAGCTGTGGTATAACATAAAAACACACACCATAAATGCTAGCAGAAGTTTAGCTAAACACTGACTTTTATAATGTCAACGCCAAATTCTTATTATTACTTTCGAACTTATCTTGGCTAATCACATTTAGTTCTACAATTGGTTATTATTATTTAAAAATGAGACTTTCGCAATTATAATTTTTGAAATCGGATCCCAACCACGCCCACCTCCAATATAACGGAATTTTTATACTTGAGCGTAGTTGTACACAGGGTATATTAACTTTGAAAATTCAGGTACCAAAAGCATAGAACACCAAAATTGCAAACATTTCGCAAAACTGAATCCAATACCTGAAAATCAATGGACAGCAATAAATACAGCACAAACAACACTAATTACTCAGAACGATAACGACACTAAAGATGGCACCTCGCCAAAACCGGTATGTACCAAAACCAAATTTGACAAAGGATGACGGAAAATCGTTCTAATATACATCAAGATTATAATCTTCGTTATCATTAAATAAGACTTACCAGAAATAAGCGGCTACTACTCTGAATTACAAATGAAGGTTTCGCATTTTGAACTGTCGCATTCTGAATTACAATTGTTTCTGATTTACATACAATGATCTTTTATATAGTCGCTTGACGCTGTCTCATTTAACTACAACTGGATATGCTGTAGCTTGTACCTCTATGTAGGTATTTTCAAAATAACTATGCATAAGTAGGTATTTGAGAAAGAATTAAGTTTTTATATATTTGCATATTTGCAAAAAACAAATTTTCTTGATATAACTTAAGTTATAAAAATTTCGATATGAATTAAGTTTTTATATATTTGCATATTTGCAAAAAACAAATTTTCTTGATATAACTTAAGTTATAAAAATTTCGATAGAAATGGAGAAATATTATAAACGAATAAAGGAAAATAAAATAAACTAATGGTAATTAGAAGTCTTCAAGTAAAATCATAACAAGCACGTTTCCGTGACGGTTCAGAGGACTTGTAAGCTAGTCACCTATCAAGTTTTCAGGTAGATTCCCGAAATGTGTTTAAATAAAACAAATTTGGAATTGAATGCGATAATTGAATCTCGGATATTTGGGTTGTGTACTAAACTTTGAGCAAACTGCGCCATTTAACTATCATGTTCGTGCTGGTTAACACTACTCTCTTCATTCCAATTTTATTACAAAAGTTTGTTTTTCCTAGATCTTTAAATTCTTTTTTATTAAAAATAAAAGGGAGAATCATGTTTGTACCTCAAACTACAGATATGAAGATACATATGTATTTGTGAATATGCATTTGTAAATTATGCATACTTCGGCACTCTTCTTAATTCGACATACATTTTCTCGCTCGGTACTTATTGCAAAAAAAGTTGTTTTTAAAAATAAATGGATGTATGAATGCTAGGGAAGGGTAGTAATTAATATATTTTCAAATTCTGAATAGTTGAAGCTGTTTGGGTATGATAATGTACTATATTTTAACATCTTTAGTGATAGATTCGTACGAAAGCAAGTAAGGAAACCAAAATTCGCACGAAACCGAATTTTATATACCCTCGCAATGTAGTTTTTTGTGGGTGGCGCTACGAGCATTTTTCAAAATTTCATAAAAGTCAAGTTTCTTTATTTACAATTGGTCTTAATATCAAATTTTAATTAATTTGTTCCAATGGATAACGAAAAAAATACATTTTTGCATTTTTCAAAGTTTCCGTTATATGGAAGGAAGGCGCGGTTAAGGTGTGATTTCAAAAATGTTTGACGATGATAACAGCGGTATCGAGGAAAATATGTTTTCCAAATTTTGTTACGACGCCTATTTTTTTAAATTACGTGAATATACAGTTTATTTGTTTAAAATCACTCCATATATCAAATTTCACTCAATTTCCTCAAATAGATTCCGAAACACGATGTTTATTCATTTTCAAACTTCCGTTATATGGGAGATGGGCGTGATTATTGGGGTCTATCAAATAAGTCCCACTTTTAAAAACGAAATAAGTCCCACCAAAAATTACTTAAAAAAATGAAATAACTCCCACGAAATAAGTCCCACTTTTGAAAACGAAATAAGTCCCACCAAAATGAAATGATTTAAAAATTTACTTGAAATGAAATAACTCCCACTCAAAATGAAATAACTCCCCCTTGAATAATATATTTCTTAAATAAAATAAGTCCCACTTTCATAAACGAAATAAGTCCCACTTTTTAACTGTTTAATGCGATTTCAAATAAGAAGTATTCGGCTCTTCGAAAAAAACACACGTCGAATAATATGAATAATCAAAGCAAAGAAAAATCGTATGCAAGCTTGCAGAAGGCTTTTTAATGGAATGGATATTACGAATTTTGATAGAGTTCCAGAATTTATTATTAATTCTTTTTTCGGTCAAGGAACGTATAGAGAACGCCTACTAGTAACAACGTTTGGATTCGTAAATGGATTAAATACAGATCAATTGTTCTTATTATTAAGATGGAAACCGTTTCGGAAGGACCATCAGATTAAAATTATCGACCTTTATAAATGGCTTGAAGATCCAATGCATGGTAGACGGTATTATAGTTTTAACGTGGCATTGGGATTAGTTGTATTTTGTAATGCTGATATTAGAAAACATGGAACACGAATTCCAATTTCCCACTAAAAAATAATAAAAATCATACATATGTACGTAATTACGTCAACAATTTTTTTTAATATTGTTTTTCCAGTAGTTAAGTTCGGTACCTATTTGTACACATTTCTTTAAAGTTTTTGATGTGTAAACATCTATAGCCGCGGTAGGGCAAATCTCTTACGCTAATACTACCATAAAAACTCCATATAAAAAAAGTAAGACGTTTTTGATTGGTCAAGAACGACTCTGTGTGAAAATGCGTGTGCTGTCTGACGTATGTGTTAGTATTATATTGACCCAGAAAGCAAAATCAATTATCTTTGTGTTGCATGCAATTAGGCGCATAATTTTTATAAACTATGCGGCTTAAAGCATAGGGTGTTCTCTAAATTTAGATTGACACAGTTTAATCGGTTTTCTGGTGCACGGGAATTAGGAAACAATTTTCAGTGGCATTCACTTATCTTGGGTGGAGATTTTTATTTTAATTTCGCGGAAACAGAAGCGGTACCACTCAATAAATTTTTGTGTGATGCATTCTTTCTATTATTCATAGTTTTATACTTAAGCACCAAAAAAATTCATTTCTCCTTGAAAAATTGCAAATTGCTCATTATTCTCTTCCCACTATTCTCCCCCTATTCTTTGTTTATTATTACTCAAGATATTTCATCCGCAACGGGATTGCGCAATCTTGTATTCTATCATTCTTGGTTTGATGGAACAAAAAACCTGTTTGATTTGTCCGAACATACACCTGTCCACTTGACAGCTTTGCATATAGAAATGCAGTGAAGAGAATAATGCACGAGTTAATACCAATAAAGGCTGTTAATGCAGATAAGCTCCCATGTCTGTCTTGGGTATTATCTACGTTCTTTGGTATTGACACAAAAAGCTAAATTAATTATATTTAATCGGGAGCACCCTGTACCTTTGAGTTGCATGCAATTAGGCGCAAATTTTTACAAACTGTGTGCAAAGAACGTATGTACATTATCTACGTTCTTTGCTGAGTGAATTAGAGCACAGCGTGTTCTCTAAATTTTGATTGAAATTCCTTTATTCGCTTTGCGTTGGTACTACTTTTGAACAGCTGATCGCTTTGTGTTTCTACAACTCAGCTGATTGGTGTTCTTTAAAATAATAAATTAAACGTTTAAACTGGAGGTATATAACCGAAATGCAGGTGGTAATATTCATGTTTCTAAATAAATTACAGGTCAAATACTAATATTATTTATTATTGTAGAGAACATCGCAATCATTAAGAATATCCAGAAACGCTGGATATCAACGTGCCTACCGAGAACGTCAACGCCAAAAAGAAATTAATAGGCTACGTGGACATTTACAGCAGCAACAACAACAGCAACAACAACATTTACAACAGCAACAACAACCAAATTACCAAAACATTGAATTGCAATATGAGCATTATCTTAACCATGTTAATGCCCATAAACAATTTAAATTAAAAATGATCGACAACGACTTTGGATACGCATGCGCTGTGTGTGATAGATTGTGGTTTAAAAACGACCTTAAAGCTATGCCTGCTGGCCGTTTTTTCCAGACTACTTACCAGTATTGAATCAAAGGTGTACGTTTCTTATTTTAGCTATCATAAGCCTATTTTAACTATTGCAACATAAATAATAAATTAAATTAAATTTTAAAAATTAAACAAGATAAATATGTATGATTGACTTAACCCTTGAATGCCCATGATACCTTTAAAGATACAACCATTATTAACGAGATTGTAAAGTATTATATAGGGGTTAATATTTCTAAATACTGCAAATTTAACAGTTTACACATCTACCTTGAGTTAAAACACTCACATCTTTTTTTTATTATAGTAAGTATAAAGTAATTAATAACAAAAAAAGGAGAGCCATGAGAGATAAGGACAAAAAATTAAGGTTGTCCCTTTTACGAAATGTCCAATATATAACTTTTCGCATAAGAAAAAATGAGAAATAAAGCCATAATGGCCTTATATTTCATGGCTCTATCGCGCCCCTCCATAAAAAAATAGTTAAGTTCGGTACCTATTTGTACACATTTCTTTAAAGTTTTTTATTATAGTAAGTATAAAGTAGTTTATAACAAAAAAAGGAGAGCCATGAGAGATAAGGACAACAAATTATGGTTGTCCCTTTTACGAAATGTCCAATATATAACTTTTTGCATAAGAAAAAAAGATGTGAGTTTTTGAACTCAAGGTAGATGTGTAAACTGTTAAATTTGCAGTATTTAGAAATATTAACCCCTATATAATACTTTACAATCTCGTTAATTATGGTTGTATCTTTAAAGGTATCATGGGCATTCAAGGGTTAAGTCAATCATACATATTTTATCTTGTTTAATTTTAAAATTTAATTTATTTTATTATTTATGTTGCAATAGTTAAAATAGGCTTATGATAGCTAAAATAAGAAACGTACACCTTTGATTCAATACTGGTAAGTAGTCTGGAAAAACGGCCAGCAGGCATAGCTTTAAGGTCGTTTTAAACCACAAACTATCGCACACAGCGCATGCGTATCCAAAGTCGTTGTCGATCATTTTTAATTTAAATTGTTTATGGGCATTAACATGGTTAAGATAATGCTCATATTGCAATTCAATGTTTTGGTAATTTGGTTGTTGTTGCTGTTGTAAATGTTGTTGTTGCTGTTGTTGTTGCTGTTGTTGTTGCTGCTGTAAATGTCCACGTAGCCTATTAATTTCTTTTTGGCGTTGACGTTCTCGGTAGGCACGTTGATATCCAGCGTTTCTGGATCTTCTTAATGATTGCGATGTTCTCTACAATAATAATTAATATTAGTATTTGACCTGTAATTTATTTAGAAACATGAATATTACCTGCATTTCGGTTATATACCTCCAGTTTAAACGTTTAATTTATTGTTTTAAAGAACACCAATCAGCTGAGTTGTAGAAACACAAAGCGATCAGCTGTTCAAAAGTAGTACCAACAAAAGCGAACAAAGGAATTTCAATCAAAATTGAGAGAACACGCTGTGCTCTAATTCACTCAGCAAAGGAACGTAGATAATGTACGTTCTTTGCACACAGTTTGTAAAAATTTGCGCCTAATTGCATGCAACTCAAAGGTACAGGGTGCTCCCGATTAAATATAATTAATTTTGCTTTTTGTGTCAATACCAAAAAACGTAGATAATACCCAAGACAGACATGGGAGCTTATCTGCATTAACAGCCTTTATTGGCATTAACTCGTGCATTATTCTCTTCACTGCATTTCTATCTGGCAAAGCTGTCAAGTGGACAGGTGTATGTTCGGACAAATCAAACAGGTTTTTTGTTCCATCAAACCAAGAATGATAGAATACAAGATTGCGCAATCCCGTTGCGGATGAAATATCTTGAGTAATAATAAACAAAGAATAGGGGGAGAATAGTGGGAAGAGAATAATGAGCAATTTGCAATTTTTCAAGGAGAAATGAATTTTTTTGGTGCTTAAGTATAAAACTATGAATAATAGAAAGAATGCATCAACAAAAATTTATTGAGTGGTACCGCTTCTGTTTCCGCGAAATTAAAATTAAAATCTCCACCCAAGATAAGTGAATGCCACTGAAAATTGTTTCCTAATTCCCGTGCACCAGCAAACCGATTAAACTGTGTCAATCTAAATTTAGAGAACACCCTATGCTTTAAGCCGCATAGTTTATAAAAATTATGCGCCTAATTGCATGCAACACAAAGATAATTGATTTTGCTTTCTGGGTCAATATAATACTAACACATACGTCAGACGGCACACGCATTTTCACACAGAGTCGTTCTTGACCAATCAAAAACGTCTTACTTTTTTTATATGGAGTTTTTATGGTAGTATTAGCGTAAGAGATTTGCCCTACCGCGGCTATAGATGTTTACACATCAAAAATCCATTGTTATGAGTAGCGTACTCATACAACATTGCTTTTGACAATCTTAAAAATTTGAACAAAATTAAGTTGCTCCAAAATCGGTCGGGTTTAGACTCAAATGTGTGGAAATACATATGTATATAATTTTTGCCAAAAAAATTCATATGACCCATGGTTATGAGTAGCGTACTCATACAACATTGCTTTTGACAATCTTAAAAATATGAACAAAAATTAAGTAGCTCCAAAATCGGTCGGGTTTAGACACAAATGTGTGGAAATACATATGTATATAATCACGTGTACAAAATAAAAACTCGATTAAGATGATGAAATTTTTGCAAAAAAAAAAGATGTGAGTGTTTGAAATCAAGGTAGATGTGTAAACTGTTAAATTTGCAGTATTTAGAAATATTAACCCCTATATAATACTTTACAATCTCGTTAATAATGGTTGTATCTTTAAAGGTATCATGGGCATTCAAGGGTTGAGTCAATCATACATATTTATCTTGTTTAATTTTTAAAATTTAATTTATTTTATTATTTATGTTGCAATAGTTAAAATAGGCTTATGATAGCTAAAATAAGAAACGTACACCTTTGATTCAATACTGGTAAGTAGTCTGGAAAAAACGGCCAGCAGGCATAGCTTTAAGGTCGTTTTTAAACCACAAACTATCACACACAGCGCATGCGTATCCAAAGTCGTTGTCGATCATTTTTAATTTAAATTGTTTATGGGCATTAACATGGTTAAGATAATGCTCATATTGCAATTCAATGTTTTGGTAATTTGGTTGTTGTTGCTGTTGTAAATGTTGTTGTTGCTGTTGTTGTTGCTGTTGTTGTTGCTGCTGTAAATGTCCACGTAGCCTATTAATTTCTTTTTGGCGTTGACGTTCTCGGTAGGCACGTTGATATCCAGCGTTTCTGGATCTTCTTAATGATTGCGATGTTCTCTACAATAATAATTAATATTAGTATTTGACCTGTAATTTATTTAGAAACATGAATATTACCTGCATTTCGGTTATATACCTCCAGTTTAAACGTTTAATTTATTGTTTTAAAGAACACCAATCAGCTGAGTTGTAGAAACACAAAGCGATCAGCTGTTCAAAAGTAGTACCAACGCAAAGCGAATAAAGGAATTTCAATCAAAATTTAGAGAACACGCTGTGCTCTTATTCACTCAGCAAAGAACGTAGATAATGTACGTTCTTTGCACACAGTTTGTAAAAATTTGCGCCTAATTGCATGCAACTCAAAGGTACAGGGTGCTCCCGATTAAATATAATTAATTTTGCTTTTTGTGTCAATACCAAAGAACGTAGATAATACCCAAGACAGACATGGGAGCTTATCTGCATTAACAGCCTTTATTGGTATTAACTCGTGCATTATTCTCTTCACTGCATTTCTATCTGGCAAAGCTGTCAAGTGGACAGGTGTATGTTCGGACAAATCAAACAGGTTTTTTGTTCCATCAAACCAAGAATGATAGAATACAAGATTGCGCAATCCCGTTGCGGATGAAATATCTTGAGTAATAATAAACAAAGAATAGGGGGAGAATAGTGGGAAGAGAATAATGAGCAATTTGCAATTTTTCAAGGAGAAATGAATTTTTTTGGTGCTTAAGTATAAAACTATGAATAATAGAAAGAATGCATCAAACAAAAATTTATTGAGTGGTACCGCTTCTGTTTCCGCGAAATTAAAATTAAAATCTCCACCCAAGATAAGTGAATGCCACTGAAAATTGTTTCCTAATTCCCGTGCACCAGCAAACCGATTAAACTGTGTCAATCTAAATTTAGAGAACACCCTATGCTTTAAGCCGCATAGTTTATAAAAATTATGCGCCTAATTGCATGCAACACAAAGATAATTGATTTTGCTTTCTGGGTCAATATAATACTAACACATACGTCAGACGGCACACGCATTTTCACACAGAGTCGTTCTTGACCAATCAAAAACGTCTTACTTTTTTTTATATGGAGTTTTTATGGTAGTATTAGCGTAAGAGATTTGCCCTACCGCGGCTATAGATGTTTACACATCAAAAATCCATTGTTATGAGTAGCGTACTCATACAACATTGCTTTTGACAATCTTAAAAATTTGAACAAAAATTAAGTTGCCCCAAAATCGGTCGGGCTTAGACACAAATGTGTGGAAATACATATATAATCACGTGTACAAAATAAAAACTCGATTAAAGCTGATGAAATTTTTGCAAAAAAAATCCATTGTTATGAATAGCGTACTCATACAACATTGCTTTTGACAATCTTAAAAATTTGAACAAAAATTAAGTTGCTCCAAAATCGGTCGGGTTTAGACTCAAATGTGTGGAAATACATATGTATATAATTTTTGCAAAAAAAATTCATATGACCCATGGTTATGAGTACCGTACTCATACAACATTGCTTTTGACAATCTGAAAAATTTGAACGAAAATTAAGTTGCTCCAAAATCGGTCGGGTTTAGACTCAAATGTGTGGAAATACATATATAATCACTTGTACAAAATAAAAACTCGATTAAAGATGATGAAATTTTTCCAAAAAAAATTCATATGACGCATTGTTATGAGTAGCGTACTCATACAACATTGCTTTTGACAATCTTAAAAATTTGAACAAAAATTAAGTTGCTCCAAAATCGGTCGGGTTTAGACTCAAATGTGTGGAAATACATATGTATATAATTTTTCCAAAAAAAATTCATATGACCCATGGTTATGAGTAGCGTACTCATACAACATTGCTTTTGACAATCTGAAAAATTTGAACGAAAATTAAGTTGCTCCAAAATCGGTCGGGTTTAGACACAAATGTGTGGAAATACATATATAATCACGTGTACAAAATAAAAACTCGATTAAAGCTGATGAAATTTTTGCAAAAAAAATTCATATGACCCATGGTTATGAGTAGCGTACTCATACAACATTGCTTTTGACAATCTTAAAAATATGAACAAAAATTAAGTTGCTCCAAAATCGGTCGGGTTTAGACACAAATGTGTGGAAATACATATGTATATAATCACGTGTACAAAATAAAAACTCGATTAAAGATGATGAAATTTTTGCAAAAAAAAAGATGTGAGTGTTTGAAATCAAGGTAGATGTGTAAACTGTTAAATTTGCAGTATTTAGAAATATTAACCCCTATATAATACTTTACAATCTCGTTAATAATGGTTGTATCTTTAAAGGTATCATGGGCATTCAAGGGTTAAGTCAATCATACATATTTATCTTGTTTAATTTTTAAAATTTAATTTATTTTATTATTTATGTTGCAATAGTTAAAATAGGCTTATGATAGCTAAGATAAGAAACGTACACCTTTGATTCAATACTGGTAAGTAGTCTGGAAAAAACGGCCAGCAGGCATAGCTTTAAGGTCGTTTTTAAACCACAAACTATCACACACAGCGCATGCGTATCCAAAGTCGTTGTCGATCATTTTTAATTTAAATTGTTTATGGGCATTAACATGGTTAAGATAATGCTCATATTGCAATTCAATGTTTTGGTAATTTGGTTGTTGTTGCTGTTGTAAATGTTGTTGTTGCTGTTGTTGTTGCTGCTGTAAATGTCCACGTAGCCTATTAATTTCTTTTTGGCGTTGACGTTCTCGGTAGGCACGTTGATATCCAGCGTTTCTGGATCTTCTTAATGATTGCGATGTTCTCTACAATAATAATTAATATTAGTATTTGACCTGTAATTTATTTAGAAACATGAATATTACCTGCATTTCGGTTATATACCTCCAGTTTAAACGTTTAATTTATTGTTTGAAAGAACACCAATCAGCTGAGTTGTAGAAACACAAAGCGATCAGCTGTTCAAAAGTAGTACCAACGCAAAGCGAATAAAGGAATTTCAATCAAAATTTAGAGAACACGCTGTGCTCTAATTTACTCAGCAAAGAACGTAGATAATGTACGTTCTTTGCACACAGTTTGTAAAAATTTGCGCCTAATTGCATGCAACTCAAAGGTTCAGGGTGCTCCCGATTAAATATAATTAATTTTGCTTTTTGTGTCAATACCAAAGAACGTAGATAATACCCAAGACAGACATGGGAGCTTATCTGCATTAACAGCCTTTATTGGTATTAACTCGTGCATTATTCTCTTCACTGCATTTCTATCTGGCAAAGCTGTCAAGTGGACAGGTGTATGTTCGGACAAATCAAACAGGTTTTTTGTTCCATCAAACCAAGAATGATAGAATACAAGATTGCGCAATCCCGTTGCGGATGAAATATCTTGAGTAATAATAAACAAAGAATAGGGGGAGAATAGTGGGAAGAGAATAATGAGCAATTTGCAATTTTTCAAGGAGAAATGAATTTTTTTGGTGCTTAAGTATAAAACTATGAATAATAGAAAGAATGCATCAAACAAAAATTTATTGAGTGGTACCGCTTCTGTTTCCGCGAAATTAAAATTAAAATCTCCACCCAAGATAAGTGAATGCCACTGAAAATTGTTTCCTAATTCCCGTGCACCAGCAAACCGATTAAACTGTGTCAATCTAAATTTAGAGAACACCCTATGCTTTAAGCCGCATAGTTTATAAAAATTATGCGCCTAATTGCATGCAACACAAAGATAATTGATTTTGCTTTCTGGGTCAATATAATACTAACACATACGTCAGACGGCACACGCATTTTCACACAGAGTCGTTCTTGACCAATCAAAAACGTCTTACTTTTTTTTATATGGAGTTTTTATGGTAGTATTAGCGTAAGAGATTTGCCCTACCGCGGCTATAGATGTTTACACATCAAAAATCCATTGTTATGAGTAGCGTACTCATACAACATTGCTTTTGACAATCTTAAAAATTTGAACAAAAATTAAGTTGCTCCTAAATCGGTCGGGTTTAGACACAAATGTGTGGAAATACATATATAATCACGTGTACAAAATAAAAACTCGATTAAAGCTGATGAAATTTTTGCAAAAAAAATCCATTGTTATGAATAGCGTACTCATACAACATTGCTTTTGACAATCTTTAAAATTTGAACAAAAATTAAGTTGCTCCAAAATCGGTCGGGTTTAGACTCAAATGTGTGGAAATACATATGTATATAATTTTTGCAAAAAAAATGCATATGACCCATGGTTATGAGTACCGTACTCATACAACATTGCTTTTGACAATCTGAAAAATTTGAACGAAAATTAAGTTGCTCCAAAATCGGTCGGGTTTAGACTCAAATGTGTGGAAATACATATATAATCACTTGTACAAAATAAAAACTCGATTAAAGATGATGAAATTTTTCCAAAAAAAATTCATATGACGCATTGTTATGAGTAGCGTACTCATACAACATTGCTTTTGACAATCTTAAAAATTTGAACAAAAATTAAGTTGCTCCAAAATCGGTCGGGTTTAGACTCAAATGTGTGGAAATACATATGTATATAATTTTTGCAAAAAAAATTCATATGACCCATGGTTATGAGTAGCGTACTCATACAACATTGCTTTTGACAATCTGAAAAATTTGAACGAAAATTAAGTTGCTCCAAAATCGGTCGGGTTTAGACACAAATGTGTGGAAATACATATATAATCACGTGTACAAAATAAAAACTCGATTAAAGCTGATGAAATTTTTGCAAAAAAAATTCATATGACCTATGGTTATGAGTAGCGTACTCATACAACATTGCTTTTGACAATCTTAAAAATATGAACAAAAATTAAGTTGCTCCAAAATCGGTCGGGTTTAGACACAAATGTGTGGAAATACATATGTATATAATCACGTGTACAAAATAAAAACTCGATTAAAGATGATGAAATTTTTGCAAAAAAAAAGATGTGAGTGTTTGAAATCAAGGTAGATGTGTAAACTGTTAAATTTGCAGTATTTAGAAATATTAACCCCTATATAATACTTTACAATCTCGTTAATAATGGTTGTATCTTTAAAGGTATCATGGGCATTCAAGGGTTAAGTCAATCATACATATTTATCTTGTTTAATTTTTAAAATTTAATTTATTTTATTATTTATGTTGCAATAGTTAAAATAGGCTTATGATAGCTAAAATAAGAAACGTACACCTTTGATTCAATACTGGTAAGTAGTCTGGAAAAAACGGCCAGCAGGCATAGCTTTAAGGTCGTTTTTAAACCACAAACTATCACACACAGCGCATGCGTATCCAAAGTCGTTGTCGATCATTTTTAATTTAAATTGTTTATGGGCATTAACATGGTTAAGATAATGCTCATATTGCAATTCAATGTTTTGGTAATTTGGTTGTTGTTGCTGTTGTAAATGTTGTTGTTGCTGTTGTTGTTGCTGTTGTTGTTGCTGCTGTAAATGTCCACGTAGCCTATTAATTTCTTTTTGGCGTTGACGTTCTCGGTAGGCACGTTGATATCCAGCGTTTCTGGATCTTCTTAATGATTGCGATGTTCTCTACAATAATAATTAATATTAGTATTTGACCTGTAATTTATTTAGAAACATGAATATTACCTGCATTTCGGTTATATACCTCCAGTTTAAACGTTTAATTTATTGTTTTAAAGAACACCAATCAGCTGAGTTGTAGAAACACAAAGCGATCAGCTGTTCAAAAGTAGTACCAACGCAAAGCGAATAAAGGAATTTCAATCAAAATTTAGAGAACACGCTGTGCTCTAATTCACTCAGCAAAGAACGTAGATAATGTACGTTCTTTGCACACAGTTTGTAAAAATTTGCGCCTAATTGCATGCAACTCAAAGGTACAGGGTGCTCCCGATTAAATATAATTAATTTTGCTTTTTGTGTCAATACCAAAGAACGTAGATAATACCCAAGACAGACATGGGAGCTTATCTGCATTAACAGCCTTTATTGGTATTAACTCGTGCATTATTCTCTTCACTGCATTTCTATCTGGCAAAGCTGTCAAGTGGACAGGTGTATGTTCGGACAAATCAAACAGGTTTTTTGTTCCATCAAACCAAGAATGATAGAATACAAGATTGCGCAATCCCGTTGCAATATCTTGAGTAATAATAAACAAAGAATAGGGGGAGAATAGTGGGAAGAGAATAATGAGCAATTTGTAATTTTTCAAGGAGAAATGAATTTTTTTGGTGCTTAAGTATAAAACTATGAATAATAGAAAGAATGCATCAAACAAAAATTTATTGAGTGGTACCACTTCTGTTTCCGCGAAATTAAAATTAAAATCTACACCCAAGATAAGTGAATGCCACTGAAAATTGTTTCCTAATTCCCGTGCACCAGCAAACCGATTAAACTGTGTCAATCTAAATTTAGAGAACACCCTATGCTTTAAGCCGCATAGTTTATAAAAATTATGCGCCTAATTGCATGCAACACAAAGATAATTGATTTTGCTTTCTGGGTCAATATAATACTAACACATACGTCAGACGGCACACGCATTTTCACACAGAGTCGTTCTTGACGAATCAAAAACGTCTTACTTTTTTTTATATGGAGTTTTTATGGTAGTATTAGCGTAAGAGATTTGCTCTACCGCGGCTATAGATGTTTACACATCAAAAATCCATTGTTATGAGTTCCGTACTCATACAACATTGCTTTTGACAATCTTAAAAATTTGAACAAAAATTAAGTTGCTCCAAAATCGGTCGGGTTTAGACACAAATGTGTGGAAATACATATGTATATAATCACGTGTACAAAATAAAAACTCGATTAAAGCTGATGAAATTTTTGCAAAAAAAATGCATATGACCCATGGTTATGAGTAGCGTACTCATACAACATTGCTTTTGACAATCTTAAAAATATGAACAAAAATTAAGTTGCTCCAAAATCGGTCGGGTTTAGACACAAATGTGTGGAAATACATATGTATATAATCACGTGTACAAAATAAAAACTCGATTAAAGCTGATGAAATTTTTGCAAAAAAAATGCATATGACCCATGGTTATGAGTAGCGTACTCATACAACATTGCTTTTGACAATCTTAAAAATATGAACACAAATTAAGTTGCTCCAAAATCGGTCGGGTTTAGACACAAATGTGTGGAAATACATATGTATATAATCACGTGTACAAAATAAAAACTCGATTAAAGCTGATGAAATTTTTGCAAAAAAAATTCATATGACCCATGGTTATGAGTAGCGTACTCATACAACATTGCTTTTGACAATCTGAAAAATTTGAACGAAAATTAAGTTGCTCCAAAATCGGTCGGGTTTAGACACAAATGTGTGGAAATACATACATATGTATATAATCACGTGTACAAAATAAAAACTCGATTAAAGCTGATGAAATTTTTGCAAAAAAAATTCATATGACCCATGGTTATGAGTAGCGTACTCATACAACATTGCTTTTGACAATCTTAAAAATATGAACAAAAATTAAGTTGCTCCAAAATCGGTCGGGTTTAGACACAAATGTGTGGAAATACATATGTATATAATCACGTGTACAAAATAAAAACTCGATTAAAGATGATGAAATTTTTGCAAAAAAAAAGATGTGAGTGTTTGAAATCAAGGTAGATGTGTAAACTGTTAAATTTGCAGTATTTAGAAATATTAACCCCTATATAATACTTTACAATCTCGTTAATAATGGTTGTATCTTTAAAGGTATCATGGGCATTCAAGGGTTAAGTCAATCATACATATTATTTTATTATTTATGTTGCAATAGTTAAAATAGGCTTAAGATAGCTAAAATAAGAAACGTACACCTTTGATTAAATACTGGTAAGTAGTCTGGAAAAAACGGCCAGCAGGCATAGCTTTAAGGTCGTTTTTAAACCACAAACTATCACACACAGCGCATGCGTATCCAAAGTCGTTGTCGATCATTTTTAATTTAAATTGTTTATGGGCATTAACATGGTTAAGATAATGCTCATATTGCAATTCAATGTTTTGGTAATTTGGTTGTTGTTGCTGTTGTAAATGTTGTTGTTGCTGTTGTTGTTGCTGCTGTAAATGTCCACGTAGCCTATTAATTTCTTTTTGGCGTTGACGTTCTCGGTAGGCACGTTGATATCCAGCGTTTCTGGATCTTCTTAATGATTGCGATGTTCTCTACAATAATAATTAATATTAGTATTTGACCTGTAATTTATTTAGAAACATGAATATTACCTGCATTTCGGTTATATACCTCCAGTTTAAACGTTTAATTTATTGTTTTAAAGAACACCAATCAGCTGAGTTGTAGAAACACAAAGCGATCAGCTGTTCAAAGTAGTACCAACGCAAAGCGAATAAAGGAATTTCAATCAAAATTTAGAGAACACGCTATGCTCTAATTCACTCAGCAAAGAACGTAGATAATATACGTTCTTTGCACACAGTTTGTAAAAATTTGCGCCTAATTGCATGCAACTCAAAGGTACAGGGTGCTCCCTATTAAATATAATTAATTTAGCTTTTTGTGTCAATACCAAAGAACGTAGATAATACCCAAGACAGACATGGGAGCTTATCTGCATTAACAGCCTTTATTGGTATTAACTCGTGCATTATTCTCTTCACTGCATTTCTATCTGGCAAAGCTGTCAAGTGGACAGGTGTATGTTCGGACAAATCAAACAGGTTTTTTGTTCCATCAAACCAAGAATGATAGAATACAAGATTGCGCAATCCCGTTGCGGATGAAATATCTTGAGTAATAATAAACAAAGAATAGGGGGAGAATAGTGGGAAGAGAATAATGAGCAATTTGCAATTTTTCAAGGAGAAATGAATTTATTGAGTGGTACCGCTTCTGTTTCCGCGAAATTAAAATTAAAATCTCCACCCAAGATAAGTGAATGCCACTGAAAATTGTTTCCTAATTCCCGTGCACCAGCAAACCGATTAAACTGTGTCAATCTAAATTTAGAGAACACCCTATGCTTTAAGCCGCATAGTTTATAAAAATTATGCGCCTAATTGCATGCAACACAAAGATAATTGATTTTGCTTTCTGGGTCAATATAATACTAACACATACGTCAGACGGCACACGCATTTTCACACAGAGTCGTTCTTGAACGTCTTACTTTTTTTTATATGGAGTTTTTATGGTAGTATTAGCGTAAGAGATTTGCCCTACCGCGGCTATAGATGTTTACACATCAAAAATCCATTGTTATGAGTAGCGTACTCATACAACATTGCTTTTGACAATCTGAAAAATTTGAACGAAAATTAAGTTGCTCCAAATCGGTCGGGTTTAGACACAAATGTGTGGAAATACATATATAATCACGTGTACAAAATAAAAACTCGATTAAAGCTGATGAAATTTTTGCAAAAAAAATTCATATGACCCATGGTTATGAGTAGCGTACTCATACAACATTGCTTTTGACAATCTTAAAAATATGAACAAAAATTAAGTTGCTCCAAAATCGGTCGGGTTTAGACACAAATGTGTGGAAATACATATGTATATAATCACGTGTACAAAATAAAAACTCGATTAAAGATGATGAAATTTTTGCAAAAAAAAAAGATGTGAGTGTTTGAAATCAAGGTAGATGTGTAAACTGTTAAATTTGCAGTATTTAGAAATATTAACCCCTATATAATACTTTACAATCTCGTTAATAATGGTTGTGTCTT
Organism: Philophylla caesio; assembly: GCA_963971545.1. Classification (NCBI taxonomy): domain Eukaryota; kingdom Metazoa; phylum Arthropoda; class Insecta; order Diptera; family Tephritidae; genus Philophylla; species Philophylla caesio. The sequence goes on from OZ020605.1 coordinate 59,003,176, forward strand.
TAAAGGTATCATGGGCATTCAAGGGTTAAGTCAATCATACATATTTATCTTGTTTAATTTTTAAAATTTAATTTATTTTATTATTTATGTTGCAATAGTTAAAATAGGCTTATGATAGCTAAAATAAGAAACGTATACCTTTGATTCAATACTGGTAAGTAGTCTGGAAAAAACCGCCAGCAGGCATAGCTTTAAGGTCGTTTTTAAACCACAAACTATCACACACAGCGCATGCGTATCCAAAGTCGTTGTCGATCATTTTTAATTTAAATTGTTTATGGGCATTAACATGGTTAAGATAATGCTCATATTGCAATTCAATGTTTTGGTAATTTGGTTGTTGTTGCTGTTGTAAATGTTGTTGTTGCTGTTGTTGTTGCTGCTGTAAATGTCCACGTAGCCTATTAATTTCTTTTTGGCGTTGACGTTCTCGGTAGGCACGTTGATATCCAGCGTTTCTGGATCTTCTTAATGATTGCGATGTTCTCTACAATAATAATTAATATTAGTATTTGACCTGTAATTTATTTAGAAACATGAATATTCCTGCATTTCGGTTATATACCTCCAGTTTAAACGTTTAATTTATTGTTTTAAAGAACACCAATCAGCTGAGTTGTAGAAACACAAAGCGATCAGCTGTTCAAAAGTAGTACCAACGCAAAGCGAATAAAGGAATTTCAATCAAAATTTAGAGAACACGCTGTGCTCTAATTCACTCAGCAAAGAACGTAGATAATGTACGTTCTTTGCACACAGTTTGTAAAAATTTGCGCCTAATTGCATGCAACTCAAAGGTACAGGGTGCTCCCGATTAAATATAATTAATTTTGCTTTTTGTGTCAATACCAAAGAACGTAGATAATACCCAAGACAGACATGGGAGCTTATCTGCATTAACAGCCTTTATTGGTATTAACTCGTGCATTATTCTCTTCACTGCATTTCTATATGCAAAGCTGTCAAGTGGACAGGTGTATGTTCGGACAAATCAAACAGGTTTTTTGTTCCATCAAACCAAGAATGATAGAATACAAGATTGCGCAATCCCGTTGCGGATGAAATATCTTGAGTAATAATAAACAAAGAATAGGGGGAGAATAGTGGGAAGAGAATAATGAGCAATTTGCAATTTTTCAAGGAGAAATGAATTTTTTTGGTGCTTAAGTATAAAACTATGAATAATAGAAAGAATGCATCAAACAAAAATTTATTGAGTGGTACCGCTTCTGTTTCCGCGAAATTAAAATTAAAATCTCCACCCAAGATAAGTGAATGCCACTGAAAATTGTTTCCTAATTACCGTGCACCAGCAAACCGATTAAACTGTGTCAATCTAAATTTAGAGAACACCCTATGCTTTAAGCCGCATAGTTTATAAAAATTATGCGCCTAATTGCATGCAACACAAAGATAATTGATTTTGCTTTCTGGGTCAATATAATACTAACACATACGTCAGACGGCACACGCATTTTCACACAGAGTCGTTCTTGACCAATCAAAAACGTCTTACTTTTTTTTATATGGAGTTTTTATGGTAGTATTAGCGTAAGAGATTTGCCCTACCGCGGCTATAGATGTTTACACATCAAAAATCCATTGTTATGAGTAGCGTACTCATACAACATTGCTTTTGACAATCTTAAAAATTTGAACAAAAATTAAGTTGCTCCAAAATCGGTCGGGTTTAGACACAAATGTGTGGAAATACATATATAATCACCTGTACAAAATAAAAACTCGATTAAAGCTGATGAAATTTTTGCAAAAAAAATCCATTGTTATGAATAGCGTACTCATACAACATTGCTTTTGACAATCTTAAAAATTTGAACAAAAATGAAGTTGCTCCAAAATCGGTCGGGTTTAGACTCAAATGTGTGGAAATACATATGTACATATATAATTTTTGCAAAAAAAATTCATATGACCCATGGTTATGAGTACCGTACTCGTACAACATTGCTTTTGACAATCTGAAAAGTTTGAACGAAAATTAAGTTGCTCCAAAATCGGTCGGGTTTAGACTCAAATGTGTGGAAATACATATATAATCACTTGTACAAAATAAAAACTCGATTAAAGATGATGAAATTTTTCCAAAAAAAATTCATATGACGCATTGTTATGAGTAGCGTACTCATACAACATTGCTTTTGACAATCTTAAAAATTTGAACAAAAATTAAGTTGCTCCAAAATCGGTCGGGTTTAGACTCAAATGTGTGGAAATACATATATAATCACGTGTACAAAATTAAAACTCGATTAAAGCTGATGAAATTTTTGCAAAAAAAATTCATATGACCCATGGTTATGAGTAGCGTACTCATACAACATTGCTTTTGACAATCTGAAAAATTTGAACGAAAATTAAGTTGCTCCAAAATCGGTCGGGTTTAGACTCAAATGTGTGGAAATACATATGTATATAATTTTTGCAAAAAAAATTCATATGACCCATGGTTATGAGTACCGTACTCGTACAACATTGCTTTTGACAATCTGAAAAATTTGAACGAAAATTAAGTTGCTCCAAAATCGGTCGGGTTTAGACTCAAATGTGTGGAAATACATATATAATCACTTGTACAAAATAAAAACTCGATTAAAGATGATGAAATTTTTCCAAAAAAAATTCATATGACGCATTGTTATGAGTAGCGTACTCATACAACATTGCTTTTGACAATCTGAAAAATTTGAACGAAAATTAAGTTGCTCCAAAATCGGTCGGGTTTAGACTCAAATATGTGGAAATACATATATAATCACGTGTACAAAATAAAAACTCGATTAAAGATGATGAAATTTTTGCAAAAAAAAAGATGTGAGTGTTTGAACTCAAGGTAGATGTGTAAACTGTTAAATTTGCAGTATTTAGAAATATTAACCCCTATATAATACTTTACAATCTCGTTAATAATGGTTGTATCTTTAAAGGTATCATGGGCATTCAAGGGTTAAGTCAATCATACATATTTATCTTGTTTAATTTTTAAAATTTAATTTATTTTATTATTTATGTTGCAATAGTTAAAATAGGCTTATGATAGCTAAAATAAGAAACGTACACCTTTGATTCAATACTGGTAAGTAGTCTGGAAAAAACGGCCAGCAGGCATAGCTTTAAGGTCGTTTTTAAACCACAAACTATCACACACAGCGCATGCGTATCCAAAGTCGTTGTCGATCATTTTTAATTTAAATTGTTTATGGGCATTAACATGGTTAAGATAATGCTCATATTGCAATTCAATGTTTTGGTAATTTGGTTGTTGTTGCTGTTGTAAATGTTGTCGTTGCTGCTGTAAATGTCCACGTAGCCTATTAATTTCTTTTTGGCGTTGACGTTCTCGGTAGGCACGTTGATATCCAGCGTTTCTGGATCTTCTTAATGATTGCGATGTTCTCTACAATAATAATTAATATTAGTATTTGACCTGTAATTTATTTAGAAACATGAATATTACCTGCATTTCGGTTATATACCTCCAGTTTAAACGTTTAATTTATTGTTTTAAAGAACACCAATCAGCTGAGTTGTAGAAACACAAAGCGATCAGCTGTTCAAAAGTAGTACCAACGCAAAGCGAATAAAGGAATTTCAATCAAAATTTAGAAAACACGCTGTGCTCTAATTCACTCAGCAAAGAACGTAGATAATGTACGTTCTTTGCACACAGTTTGTAAAAATTTGCGCCTAATTGCATGCAACTCAAAGGTACAGGGTGCTCCCGATTAAATATAATTAATTTTGCTTTTTGTGTCAATACCAAAGAACGTAGATAATACCCAAGACAGACATGGGAGCTTATCTGCATTAACAGCCTTTATTGGCATTAACTCGTGCATTATTCTCTTCACTGCATTTCTATCTGGCAAAGCTGTCAAGTGGACAGGTGTATGTTCGGACAAATAAAACAGGTTTTTTGTTCCATCAAACCAAGAATGATAGAATACAAGATTGCGCAATCCCGTTGCGGATGAAATATCTTGAGTAATAATAAACAAAGAATAGGGGGAGAATAGTGGGAAGAGAATAATGAGCAATTTACAATTTTTCAAGGAGAAATGAATTTTTTTGGTGCTTAAGTATAAAACTATGAATAATAGAAAGAATGCATCAAGCAAAAATTTATTGAGTGGTACCGCTTCTGTTTCCGCGAAATTAAAATTAAAATCTCCACCCAAGATAAGTGAATGCCACTGAAAATTGTTTCCTAATTACCGTGCACCAGCAAACCGATTAAACTGTGTCAATCTAAATTTAGAGAACACCCTATGCTTTAAGCCGCATAGTTTATAAAAATTATGCGCCTAATTGCATGCAACACAAAGATAATTGATTTTGCTTTCTGGGTCAATATAATACTATAACACATACGTCAGACGGCACACGCATTTTCACACAGAGTCGTTCTTGACCAATCAAAAACGTCTTACTTTTTTTTATATGGAGTTTTTATGGTAGTATTAGCGTAAGAGATTTGCCCTACCGCGGCTATAGATGTTTACACATCAAAAATCCATTGTTATGAGTAGCGTACTCATACAACATTGCTTTTGACAATCTTAAAAATTTGAACAAAAATTAAGTTGCTCCAAAATCGGTCGGGTTTAGACACAAATGTGTGGAAATACATATATAATCACGTGTACAAAATAAAAACTCGATTAAAGCTGATGAAATTTTTGCAAAAAAAATCCATTGTTATGAATAGCGTACTCATACAACATTGCTTTTGACAATCTTAAAAATTTGAACAAAAATTAAGTTGCTCCAAAATCGGTCGGGTTTAGACTCAAATGTTTGGAAATACATATGTATATAATTTTTGCAAAAAAAATTCATATGACCCATGGTTATGAGTACCGTACTCATACAACATTGCTTTTGACAATCTGAAAAATTTGAACGAAAATTAAGTTGCTCCAAAATCGGTCGGGTTTAGACTCAAATGTGTGGAAATACATATATAATCACTTGTACAAAATAAAAACTCGATTAAAGATGATGAAATTTTTCCAAAAAAAATTCATATGACGCATTGTTATGAGTAGCGTACTCATACAACATTGCTTTTGACAATCTTAAAAATTTGAACAAAAATTAAGTTGCTCCAAAATCGGTCGGGTTTAGACTCAAATGTGTGGAAATACATATATAATCACGTGTACAAAATTAAAACTCGATTAAAGCTGATGAAATTTTTGCAAAAAAAAGTCATATGACCCATGGTTATGAGTAGCGTACTCATACAACATTGCTTTTGACAATCTTCAAAATTTGAACAAAAATTAAGTTGCTCCAAAATCGGTCGGGTTTAGACACAAATGTGTGGAAATACATATATAATCACTTGTACAAAATAAAAATTCGATTAAAGCTGATGAAATTTTTGCAAAAAATATTCATATGACCCATGGTTATGAGTAGCGTACTCATACAACATTGCTTTTGACAATCTTAAAAATTTGAACAAAAATTAAGTTGCTCCAAAATCGGTCGGGTTTAGACTCAAATGTGTGGAAATACATATATAATCACTTGTACAAAATAAAAACTCGATTAAAGATGATGAAATTTTTGCAAAAAAAATTCATATGACACATGGTTATGAGTAGCGTACTCATACAACATTGCTTTTGACAATCTTCAAAATTTGAACAAAAATTAAGTTGCTCCAAAATCGGTCGGGTTTAGACACAAATGTGTGGAAATACATATATGTATAATCACGTGTACAAAATTAAAACTCGATTAAAGCTGATGAAATTTTTGCAAAAAAAATTCATATGACCCATGGTTATGACAGAGAACGTTTAATAATGAGAAGGTGCATTTCGTATACGATAAAAATAAATTTGTGAAACGCGCGCGCTAGGGAATCCAGAATGTTATTGCACAGAGATTTAGCAGAAGAATTTCACTAAATTTCTGTAAACTTGCATTTTTCTGCTCAAATTTAATGTGAGAAATGTTGCAGGTACATATGTTGCACAAATATGTTTACAAAAATTTGTGGTTTTGCCGACGGCATTACGCCTGCGTGTTATGAATAAATATTGACAATTTCTAATTAAAGGCAATTGATATTATTTTATATAGATTTTTAAGAGTAATGAACCTCATTGGTAATTTAAGGTATTGAAAAAAAATTACTAAGAGATTGAATTTATTTAATTTGTATTTGGCTAGTCACAATGCAAATTCGTAAATTCGTGCTCATGCTCGTTTCCCTATTTTACTTTTAAATATGAATTATGTAATAATTTAGTCTAAAATTATTGTTCTTGCACACACTTGTTACACGATTACAATTTTAAGATGTTTTGTGAGAATTAGTATTCGCGGTTTGTCAAAATGCAAATTCGCGAAAAGTTTCCATATAATGCCCTTTTATTTATTTTCAAATAAATTACTGAAGTTTTTGAGACAGTATTTAAGTTCAACTTTTTAAAATATTGAAATAACATTTTAATTTCATATTTTAATTGATTTCTAGCGTTTGTTCTCCACAAAAAAATAATATTTATGTATGTACTTTGTTGTCTGCCATACAAATCTGTGTTTACAGTACATCCCTCTTACAAGCGGCATAAAAATATATCTGCCCGCACTCATAATCGAAGAAATTTACTTAAAATTTATACTTTGGTATAAAAATATAACCACCTGCTGTTAAGCGCCAATTGCATATGGGGCGCATTTAATAACAATGCAAATTGAACTTTTAATTAAAAAGAAACTCTCATCAGGAATAAAATTGTTGGGAAGAAGTGTTGACGCATATAAACAACAAATACTGTATACAAATTGGCAAAATCCAAATTTTTTCAGCAAACTGCTTCAAACCGCAATTAAGATCAACCGACACTAAGGGCCAGTTTTTCAGTGCTGGTTTAAACTCAGTTTAAACGGAGTTTAGTTAAACTCAGATTAAATTTAAACTAAGTTTAAACTGGACAGTTGTTTTTCAGTGCAAGTTTAAGGCCGCAGTTAACATTGGCCATTTTGTAAGGCAACATTGTTTTTTTCTTTATCTAGATAAGACAACAGCTGATGTTTGTTGACAATTTGATGCCATTGCTAAATAATCCTTTTCGTCAAAAATATCAAAATGATTCGGATGAGTAGATATTACTCTTTTTCTTCTTAATATAGTAATTGTAAGTATTTCGCTTACTTCTGTGTCACCCTTGTCACTTTCACCAGAGGAAATATCCATTTTTTTTAAATAAAAATTCAATTAGAGGACCTTGCGGTCAAATATTTGTTGCAACCAAAATAAAGTAGTTGGCGAACAGCTGATTCGTTAAACGGAGTTTAACCGTGCCAGATCGGCCGTTTAAACTTAGTTTAAACTACGTTTAAAGTTGACTGAAAAACAAGCATGCTGAGTTTAAACTTAGTTTAAACGGCAAACAGAGTTTAACTTGCACTGAAAAACTGGCCCTAAGAAGCTCTATAGTGTGATGAATAGAGTTGAAGCAATAATCGAACGTTTTTGTTTTGGCACGAGTTCGATGCCAGCAGCCACCGAATTTGCAAATTTGGTGGCTGATTTATATTTGTCTTTTTCAATTTTTGTCATCATGCAAAAGAAGAAGAAGAATGATTATGGAGCAAGGGCGGGTAGAAGCGCAAGTGAAACTATTTGCTTGATTCGAGCTGCGCACTTTTGTTCAACTCGCGCAAATTTACTTTTTGCTTGCGACGATAGACAAGACAACTTGAAGGGAAAGGGTTTTATGCACTTTGTTGTCGATCTTCAACTAGCGAAGAGAATTTCAGACTTCATAAGTTTTGTGTGGACAATGCAAGTGTGGGAAGGGAAAGAGTTTTCAGCACTTGGGTGCCAATTTTCATTTCGACATCAGCGGATGGTCAAATTGAAGATTTTATAATTTTTGTCATCGTCGCGAACAATAATGGTTTGTGGACGGCACATGCGCGTAGCGGGGAAAGTGTGCAAAATGCGCACAAATTAGGAATGAAGCCAATTTATGAGAATGAATGAGTTAGAAGCGCATGTGCAAATGATGACATACATATGTATGTACATATATTATTATTATGCATATTTTTGAATTGTATGTATGTACATACATACATACTATGTACATATACATACATACATATGTGCATATGTGCATATGTATGTGTGTAAATAAATGTGAGGTATATAGAACTAGCATATAGAGTTATATGTAATAAATGTTGTTTAGATATGTATACATATACATACATATATGTAAATAACATTATTTTGAATATAAATGCATAAAATATATACGAGTATTTTCTCAATGAAAATATGAATTAAAGAGCATTTATTCAATCAAAATTATTGCAACAAAAGAAATTCATTTTCTGACACAAAATGAAGATGCATAAACAAAATCTGAATAATTTCGCATTTCGTCTTTTATCGATGCAAATAACGGAAAATATGAAAGAGCAGGCGTCCTGTTAAAAGAATTTTGCTACTCAAGTACTTAATTGTCCACAAACACTTTAATTTATTCTGTGGCATTACCGTGTGAAATGACGGCAACAAATTTATTGCTTACTCTATTTTTTCCGAGTTCAACTCCCAGCCGCTTATGTACATTTAACAACTTTTTAAAATTTTTCCTTTTTTTTAGTTTTAAATATACATAAATTATTTTAATTATATAATATATGTACATATATTAAGTATTCGCTACAATTCTTTTCCAGTAAAAGGAAGCAATTACATTCTTCATTTTCTTTTGTAAAATTCCTACAGAAAATGTTTTGGTTTTCCCAAAAGAAAAGAGATTCTTATTTTTTTACGATTTAAATATGTAGGTTTTTGCATTATTAAAATAAGGGAAAGTGAGAAAATCATTGGTCAAAAAGCTAGAAAAGTATAAGTTTTCTTAAAAGTAAACTCGCAACAAATGTCTCTATCAACATTTAGTTGACGCGTATTTTTCGTTTCTTAACATACATTTTTACATTTTTTCGCCTTTAAAATTTCTCTGGTAATCAAAATGTTAAATTCCTCTGCCTAATTCTTTCAAATCTGTTAGCATTCTTCAGCAAATAGTTTCCAAATACGAAATGCACCTTCTCATTATTGTACGTTCTCTGGTTATGAGTAGCGTACTCATACAACATTGCTTTTGACAATCTTAAAAATATAAACAAAAATTAAGTTGCTCCAAAATCGGTCGGGTTTAGACACAAATGTGTGGAAATACATATGTATATAATCACGTGTACTAAATAAAAACTCGATTAAAGATGATGAAATTTTTGCAAAAAAAAAGATGTGAGTGTTTGAAATCAAGGTAGATGTGTAAACTGTTAAATTTGCAGTATTTACAAATATTAACCCCTATATAATACTTTACAATCTCGTTAATAATGGTTGTATCTTTAAAGGTATCATGGGCATTCAAGGGTTAAGTCAATCATACATATTTATCTTGTTTAATTTTTAAAATTTAATTTATTTTATTATTTATGTTGCAATAGTTAAAATAGGCTTATGATAGCTAAAATAAGAAACGTACACCTTTGATTCAATACTGGTAAGTAGTCTGGAAAAAACGGCCAGCAGGCATAGCTTTAAGGTCGTTTTTAAACCACAAACTATCACACACAGCGCATGCGTATCCAAAGTCGTTGTCGATCATTTTTAATTTAAATTGTTTATGGGCATTAACATGGTTAAGATAATGCTCATATTGCAATTCAATGTTTTGGTAATTTGGTTGTTGTTGTTGTTGCTGCTGTAAATGTCCACGTAGCCTATTAATTTTTTTTTGGCGTTGACGTTCTCGGTAGGCACGTTGATATCCAGCGTTTCTGGATCTTCTTAATGATTGCGATGTTCTCTACAATAATAATTAATATTAGTATTTGACCTGTAATTTATTTAGAAACATGAATATTACCTGCATTTCGGTTATATACCTCCAGTTTAAACGTTTAATTTATTGTTTTAAAGAACACCAATCAGCTGAGTTGTAGAAACACAAAGCGATCAGCTGTTCAAAAGTAGTACCAACGCAAAGCGAATAAAGGAATTTCAATCAAAATTTAGAGAACACGCTGTGCTCTAATTCACTCAGCAAAGAACGTAGATAATGCACGTTCTTTGCACACAGTTTGTAAAAATTTGCGCCTAATTGCATGCAACTCAAAGGTACAGGGTGCTCCCGATTAAATATAATTAATTTTGCTTTTTGTGTCAATACCAAAGAACGTAGATAATACCCAAGACAGACATGGGAGCTTATCTGCATTAACAGCCTTTATTGGTATTAACTCGTGCATTATTCTCTTCACTGCATTTCTATCTGGCAAAGCTGTCAAGTGGACAGGTGTATGTTCGGACAAATCAAACAGGTTTTTTGTTCCATCAAACCAAGAATGATAGAATACAAGATTGCGCAATCCCGTTGCGGATGAAATATCTTGAGTAATAATAAACAAAGAATAGGGGGAGAATAGTGGGAAGAGAATAATGAGCAATTTGCAATTTTTCAAGGAGAAATGAATTTTTTTGGTGCTTAAGTATAAAACTATGAATAATAGAAAGAATGCATCAAACAAAAATTTATTGAGTGGTACCGCTTCTGTTTCCGCGAAATTAAAATTAAAATCTCCACCCAAGATAAGTGAATGCCACTGAAAATTGTTTCCTAATTCCCGTGCACCAGCAAACCGATTAAACTGTGTCAATCTAAATTTAGAGAACACCCTATGCTTTAAGCCGCATAGTTTATAAAAATTATGCGCCTAATTGCATGCAACACAAAGATAATTGATTTTGCTTTCTGGGTCAATATAATACTAACACATACGTCAGGCGGCACACGCATTTTCACACAGAGTCGTTCTTGACCAATCAAAAACGTCTTACTTTTTTTTATATGGAGTTTTTATGGTAGTATTAGCGTAAGAGATTTGCCCTACCGCGGCTATAGATGTTTACACATCAAAAATCCATTGTTATGAGTAGCGTACTCATACAACATTGCTTTTGACAATCTTAAAAATTTGAACAAAAATTAAGTTGCTCCAAAATCGGTCGGGTTTAGACACAAATGTGTGGAAATACATATATAATCACGTGTACAAAATAAAAACTCGATTAAAGCTGATGAAATTTTTGCAAAAAAAATCCATTGTTATGAATAGCGTACTCATACAACATTGCTTTTGACAATCTTAAAAATTTGAACAAAAATTAAGTTACTCCAAAATCGGTCGAGTTTAGACTCAAATGTGTGGAAATACATATATAATTTTTGCAAAAAAAATTCATATGACCCATGGTTAAGAGTACCGTACTCATACAACATTGCTTTTGACAATCTTCAAAATTTGAACGAAAATTAAGTTGCTCCAAAATCGGTCGGGTTTAGACTCAAATGTGTGGAAATACATATATAATCACTTGTACAAAATAAAAACTCGATTAAAGATGATGAAATTTTTCCAAAAAAAATTCATATGACGCATTGTTATGAGTAGCGTACTCATACAACATTGCTTTTGACAATCTTAAAAATTTGAACAAAAATTAAGTTGCTCCAAAATCGATCGGGTTTAGACTCAAATGTGTGGAAATACATATATAATCACGTGTACAAAATTAAAACTCGATTAAAGCTGATGAAATTTTTGCAAAAAAAATTCATATGACCCATGGTTATGAGTAGCGTACTCATACAACATTGCTTTTGACAATCTTCAAAATTTGAACAATAATTAAGTTGCTCCAAAATCGGTCGGGTTTAGACACAAATGTGTGGAAATACATACATATATAATCACGTGAACAAAATAAAAATTCGATTAAAGCTGATGAAATTTTTGCAAAAAAAATTCATATGACCCATGGTTATGAGTAGCGTACTCATACAACATTGCTTTTGACAATCTTAAAAATTTGAACAAAAATTAAGTTGCTCCAAAATCGGTCGGGTTTAGACTCAAATGTGTGGAAATAGATATGTATGTATGTATATAATCACGTGTACAAAATAAAAACTCGATTAAAGATGATGAAATTTTTGCAAAAAAAATCCATTGTTATGAGTAGCGTACTCATACAACATTGCTTTTGACAATCTTAAAAATTTGAACAAAAATTAAGTTGCCCCAAAATCGGTCGGGTTTGGACTCAAATGTGTGGAAATGCATATACATATAATCACGTGTACAAAATTAAAACTCGATTAAAGCTGATGAAATTTTTGAAAAAAAATTAATATGACCCATGGTTATGAGTAGCGTACTCATACAACATTGCTTTTGACAATCTTAAAAATTTGAACAAAAATTAAGTTGCTCCAAAATCGGTCGGGTTTAGACTCAAATGTGTGGAAATACATATACATATAATCACGTGTACAAAATAAAAACTCGATTAAAGATGATGAAATTTTTGCAAAAAAAATTCATATGACCCATTGTTATGAGTAGCGTACTCATACAACATTGCTTTTGACAATCTTAAAAATTTGAACAAAAATTAAGTTGCTCCAAAATCGGTCGGGTTTAGACACAAATGTGTGGAAATACATATGTATGTATATAATCACGTGTACAAAATAAAAACTCGATTAAAGCTGATGAAAGTTTTCCAAAAAAAATTCTATGACCCATTGTTATGAGCAGCGTACTCATACAACATTGCTTTTGACAATCTTCAAAGTTTGAACAAAAATTAAGTTGCTCCAAAATCGGTCGGGTTTAGACTCCAATGTGTGGAAATACATACATATGTACATATATAATCACGTGTACAAAATAAAAACTCGATTAAAGATGATGAAATTTTTGCAAAAAAAATCCATTGTTATGAGTAGCGTACTCATACAACATTGCTTTTGACAATCTTAAAAATTTGAACAAAAATCAAGTTGCTCCAAAATCGGTCCAGTTTAGACTCAAATGTGTGGAAATACATATATAACCACGTGTGCAAAATAAAAACTCGATTAAAGATGATGAAATTTTTCCAAAAAAAATTCATATGACCCATGGTTATGAGTAGCGTACTCATACAACATTGCTTTTGACAATCTTCAAAATTTGAACAAAAATTAAGTTGCTCCAAAATCGGTCGGGTTTAGACACAAATGTGTGGAAATACATATATAATCACGTGTACAAAATAAAAACTCGATTAAAGCTGATGAAATTTTTGCAAAAAAAATTCATATGACCCATGGTTATGAGTAGCGTACTCATACAACATTGCTTTTGACAATCTTCAAAATTTGAACAAAAATTAAGTTGCTCCAAAATCGGTCGGGTTTAGACACAAATGTGTGGAAATACATATGTACAAAATAAAAACTCGATTAAAGCTGATGAAATTATTGCAAAAAAAATTCATATGACCCATGGTTATGAGTAGCGTACTCATACAACATTGCTTTTGACAATCTTAAAAATTTGAACATAAATTAAGTTGCTCCAAAATCGGTCGGGTTTAGACACAAATGTGTGGAAATACATATGTATGTATATAATCACGTGTACAAAATAAAAACTCGATTAAAGATGATGAAATTTTTGCAAAAAAAATCCATTGTTATGAGTAGCGTACTCATACAACATTGCTTTTGACAATCTTAAAAATTTGAACAAAAATTAAGTTGCACCAAAATCGGTCGGGTTTAGACACAAATGTGTGGAAATACATATATAATCACGTGTACAAAATAAAAACTCGATTAAAGCTGATGAAATTTTTGCAAAAAAAATTCATATGACCCATGGTTATGAGTAGCGTACTCATACAACATTGCTTTTGACAATCTTAAAAATTTGAACAAAAATTAAGTTGCTCCAAAATCGGTCGGGTTTAGACACAAATGTGTGGAAATACATATGTATATAATCACGTGTACAAAATAAAAACTCGATTAAAGATGATGAAATTTTTGCAAAAAAAATCCATTGTTATGAGTAGCGTACTCATAGAACATTGCTTTTGACAATCTTAAAAATTTGAACAAAAATTAAGTTGCTCCAAAATCGGTCGGGTTTAGACTCAAATGTGTGGAAATACATATACATATAATCACGTTTACAAAATAAAAACTCGATTAAAGCTGATGAAATTTTTGCAAAAAAAATTCATATGACCCATGGTTATGAGTAGCGTACTCATACAACATTGCTTTTGACAATCTTAAAAATTTGAACAAAAATTAAGTTGCTCCAAAATCGGTCGGGTTTAGACACAAATGTGTGGAAATACATATACATATAATCACGTTTACAAAATAAAAACTCGATTAAAGCTGATGAAATTTTTGCAAAAAAAATTCATATGACCCATGGTTATGAGTAGCATACTCATACAACGTTGCTTTTGACAATCTTCAAAATTTGAACAAAAATTAAGTTGCTCCAAAATCGGTCGGGTTTAGACACAAATGTGTGGAAATACATATATAATCACGTGTACAAAATAAAAATTCGATTAAAGCTGATGAAATTTTTGCAAAAAAAATTCATATGACCCATGGTTATGAGTAGCGTACTCATACAACATTGCTTTTGACAATCTTAAAAATTTGAACAAAAATTAAGTTGCTCCAAAATCGGTCGGGTTTACACTCAAATGTGTGGAAATACATACATATGTATATGTATAATCACTTGTACAAAATAAAAGCTCGATTAAAGATGATGAAATTTTTCCAAAAAAAATTCATATGACGCATTGTTATGAGTAGCATACTCATACAACATTGCTTTTGACAATCTGAAAAATTTGAACAAAAATTAAGTTGCTCCAAAATCGGTCGGGTTTAGACTCAAATGTGTGGAAATACATATGTATGTATATAATCACGTGTACAAAATTAAAACTCGATTAAAGATGATGAAATTTTTGCAAAAAAAATTCATATGACCCATGGTTATGAGTAGCGTACTCATACAACATTGCTTTTGACAATCTTCAAAATTTGAACAAAAATTAAGTTGCTCCAAAATCGGTCGGGTTTAGACACAAATGTGTGGAAATACATATATGTATAATCACGTGTACAAAATAAAAACTCGATTAAAGCTGATGAAATTTTTGCAAAAAAAATTCATATGACCCATGGTTATGAGTAGCGTACTCATACAACATTGCTTTTGACAATCTTAAAAATTTGAACAAAAATTAAGTTGCTCCAAAATCGGTCGGGTTTAGACACAAATGTGTGGAAATACATATGTATGTATATAATCACGTGTACAAAATTAAAACTCGATTAAAGATGATGAAATTTTTGCAAAAAAAATCCATTGTTATGAGTAGCGTACTCATACAACATTGCTTTTGACAATCTTAAAAATTTGAACAAAAATTAAGTTGCTCCAAAATCGGTCGGGTTTAGACACAAATGTGTGGAAATACATATGTATATAATCACGTGTACAAAATAAAAACTCGATTAAAGCTGATGAAATTTTTGAAAAAAAATTTATATGACCCATGGTTATGAGTAGCGTACTCATACAACATTGCTTTTGACAATCTTAAAAATTTGAACAAAAATTAAGTTGCTCCAAAATCGGTCGGGTTTAGACTCAAATGTGTGGAAATACATACATATGTATATAATCACGTGTACAAAATAAAAACTCGATTAAAGCTGATGAAAATTGAGTTGCTCCAAAATCGGTCGGGTTTAGACTCAAATGTGTGGAAATACATATATAATCACTTGTACAAAATAAAAACTCGATTAAAGCTGATGAAATTTTTGCAAAAAAAATTCATATGACTCATGGTTATGAGTAGCGTACTCATACAACATTGCTTTTGACAATCTTAAAAATTTGAACAAAAATTAAGTTGCCCCCAAATCGGTCGGGTTTAGACACAAATGTGTGGAAATACATATATAATCACGTTTACAAAATAAAAACTCGATTAAAGCTGATGAAATTTTTGCAAAAAAAATTCATATGACCCATGGTTATGAGTAGCGTACTCATACAACATTGCTTTTGACAATCTTAAAAATTTGAACAAAAATTAAGTTGCTCCAAAATCGGTCGGGTTTAGACTCAAATGTGTGGAAATACATATATAATCACTTGTACAAAATAAAAACTCGATTAAAGATGATGAAATTTTTCCAAAAAAAATTCATATGACGCATTGTTATGAGTAGCGTACTCATACAACATTGCTTTTGACAATCTTCAAAATTTGAACAAAAATTAAGTTGCTCCAAAATCGGTCGGGTTTAGACTCAAATGTGTGGAAATACATATGTATGTATATAATCACGTGTACAAAATTAAAACTCGATTAAAGATGATGAAATTTTTGCAAAAAAAATTCATATGACCCATGGTTATGAGTAGCGTACTCATACAACATTGCTTTTGACAATCTTCAAAATTTGAACAAAAATTAAGTTGCTCCAAAATCGGTCGGGTTTAGACACAAATGTGTGGAAATACATATATAATCACGTGTACAAAATAAAAACTCGATTAAAGCTGATGAAATTTTTGCAAAAAAAATTCATATGACCCATGGTTATGAGTAGCGTACTCATACAACATTGCTTTTGACAATCTTAAAAATTTGAACAAAAATTAAGTTGCTCCAAAATCGGTCGGGTTTAGACACAAATGTGTGGAAATACATATGTATGTATATAATCACGTGTACAAAATTAAAACTCGATTAAAGATGATGAAATTTTTCCAAAAAAAATTTATATGACCCATGGTTATGAGTAGCGTACTCATACAACATTGCTTTTGACAATCTTAAAAATTTGAACAAAAATTAAGTTGCTCCAAAATCGGTCGGGTTTAGACACAAATGTGTGGAAATACATATGTATATAATCACGTGTACAAAATAAAAACTCGATTAAAGCTGATGAAATTTTTGAAAAAAAATTTATATGACCCATGGTTATGAGTAGCGTACTCATACAACATTGCTTTTGACAATCTTAAAAATTTGAACAAAAATTAAGTTGCTCCAAAATCGGTCGGGTTTAGACTCAAATGTGTGGAAATACATATGTATATAATCACGTGTACAAAATAAAAACTCGATTAAAGCTGATGAAAATTGAGTTGCTCCAAAATCGGTCGGGTTTAGACTCAAATGTGTGGAAATACATATATAATCACTTGTACAAAATAAAAACTCGATTAAAGCTGATGAAATTTTTGCAAAAAAAATTCATATGACTCATGGTTATGAGTAGCGTACTCATACAACATTGCTTTTGACAATCTTAAAAATTTGAACAAAAATTAAGTTGCCCCCAAATCGGTCGGGTTTAGACACAAATGTGTGGAAATACATATATAATCACGTTTACAAAATAAAAACTCGATTAAAGCTGATGAAATTTTTGCAAAAAAAATTCATATGACCCATGGTTATGAGTAGCGTACTCATACAACATTGCTTTTGACAATCTTAAAAATTTGAACAAAAATTGAGTTGCTCCAAAATCGGTCGGGTTTAGACTCAAATGTGTGGAAATACATATATAATCACTTGTACAAAATAAAAACTCGATTAAAGCTGATGAAATTTTTGCAAAAAAAATTCATATGACCCATGGTTATGAGTAGCGTACTCATACAACATTGCTTTTGACAATCTTCAAAATTTGAACAAAAATTAAGTTGCTCCAAAATCGGTCGGGTTTAGACTCAAATGTGTGGAAATACATATATAATCACGTGTACAAAATAAAAACTCGATTAAAGATGATGAAATTTTTCCAAAAAAAATTCATATGACCCATGGTTATGAGTAGCGTACTCATACAACATTGCTTTTGACAATCTTCAAAATTTGAACAAAAATTAAGTTGCTCCAAAATCGGTCGGGTTTAGACACAAATGTGTGGAAATACATATGTATATAATCACGTGTACAAAATAAAAACTCGATTAAAGCTGATGAAATTTTTGAAAAAAAATTTATATGACCCATGGTTATGAGTAGCGTACTCATACAACATTGCTTTTGACAATCTTAAAAATTTGAACAAAAATTAAGTTGCTCCAAAATCGGTCGGGTTTAGACTCAAATGTGTGGAAATACATATGTATGTATATAATCACGTGTACAAAATTAAAACTCGATTAAAGATGATGAAATTTTTGCAAAAAAAATTCATATGACCCATGGTTATGAGTAGCGTACTCATACAACATTGCTTTTGACAATCTTCAAAATTTGAACAAAAATTAAGTTGCTCCAAAATCGGTCGGGTTTAGACACAAATGTGTGGAAATACATATATAATCACGTGTACAAAATAAAAACTCGATTAAAGCTGATGAAATTTTTGCAAAAAAAATTCATATGACCCATGGTTATGAGTAGCGTACTCATACAACATTGCTTTTGACAATCTTAAAAATTTGAACAAAAATTAAGTTGCTCCAAAATCGGTCGGGTTTAGACACAAATGTGTGGAAATACATATGTATGTATATAATCACGTGTACAAAATTAAAACTCGATTAAAGATGATGAAATTTTTCCAAAAAAAATTCATATGACCCATGGTTATGAGTAGCGTACTCATACAACATTGCTTTTGACAATCTTAAAAATTTGAACAAAAATTAAGTTGCTCCAAAATCGGTCGGGTTTAGACACAAATGTGTGGAAATACATATGTATATAATCACGTGTACAAAATAAAAACTCGATTAAAGCTGATGAAATTTTTGAAAAAAAATTTATATGACCCATGGTTATGAGTAGCGTACTCATACAACATTGCTTTTGACAATCTTAAAAATTTGAACAAAAATTAAGTTGCTCCAAAATCGGTCGGGTTTAGACTCAAATGTGTGGAAATACATATGTATATAATCACGTGTACAAAATAAAAACTCGATTAAAGCTGATGAAAATTGAGTTGCTCCAAAATCGGTCGGGTTTAGACTCAAATGTGTGGAAATACATATATAATCACTTGTACAAAATAAAAACTCGATTAAAGCTGATGAAATTTTTGCAAAAAAAATTCATATGACTCATGGTTATGAGTAGCGTACTCATACAACATTGCTTTTGACAATCTTAAAAATTTGAACAAAAATTAAGTTGCCCCCAAGTCGGTCGGGTTTAGACACAAATGTGTGGAAATACATATATAATCACGTTTACAAAATAAAAACTCGATTAAAGCTGATGAAATTTTTGCAAAAAAAATTCATATGACCCATGGTTATGAGTAGCGTACTCATACAACATTGCTTTTGACAATCTTAAAAATTTGAACAAAAATTGAGTTGCTCCAAAATCGGTCGGGTTTATACTCAAATGTGTGGAAATACATATATAATCACTTGTACAAAATAAAAACTCGATTAAAGCTGATGAAATTTTTGCAAAAAAAATTCATATGACCCATGGTTATGAGTAGCGTACTCATACAACATTGCTTTTGACAATCTTCAAAATTTGAACAAAAATTAAGTTGCTCCAAAATCGGTCGGGTTTAGACTCAAATGTGTGGAAATACATATATGTATAATCACGTGTACAAAATAAAAACTCGATTAAAGATGATGAAATTTTTCCAAAAAAAATTCATATGACCCATGGTTATGAGTAGCGTACTCATACATCATTGCTTTTGACAATCTTCAAAATTTGAACAAAAATTAAGTTGCTCCAAAATCGGTCGGGTTTAGACACAAATGTGTGGAAATACATATGTATATAATCACGTGTACAAAATAAAAACTCGATTAAAGATGATGAAATTTTTCCAAAAAAAATTCATATGACCCATGGTTATGAGTAGCGTACTCATACAACATTGCTTTTGACAATCTTCAAAATTTGAACAAAAATTAAGTTGCTCCAAAATCGGTCGGGTTTAGACACAAATGTGTGGAAATACATATGTACATAATCACGTGTACAAAATAAAAACTCGATTAAAGATGATGAAATTTTTCCAAAAAAAATTCATATGACCCATGGTTATGAGTAGCGTACTCATACAACATTGCTTTTGACAATCTTAAAAATTTGAACAAAAATTAAGTTGCTCCAAAATCGGTCGGGTTTAGACACAAATGTGTGGAAATACATATGTATATAATCACGTGTACAAAATAAAAACTCGATTAAAGCTGATGAAATTTTTGAAAAAAAATTTATATGACCCATGGTTATGAGTAGCGTACTCATACAACATTGCTTTTGACAATTTTAAAAATTTGAACAAAAATTAAGTTGCTCCAAAATCGGTCGGGTTTAGACTCAAATGTGTGGAAATACATATGTATGTATATAATCACGTGTACAAAATAAAAACTCGATTAAAGCTGATGAAATTTTTGAAAAAAAATTTATATGACCCATGGTTATGAGTAGCGTACTCATACAACATTGCTTTTGACAATCTTAAAAATTTGAACAAAAATTAAGTTGCTCCAAAATCGGTCGGGTTTAGACTCAAATGTGTGGAAATACATATGTATGTAATCACGTGTACAAAATAAAAACTCGATTAAAGCTGATGAAATTTTTGCAAAAAAAATTCATATGACCCATGGTTATGAGTAGCGTACTCATACAACATTGCTTTTGACAATCTTAAAAATTTGAACAAAAATTAAGTTGCTCCAAAATCGGTCGGGTTTAGACACAAATGTGTGGAAATACATATGTATATAATCACGTGTACAAAATAAAAACTCGATTAAAGCTGATGAAATTTTTGCAAAAAAAATTCATATGACCCATGGTTATGAGTAGCGTACTCATACAACATTGCTTTTGACAATCTTCAAAATTTGAACAAAAATTAAGTTGCTCCAAAATCGGTCGGGTTTAGACACAAATGTGTGGAAATACATATGTATATAATCACGTGTACAAAATAAAAACTCGATTAAAGCTGATGAAATTTTTGCAAAAAAAATTCATATGACCCATGGTTATGAGTAGCGTACTCATACAACATTGCTTTTGACAATCTTAAAAATTTGAACAAAAATTAAGTTGCTCCAAAATCGGTCGGGTTTAGACACAAATGTGTGGAAATACATATGTATGTATATAATCACGTGTACAAAATTAAAACTCGATTAAAGATGATGAAATTTTTGCAAAAAAAATCCATTGTTATGAGTAGCGTACTCATACAACATTGTTTTTGACACGACAAAATAAAAACTCGATTAAAGCTGATGAAATTTTTGCAAAAAAAATTCATATGACCCATGGTTATGAGTAGCGTACTCATACAACATTGCTTTTGACAATCTTCAAAATTTGAACAAAAATTAAGTTGCTCCAAAATCGGTCGGGTTTAGACTCAAATGTGTGGAAATACATATATAATCACGTGTACAAAATAAAAACTCGATTAAAGATGATGAAATTTTTCCAAAAAAAATTCATATGACCCATGGTTATGAGTAGCGTACTCATACAACATTGCTTTTGACAATCTTCAAAATTTGAACAAAAATTAAGTTGCTCCAAAATCGGTCGGGTTTAGACACAAATGTGTGGAAATACATATGTATATAATCACGTGTACAAAATAAAAACTCGATTAAAGATGATGAAATTTTTCCAAAAAAAATCCATATGACCCATGGTTATGAGTAGCGTACTCATACAACATTGCTTTTGACAATCTTAAAAATTTGAACAAAAATTAAGTTGCTCCAAAATCGGTCGGGTTTAGACACAAATGTGTGGAAATACATATGTATGTATATAATCACGTGTACAAAATAAAAACTCGATTAAAGATGATGAAATTTTTGCAAAAAAAATCCATTGTTATGAGTAGCGTACTCATACAACATTGCTTTTGACAATCTTAAAAATTTGAACAAAAATTAATTTGCTCCAAAATCGGTCGGGTTTAGACACAAATGTGTGGAAATACATATGTACATATGTATATAATCACGTGTACAAAATAAAAACTCGATTAAAGCTGATGAAATTTTTGAAAAAAAATTTATATGACCCATGGTTATGAGTAGCGTACTCATACAACATTGCTTTTGACCATCTTAAAAATTTGAACAAAAATTAAGTTGCTCCAAAATCGGTCGGGTTTAGACTCAAATGTGTGGAAATACATATGTATATAATCACGTGTACAAAATAAAAACTCGATTAAAGCTGATGAAATTTTTGAAAAAAAATTTATATGACCCATGGTTATGAGTAGCGTACTCATACAACATTGCTTTTGACAATCTTAAAAATTTGAACAAAAATTAAGTTGCTCCAAAATCGGTCGGGTTTAGACTCAAATGTGTGGAAATACATATGTATGTAATCACGTGTACAAAATAAAAACTCGATTAAAGCTGATGAAATTTTTGCAAAAAAAATTCATATGACCCATGGTTATGAGTAGCGTACTCATACAACATTGCTTTTGACAATCTTAAAAATTTGAACAAAAATTAAGTTGCTCCAAAATCGGTCGGGTTTAGACACAAATGTGTGGAAATACATATGTATGTATATAATCACGTGTACAAAATAAAAACTCGATTAAAGATGATGAAATTTTTGCAAAAAAAATCCATTGTTATGAGTAGCGTACTCATACAACATTGCTTTTGACAATCTTAAAAATTTGAACAAAAATTAAGTTGCTCCAAAATCGGTCGGGTTTAGACACAAATGTGTGGAAATACATATGTATATAATCACGTGTACAAAATAAAAACTCGATTAAAGCTGATGAAATTTTTGCAAAAAAATTCATATGACCCATGGTTATGAGTAGCGTACTCATACAACATTGCTTTTGACAATCTTCAAAATTTGAACAAAAATTAAGTTGCTCCAAAATCGGTCGGGTTTAGACACAAATGTGTGGAAATACATATGTATATAATCACGTGTACAAAATAAAAACTCGATTAAAGCTGATGAAATTTTTGCAAAAAAAATTCATATGACCCATGGTTATGAGTAGCGTACTCATACAACATTGCTTTTGACAATCTTAAAAATTTGAACAAAAATTAAGTTGCTCCCAAATCGGTCGGGTTTAGACACAAATGTGTGGAAATACATACATATGTATGTATATAATCACGTGTACAAAATAAAAACTCGATTAAAGATGGTGAAATTTTTGCAAAAAAAATCCATTGTTATGAGTAGCGTACTCATACAACATTGCTTTTGACAGTCTTAAAAATTTGAACAAAAATTAAGTTGCCCCAAAATCGGTCAGGTTTAGACACAAATGTGTGGAAATACATATATAATCACGTTTACAAAATAAAAACTCGATTAAAGCTGATGAAATTTTTGCAAAAAAAATTCATATGACCCATGGTTATGAGTAGCGTACTCATACAACATTGCTTTTGACAATCTTAAAAATTTGAACAAAAATTGAGTTGCTCCAAAATCGGTCGGGTTTAGACTCAAATGTGTGGAAATACATATATAATCACGTGTACAAAATAAAAACTCGATTAAAGCTGATGAAATTTTTGCAAAAAAAATTCATATGACCCATGGTTATGAGTAGCGTACTCATACAACATTGCTTTTGACAATCTTAAAAATTTGAACAAAAATTAAGTTGCCCCCAAATCGGTCGGGTTTAGACACAAATGTGTGGAAATACATATATAATCACGTTTACAAAATAAAAACTCGATTAAAGCTGATGAAATTTTTGCAAAAAAAATTCATATGACCCATGGTTATGAGTAGCGTACTCATACAACATTGCTTTTGACAATCTTAAAAATTTGAACAAAAATTGAGTTGCTCCAAAATCGGTCGGGTTTAGACTCAAATGTGTGGAAATACATATATGTATAATCACTTGTACAAAATAAAAACTCGATTAAAGCTGATGAAATTTTTGCAAAAAAAATTCATATGACCCATGGTTATGAGTAGCGTACTCATACAACATTGCTTTTGACAATCTTCAAAATTTGAACAAAAATTAAGTTGCTCCAAAATCGGTCGGGTTTAGACTCAAATGTGTGGAAATACATACATATATAATCACGTGTACAAAATAAAAACTCGATTAAAGATGATGAAATTTTTCCAAAAAAAATTCATATGACCCATGGTTATGAGTAGCGTACTCATACAACATTGCTTTTGACAATCTTCAAAATTTGAACAAAAATTAAGTTGCTCCAAAATCGGTCGGGTTTAGACACAAATGTGTGGAAATACATATGTATATAATCACGTGTACAAAATAAAAACTCGATTAAAGCTGATGAAATTTTTGCAAAAAAAATTCATATGACCCATGGTTATGAGTACCGTACTCATACAACATTGCTTTTGACAATCTGAAAAATTTGAGCAAAAATTAAGTTGCTCCAAAATCGGTCGGGTTTAGACTCAAATGTGTGGAAGTACATACATATATAATCACGTGTACAAAATTAAAAGTCGATAAAAGATGATGAAATTTTTGCAAAAAAAATTCATATGACCCATGGTTATGAGTAGCGTACTCATACAACATTGCTTTTGACAATCTTAAAAATTTGAACAAAAATTAAGTTGCTCCAAAATCGGTCGGGTTTAGACACAAATGTGTGGAAATACATATGTATGTATATAATCACGTGTACAAAATAAAAACTCGATTAAAGATGATAAAATTTTTGCAAAAAAAATCCATTGTTATGAGTAGCGTACTCATACAACATTGCTTTTGACAATCTTAAAAATTTGAACAAAAATTAAGTTGCCCCAAAATCGGTCGGGTTTAGACTCAAATGTGTGGAAATGCATATATAATCACGTGTACAAAATAAAAACTCGATTAAAGATGATGAAATTTTTGCAAAAAAAATCCATTGTTATGAGTAGCGTACTCATACAACATTGCTTTTGACAATCTTAAAAATTTGAACAAAAATTAAGTTGCTCCAAAATCGGTCGGGTTTAGACACAAATGTGTGGAAATACATATGTACATATATAATCACGTGTACAAAATAAAAACTCGATTAAAGCTGATGAAATTTTTGAAAAAAAATTCATATGACCCATGGTTATGAGTAGCGTACTCATACAACATTGCTTTTGACAATCTTCAAAATTTTAACAAAAATTAAGTTGCTCCAAAATCGGTCGAGTTTAGACTCAAATGTGTGGAAATATGTACATAAATAATCACTTGTACAAAATAAAAACTCGATTAAAGATGATGAAATTTTTGCAAAAAAAATTCATATGACCCATTGTTATGAGTAGCGTACTCATACAACATTGCTTTTGACAATCTTAAACATTTGAACAAAAATTAAGTGGCTCCAAAATCGGTCGGGTTTAGACACAAATTTGTGGAAATACATATATAATCACGTGTACAAAATAAAAACTCGATTAAAGCTGATGAAATTTTTCCAAAAAAAATTCTATGACCCATTGTTATGAGCAGCGTACTCATACAACATTTCTTTTGACAATCTTAAAAATTTGAACAAAAATTAAGTTGCTCCAAAATCGGTCGGGTTTAGACACAAATGTGTGGAAATACATATATAATCACGTGTACAAAATAAAAACTCGATTAAAGCTGATGAAATTTTTGCAAAAAAAATTCATATGACCCATGGTTATGAGTAGCGTACTCATACAACATTGCTTTTGACAATCTTAAAAATTTGAACAAAAATTAAGTTGCCCCCAAATCGGTCGGGTTTAGACACAAATGTGTGGAAATACATATATAATCACGTTTACAAAATAAAAACTCGATTAAAGCTGATGAAATTTTTGCAAAAAAAATTCATATGACCCATGGTTATGAGTAGCGTACTCATACAACATTGCTTTTGACAATCTTAAAAATTTGAACAAAAATTGAGTTGCTCCAAAATCGGTCGGGTTTAGACTCAAATGTGTGGAAATACATATATGTATAATCACTTGTACAAAATAAAAACTCGATTAAAGCTGATGAAATTTTTGCAAAAAAAATTCATATGACCCATGGTTATGAGTAGCGTACTCATACAACATTGCTTTTGACAATCTTCAAAATTTGAACAAAAATTAAGTTGCTCCAAAATCGGTCGGGTTTAGACTCAAATGTGTGGAAATACATACATATATAATCACGTGTACAAAATAAAAACTCGATTAAAGATGATGAAATTTTTCCAAAAAAAATTCATATGACCCATGGTTATGAGTAGCGTACTCATACAACATTGCTTTTGACAATCTTCAAAATTTGAACAAAAATTAAGTTGCTCCAAAATCGGTCGGGTTTAGACACAAATGTGTGGAAATACATATGTATATAATCACGTGTACAAAATAAAAACTCGATTAAAGCTGATGAAATTTTTGCAAAAAAAATTCATATGACCCATGGTTATGAGTACCGTACTCATACAACATTGCTTTTGACAATCTGAAAAATTTGAGCAAAAATTAAGTTGCTCCAAAATCGGTCGGGTTTAGACTCAAATGTGTGGAAGTACATACATATATAATCACGTGTACAAAATTAAAAGTCGATAAAAGATGATGAAATTTTTGCAAAAAAAATTCATATGACCCATGGTTATGAGTAGCGTACTCATACAACATTGCTTTTGACAATCTTAAAAATTTGAACAAAAATTAAGTTGCTCCAAAATCGGTCGGGTTTAGACACAAATGTGTGGAAATACATATGTATGTATATAATCACGTGTACAAAATAAAAACTCGATTAAAGATGATAAAATTTTTGCAAAAAAAATCCATTGTTATGAGTAGCGTACTCATACAACATTGCTTTTGACAATCTTAAAAATTTGAACAAAAATTAAGTTGCCCCAAAATCGGTCGGGTTTAGACTCAAATGTGTGGAAATGCATATATAATCACGTGTACAAAATAAAAACTCGATTAAAGATGATGAAATTTTTGCAAAAAAAATCCATTGTTATGAGTAGCGTACTCATACAACATTGCTTTTGACAATCTTAAAAATTTGAACAAAAATTAAGTTGCTCCAAAATCGGTCGGGTTTAGACACAAATGTGTGGAAATACATATGTACATATATAATCACGTGTACAAAATAAAAACTCGATTAAAGCTGATGAAATTTTTGAAAAAAAATTCATATGACCCATGGTTATGAGTAGCGTACTCATACAACATTGCTTTTGACAATCTTCAAAATTTTAACAAAAATTAAGTTGCTCCAAAATCGGTCGAGTTTAGACTCAAATGTGTGGAAATATGTACATAAATAATCACTTGTACAAAATAAAAACTCGATTAAAGATGATGAAATTTTTGCAAAAAAAATTCATATGACCCATTGTTATGAGTAGCGTACTCATACAACATTGCTTTTGACAATCTTAAACATTTGAACAAAAATTAAGTGGCTCCAAAATCGGTCGGGTTTAGACACAAATTTGTGGAAATACATATATAATCACGTGTACAAAATAAAAACTCGATTAAAGCTGATGAAATTTTTCCAAAAAAAATTCTATGACCCATTGTTATGAGCAGCGTACTCATACAACATTTCTTTTGACAATCTTAAAAATTTGAACAAAAATTAAGTTGCTCCAAAATCGGTCGGGTTTAGACACAAATGTGTGGAAATACATATGTATATAATCACGTGTTCAAAATAAAAACTCGATTAAAGATGATGAAATTTTTGCAAAAAAAATCCATTGTTATGAGTAGCGTACTCATACAACATTGCTTTTGACAATCTTAAAAATTTGAACAAAAATTAAGTGGCTCCAAAATCGGTCGGGTTTAGACACAAATTTGTGGAAATACATATATAATCACGTGTACAAAATAAAAACTCGATTAAAGCTGATGAAATTTCTCCAAAAAAAATTCTATGACCCATTGTTATGAGTAGCGTACTCATACAACATTGCTTTTGACAATCTTAAAAATTTGAACAAAAATTGAGTTGCTCCAAAATCGGTCGGGTTTAGACTCAAATGTGTGGAAAGACATATATAATCACGTGTTCAAAATTAAAACTCGATTAAAGATGATGAAATTTTTGCAAAAAAAATTCATATGACCCATGGTTATGAGTAGCGTACTCATACAACATTGCTTTTGACAATCTTAAAAATTTGAACAAAAATTAAGTTGCTCCAAAATCGGTCGGGTTTAGACACAAATGTGTGGAAATACATATATAATCACGTGTACAAAATAAAAACTCGATTAAAGCTGATGAAATTTTTCCAAAAAAAATTCATATGACGCATTGTTATGAGTAGCGTACTCATACAACATTGCTTTTGACAATCTTCAAAATTTGCACATAAATTAAGTTGCTCCAAAATCGGTCGGGTTTAGACTCAAATGTGTGGAAATACATATATAATCACGTGTACAAAATAAAAACTCGATTAAAGATGATGCAATTTTTGCAATAAAAATTCATATGACCCATGGTTATAAGTAGCGTACTCATACAACATTGCTTTTGACAATCTTCAAAATTTGAACAAAAATTAAGTTGCTCCAAAATCGGTCGGGTTTAGACTCAAATGTGTGTAAATACATATATAATCACGTGTACAAAATAAAAACTCGATTAAAGCTGATGAAATTTTTGCAAAAAAAATCCATTGTTATGAGTAGCGTACTCATACAACATTGCTTTTGACAATCTTAAAAATTTGAACAAAAATTAAGTTGCTCCAAAATCGGTCGGGTTTAGACTCAAATGTGTGGAAATACATATATAATCACTTGTACAAAATAAAAACTCGATTAAAGATGATGAAATTTTTGCAAAAAAAATTCATATGACCCATTGTTATGAGTAGCTTACTCATACAACATTGCTTTTGACAATCTTAAAAATTTGAACAAAAATTAAGTGGCTCCAAAATCGGTCGGGTTTAGACACAAATGTGTGGAAATACATATATAATCACGTGTACAAAATAAAAACTCGATTAAAGCTGATGAAATTTTTCCAAAAAAAATTCTATGACCCATTGTTATGAGTAGCGTACTCATACAACATTGCTTTTAACAATCTTCAAAGTTTGAACAAAAATTAAGTTGCTCCAAAATCGGTCGGGTTTAAACTCAAATGTGTGGAAATACATATGTATATAATCACGTGTACAAAATAAAAACTCGATTAAAGATGATGAAATTTTTGCAAAAAAAATTCATATGACCCATGGTTATGAGTAGCGTACTCATACAACATTGCTTTTGACAACCTTAAAAATTTGAACAATAATTAAGTTGCTCCAAAATCGGTCGGGTTTAGACTCAAATGTGTGGAAATACATATATAATCACTTGTACAAAATAAAAACTCGATTAAAGATGATGAAATTTTTGCAAAAAAAATCCATTGTTATGAGTAGCGTACTAATACAACATTGCTTTTGACAATCTTAAAAATTTGAACAAAAATTAAGTTGCTCCAAAATCGGTCGGGTTTAGACTCAAATGTGTGGAAATACATATATAATCACTTGTACAAAATAAAAACTCGATTAAAGATGATGAAATTTTTGCAAAAAAAATTCATATGACCCATTGTTATGAGTAGCGTACTCATACAACATTGCTTTTGACAATCTTAAAAATTTGAACAAAAATTAAGTGGCTCCAAAATCGGTCGGGTTTAGACACAAATGTGTGGAAATACATAAATAATCACGTGTACAAAATAAAAACTCGATTAAAGCTGATGAAATTTTTCCAAAAAAAATTCTATGACCCATTGTTATGAGTAGCGTACTCATACAACATTGCTTTTGACAATCTTAAACATTTGAACAAAAATTAAGTGGCTCCAAAATCGGTCGGGTTTAGACACAAATTTGTGGAAATACATATATAATCACGTGTACAAAATAAAAACTCGATTAAAGCTGATGAAATTTTTCCAAAAAAAATTCTATGACCCATTGTTATGAGTAGCGTACTCATACAACATTGCTTTTGACAATCTTAAAAATTTGAACAAAAATTAAGTTGCTCCAAAATCGGTCGGGTTTAGACTCAAATGTGTGGAAATACATATATAATCACGTGTTCAAAATTAAAACTCGATTAAAGATGATGAAATTTTTGCAAAAAAAATTCATATGACCCATGGTTATGAGTAGCGTACTCATACAACATTGCTTTTGACAATCTTAAAAATTTGAACAAAAATTAAGTTGCTCCAAAATCGGTCGGGTTTAGACACAAATGTGTGGAAATACATATATAATCACGTGTACAAAATAAAAACTCGATTAAAGCTGATGAAATTTTTCCAAAAAAAATTCATATGACGCATTGTTATGAGTAGCGTACTCATACAACATTGCTTTTGACAATCTTCAAAATTTGCACATAAATTAAGTTGCTCCAAAATCGGTCGGGTTTAGACTCAAATGTGTGGAAATACATATATAATCACGTGTACAAAATAAAAACTCGATTAAAGATGATGCAATTTTTGCAATAAAAATTCATATGACCCATGGTTATAAGTAGCGTACTCATACAACATTGCTTTTGACAATCTTCAAAATTTGAACAAAAACTAAGTTGCTCCAAAATCGGTCGGGTTTAGACTCAAATGTGTGTAAATACATATATAATCACGTGTACAAAATAAAAACTCGATTAAAGCTGATGAAATTTTTGCAAAAAAAATCCATTGTTATGAGTAGCGTACTCATACAACATTGCTTTTGACAATCTTAAAAATTTGAACAAAAATTAAGTTGCTCCAAAATCGGTCGGGTTTAGACTCAAATGTGTGGAAATACATATATAATCACTTGTACAAAATAAAAACTCGATTAAAGATGATGAAATTTTTGCAAAAAAAATTCATATGACCCATTGTTATGAGTAGCGTACTCATACAACATTGCTTTTGACAATCTTAAAAATTTGAACAAAAATTAAGTGGCTCCAAAATCGGTCGGGTTTAGACACAAATGTGTGGAAATACATATATAATCACGTGTACAAAATAAAAACTCGATTAAAGCTGATGAAATTTTTCCAAAAAAAATTCTATGACCCATTGTTATGAGTAGCGTACTCATACAACATTGCTTTTAACAATCTTCAAAGTTTGAACAAAAATTAAGTTGCTCCAAAATCGGTCGGGTTTAAACTCAAATGTGTGGAAATACATATGTATATAATCACGTGTACAAAATAAAAACTCGATTAAAGATGATGAAATTTTTGCAAAAAAAATTCATATGACCCATGGTTATGAGTAGCGTACTCATACAACATTGCTTTTGACAACCTTAAAAATTTGAACAATAATTAAGTTGCTCCAAAATCGGTCGGGTTTAGACTCAAATGTGTGGAAATACATATATAATCACTTGTACAAAATAAAAACTCGATTAAAGATGATGAAATTTTTGCAAAAAAAATCCATTGTTATGAGTAGCGTACTCATACAACATTGCTTTTGACAATCTTAAAAATTTGAACAAAAATTAAGTTGCTCCAAAATCGGTCGGGTTTAGACTCAAATGTGTGGAAATACATATATAATCACTTGTACAAAATAAAAACTCGATTAAAGATGATGAAATTTTTGCAAAAAAAATTCATATGACCCATTGTTATGAGTAGCGTACTCATACAACATTGCTTTTGACAATCTTAAAAATTTGAACAAAAATTAAGTGGCTCCAAAATCGGTCGGGTTTAGACACAAATGTGTGGAAATACATAAATAATCACGTGTACAAAATAAAAACTCGATTAAAGCTGATGAAATTTTTCCAAAAAAAATTCTATGACCCATTGTTATGAGTAGCGTACTCATACAACATTGCTTTTGACAATCTTCAAAGTTTGAACAAAAATTAAGTTGCTCCAAAATCGGTCGGGTTTAAACTCAAATGTGTGGAAATACATATGTACATATATAATCACGTGTACAAAATAAAAACTCGATTAAAGCTGATGAAATTTTTGCAAAAAAAATTCATATGACCCATGGTTATGAGTAGCGTACTCATACAACATTGCTTTTGACAACCTTAAAAATTTGAACAATAATTAAGTTGCTCCAAAATCGGTCGGGTTTAGACTCAAATGTGTGAAAATACATATATAATCACTTGTACAAAATAAAAACTCGATTAAAGATGATGAAATTTTTGCAAAAAAAATCCTTTGTTATGAGTAGCGTACTCATACAACATTGCTTTTGACAATCTTAAAAATTTGAACAAAAATTAAGTTGCCCCAAAATCGGTCGGTTTGGACTCAAATGTGTGAAAATACATGTATAACCACGTGTACAAAATAAAAACTCGATTAAAGATGATGAGATTTTTCCAAAAAAAATTCAAATGACCCATTGTTATGAGTAGCGTACTCATACAACATTGCTTTTGACAATCTTCGTAATTTGAACAAAAATTAAGTTGCTCCAAAATCGGTCGGGTTTAGACACAAATGTGTGGAAATACATATATAATCACGTGTACAAAATAAAAACTCGATTAAAGCTGATGAAATTTTTCCAAAAAAATTTCATATGACGCATTGTTATGAGTAGCGTACTCATACAACATTGCTTTTGACAATCTTCAAAATTTGCACATAAATTAAGTTGCTCCAAAATCGGTCGGGTTTAGACTCAAATGTGTGGAAATACATATATAATCACGTGTACAAAATAAAAACTCGATTAAAGATGATGAAATTTTTGCAAAAAAAATCCTTTGTTATGAGTAGCGTACTCATACAACATTGCTTTTGACAATCTTAAAAATTTGAACAAAAATTAAGTTGCTCCAAAATCGGTCGGGTTTAGACACAAATGTGTGGAAATACATATGTATATAATCACGTGTACAAAATAAAAACTCGATTAAAGCTGATGAAATTTTTGAAAAAAAATTTATATGACCCATGGTTATGAGTAGCGTACTCATACAACATTGCTTTTGACAATCTTAAAAATTTGAACAAAAATTAAGTTGCTCCAAAATCGGTCGGGTTTAGACTCAAATGTGTGGAAATACATATATAATCACTTGTACAAAATAAAAACTCGATTAAAGATGATGAAATTTTTCCAAAAAAAATTCATATGACGCATTGTTATGAGTAGCGTACTCATACAACATTGCTTTTGACAATCTGAAAAATTTGAACGAAAATTAAGTTGCTCCAAAATCGGTCGGGTTTAGACCCAAATGTGTGCAAATACATATATAATCACGTGTACAAAATAAAAACTCGATTAAAGATGATGAAATTTTTGCAAAAAAAATCCTTTGTTATGAGTAGCGTACTCATACAACATTGCTTTTGACAATCTTAAAAATTTGAATAAAAATTAAGTTGCTCCAAAATCGGTCGGGTTTAGACACAAATGTGTGGATATACATATGTATATAATCACGTGTACAAAATAAAAACTCGATTAAAGCTGATGAAATTTTTGAAAAAAAATTTATATGACCCATGGTTATGAGTAGCGTACTCATACAACATTGCTTTTGACAATCTTAAAAATTTGAACAAAAATTAAGTTGCTCCAAAATCGGTCGGGTTTAGACTCAAATGTGTGGAAATACATATATAATCACTTGTACAAAATAAAAACTCGATTAAAGATGATGAAATTTTTGAAAAAAAATTCATATGACCCATTGTTATGAGTAGCGTACTCATACAACATTGCTTTTGACAATCTTAAAAATTTTAACAAAAATTAAGTGGCTCCAAAATCGGTCGGGTTTAGACACAAATGTGTGGAAATACATATATAATCACGTGTACAAAATAAAAACTCGATTAAAGCTGATGAAATTTTTCCAAAAAAAATTCTATGACCCATTGTTATGAGTAGCGTACTAATACAACATTGCTTTTGACAATCTTCAAAGTTTGAACTTAAATTAAGTTGCTCCAAAATCGGTCGGGTTTAGACTCAAATGTGTGGAAATACATATGTATGTATATAATCACGTGTACAAAATAAAAACTCCATTAAAGCTGATGAAATTTTTGCAAAAAAAATTCATATGACCCATGGTTATGAGTATCGTACTCATACAACATTGCTTTTGACAATCTTAAAAATTTGAACAAAAATTAAGTTGCTCCAAAATCGGTCGGGTTTAGGCTCAAATGTGTGGAAATACATACATATATAATCACTTGTACAAAATAAAAACTCGATTAAAGATGATGAAATTTTTGCAAAAAAAATCCATTGTTATGAGTAGCGTACTCATACAACATTGCTTTTGACAATCTTAAAAATTTTAACAAAAATTAAGTTGCCCCAAAATCGGTCGGGTTTGGACTCAAATGTGTGGAAATACATGTATAATGACTTGTACAAAATAAAAACTCGATTAAAGATGATGAAATTTTTCCAAAAAAAATTCATATGACGCATAGTTATGAGTAGCGTACTCATACAACATTGCTTTTGACAATCTTAAAAATTTTAACAAAAATTAAGTTGCTTCAAAATCGGTCGGGTGTAGACTCAAATGTGTGGAAATGCATATATAATCACGTGTACAAAATAAAAACTCGATTAAAGATGATGAAATTTTTGCAAAAAAAATCCATATGACCCATTGTTATGAGTAGCGTACTCATACAACATTGCTTTTGACAATCTTAAAAATTTGAACAAAAATTAAGTTGCTCCAAAATCGGTCGGGTTTAGACACAAATGTGTGGAAATACATATATAATCACGTGTACAAAATAAAAACTCGATTAAAGCTGATGCAATTTTTCCAAAAAAAATTCTATGACCCATTGTTATGAGTAGCGTACTCATACAACATTGCTTTTGACAATCTTCAAAGTTTGAACAAAAATTAAGTTGCTCCAAAATCGGTCGGGTTTAGACACAAATGTGTGGAAATACATACATATATAATCACGTGTACAAAATAAAAACTCGATTAAAGCTGATGAAATTTTTGCAAAAAAAAATCATATGACCCATGGTTATGAGTAGCGTACTCATACAACATTGCTTTTGACAATCTTCAAAATTTGAACAAAAATTAAGTTGCCCCAAAATCGGTCGGGTTTGGACACAAATGTGTGGAAATACATGTATAATCACTTGTACAAAATAAAAACTCGATTAAAGATGATGAAATTTTTCCAAAAAAAATTCATATGACGCATTGTTATGAGTAGCGTACTCATACAACATTGCTTTTGACAATCTTAAAAATTTGAACAAAAATTAAGTTGCTCCAAAATCGGTCGGGTTTAGACTCAAATGTGTGGAAATACATATGTATATAATCACGTGTACAAAATTAAAACTCGATTAAAGATGATGAAATTTTTGCAAAAAAAATTTATATGACCCATGGTTATGAGTAGCGTACTCATACAACATTGCTTTTGACAATCTTCAAAATTTGAACACAAATTAAGTTGCTCCAAAATCGGTCGGGTTTAGACACAAATGTGTGGAAATACATATATAATCACGTGTACAAAATAAAAACTCGATTAAAGCTGATGAAATTTTTGCAAAAAAAATTCATATGACCCATGGTTATGAGTAGCGTACTCATACAACATTGCTTTTGACAATCTTCAAAATTTGAACAAAAATTAAGTTGCTCCAAAATCGGTCGGGTTTAGACTCAAATGTGTGGAAATACATATATAATCACTTGTACAAAATAAAAACTCGATTAAAGATGATGAAATTTTTCCAAAAAAAATTGATATGACCCATGGTTATGAGTAGCGTACTCATACAACATTGCTTTTGACAATCTTCAAAATTTGAACACAAATTAAGTTGCTCCAAAATCGGTCGGGTTTAGACACAAATGTGTGGAAATACATATATAATCACGTGTACAAAATAAAAACTCGATTAAAGCTGATGAAATTTTTGCAAAAAAAATTCATATGACCCATGGTTATGAGTAGCGTACTCATACAACATTGCTTTTGACAATCTTCAAAATTTGAACAAAAATTAAGTTGCTCCAAAATCGGTCGGGTTTAGACACAAATGTGTGGAAATACATATATAATCACGTGTACAAAATAAAAACTCGATTAAAGCTGATGAAATTTTTGCAAAAAAAATTCATATGACCCATGGTTATGAGTAGCGTACTCATACAACATTGCTTTTGACAATCTTCAAAATTTGAAAAAAAATTAAGTTGCCCCAAAATCGGTCGGGTTTGGACTCAAATGTGTGGAAATACATGTATAATCACTTGTACAAAATAAAAACTCGATTAGAGATGATGAAACTTTTCCAAAAAAAATTCATATGACGCATTGTTATGAGTAGCGTACTCATACAACATTGCTTTTGACAATCTTAAA
Source organism: Philophylla caesio (assembly GCA_963971545.1). NCBI lineage: Eukaryota > Metazoa > Arthropoda > Insecta > Diptera > Tephritidae > Philophylla > Philophylla caesio. The sequence goes on from OZ020605.1 coordinate 59,039,531, forward strand.
AATTTGAACAAAAATTAAGTTGCTCCAAAATCGGTCGGGTTTAGACTCAAATGTGAGGAAATACATATGTATATAATCACGTGTACAAAATTAAAACTCGATTAAAGATGATGAAATTTTTGCAAAAAAAAATGATATGACCCATGGTTATGAGTAGCGTACTCATACAACATTGCTTTTGACAATCTTCAAAATTTGAACACAAATTAAGTTGCTCCAAAATCGGTCGGGTTTAGACTCAAATGTGTGGAAATACATATATAATCACTTGTACAAAATAAAAACTCGATTAAAGATGATGAAATTTTTCCAAAAAAAATTCATATGACGCATTGTTATGAGTAGCGTACTCATACAACATTGCTTTTGACAATCTTAAAAATTTGAACAAAAATTAAGTTGCTCCAAAATCGGTCGGGTTTAGACTCAAATGTGTGGAAATACATACATAATCACGTGTACAAAATAAAAACTCGATTAAAGATGATGAAATTTTTGCAAAAAAAAAGATGTGAGTGTTTGAAATCAAGGTAGATGTGTAAACTGTTAAATTTGCAGTATTTAGAAATATTAACCCCTATATAATACTTTACAATCTCGTTAATAATGGTTGTATCTTTAAAGGTATCATGGGCATTCAAGGGTTAAGTCAATCATACATATTTATCTTGTTTAATTTTTAAAATTTAATTTATTTTATTATTTATGTTGCAATATTTAAAATAGGCTTATGATAGCTAAAATAAGAAACGTACACCTTTGATACAATACTGGTAAGTAGTCTGGAAAAAACGGCCAGCAGGCATAGCTTTAAGGTCGTTTTTAAACCACAATCTATCACACACAGCGCATGCGTATCCAAAGTCGTTGTCGATCATTTTTAATTGTTTATGGGCATTAACATGGTTAAGATAATGCTCATATTGCAATTCAATGTTTTGGTAATTTGGTTGTTGTTGCTGTTGTAAATGTTGTTGTTGCTGTTGTTGTTGCTGTTGTTGTTGCTGCTGTAAATGTCCACGTAGCCTATTAATTTCTTTTTGGCGTTGACGTTCTCGGTAGGCACGTTGATATCCAGCGTTTCTGGATCTTCTTAATGATTGCGATGTTCTCTACAATAATAATTAATATTAGTATTTGACCTGTAATTTATTTAGAAACATGAATATTACCTGCATTTCGGTTATATACCTCCAGTTTAAACGTTTAATTTATTGTTTTAAAGAACACCAATCAGCTGAGTTGTAGAAACACAAAGCGATCAGCTGTTCAAAAGTAGTACCAACGCAAAGCGAATAAAGGAATTTCAATCAAAATTTAGAGAACACGCTGTGCTCTAATTCACTCAGCAAAGAACGTAGATAATGTACGTTCTTTGCACACAGTTTGTAAAAATTTGCGCCTAATTGCATGCAACTCAAAGGTACAGGGTGCTCCCGATTAAATATAATTAATTTTGCTTTTTGTGTCAATACCAAAGAACGTAGATAATACCTAAGACAGACATGGGAGCTTATCTGCATTAACAGCCTTTATTGGCATTAACTCGTGCATTATTCTCTTCACTGCATTTCTATCTGGCAAAGCTGTCAAGTGGACAGGTGTATGTTCGGACAAATCAAACAGGTTTTTTGTTCCATCAAACCAAGAATGATAGAATACAAGATTGCGCAATCCCGTTGCGGATGAAATATCTTGAGTAATAATAAACAAAGAATAGGGGGAGAATAGTGGGAAGAGAATAATGAGCAATTTGCAATTTTTCAAGGAGAAATGAATTTTTTTGGTGCTTAAGTATAAAACTATGAATAATAGAAAGAATGCATCAAACAAAAATGTATTGAGTGGTACCGCTTCTGTTTCCGCGAAATTAAAATTAAAATCTCCACCCAAGATAAGTGAATGCCACTGAAAATTGTTTCCTAATTCCCGTGCACCAGCAAACCGATTAAACTGTGTCAATCTAAATTTAGAGAACTCCCTATGCTTTAAGCCGCATAGTTTATAAAAATTATGCGCCTAATTGCATGCAACACAAAGATAATTGATTTTGCTTTCTGGGTCAATATAATACTAACACATACGTGAGACGGCACACGCATTTTCACACAGAGTCGTTCTTGACCAATCAAAAACGTCTTACTTTTTTTTATATGGAGTTTTTATGGTAGTATTAGCGTAAGAGATTTGCCCTACCGCGGCTATAGATGTTTACACATCAAAAAATGAGAAATAAAGCCATAATGGCCTTATATTTCATGGCTCTATCGCACCCCTCCATAAAAAAATCATTTATTTATCAGATAAATATTTGAAGGGTTTCATGAACTTCTGCACGACAGAATGGACATACTAGTTTACTGGTTTGATCAATTTTGTGAGTTTGCATTGTAAGACAGCATTCACTGCAAATTTTCAAGTGCGTACAAGGAAAAAATAAGATATTTGGCTGCTTTATGAAACAAACCACACACATATTATTATTAATTGTATTCTGGTTGGTTTCAATATGGTTTAACGACTCGTCTTCAATGTCCTCTTCCAAATATGATAATTCTTCAAAAAGATCTTCATCAGGCTCCATTTGTACAATTAAATTATTTTTTGATAACACCAGTTGGTCAAGGAATTTAGAAGGAGTTATAGTACCTTGTAAGAGATCATTCTTGAATTTCGAAATCATATCTGCTTTCAAAACACAGGACTTTTTAATACGCTTTTTTCCCACACTACCATTGGTATTCATCAAAAGTTCAAATTTTCTTACTTTTTCAAATTCTTGCATCTGTAAAAATGCTACAAATTTGAAAAAAGTAGCCTTCTTTGGAATGCTTTTTCCTATGACGCTATTGTAACCTTATATTGCATACGTAGTGCGGATTTCAGAATCGAAAACTGAAAAGTTATGTGGACCGATCTGTAATAATGAAACCATAACACCTTTTTGTAAATATTCTGTAAAAGGGTATATTGTACCTTTTGCATCCATTGATTCTCAAAATATTTTATAAATGATTTGAATCTATCTAAAGCGTTCAATTTTCCTTAATCTTCGGTTAGTAGTTGGAAGCTATCCGAAATGTGCATTCCAGGTAATAATGGAAGAGATAGAAATTTGTGAGAGAAGCAAATTTGAAACAATACCATTCATTTCGTAAAGAGCAAGAAATAACGGAACTTTTCGAAAGCATATTCTACAATACAATAAATTTTTTTTAAAAAGCTACAAAAAGAACAATTTGAAATTCAATGAGAAACAACGTGAAGAGCAACAAATAACAAATAATGCAAAATTATGAAATTGAAATAAGTCCCACTTAAAACGAAATAAATCTCACCAAAATATAAATTTAGGGGTATGAAATAACTCCCACTTTACAAAACGAATTTTTTCCCACTCAAAACGAAATAAGTCCCACTTAAAATAAAAACGCGTAACGAAATAAGTCGCACCAATTGACGAAATAAGTCCTACTTTTAAAAACGAAATAACTCCCACTTTCAAAATAGCAATTTTTGGTGGGACTTATTTCGTTTTTAAAAGTGGGACTTATTTCGTGGGAGTTATTTCATAGACCCGATTATTGACCGATCTTGACCATTTTCTATACCAACTTACTCTTGCCAAATTTCATTAAGAAAACTCAATTTTTATTCAAGTTATCGTGGCCACGGACAGACGGACGGACGGACGGATGGACAGACATTCAGGGCTAAATCGATTTTCTTTTTATTCTGACCATTTTGGTATGCATATGGCTATATCTTCCCGATTATTTCTTGCTGTAACAAACAACCGCTATGCGAACAAAGTCAATATACCCTTGTGTAAAAGTACGCTTGGGTAAAAAAATTGCAAACACAATTTGGATACCAGCAGCGAGCGGGGACTGCACGAGACAAATTATAATATAATATTATTTTGGCCGAGCTTCTCTTACCATTTGTGGTGTGCGTCTTTATATTATACCACAAATGGAGGGACCTACAGTTTTGTGCCGACTCCGAACGGCAGATGTATTTACTGAGAAGCTTTTTTATGGCAGAAATACCCTCGGAGGTTTGCCATTGCCTGCCGAGGGGTGACCGCTATTAGAAAAAACTTGTGCTATTATTAAGGACTGGACTGAGATTCGAACCTCGAACTCACCGGCATATCAAGTTATAGCACGCACCGCTACCAACTCGACCACAGCGGCACGAGACAAATTACAAAATATAAAAGTAAAGGCAAAGGTATGTATACGTATATAAGTATGTGTACATATGAGGCTCTCTGTAGAAAATTTAATCATCAAAATGCTTAAATCCGTTATCAAAAAAAACTTGTATGACTTCAATGGTATACATTAACGAGTAAGAAAAGCTAAATTCGGGCGAAACCGAAATTTATATATTTACTAGCTGACGCGACAAACGTTGTTTTGCCTTATGAATTATTTTAAGTAAATTTGTAGGATAAAAAACAATAACTAACTTATTTTAATTGTGTGAGGATGTGGTATATGAGGGAAAGAGTCATGGAGCGCTGAGAACGATGACGAACATAAAAGTTACAAAACACCAAAAATTTACTTTTCTGTTATTGTTAACAATCGCTAAAGGAGCTTGGAGGCAAATTAATTTTGGAAATTTTTTTAAAAAAACATCAACAATCAAAGAGGTAGAAATTATAGCTGTTTCGGAGATCACCACATCTCCTCATCAGACTTCTTCTTCCAAGTGTCGGCTGTTGGTATGGAACCGGCGACCCTCGGATTTAATTTATTATAATTTGCTCCTTAATATTATATCTAATACACTTGAGTACAATATACATACATTATTTCTAGGAACTACAATAAAATAATAACTAATACATGGTGAACGATTAAAGTATATGTTCATACAAATATATATTGAAATTTAACCCAGCGTCTTTTATTTGTATAATGCAAAACATAATTTGGTCCATCGAGCCGAAGGGGATAAGTATTTACAAAAACCTTGGATAACCGTCAGCGAAAAACAAAAACGGAGAGATTTATAAGCTTTTAGCTGGTTGCGTGTAGTTTTTATATGTGCATTCGCTTTGTTGTTGTGAACAAATGTTAGCCTCGTTCTGTCGGTTCTGATTCCATTAAATTCCATGCGAAATTACTACTTATAGTTGAAGCTAATAAGGCGTATTAATACGAAATTGGAAACAATATACGAGCACATACATATGTATATACATACATATGTACATAAGAATGTACGTACATATGTACATATGTTCATTGACGCAGTGAAAAAGGAGTTTCAGCGTGTTATTCCATACTTTGTTTTAGGGGATGTTGCGAGCACCACATGAGTATATACATACATACATATCTGCATATGAAGTCATATGCAAGTGTAAATATGTAGTATATAGACAAATGTATACGAGAACCTTGGTTGGTAACCTCAAAATTTTCAGCGAGTGTTTCAAAATACCGCGCGTTTCGCTGGCATATCATGCTTACAGTCTTGCCGCATGTCCACATTAACATTCATATGTGGATGCGTGAATGTACATATGTATATAAGCAGATACACACGATGCAAGCGTTCATGCGTATATATGTATGTTTTATAAAATGAGTTTCAGCGAGTATCTCAGCGAGTGTTTCAGCGTACTGTGCGTTTTGCTGACGTATCATCTAAACAGTCTTGCGAGTATGTACATATGTACTTTCATAGGTGACCACACGAAAGAAAGTTTAACATTTCAGCGAGTGTTGCACTATAAAATCATGCTATCATTACAAATAGTATGCGTGCATATGTATGTTCGTTTGTGTATGTATACATATGTACATATAAGCGTATAAAAATATAAAGGTGATACAGGTTTGTCTTTTAAAATGAATTTCTGCGAGTGTTTCGGCATTCCAGACGTTTCAGTAGTTGTGTATATTTCATTTCGTTTCTATAAAGTTTGTCTGCTATGTGCGGCAGTTATTCGTTGGCAAGTTTTCAGTCGTTCACTGATTCTACGAGTAAGCAAAAGGCAACTGTATTTGAAGAACTTTTTACAGAACTTTGGCTAAGTTTGAATTGCGTATGGTTATTTTGAAACTAAATATATGTTATATTTAAAAGACTAACAGCGCAAATTTTACTTTAGAATTTACAGGTTACAAAAAGAAATATGCCGAAAGTGAAGGGAACGAAAGCGTCTAAAGAAGCCAAGCTAAGAAACCCGGCAACAAGGGGAAGCAAGCGGCAAGCTAGGTTGTCAACAGCGGGTAAAGAACGTAGTGAGGTCGGGAGAGAAAGCACTGCTGCTGCGAAAAGGGGAAAAAGGGAGAATGGGGGTAACCAAAGAAACATAACAAGTGGTGCGTATGAGGTAAGCGTGGAAAACTCCGTGACTATTATGCAAGACCCAGTACGGACAGATCCCGAAGTCGTGATTGAGGGTAGTCATTTGCGGGCCGATATTGACTATACCGTATCTCAGATTCAGCGTCAGTCTGACTGGCTGGCATCGACTACGTTTGAAAATATGAATGTTGAAATCATTAAGACTCGTCTCGATATTATAATAAAGGCTTGGGAAAAGTTCGAGGCTAAATCTCGCGATTTACAACATAGTACTCGTGACGAGTTGCAACAGGCAGATGAGCTTGGACGCCAGCAAGAAGTTGAAGACCTCTACGTCAAGGTTCGAGCAGAGCTGTGTGGAAAAATAAAAGCAATGGAACCATCGTGCAGCCATGCTAATCCTCACTCTTACCCACTACAATTTGCTGAATTGCCGTTGGCAGATCGTCTTCCAATATTTCGAGGAAATCATCGTGAGTGGATCCAATTTCGGGATGTAGTTTCTGCTGAAGTAATTCAAAATCCACACCTTACAAATCTGCAACGTCTTCGTCGGCTCCAAAGCTGTGTTAAGGATGATGCTGCTAGAGCACTAGGGTTTTGGCCTCAGAGAGACAACAGCTTCATAGACGTGTGGAAGACATTATGTGTGACATATGATAACGAATATCTATGCCATGCAGCACATTGTTCGGCAATTTACGATTTACCAGTCTGGGCCAGGGCCACTCATGCGTTGATAAGGAATATGCTCAATGTTACACGCAACTGCATGCGCATGGTGGCGAGACAGCTGGGAGCGGACGAGCAACGCGACTTGTTTGTGTTAAATTTTCTTGAATCTAGATTAGACGGGGTATCTCGTAGTCAATGGGAAATGGTTCGGCCTACAGATCGAATACCGAATTTGCAAAGTGATTTCTTTTCGTGGCTTGAACGTCGCAGTAGCGGACTATTAAGTCATACATCACAGCCGATTACCAATCGAAGCGATAAGCAAGGAAACAATCTTCCGTTAAATCAGCGAATGAGGCCCAATTTTTCGTCAACCATCAATTATAAGCCCTGTCTTAGCTGCTCTGGTGATCACGCATCACCGATGTCCTCTGATTGGTCGCATGAGTCGTGATGAAAAAATTAAACGGATATTTGAACTTGGATTATGTCAAAACTGTTTGCGAAGGGGACATACCTCTCGGAATTGTTTATCAAGTCGCTGTCCCAGATGCGCAAGGGCACCTCATAATAGCATTATTTGCCCAAAGCTTGCATCGAACTCCAATAATGAGGTCCCTCAAGTAACGATGCTTGCAACAGTTGATGGAGGTTTAATTGAGGAACAAGAGCAATCAGAGGCTATAGTGAAAACCGGCCTCGGGGTTTTTAGTACTTTTGCTGATACTTCCCAACAAGTCAATGTTTCTACTATGATAAAAGGGGTAACTACAAATAATTTTTATAATGTATTGGCTACCGCGCAAGTTCGGTTTGTTACTTATTGGGGAGCCATAGTAAAACTGCGGGCGATATGCGATACCAGTGCACAAGTTAACCTGCAAAAGTATCGTCACAAAATATCAAATACATATACATCGAACAGGAATAGGCATTTCCTCCGCCATGGGGTCGGAGTCCCACGTTTGTAATAAAATAATTTCGGGGCATTTGATGTCAATTTACAATGATACGCTGCGGATCTTTGTTACATGCCTGGTAGTTCCATCGGTCTTAGGGAAAACGTTGTTGCCCCAAAAACCTTTACAGAAGCAATCCTTACCAGACGATATATCGAATCTTTTAGCAGACCCAATTTTTGACCAACCAGCACCAGTACAAATGCTGTTAGGTGTTGGCATATGGGCTCAACTAGTGAGTGAGAATATGCGACGACTCTTTTCGGGATTTGTAGCACAGGAAACACGCTTAGGTTGGTAACTTTTCGGCGAGATCCCGACAAACTGTAATATTGTTGCTACCCATATAACAAAGGAAGTGGATGAAGTGGAAGACAGTTGTCATCTTGAGCAATTACTACAACGGTTTTTCGAATCAGAAAATTTACCAGGCGATAACTCAAATTGGACAGCAGAACAACAAGAATGCGAAACCCATTTCTTGGAAACCCATAGCTTCGACTCACAAGAGGTTCGATATGTTCTACAAATTCCTCTACGACCTGATTGGGATCGTATTGGTGCTAATCGAGGCACAGCGCTACAAAGATACTTACGGTTAGAACAACGTTTTAAAAGAGAACCAGAACTAAAGGAAAAATATCAGGCTTTCGTAAACGAATACATAGTGAGGGGTTGGCTTAAACTAGCAACAAGACCACCAAAGGGCAAAACCTATTATATTCCTCACCATGCAATAATGAAGAAATTTCGGGTGGTGTGTGATGCATCGTGTCTAACTGACACTGGTATTTCGTTGAACGATGTCCAAATGATCGGACCGAAGTTGCAACGAGATTTGATTGATCTCATTTGGGGTTTTCGCTTACAAGCGTATGGGGTATCGGCAGATATTAAATAAATGTTTCCGCAGGTTAAGATTGCGCCGCAACATTGGGATTTACAGCGAATGTTTTGGAATAATGAAACAGGAGAAATAGCCGAATATGGGATCACTAGAGTGACATTCGGAATGGCTTCAGCGCCTTTCTGTGCAGTTAGGGCAATGCAGCAATGTGCCAGAGATAATGCAACCAGATGGCCTCGTGGGGCTGAGGCTGTTTTGAACAATTTTTATATGAACGATTATTTAGCGGGTGCTGATACGGAAGAAGAATTGCTGCTCATATGTCAGCAGTTGAAGCAGATTTTGGGCTGGAGGCTTCGAACTTACTAAATGGCGTTCAGATTCGACCCATGTCCTCTTCTCTATCAGTTCTCAATCTGAAGGTCACGAGGCTTGTCTCAATTCCCATACGGAAGCATCAGTGCTGGGTCTTAAATGGAATACCTCAACGGATGAACTTACATTCGTAGTGAAATCGGTGCCCATGGTAGACGACGATTGTTGGACTAAACGTATGATTCTTAGTATAACAGCGCGAATTTATGACCTGGATGGGTTAGCATCACCATTTATAATAAACGCAAAAGTATTACTGCAGCGAATTTGGCAGGAGAGATTGGGCTGGGATACAATATTACCAGAATCGCTGATGATGGCATTGAAAAGTATTTTTTGTCAAGTACAATAGTTTAGTAAAATTCGTATTCCACGATGGATAGGTTACGCACGTCGTTTAAATATGACTTTGCATGGGTTTTCCGATGCATCTATCAAGGCATTTGGGGCGGCAATATATGCAGTCGTACAGGACAACGGAGTAGTGACATCGAATCTCTTACTTTCAAAATCTAGGGTGACGCCCTTAAGGCCGAAAACTATACCGCGGCTCGAGTTACGGGCAGCAGTATTACTCAGCGAGTTAATGCATCGTGTTTTGACTATTTGCGAAGGTCATCATCGGATCAAAATCAGTTCGGCTATCTGTTGGTCGGATTCCATGGTAGTGTTGTGCTGGTTATCGCGAGACAGCGCCAGCATGAAGCAATTTGTGGCCAATCGAGCACGACTAATAAATAAAAACACTACGAACTGCGATTGGAGGTATGTCCCTACCGACCTGAATCCTGCCGATCTAATCTCCAGAGGTACGTATATGAGCGATTTAATAACCTCTCAACTGTGGTGGCTTGGGCCAGATTTCCTCCGACTCCAGGATGGCATGTGGCCAAAAATGCCAGAAGGGCTATATAAAAACGTTGAGTCCGAGGTAAAGAAGGAATGTCGTCGTATAAAGGCCGGTCAAGAAAGGAGCATACAAAACAATGGAAGACCAACCAATGATGATCAAATAATCGTCAACGTTGGCGCCATATTAGTAAAGGAGGAATCATTACTGTACAGATACTCATCCATCACTCACTTAGTGAGAGTAACGGCTTGGGTATTTCGGTTTATCCAAAACTGTCGAGCAGCATCAGCAGACATACATAAACTACGTTTGAGTGTAAAGGAAATCGATGCTTCGCTAGGCTTTTGGATCAAGCAAGAACAATGGGATCATTTTAAAGATGACATCAAAAAGTTAAAACATTATGGTAAAGAAAACGATTTAGCTGAGGGTTCACGATTATCGAACGCAGTTGCCATTTTGGCTCCGTTTCTGCAATATGGTATATTGCGCATGAGTGGGCGCTTACAAGAAGCAGACCTATCGGACTGCATGCGGAACCCAGCGATATTACCAGGGAAGGGAAGATTGATTTGGTTAATAGCTCGATCCACACATTTGAAACTGCTACATTGTGGAGCACAACAGCTTATAGCGACAATAAGACAAAATTATTGGGTCATCGGTATGCGAACTTTAACAAAAACTCTGATTAAGGGATGTATAATGTGCGAAAGGTTAAGAGCCAAAATAAGCAAACAAATGATGGGAAACCTTCCAGCATGTCGAGTGCGTCCAGCACGTCCATTTTTGCATGCTGGAGCGGATTACGCGGGACCCATACTAGTACGTTCAGACCGTCGAAGAGGTAATACGATATTAAAGGGGTATATTGCAGTATTGGTGTGTATGGTATCGAAGGCTGTACATTTGGAGTTTGCCTCGGAATTGTCCACCAAGGCTTTTATTATGGCTTTTATTCGTTTTACGTCACGTTATGCACATTGTCTACACTTATGGAATGACAACGGAACCAATTTCGTAGGTGCTGAGCGAGAGCTAAGTCGGATGTTACAAACGTGGCAGAACTCCGACCTTTTTGAGCAACTCGCAACACGACAAACGGAGTGGCATTTCATCACTCCATCTGCCCCACACCAAGGAGGCCTTTGGGAGGCTGCTGTAAAGGCTGCTAAACACCATCTACGACGAGTGATGGGAGCTCGCCTGTTAACCATAGAAGCTGTTCAAACATTGTTGGCAGAAATTGGAGCAGTCCTCAACTCACGTCCATAAGTGCTCAAAGCTTGGATCCCAGAGACTTATCTCCTTTAACACCTGGACATTTATTGATCGGAGAGGCCTTAGTACCAGCTCTAGGGGAAAGGGTACCAGTCGATTGGCCGGAGAACCGCCTTGATTATTGGCAGTCTCGGCAGCTAGTCACGCAGCGGTTTTGGAAGCTGTGGAGTAATAGCTATCTACATGAACTGCAACAGCGACCTAAATGCGGGAAGCTAAACGAAATCTACAGGTAGGCGATCTAGTAGTCATAAAAAACGAAGCTACACCGCCGACATTGGCACGAGTAACAGTATTGCATCCTGGAAGTGATGGACTAGTCCGTAATGTAACTCTTTGGGCTGGTAGCAGCTCTCTTAATCACCCAGTACAGAAACTATGTGTTTTACCAGTAGAATGTATTGAGTCTCAAGGCCAGAGGATGTTCGAGCGAGTAAAAGTCAGTTGCGAGTGAACTACGAAACAAAGCGGTTGTATCTAGAGAAATAGTCAGAGCGTTAAAATAAATACAAATATATATTGAAATTTAACCCAGCGTCTTTTATTTGTATATTGCAAAACAGTATATTTAAATTAATAAATAATTCTTTAATTAATTAACTAATATATATTAAATCACAATAATTGATAGCTATATTTATGTACATCGAAAATAGTTATTCATATTTTTACTAAAAGTTATGGTAATTAAAAGTTAAACACAGATTAATCCGCCAGCGCTATGGAGTGTACAATATTTTTGGTCAGCCCGTCTTTAGCCAATTCAAACTAACTTGATGGTTTATCTACTCAAGAACATGCCACATATAGTTGTCCGTGGAAAAAGCATGGTGTACCCAAATCTAAGCCACAAACAGGCAAAGTTTGGCCTTGTGACTTATTGATCGTTATTGCGAATACTTATCTAATTGGGAATTGAATGCGCTTGAATTCAATTGGCACATCTGTAGGAATCATGGGGATTCGTGGCAGTAATACATTTTCGCCTCGGAACTTGTCATTTAAAATGCTGGCTTCGATAAAGTTTTTCATTAATTTTTTAATGACTAATCGTGTGCCATTGCAAAGCCGTGGTGGGTTCAAATTACGAAGCAAAATAACCGGAGACCCAACCTTTAATTGTAAATGGTGCGGTGGCATGCCTGGTATGTCCAATGAATTCAAAAACTCAATTGGATAATTCACAGCTTCGTTGGCATCGCAAACTGCATCGACAGATTTTTATGACCGCAAGTCTCCTGACAACAGCTGTTGTATCTTTGAATTTAATCCATTGACGTCCACATTTTTTGCTGCCAAAATCACTCTTTCTGCCAGCCACTCAAGATTTTTGTATTGTGTGTGTACATCCGGAAATATGTATGTGGTCGATGAGAGTACTTTGGGAGTTGATGATTGTGCAGAAATTGGTTGGCAGCTTTATGCATCCAGTATTCTCATGTACAGCAACTTTTCCATTGCCAATATCTAACAGTTGTTTTGAGAAAGCTTCGGCGGATGGATTTGAACATTACGCCACAGTCGTGATTTCATCAGCGTACGTTGAACGTGGAATAACGGGCAGTGTCTGTCGGAAATCACCTGAAAGGAGTAACTGAGTGCCGCCAAATAGTCTGTCGTTGTTTTTTATGTCTCTCAATGTCCTATCCAACGCCTGAAGCGAATGTTTGTGTGCCATAGTGGATTCATCCCAGATGATAATTTTACACTGTTTCAGCACCATGGCCATGGACGATTGCTTTTTTATCTTGCACACTGCATCTGGGTTATTTTGAATGTTTAATGGCAGCTTAAATGATGAATGAGCTGTTCTGCCACCATCTAACAAAGTTGCTGCAATGCCAGATGATGCTACGGCCCATGCGATGCCATTTTTTGATCGTATCTCTGCAAGAAGTAGCGAAATAAGGAATGTTTTGCCAGTTCCACCTGGTGCATCCAAAAAAATAATCTCCCTGGCCCTGCCGAAACTGCCAGCATAATACGGTCGTAAATTGCTTTTTGTTCATCATTTAGTAGAGGAACATTGCGATTTACAATCGCTACCAGTTCTACAGCATCATACTGCAGTTCACGATTCATGTCTGTGTTGCTTAAATCAGATGCACTTCGATTTGGCGAACTCATACCGAAATGACTGATTGGTAAATTCGAAATAGCAATGCAATGATCCTCTATAGCAATCAATGCTTCATTGTACATTGCGTCACTGAATGATATCGTTAGATCGTTGCATCTTGTACGATGGCGATACAATATATCATCAGTCATTGAATATTTGTGATTATCCCACAACATTTGTGCCCGGGCCAGGAAACATGTAGTCAGTATTTACTATTGCAAATAGTAAACGAATTTGTGTTCCTGTGCAGTTTAATGCTGCTTCAGCAAGCATATTGTCCAAATGGTTGTCCACTTCTAGCAAGCCTAGTTCAAGGCATGCATCTTTATACGTTGGATACTGTTGTCCATTTACTTTAAGTACATCTTGAAATGACAATGGTCCGGTGACATTAACCAAAAACAGTCGCAGATAAAAGCACTCAGTCTGGCTTGGACTGACTGTATATACACGACCCAAAGTATTTGATTTAAATAAACCGGGGCATGCACCAACTGCTGTGCCTTGCTTTCGGGCCATCCATTTTTTCGATTGAACCCACGTAAAATAGCATGGTACTTCTGAATAGAGCAGTGTTTGTGCGAAGGCACCAAAAGCATCCGCACGATTACACAATTCAAAAAATTCGGTGAGCGTAGTTTTTGGTGGATTTACAGCACGATCAAGCGCTGTTTGGTTCGTGAAAAATACGCGCAGGCCGTTTTCAAGAAGCACGGCTAAATGGATAACTGCTGGATCCCGTTCGTGAATTGGGAAACCGAAGATACGCCAGACAGCTTCATTGGAGCTGATATACCGACCAATTTGGTAATTCGTTATTTCATCATTTTTATTTAAAGGAGGACTATTTACATTAGTGCTTTCAATTCTAAAAACAGCCATATCACTTCCTTTATTCACATACTTGCAAATATATTTGATGCTCTTCATCGAACTGCAGAACTCAACATTAAAATGTTTTGCACAGCAGAGGTGAATATGGTACCACCCAACGATTGTCAATGTCAATATCTTCGTTACTGATAGTTTTAATGAATGATTGCCCGCCATTATCGGTACTTCTTCGACGATATATTGGATATCCGGCAACATGTGTGACCGTATTGTTGGTGAAAACTTTAGGAAAACGCTTTGTACACTTTCCGTCTGCCACGCAAGGCGATGAACGATTCAGATCTCCGCATTGATCAGCAGATCCCTCTGCAGAAATTAAACTATCGATGTCTTCAGGACGTATCTTTTCAATGACCCAAATCAAAATGTGAGCATGGGGTAATCCTCGTTTTGCCCCTCAATCGAGTACATCCAACAACGTGTGTGGCCAAAACATTTAATTTTTTAATAAAGCTGATTAAAGACTTCAATTTTTTTTTAAAAACACGTGCTGCAATGTCATGACGGTGTATTGCATTTTGTCCTGGTAATAACATCGATGTAATTTCCGGCCATTTTGGATTGCACGAAAGTCATTGCATCCTGTATATATTCTTGCATATGACGTGGACTACCTATCTGCGATGATGGTACAATTACAGAGTTGCCAATTTCGGCAGTATCAGCGTTGTTCGCAATAGCATCCCGTAAATGAATGTCTTCCTCCGCACGCAGCTTCGTAGTCGTTATGTCGCAAGTATCGTAGTCGTTCACTCTCTATCTTCACGTACATGTCCACCATGAATTGTTGGCAAAGCTCACGACATCGTAAAATGACGTTGTCTTGACCGCGTCTAATCATCAAACGATACGCATAATAATCTTTTGAGCTAACGTTCTTGTTTGTTTCGGCTCCTTAATAATATCAATTTAAATTAACTTACGATTTATTATATATTAACAAATTCACTTTGTTCTTAAAATGAATGAATTTCCTGTTATGGGATCTCTTTGTTTAGTGTTTATGCAGTATCCGTATTGTCCCTTCCAGAAAATGAGTGGATATTGGAGAGCGTCATATGACCGGTTGGTATCAGCAATGAACTGAAGACTATTATTTCTTCGTCGATTTGTCGCGTAGCGGTGCGTTCGCCAACCATGATTCCAGCAACGTCGTCAACAACAGGTGCGTTGAATCTACGTATATGCTCTCCAGCTGGTGTTCTATCTGGATTGATACCAATAGCGTGATTGTCATTTTGTAGATTGTGCATGTGGGATTTGAATAATTTCAACAATTCATTGTGCTCATTTAACAGAGCATCTAGCTCGCCGACGATGCGCCTGGCAAAAGGTGAATTGAGGTTATTGTAGTCGCAACGTGAATCCACGCGATTGGCAAGTGCGCGTTCGGAGTCCTCGCCACCCATAAAGTAAATTTGTAAAAAATTATGAGAAACGTTTGGCATTGGCAGCAATGAGCCCACTTTGTGATAAACTTGGCCTTTGATTTTGAACGTAGAATTAAATTGTTGACCGTTTGCAGCAACGTTTTTAACTATTTCTGTTGCTCCGAACGATGACATTTGGAAACACGAATTAAATTTGCGAATTGACTTTAGGAACAGGCTGGAATCTGGATCCGTACCGATAAGTAAGCCGTGCAATGGTTCAGGTGGCGTTTCAATTTCCGTTAGTTGCACTTTTCCTGATGAGCAACACATCCCGACTGGCTCATTTTTAAATTTAAGTGCAAGACAATGCGGACATTCCTTGTCCAAAGTACCAATGACCACTTTGGAATGAGCATAATATTCGACATCAGGCTCATACTGGAATGCTAGTCGAAGGAATGAATCTGATGTAAATGCTTGAAGTACTCGTTGGCGTTGTTGGTCAATTGCCCTACGTCTGTTGATGACGAATCGGCGCGTTTCTCTTCGTTCTAATCGTCTTTGTTGATTTCTTTCATCTCGCGCCTCTTGTGATTGTGATTCACGTAACTGCGCCATACTCACACGCACATTTGCATTGTTTTGTTGGATTTGGTCACCTAACCTTTGTGCTCTTATATCTTGTATGATTCTAGATTTGATTGTTCGACGATTTAAATTGGACCCTATTCGTCTTGCTGGCATTGTCTATACATATAACATACATATAAATAAATAAATTTAAAATACTTTTTTGTGAAAAAAGCAGTAACTTATTATTGTATTCGTTTGCTTATTATTTGACTTACCTTGCACAATTTTTAAACAATTATATTTAATAAACACGTATGAATATTTAATTACCACGTATATGTACGTTTCTGTTTTAATTTAATACTTTTTCCACAAAATGTTAAATATGATATATGTATACAGGAAAAGAAGTGGTCTTGCGGATTAAAAAAAACACGTTCAATTCATTTAATGTAGAAAAAATATTAGAAAAGATGTCAAGTTTGACAGTTGAGAAACAGTTCGGACAAAGCAACCATTGATTTAAAACCTAATCAAAAAGTGTGTATTAGGCGCGAACATGCCAATTTAAATCAAGAAAAATTGATAAATTCACTATGAAAATAAAATTGAGATGAGAGTTGCCCAAACATTTATCTTTTTAATTTGTTATAATTTATTCCTTAATATTATATCTATCATTAATTACGACACTTTTGCATTTCAGTTGATGCCAATATTCTAAAAGATGAATGTTTAATTTGTTTTTAATTTCTTAAGTAGGTGGCAACCATATTTTAAAATATCTCTAAGTAAAAGACGGTTGAATTACCTTTCGTTTGATACCCATGTTGTAAAATTTAATTTTTTTTTGGTTACAATTTTTTTTTTTTTTGGTGGCAACCCTATTTCAAGGCCTTTCATTTAATACTAATATTCTAAAATATATCAATGCAAAACAAATTTAATTAGCTTTTAATTTTTTGAACAGGTGGCAACCCCACGTAAGAGTATAGAAAATATCAAAGAACCTATTCTCAGACCCGCCCAATATGCACACAAAATTTCATACAAATCCGTCCAGCTGTTTCGGAGGAGTTTTGCTACAAACACCGCGACACGAGAATTTTATATATTAGATATTTCATAAAAACCCCGTTTCTTTGTTTCCAATCGCTGCTAGTATTAAACTTTACTCTATTTCTTCCAATAAATACTGAAAAACCAAGTTTTTTTGCATTTTTCAAAATTTCCTTTATATGGCAGGTGGGCGAGATTATGGTCCGATTTCAAAAATTTTCAACGATAATGACGGCGATAGTGAGGAAAATTTGTTCACCTTACACCGTTATTGAGATACAGACATTTTTTCCTAAGTGGGCGTGGCAACGCCCATTTTTCAAAATTTCTTAAATACCTAATTTCTTAGTTCAAAATCGCTCCAAATACCGAATTTCACTCAATTCGTTTTAATAGATTCCGAAAAAATTAAGTTTTTGCATTTTTCAAAAACTCACGTTATATGGGAGGTGGATGTAGTTATTGACCAATCTACATATGTATGTATTAGACGTCTGCATGAATGTACTCATTGGCCGTTTTAACACATTCACACGTAAGCGCAACATTCTACGCATTCTGCTCACAGCAAGCGAGATGACTGAATGAGTGTGCAGATAGCTGAGAATACTGCGCTCAGTCGCATTCAGAAAGAGAGGCATTCGTTGTACAAAGAGTGGCAAATATGTTGTACAACTAGTCATGCGCATTCGGACGTATGAGACCTCATCCGGGTGTATGAGACCACATTCGACTGAAAGATTTTATGACGGCGCCAATTTTTGCAAATGATAGCGGCTACATTATATAAGCAATTAAATAGAAAAAATTCAATAATTGCATGTCTCTTCATATTTACGTACATACATACATGCATAATCTACATTGAATTTTACTGAAATTAATAAGTAACTATTAAATAAATGCATACACTTATAATAAAGTCAATGCACATTTGTATGAAAATATGTTCATATGTAGGCGCAAATGTAAATGGAAAGAAAACATATTTAGAAAAAATTGTCACAATGTTTTTATATACAGAATTTCTTAAGACTCTCATTAAAATGTTAGAAATTTTCAATTTCTCATTAAAACATTAGAAATTTTGGATGGAAAACTTTGATATTTGGAAAATTTTTGCACTCTGTACAAGTTTTGAAACTTTAATTGATATGGTTCTAGTTAAAAAATACGATATTATTTAATAAAGAATTAACGGAAAGGATATGTGTTAAAAAACATTGTAAGTATTGCATACAACTGTAACCTGCTTTTGACGCTGAGGTGCATACATATATATATATACGTATTTATATACGTACATATGTCTATTTATGTGTGGGTATAATGTTTGGTAGTAAAACCCTTTTATAAATATTCGCTAGCTTCTTCACATCCGTAAATATGCATGTATGTACATGTATGTATATGCAGCCTACTTACTGAGCGCCAGGACATTTGCTCAACTTGGTGATTATCCCTTTTGTATTTATGTACACACATACATATGTACATATGTACATGTGTATTGTGCGTATGCATAGTGTGCGTCTGCGCTTGTGAACACATATGTTTGTACATACATGCATACATATATTCCCTTCCTGTGTGTGATCGTATATCATATTCTATATACCTTTGGAAAAAAAAATTATAAAGTTTCTGGTTCTGATTTTTGAAAATGGAAGTGCACTATAGTTTCAATGGTATTATAAAACATATTCATGCATAAGACATTTCGAATTTATTCCAAAAAAACCATTATAATTAATTAATACCTACATACATATGTACCAGAGAACGGCATTGAGTGCGCTCGAGTGTGCATATTCATCATCCCTAAAATTTGATACAAGCAAGCACAGCCGTCTGCTGCTGTGCGCTCATTCATGCTCACTCATAAACATAAGGCTGACATGTGCGGGATATATCATTAGTGTGGTAGTTCACATGATTGGCCGTGCATGTGAAGGCGCAAACTTGCGCATGTACACACTTGAGTGCACTCGGGCATCTACTAATGGCGATTTCTTTTCTACAAAAAATGTTGCACTTCATTGCCCCGCTCTTGTGTGTACGTGCGCAGAGGGCAATGTTAAGGCAACATTTTCTGTAGAAAAGAAAACGCCATAAGTATTTATCCTATTATTTACAGATAAAAGAAACGACTTAGTTAATTTTAATTAATATGTATTGTATACATTTATTTAACAAAAACATTTCATGAGATCCAACATGTAGGGTTAGTATTTAAAAAATTTTTAAATAGTAGGAGTTAAATTTAAAATAAAAAAAAACATTTCATAAGTCTTAATTTAATTTCAAAGTTCTTAATCTGCTAGATAGAAAATTAAAGTTATAGGAACAAAAATCACATTTCAAAAACTGCAGTATCTGCTATCTCACGTAAAAAAAAAAACAATACAAAAAATATGATAGAAAACACACTATCGCTAATCAACTACTGCTTGCAAAGAAAAATATTGTTACGGGTAACCCGAGTGGCTCGCAAACAACACTCCATTGTCGCGAGCGTTTGTCGCCGGCGAGTGTGTTACATACATGCAACTTTGTATGCTGACGCAAATTTGTCCGACGGATAATGTAGCGAGCATGTATGCATCGTCATGATCGTATTGATCTATGAGCAAACAGACAAGCGACGGTTTGTACACGAAAACAACAAAGCATGCAAAATACGACTACATGCGCGAGTATACACACAATTTCTGCACTCGTTGCAGTTCTCTGATATGTACATTGAATTGTGGAAAAGTAATAATATCAAAAAAAAACAACTCAGAAAATATTTAAATATTCAAATTATCTTTGAGGATTATTTGGATAATTTAATGAATTCAAATTTCCACTAATATTTTATTCACATCAATATTATTTAAGTCTTAAATAATAATAGTATTGTATAAATAACATGAGTTAAAAGAATTTTCTAATCCGCTTTAATAAAAAAGTAGTAAGCATAAGCGAAAACAACGCATATGCAAAGCGTTGTTACGTACTAGACGTCTGCATGAATGTACTCATTGGCCGTTTTAACACATTCACACGTAAGCGCAACATTCTACGCATTCTGCTCACAGCAAGCGAGATGACTGAATGAGTGTGCAGATAGCTGAGAATACTGCGCTCAGTCGCATTCAGAAAGAGAGGCATTCGTTGTACAAAGAGTGGCAAATATGTTGTACAACTAGTCATGCGCATTCGGACGTATGAGACCTCATCCGGGTGTATGAGACCACATTCGACTAAAAAATTTTATGACGGCGCCAATTTTTGCAAATGTTAGCGGCTACATTATGAAAGCAATTAAATAGAAAAAATTCAATAATTGCATATCTCTTCATATTTACGTACATACATACATGCATAATCTACATTGAATTTTACTGAAATTAATAAGTAACTATTAAATAAATGCATACACTTATAATAAAGTCAATGCACATTTGTATGAAAATATGTTCATATGTAGGCGCAAATGTAAATGGAAAGAAAACATATTTAGAAAAAATTTTCACAATGTTTTTATATACAGAATTTCTTAAGACTCTCATTAAAATGTTAGAAATTTTCAATTTCTCATTAAAACGTTAGAAATTTTGGATGGAAAACTTTGATATTTCGAAAATGTTTGCACTCTGTACAAGTTTTGAAACTTTAATTGATATGGTTCTAGTTAAAGAATACGATATTATTTAATAAAGAATTAACGGAAAGGATATGTGTTAAAAAACATTGTAAGTATTGCATACAACTGTAACCTGCTTTTGACGCTGAGGTGCATACATATATATATATACGTATTTATATACGTACATGTGTCTATTTATGTGGGGGTATAATGTTTGGTAGTAAGACCCTTTTATAAATACATATTCGCTAGCTTCTTCACATCCGTAAATATGCATGTATGTGCATGTATGTATATGCAGCCTACTTACTGAGCGCCAGGCCATTTGCTCAACTTGGTGAATATCCCTTTTGTATTTATGTACACACATGCATACATATATACATATGTACATACAGTAGACTATCCCGAAATGTCCATTGGGAGGTTAGTGACGACTATACTCACAGCGATCACCAAGCAATTATCTTCACTATAAACGAACCAAAGCAAACAGGGTCTTGCACCGAAAGGAGAACAGTGGGCTGGAAAATCGACTCTCTAGATGAAGAAGCGCTAAAAGTTATGATGTCTGAAGTTACCCTAACACAAGGAGCTACGAATATGGCCAACAAGCTCATGACCACCATAGCAAACGCCTGTGATGCTTCAATGAGGAGAAGAGGAAGAAACCCATCGAGCAGACGTCCCTCAGTATACTGGTGGAATTCCCAGATAGCAGATGTTCGTCAACAATGCAATAGAGCAAGGCGCGACTACCAAAGGGCCAGAAAAACGGCCAATTATTTGGAACAACAAATACACTACAGGGCCAAGCGAAAGGAATTAAAGCAAACCATTAAAGCGAGCAAGAAGAAGTGTTTTCTCCAGCTTTGCGACAGTGCCGAACAAAATCCTTGGGGTATGGCATACAAAGTGGTTACTAAAAAGCTACAGGCATCTGTCCAGCCGCAGCTCACAAGCGCCGACCAACTGGGTATAATAGTAAGCAAACTGTTTCCAGGCCAAAAAGCATTCAGTAGAGAGATCCTCTCCCATGCTGAATGCAAATTCCCCCAGATCACCGCTGGAGAGGTGCTGCTTGCGGTTGATGAATTTAAAGACAGAAAGGCCCCAGGCCCTGATGCAATTCCGAATAAAGTTCTTAAACTAGCAGTGAAAGCGAATACTGAGGTTTTCGTTCACACGTTTAACGAATGCTTTACAGAGGGCGTATTTCCGAAAATATGGAAACGCCAGCGGCTCGTTCTACTACCAAAGGCGGGAAAATCTCCTGGGGATCCCTCTGCATATCGACCAATATGTATGCT
Source organism: Philophylla caesio (assembly GCA_963971545.1). Classification (NCBI taxonomy): domain Eukaryota; kingdom Metazoa; phylum Arthropoda; class Insecta; order Diptera; family Tephritidae; genus Philophylla; species Philophylla caesio. Next base: position 59,061,819 of record OZ020605.1, read on the forward strand.
TAATACAACAGGGAAGCTTCTGGAACGCATAATTACCAATAGAGTTACAGAAGCAATGGAGGCGAATGGAGGACTCTCCGAAACACAATTTGGATTTAGAAAAGGGCGGTCCACAGTTGATGCAGCCAATTTCATAAAAAGAATAGCAGAAGATGCGATTAGCGGTGAGAGATGGAGATGGGGCTCAAAAGAATATTGTTTAATAATTACGCTCGACGTGAAAAACGCATTTAACACCGCAAGCTGGCGGAAAATAACAGAGGCGCTAATAACTTTCGATATTCCAGCATATCTCAGAAGAATCCTAAACAATTACTTGTCGGACAGACTTCTACTCTACGACACCGATGAAGGCAGAAAGAAATATAAGATTTCAGGCGGAGTTCCACAAGGCTCAGTGCTGGGTCCAACGCTATGGAACATAATGTATGATGGCATATTGAAACTACATCTACCAAAAGGGGCGAAAATAGTTGGTTTTGCTGATGACATAGCCATTGTGGTCGTAGCTAAGCACATAAAAGACATTGAAGAGAGTGCAAACAACTCGATCACTAGTGTTCAAAACTGGCTCCTCGATGCAGGTCTAGAGCTTGCACAGCAAAAAACCGAGACAGTGCTAATTAGCAGCAGGAAGATCCGAGAAGAGGCGAAAATAAACGTATGTGGCCATGAAATAGAATCAGCCCCAGATCTGAAATACCTCGGAATCATACTGGATGCTAGATTAACATTCAAGCGGCATATTGAGTATGCAGTCGGAAAAGCGGAAAAAGTCGCAGTAGCGCTTTCGAGACTGATGCTTAACGTCGGAGGTCCAAAGCAACAGCGAAGGCAGTTATACGCCAATATAGTCAGAAGTGTCCTGCTATACGGGTTTCAAATCTGGGGTGAAGCCTTTAAGAAGACGTCATACGCACGCGAAGCGAAGTCTTTATACCGGCTCTGCGCGGTTAAGGTATGCTGCGCTTACCGAACTACATCGGAAGATGCTGCGTTGGTTATTGCTGGCCTATGTCCAATAGATATCCTGGCGACGCAGACGTTGGCAAGATCTGTAAACAAGGCGAATCGCCAAGCAGAAATCAAGATCTGCTGGCAACAGTGGCAATGCCGTTGGGACCAGACAGATAAAGGTCGCTGGACACACCGTCTCATACCATCAATAGAAAAATGGTTAAGCCGGAAACATGGAGAAGTAAACTTCCAGTTAACCCAAATGCTTACGGGGCATGGCTGTTTTAAATCTTACTTTTATAGATTTAAAATCGATGATGACCCTTACTGCACTCTCTGCGAAGAGGACGATATCCAAGATGCTGAACATTGCTTTTTTGCCTGCACATATTTTGAAGATGAACGAAACTGCCTAAACGTTCAGGTAGGGCGGCTGACAAAAGTAGAGAATTTGATCGATATAATGCTCGAATCGATCGAAAACTGGTCTGCCGTCTGCAACATGGCAAATATGGTAATATCGAAACTACGTCAGGCGGAACGACTCCGCAGAAATACATAATCTTTTAATGTCGGTTGACGGCAACAAACTTCACACCGAATCGGCGGCTCGGAACCTAGTCCGTTCCGACTGCCTGCACTAATAAAAAAAAAAATAAAAAATGTAAGCAGTTTGGCTCTTTGGCCCTAAGCACAGCTCCCAACGAACAGCCCAAAGCGGTTACACACGGCCGGGTAGCCCGGAATCTCGTCCGTTCCGGCTACCAAGAAAGGTTAGTGCTCAATAAACCACTTTTGAGAAATTTATATATATATGTATGTTAAATCCTCAGCTATAAAATATTGTGTTTTTTCCAATAGTTCATACAAAGCAGAAAAAATCGAATTAAGTAAGTAGACGGCTCGGAATCCAGTCCGTTCCGACCGTTGCAGAATAGTTGGAAACCATAAATTTTGAAAAACCAGACGAGAAGAAGTAAAGAGAGTAACAGAGCGGCTCGGAACCCAGTTCGTTCCGACCGGCGGGCAAGGTAATCTAAAATCGTAAATTATATTAAAATCAATAGTTTATATAATAGGAGAAATAACATGTTGAGCGGCTTGGAACCTCGTTCGTTCCAACCGGCAGTCAAGCAAAAAAAAAAAAAAAAAATGCTTGGAAATGAAACTGGGCAATTTAAACCCCCACGAAGATGTAACAAACAACAGTATAGAGGGCGGTACAAACAGACTTCACGTACGTAGAGCGTAAGCTCAAGCCATCTCCCGACGAAATACCTGACGGTAGTACCGGGGGAAATGGTACTCAGACAGTAGGAGGTTTAGTTAGGGTTAAAGTCCCACACTGACAAACCGGTGACGGTTAGGCTTTCGATGCTTCCTCCTCGTATAAAAAAAAAAAAAAAAAAAACATATGTACATACATGTGTATTGTGCGTATGCATAGTGTGCGTCTGCGCTTGTGAACACATATGTATGTATGGATGTATGTACACTAGGGTGACAATTAAATGTATGGAGTATTTTTTTTTTCTTTATTGTTTTGGTCTCAGTGTTTTTTTGTGTGTAGTTTTATTTTAAAAAAATTCTAGTAAAATTTCAAGGTCGTAGGAAGAGGATTAGGGGGCGCGTCGGCCCATCAAAGTTACACAAAATACGTTTTTTCACGCAAATTCTTACTTTGACTGCTTGTAACTTTCTCTGTGTTTTTTTTTTAAACATTACTGGCGAAAGATGTTCATTAATATGTCTACAATAAAATCTGTCAATAACATTTTTGTCTAATGTTAATATTTAATGAAAAAAACTTAAATATAGGAGAAAAAGTACGCCTCAATGTCGATTTATTATACTTAAATAAAATTACTTATATGATTCAAATTTTGGATTTTGTTCAGATTTATTTAATTAAAGATTCATATAGAAAATTCCTTATGATTTACGTAAGAGTAGCTTCAACAATTATATACAGTAAACCTCGCTAGTCCGAACTTCAGACTTTTTTTGTTTACTTTTGTTTTCAAGTGTAAGAATTGTCTTTAAAAGTTTGCTTCAAATTTTTTTTGCCTGTATGCTGAAGCGATCTATAATATTGACAATTGTGACCGAGAATATTCCCGTTACAACCTCAACAATATTATTCTCAATGCTTGCGTAAGCTACCGACAAAAAATCAGCACCAATGTTTCTCGGAAAATAGATTCTTATTTTACAGTTATATGCAGCAGCCGCAAACATTTTTTAATAGCATTAAATTTGCAAAAAAATCATTCGAAGTGAATATTTGAATGTGAAAAGTCGAAAATGTCTGCTAGAAATTTACGTGAACGCATATATTTAATTGGTTATTGTACCAACTCATTAACGGGAAGTAAACTACCCTCCAATATAGAAGTGTTGAAAGTTTTGTTTTTCAATTTACGTGTAGTAAAAAACAATTTACGGGAAAGTTCAGATTTAGTTGTAAAAGAACTATTCGTGTTCTGGGAAAAAGCCCGCATTCCGGTCAAGGATAAACAACACTGCATTACAAATGTAGAGAAATTGTATAAAGAATGGCAAAGCTTTCAAAAAGATTCAAAGAAGACTTCTAATTTCCATAAGAGCAAAGTAAACACGTGGAAAGAAAAATTGGATATGCGTTTTGACGTGGCGCATGCAAGTGCATTAAAAATAATGTCGAATCAAGAAGATATTGATTTCTTGATAAGTCAACGAAAAACGGGGCGCCCAGGCTTTATGTATGGTATCGATTACGAAGAAGTACGCCGAGAGTGCCGACTTGAAGAACGCAACAACAATTTATTACAACAAGTGGAGCGGAATAATCGTGAAATTGCATTAATTGGTTCGTTGTATGTTATTGTTTATTTTTTATTTTCTTTAAATTAAGTCGTTTTTATTAGATGAAACTGCAGAGTTGCTGTCATCTGAATCTTCAGAGAATGATAACAGTTTTCCAGATATGGAATGTGACCCACGTTGTAGTCAACCTCCAGCCAAAAAATGTAGGGGAACAAATAAAATACTAACACCAAAACTGGCGGCCGCACTCGATGTCTGTAAAATCAGTGACAGACATGCGGTTCATCTAATAAGCGCAGTCGTTGAAGCTCTGGGTAATAATGTTGAAGATTATATTTTAAACCGAACGTCTGTACACCAGGAAAGGGAACAAATCCGTGAAGAAAGAATTTCAGCATTAAAAAATAAATTAAAATTAAATGAGCTCGACGTTATCTGCCTTCATTGGGATGGTAAACTTTTGCCGGCGCTGACGGGAAATGATAAAGTTGATAGGTTGCCTATAATAATATCGAGCGGTAAAGTTGAACAGCTTCTTGAAATACCTGCACTTGATTCCGGTACTGGAAAAGAACAGGCATCCGCTGTATGCGATGCTATTTATGAATATGGTCTGCAAAATCACATCAAAGCTTTAGTGTTTGATACAACAGCGGTCAATACTGGGCGTTTCAATGGTACCTGTACGTTAATTGAAAATAATTTACAAAGACAACTTTTATGGTTACCTTGCCGTCATCATATATACGAGATTGTTTTAAGATGCGTTTTCGAAGAAAAAATAAGCTGTTATGGAAGTCCAAACGTTAAAATGTTTGAGAAATTTAAAAATGCTTGGGCTAAGATTGATGCTAAAAACTATGAGTATGGCATCAACGATCCAACATATCAAGACGTACATGAAAGAGTCTGCTGTTCGCATTATCGGTGCAGTAAATAATATCTTGGAAGAAAAACAACCCAGGGAAGACTATAAAGAATTCTTGGAACTCACTTTGCTCTTCCTGGGTCAAAAACCAGAAAAGACACATCCAAACAGCCTAATGTTTCGATCGCCAGGAGCTGTTCACCATGCAAGGTGGATGGCAAAAGCGATTTACTGTCTAAAAATATTTTTATTCCGTAACGAGTTCCAGCTTTCAGCAACTGAATTAAATGGGCTTCGTCAAATTTGTGTTTTTATTGCTGAAGTCTATGTCGAAGCGTGGTTTTCTGCTCCTTTGGCCATTAAAGCGCCATATCAAGATTTTTTATTTTTACAAAAACTTGAAAACTTCAAAAAAATTTATGCTGCTATATCTTATGTTGCTCTTAAAAAGTTCAGGAACCACTTGTGGTATTTAAGCCCTGAGGCGGTTGGTCTTGCATTTTTTGACAGCAACGTATCCCTTTTTTCAAAACAAAAAATGGTGGCGGCTTTGGAAAATGATTTTGAACAAGAGCAAAACACAAAGCGAGCTACAATAAATGATAGAGAAATCGTTGAAATATTCCATGACGGAATTGAACAGTTCGTCTCTGCCGAAACAAAAGCATTATTTGAAAGATTTCAAATAAATACTGATTTTTTTAAATTAAACCCAGACAAATGGGAGCAGGACCAATCTTATTGTAAAGCGGCTGAACTGATGAAAAAATTAAATGTTACAAATGACACTGCCGAAAGGGGGGTTAAATTGATGGAAGAGTATAATAAACTATTTACCAAAAATGAACGCCAAAAACAATTTGTTTTAAAAATTGTTAGCGATAACCGCCATCGGTTTCCGGACTGTAATAAAAAGACATTGTCTCAAGTGCTTTAAACAATATTAATAAAAAGAGAAATCATATACATAAGTAGTTTTATTTAAGTATAATAAATCGACATTGAGGCGTACTTTTTCTCCTATATTTAAGTTTTTTTCATTAAATATTAACATTAGACAAAAATGTTATTGACAGATGTTATTGTAGACATATTAATGAACATCTTTCGCCAGTAATGTTTAAAAAAAAAAAAACACAGAGAAAGTTACAAGCAGTCAAAGTAAGAATTTGCGTGAAAAAACGTATTTTGTGTAACTTTGGGGGGCCGACGCGCCCCCTAATCCTCTTCCTATGACCTTGAAAATTTACTAGAATTTTTTTTAAATAAAACTACACACAAAAAAATACTGAGACCAAAGAAAATATCACTTTCGAAATTAACTGTCACCCTAATGTACACACATGCATACATATATTCCCTTCCTGTGTGTGATCGTATATCATATTCTGTATACCTTTGAAAAAAAAAATTATAAAGTTTCTGGTTCTGATTTTTGAAAATGGAAGTGCACTATAGTTTCAATGGTATTATAAAACATATTCATATGTACATACATAAGACATTTCGAATTTTTTCCAAAAAAACCATTATAATTAATTAATACCTACATACATATGTATGTATGTATGTACATTGAATTGTGGAAAAGAAATAATATCAAAAAAACAACTCAGAAAATATTCAAATTATCTTTGAGGATTATTTGGATAATTTAATGAAGTCAAATGTCCACTAATATTTTATTCACATCAATATTATTTAAGTCTTAAATAATAATAGTATTGTATAAATAACATGAGTTAAAAGAATTTTCTAATCCGCTTTAATAACAAAGTAGTAAGCTTAAGCGAAAACAACGCATATGCAAAGCGTTGTTACGTACACACATAATAACAGCCATCGCTAGCTGCGTCTTGCATATGTATGTATGTATGTGCGTTTGTGGCGTCTCCCTGCGCAACGTCCGCCACATTCGTCACATTCGTGCAAAACCCGGACAGGCCGTGAATGCATGAATGATCGATGACTATAAATGAGCGTAGCGAAGAGAAAAATTTGTACATTCCTTAAATCATAAGCAGAGAGTACCCATATTGGTCTCTTTTTTCTCTGTAAGTACACATATTTATAATCGCATGAGTGCCTGAGTTGAATGAGTATCGCATTCACATTCATGTAATCCGGCTAACAGAAGAAATGAATGTGCTCATGCAGCCCTCTATTACGTACACACATAATAACAGCCATCGCTAGTTGCGTCTTGCATATGTATGTATGTGCCTTTGGTGGCGTCTCCCTGCGCAACGTCCGCCACATTCGTGCAAAATCCGGACAGGCCGTGAATGCATGAATGATCGATGACTATAAATGAGCGTAGCGAAGAGAAAAACTTGTACATCCCTTAAATCATAAGCAGAGAGTACCCATATTGGTCTCTTTTTTCTCTGTAAGTACACATATTTATGATCGCATGAGTGCCTGAGTTGAATGAGTATCGCATTCACATTCGTGTAATCCGGCTAACAGAAGAAATGAATGTGCTCATGCAGCCCTCTAGTATGTATGTATGTACCAAATTTCATAGAGATATCTCTATTTTTACTTAAGTTATCGTCTGCACGGACGGGCGGACGGACAGACAGACATCGCTAAATCGATGTCTCTTTTCATTCTGAGCATTTTTGTATATACATATTCTTGATTTCTTGATTCCGTTATGCTGTTACAAGCAACCGTTATGCGAACAAAGTTATAATACCCTTGTGTAAGAGTACGCTGGGGTATAAAAAAAACAAGTAAGAAAAGTTAAATTCGGGTGCTCCAAATATCCATTTCCACCTATTTTGCTCCAATAGAAACTGAAATAACGAAGTTTGTACAAAAAACCCTTATAGAGGAGGTGGGCGTGTTTATGATCCGATTTGAAAAAATGTCAACGACTGGCTTAGTGATTTTAAAGGATATATGTGTACCAAATTTAGTGACGATACCTAATAATGTTATTGAGATACAGGCATTTCGACATAAGTGGGCGTGGCACCGCCCATTCTTCAAAATATAAAAAAAAAATACTGTTTCGTTTTTGATAAGTGCTCTAAATATCAATTTTCACCCTTTTTGCTCCAATAGATACTGAAATAACGAAGTCTTTCACCTATTTTAAATAGCAACCTCTACCTTTTAAATAGCAACCTGTACATACCAAGATTCATTAAGATACCTCAATTTTTACTCAAGTTATCGTGTGCACGGACGGACAGATGGACGGACGGAGTGACAGTCCGGGCGAAATCGATTTTCATTCTGATCGTTTTTGTTTATACTAAATGTCTATATCTATCTCGATTTCTTTTGGCTGGTACACACAACCGTTACGCGAACCAAATTAATATTCCCTTGTGTACAAGTACGCTCGGGTATAAAAATTAAAAGTTGATTTATGGCGTTAAGAAAATGAAATACAATAAAATAAAATACAATTGTTTGTTTGTTTGTTTTATATTCGATTTTTAATTCTTGGGAACTTCTAAGAATTCGACGGCGACAATGAATACCCACTCACATCACTAGTAAGAGAATTGATGTCACCGTTTCACCTTCAAAAGCGTTAATTACACAGTACAACATTTTTCAGTTCATTGATTGCCAACTCAATTCTGAGAACTGTATGTGAAATTAGACCCAAAAAGAATAATTTCTGCATCATTCGTTTTGTCTTCTTACCTGCCAAAATATTTTTAATATCGATTTGAAGTTAGTACTATCGTATAGGGGAATTTATCACGTTTTAGGCCCTGTTGTTTGACATACCTTTACTCAATTGCGAATAAAAGCGAAACGCTTGCATCGATTTTCATGATCTTTGTCTCATTTTTCTCATAGGTTATGTGACTTTGCGAAAAAGTAACAAGACTTGAAACTTATTTCCGTTTTGTATTTTTTTATGAATTGAAACAAAAAAAAAAAAATTTTTTCTTCATGCGCTTATTTTTAACTTGGAAACTGGTGCTTGTATAGGAAAACAATATATGAACAGATTAAGGGAATTGTAATTCTAAATTTTTTAAAATTTATTTCAACTACATCGGGCCAATGGCTGTGGAGCTATGTTAAACAACAGGACCTAAAACGTGATTAATTCCCCTATACGATAGTACTAATTTCAAATCGATATTAAAAATATTTTGGCAGGTAAGAAGACAACACGAATGATGCAGAAATTATTCTTTTTGGGTCTAATTTCACATACAGTTCTCAGAATTGAGTTGGCAAATCATGTGTTGTACTGTGTTAGCTATTGACAGAGTAAAATAAATAATTTAATGAAGTTGGCCATAGTGAACCTCATATGTACTCGTAGGTATGTATGTGTTTATATCAGGGCTGCTCAACAAACGAAACGATACCATTTTGTTTTGTTAACGAGCAAAATTAACTTAACGAAATGAGTTTGTTGCGTTTCGGCGCCATGTTATCAAAACAAAATTAAATCTTTAATGTTGCAAAGTTATAAAATTTCCGTTTTCGTTAATTTTAATGTGCCTAAAAGTATGCAGCGCTTCTGTTTGCGCCTGTTTGCGCTTCTGTTTGCGACGAGTGAATCTCCAGCGTTTTTCTTAACGTTTTTTTTTAACGTTTTAACGTTAACGCCAGCATTTCGTTTCGGTTAAAAACGTAATGAAATTTATTATGATAATTGCTTTAACGATAATATTTTGAAATGTTTCAACCGAAACAAGAGAAAACATTTCGGAACGGTTAAATTTAACGTTAAAATGCATCCTTGGTTTATATACTTTCTGTCCAAAAAACCTTACAAATTATTCAAAAGATCACTTCTTGACAAAAACATATGCTATGCCATTCGTCTTAAAATGTTTAAGGAGTTCCACCAGTAACGTCATAATCCGAATATTTTCTAGACTTCTTAACAAAGTAATAATATAATAATATGACGTATCATGACACAGCAAATAGGAAGATTATAATGTATTTTGATTTTCCGACAGGGTGGAAATTTGATGTATATTGGAAGGATTTTCCGTCATCCCTTGTAAAATTTGGTTTTGTGACATACCGGTTTTGGCATTGTGCCATTTTCAGTGTCGTTTTCGTTCTGAGCAATTATTGCTGGTTGTGCTGTATTTATTGATTTTGGTACCTGAATTTTCTACCTATTGTTCTGTTATTTGTTTAGCATAGACGAAAATTCAGGTACCAAAAGCATAAAAACACCAAATTTGCAAACATTTCGCAAAACTGAATTCAATACCTGAAAATCAATAGACAGCAATAAATACAGCACAACCAACAATAATTACTCAGAACGAAAACGACACTGAAGATGCCACAACGCCAAACCCGGTATGTCCCAAAACCAAATTTGACAAGGGATGACGGAAAATCGTTTCAATATACATGAAGATTATAATCTTCAAAAGCTTAAAACCCACATTTCTAAAGGCGTTATCATTAAATAATACTTACCAGAAATAAGCGGCTACTACTCTGAATTACAAATGAAGGTTTCGCATTTTGAACTGTCGCATTCTGAATTTCAATTGATTCTGATTTACAATGAAATTTTATATAGTCGCTTGCCGCTGTCTCATTTAACTACAACTGGAAATGCTGTAGCTTGGACTTATGACTTTCTATGTATGTAGGTATATTCAAAATAATTATGCATTTGCAGGTATTTGAGTAAGAATTAAGTTTTTATATATTTGCATATTTGCTAAAAACAAATTTTCTTGATATAACTTAAGTTATAAAATTTTCGATAGAAATGGAGAAATATTATAAACAAATAGAGGGGAAAAAAATACTAATGGTAATTAGAAGTCTTAAAGTAAAAACAATACAAGCACGTTGCTTTGACGGTTCAGATGATTTGTAAACTAGTCACCTTTCAAGCTTTCAGGCAGATTCCCGAAATATGTTTAAATATAACATATTTAAAATTTAATGCGATAATTTAATCACGAATATTTGGGTAGTGTACTAAACTTTGAGCAAACTGCGCTATTCAATTATCATGTTCGTGCTGGTTAACACTATTCTCTTCATTAAAATTTTATTACTAAAGTTTGCTTTTTCTAGATCTTTAAATTCTTTTTTATTAAAAATGAAATGGAGTATCATTTTTGTGCCTCAAACTACAGATATGAAGATACATATTTGAGAATATGCAATTGTAAATTATGCATACTTCGGAACTCTTCTTAATTCGACTTACATTTTCTCGCTCGGTACTTATTGCAAAAAGTTGTGTTTAAAAATAATTGGATGTAAGAAAGCTAGGAAAGGGTAGTAATTAATATATTTTCGAATTCTGAATATTTGAGGCTGTTTGGGTATGATTTTTTTTAACATCTTTAGTGATAGATTTGTACGAAAACAAGTAAGGAAACCAAAATTCGCGCGAAACCGAATTTTATATACCCTCGCATTGTATTTGTTTGTGGGCGGTGCTATGATCATTTTTTTTAATTTTATAAAAATCAAGTTTCTTTATTTACAATTGGTCTTAATATCAAATTTTAATTAATTTGTTCCAATGGATAACGAAAAAAAGACATTTTTGCATTTTTCAAAGTTTCCATTATATGAAAGGTGTGATTTCAAAAATGTTTGTCGGTGATAACAGCGGTATCGAGGAAAATATGTTTTCCAAATTTTGTTACGACGCCTATTTTTTTAAATTACGTGAATATACAGTATACCTAACGAGTAAGAAAAGCTAAATTCGGGCGAAACCGAAATTTATATATTTATATTTCATAAAAACCCCGTTTCTTTGTTTCCAATCGCTGCTAGTAATAAACTTTACTCAATTTCCTCCAATAAATACTGAAAAACGAAGTTTTTTTTGCATTTTTCAAAGATTCCGTTATATGGAAGTTGGGCGTGGTTAAGGTCCGATTTCAAAAATTATTGACGGTGATACAAAGTGATATTAAGGACAATATGTTCACCAAATTTTTTGACGATACCTGACATCGTTATTGAGATACCTACAGACGTTTTTTTATAAGTGGGCGTGGCAACGCCCATTTTTCAAAATTTCTTAAATACCTAATTTCTTAGTTCAAAATCGCTGCAAATACCAAATTTCACTGAATTTTCTGTAATAGATTCCGGAAAAACGGAGTTTTTGCATTTTTCAAAAACTTACGTTATATGGGAGGTGGGTGTAGTTATTGACAAATCTACATATGTACCAAATTTCATAGAGATATCTTTATTTTTACTTAAGTTATAGTCTGCACGGACGGGCGGAAGGACCGACAGACATCGCTAAATCGATGTTTCTTTTCATTCTGAGCATTTTGGTATATATGTATATGTCTATATCTATCTTGATTCCGTTATGCTGTTACAGGCAACCGTTATGCGAACAAAGTTATAATACCCTTGTGTACAAGTACGCTCGGGTATAAAAATTAAAAGTTGATTTATGACGTTAAGAAAATGAAAAACAATAAAATAAAATACAATTGTTTGTTTTATATACGATTTTTAATTCTTGGGAACTTCTAAGAATTCGCCGGCCACAATGAATACCCACTCACATCACTAGTAGGAGAATTGCTGTCACCGTTTACTTTCACCTTCAAAAGCGTTAATTAGCTATTGACAGAGTAAAATAAATAATTTAACGAAGTTGGCCATAGTGAACCTCATACATATGTACTCGTAGGTATGTATGTGTTTATATACTTTCTGTCCAAAAAACCTTACAAATTATTCAAAAGATCACTTCTTAACAAAAACATGTGCTATGCCATTCGTCTTAAAATGTTTAAGGAGTTCCACCAGTAACGTCATAATCCGAATATTTTCTAGACTTCTTAACAAAGTAATAATATAATAATATGACGTATTATGACACAGCAAATAGGAAGATTATGATGTATTTTGATTTTCCGACAGGGTGGAAATTTGATGTATATTGGAACTATATTGGAAAAATTCAGGTACCAAAACCATAGAACACCAAAATTGCAAACATTTCGCAAAATTGAATCCAATACCTGAAAATCAATAGACAGCAATAAATACAGCACAACCAACAATAATTACTCAGAACGAAAACGACACTGAAGATGCCACAACGCCAAACCCGGTATGTCACAAAACCAAATTTGACAAGGGATGACGGAAAATCGTTCCAATATACATCAAGATTATAATCTTCAAAAACTTAAAACCCACATTTCTAAAGGCGTTATCATTAAATAAGACTTACCAGAAATAAGCGGCTACTACTCTGAATTACAAATGAAGGTTTCGCATTTTGAACTGTCGCATTCGGAATTACAATTGTTTCTGATTTATGTACAATGAAATTTTATATAGTCGCTTGACGCTGTCTCATTTAACTACAACTGGAAATGCTGTAGCTTGGACTTATGACTTTCTATGTATGTACATAGATATATTCAAAATAATTATTCATTTGCAGGTATTTGAGTAAGAATTAAGTTTTTCTATATTTGCATATTTGCAAAAAACAAAGTTATAAAAATTTCGATAGAAATGGAGAAATATTATAAACGAATAAAGGGGGAAAGAAATACTAATGGTAATTAGAAGTCTTAAAGTAAAAACATGTAAGATTTGTTAATATGTAAAACAATACAACCCTGATTCACAATACGTTTTTGGTTTTTGCTTTACACATTAAGTTGTTATCTTCATTCTTTTGTACATTATTTTTCATACTTACTTTTGGTTTAATAAATCGTGAACTGTCTAACGTTAAACAACGTGTTTTTGCTTACATAATTGGCTTCTATAGTTAACGCGGTTATGGGCCCAGCGTGTGTCGCAAATGTTTAATAAAAAATTCTGTGGGATCAAAATCGTAAATTGTTTGTTTTTTCAATAATCAAAATGAACGGTATCAGCATCGAGTAACTGGATGGCGAAAATTATACAGCCGGGTGCGTCCAGATGAAAAGTCTTTTAATTACTTTGGATTGTTGGTATCCTGTTGAAACAGTATGTTTGGAAGAGTGGACTGCTCTAGAAAAAGCTGCTTTCGTTAAGGCAGATAGAAAGACGTTGGCGTTAATTACTTTAAATGTTAAAAGCTCCAAGCTTCTGCATATTAAAAATTGCCTACATTCAAAGACAGCGTGGGAAAAGTTAGACGAAGTTTATAATGCACGAGGACCAGCAAGAAAGTTTGCATTATTTAAAAATTTGGTTCGTTTTCATATTAAACGTAGCGAAAAATTCGGTCCTCAAAAAAATACATTTTGTTCAATTGTTAAAAGTCTTCGCGAGCTACAAATTGAAATACCTGATGATCTTCTGTCCATTTTGTTGCTGTGTTCGCTGCCAGAGACGATGGAAAATTTTATTGTTGCGATCGAGGCAAGAGATCAGCTGCCTACATTGGTACAATTAAAATCTCAGCTTCTGGAAGAAGAGCATCGCCGGACTTCCAGCAATGTAGGAGAAACTAATGCTAATCGGGAGCGCGTGCTTTCTATCAATTCAATGAGACGTAAGTTAAACAAAGGTCATGAGAAGCGGAGGTGTTACATATGCGGTGCACATGGTGGTATAAGCACGCAGTGCAGGTACAAAAATAAACGAAGAGAGCACTCAAGTAATGCAGTATTGGGAATAAGCAAAGCAAACGACGATAAAAGAAATGAATTCATGCTAGCGACTGGAGATAAAGTGAGAGTTTATGCTATTGGTAATGTTAAATTAAAATCGGAATTTTCCGACATTACTTTAATAGATGTGTTTTATGTACCACAATTACATTTCAACTTTTTGTCTGTTGCAAAAATTGTTGAGAGAGGTAATAAAATCGTGTTTATAAATGGAAAGGCTGTTGTTAGAAATGTGTGTAATGATATTTTGTTCAATGCTCCTTCGCAAAGTAATATTTATAAAGCTAAACTTCGGAAACATCACGAAAATTTAGCAATGCACATTGTTGACGGTTCAATCGAAAAAATTAGAATTTGGCATCAAAGGTTTGGCCATTTAAACTGTGGTGACGTTTCTAAACTGTTTAATGAGAACATGGTCAAGGGCCAAACTAAGTTAAACAAAACTGAACATTTCGACTGTGAGATTTGTGCTACTTGCAAAATAAAGCAAGCGAGTTTTTTAAGTTACAAAAGAGTTCTGTCAAAGCTTCTTCTTCTTCTTTCATTGGCTCGATAACCGCCTATGCGATTTTGGCCGAGCTTAGCACAGCACGCCAGTTATTTCTCTCTTTCGCTAACTGGCGCCAGTTGGAAATACCAAGCGTACCCAAGTCCTTTACCGCATGGTCTTTCCAACGCAGAGGAGGCCTCCCTTTTCCTCTGCTACCACCGGCGGGTACCGCGTCGAATACTTTCAGAGCTGGGGCGCTGTCATCCATTCGAACGACATGACCAAGCCAGCGAAGCCGCTGAATCTTAATTCGCTGCACTATATCTATGTCGTTATAAAGCTCGTACAGCTCATCGTTCCATCTTCTACGGTATTCGCCGTCGCAAAGGCGTAAAGGCCCATAAATCTTTCGGAGAATCTTTCTCTCGAACACTCCCAGAGCCTTCTCATCAGATATCTTCATCGTCCATGCTTCTGCGCCATACATCAGGACGGGCATAATGAGAGACTTATAGAGCGTAATTTTTGTCCGTCGAGAGAGGACTTTACTGTTCAGTTGCCTACTCAGTCCGAAGTAGCACTTGTTGGCAAGAGTGATCCTCCTTTGGATTTCGAGACTGACATTATTATTGATATTAATGCTGGTTCCTAAGTAAACGAAGTCTTCTACTTTTTCAAAGTTATAACTGTCAACAGTGATGTTTGATCCCAGTCGTGTATGTGCCGACTGTTTATTTGATGACAGGAGATACTTCGTCTTGCCCTCGTTCACCTCCAGACCCATTCGCTTTGCTTCTCTATCCAGTTTGGAGAAGGCAGAACTAACTGCGCGGTTGTTAAGGCCGATGATGTCAATGTCATCGGCGTACGCCAGCAGCTGCACACTCTTATAAAAGATAGTGCCTGACCGATTTAGTTCTGCGGCTCGAATTATCTTCTCCAGCATAAGGTTAAAAAAGTCACACGACAAAGAGTCACCCTGTCTGAAACCTCGTTTGGTATCAAACGGCTCGGAGAGGTCCTTTCCAATCCTGACGGAGCTGGTGGTGTTGCTCAACGTCATTTAACATAGCCGTATAAGTTTTGCAGGGATACCAAATTCAGACATTGCGGCATAAAGGCAACTTCTTTTTGTGCTGTCGAAAGCGGCTTTGAAGTCGACAAAAAGGTGGTGCGTGTCGATTCTTCTTTCTTGGGTCTTTTCCAAGATCTGGCGCACTGTGAATATCTGGTCGATAGTAGATTTACCAGGTCTAAAGCCACACTGATAAGGTCCAATCAGTTCATTGACGGTGGGCTTTAGTCTCTCACACAATACGCTCGACAGAACCTTATACGCGATGTTAAGAAGGCTGATACCACGATAGTTGGCGCGAATTGCAGTATCACCCTTCTTATGGATTGGGCAAAGTACACTTAGATTCCAATCAGTAGGCATGCATTCGTCCGACCATACTCTACAGATAAGCTGGTGCATGCACTTTACCAACTCTTCTCCACCGTATTTGAATAACTCAGCTGGCAGCCCGTCAACTCCGGGCGCTTTGTTGTTCTTGAGCCGTGTTATTGCTATACGGATTTCATCGCAGTCGGGTAACGGAACATGAATTCCGTCGTCATTGATTGGGGTTTCGGGATCATCATCTTCTCCAAGGTGGTCTCTGTCACTACCACTAAGTAGTGTGGAGAAGTGCTCCCTCCATAAACTAAGTATATTCTGAACGTCAGTTACCAGGTCGCCGTTGACGTTCTAACAGGAATTCGCCCCGGTCTTAAAACCTTCTGTTAGCCGTCGTACTTTTTGAAAGAATTTTCGGGCGCTTTTCCTGTCGGCCAGCATTTCAAGCTCTTCGCACTCACGCATTTCGGCCTTTCTTTTCTTCTCTCGAAAAATGCGTCTCGCTTCCTTCTTCAACTCACGATATCTCTCCCGCAAGGCTCGCTTTGCGCCCGATCGCAACGTGGCCCTGTAGGCAGCATCTTTCCGTTCCGTGGCAACGCGACGTTGCTCATCGTTGCAGTCATTTTTCCGGGCTCGCTGGAAACCAATAGATTGTTCAGCGGCGTACGTAAAGAGCAAGAGATGTGGTTCCATTGCTCTGAAATATCGCTGTGTTGATTAGAGCTCTCAGAGAGCAGGAGTGCGAATCGAGTAGCGAAGTGCGTGGCTGTCTATTGTGATTGCAACTTTCCGACGTCGAGCTTTCCTTGTGTGCCTTTCCGCACGCTTTTTGACGCACAGAGGCGCGTGCGTATCTTGGCTGCGACGAGATAATGGTCCGAGTCGATGTTGGCTCCTCGGATCGTGCGCACATCTAAGACACTGGAAGCGTGCCTTCCGTCTATCACAACATGGTCGATTTGGTTTCGTGTCTTACCATCTGGAGACAGCCACGTAGCCTGATGTATCCTCCTATGCTGGAACCTGGTACTACAAACTACCATGTTTCGGGCCCCGGCGAAGTCGATCAGTCTCAATCCGTTATCAGACGCTTCCTCGTGGAGACTGAATTTTCCGACTGTGGAACCAAAGATGCCCTCCTTGCCCACCTTGGCATTAAAATCGCCTAGCACGATTTTTATATCGTGTTGGGGGCAGCGTTCGAACGTGCGCTCCAGGAGTTCGTAGAAGCAATCTTTGGTCCCATCGTCCTTCTCTTCCGTCGGGGCATGGGCGCAAATCAGGGAGATGTTGAAGAATCTCGCCTTTATGCGGATTGTGGCGAGACGTTTGTCCACCGGAGTGAACGACAGTACTTTACGGCGAAGTCTCTCTCCCACCACAAATCCGACACCAAATTTGCGCTCCTTTACATGGCAGCTGTAGTATACGTCGCAAGGGCCTACTGTTTTCCTCCCTTGCCCCGTCCATCGCATTTCTTGGATGGCGGTGATGTCAGCCTTCGCTCTACCGAGGACATCTACCAGCCGGGCAGAGGCACCTTCCCAATTAAGGGTTCGGACATTCCAGGTGCATGCCCTCAAATCATGGTCCTTAAAACGTTTGCCGTGGTCGTCATCTAAAAAGGGGGGTCCTGTCCGAGGCTTTGCTTTGCTTTTCATTGGAAGTTGTTTTTTACGTGGCGGGTTCCAAGCCCTGCGCACAACCCATTGTGAGGGGTTGAAATTTTAAATTCGTTTATATAGCGAGCCGCTTGCTCCAAGACAGACGCCCGCTTGCAGCCGCACCTCCTGGTGAACAGACGCTGCGGACTTTAGTGGACCCTTAAACCGAATATGTCGGAGTGGCTCCACTAAAGCTCCCTCTCTATTAGCCGTGACCCATGGCTCCACACGGGTTGGTTACCGTATCTCGCACATGGGTTGCTCACGTTGGCCAGGGTGCACGAACGTGGACGTAAGAGTAGGGATTGAGTACAGCCGCGCAACTGTATCTGCATACCCAGAAGCGCCACTGTACCCCATTGCATTATTCATTCAGACTTATGCGGGCCAATGAGAGCCAAATCTCAAAGTGGTTCTCTTTATTTTATGCCTTTTATAGACGACTACACAAGATATGCAAACGTTTATTTTTTAAAGCACTAGTCTGAAGCGCTTGAATGTCTAAAAGATTTTGCAGTCAAAGCTGAAAACCAAAAAGGAAAAAAAAAAAAATTCTAAGGAGTGACAACGGCCGAGAATACGTGAATGAAGACATGAAAATTTATTTAAATTTGAAGGGTATAATCCACCAAACAACAATTCCGTATACGCCAGAACAAAACGGCGTAGTTGAACGCTTTAATAGGACCATTGTTGAAATGGCACGCTGTATGCTACAGCAATCAAACCTACCTCACTATTTGTGGTCTGAAGCGGTCAACACCGCTGTTTATGTAAGAAATCGCTCTCCGTCAAAAGTTTTGCGAAATTGTACTCCATTTGAGCTATGGTACGTTGGTGGAATGAAGGTCTTTGGTTGCGATGCGGTCGTTCTAAATAAAAAACCAGGAAAATCTAAATTTGACCGAAAGGGAGATATTGTTAAATTTGTAGGGTATGCACGAGACTGCAAAGCGTAAAGGTTTTATGATGTTACCAACAAATCAATTGTCTTAGCAAGAGATGCAATTTTTTTTGAGAAAATATTTACCGCTAGTTCTTAACTAGATCAAACTGATGAAGAAGAATTAATTAATGCATTGCCATTATTCTATGAGCAAGACAAGACTATTATTAGTGAGGGTCAAGCAGTAGTTGTAAAAATTCTAAAAATTTGAAAAATGATTTTGCAGAGAATAATGAGTTCGAGAATAATAATGAAGATTCTGAGCCAGAGCAAATCATTAACCCACAAGGGCGTATTAAAAGAGGGAGACCTAAAATCTTGAGAAGTGGTGCCGAAACCCGGGTGCTGTTGGAAGACCGCGGAAAATTTTTGCAATTGATCCTGGTGAGAACGTTTTAAGTTCGATATCATGCGTGACAAGTGATCCTATAAAAGAAGCTTTAAATAACGTAAATTCAGTAATGCACTGAAAATGCAATGAACGCAGAAATGATGTCGTTGCAGAACAATAATACTTGGGAGATAGTACAAAAACCACCACAGAAAAATGTAATTGGCTGCAAGTGGGTATTTGCAAAAAAGAGAAGACCAGACGGGAATATAGAAAAATATAAAGCTAGACTTGTTGCCCAGGGTTGTTCCCAGCGTGAAAATATTGATTATTTTGATACATATTCAACCGTTGTGAGACATGCAACCATTCGACTCATATTGGCTATTTCAGTAAAATATCAACTTTTGGTACACCATTTCGATATAGCATCAGCTTATCTTAACGGAGATTTGAAAGAAGAAATATATATGCGCCAACCTACTTTATTTGAGGACAACAACAAACCAAATAGTGTTTGTCGCTTAAAAAAGTCGTTATATGGTTTAAAGCAGGCCGGTAGACATTGGTCCGAAAAGATCAACGAGATATTGGTAAATATGGGATTCAATCGGTCAAAATCAGACTGTTGCGTATTTTATAAAATGAGCTCTAATGAAAGGTGTATAATCGGGGTCTATGTTGACGACCTGATAATTGCAAGCAAATCGGAGGAGTCGATTAGCAATATCTTGTCGAAATTAAATGAAAGCGTGAAAGCCGTAGATCGAGGGCCAATTCAACATTATCTTGGTTTGCAAATTGAAAGAGATGGTAGTCGGGGAAAAATTAAAGCTCATCAGAGGTCTTACATAATTAAATTGCTCGATGATTGGGGCATAGCAGAATGTAAGCCAGCATTTACTCCGATCCGAAGTGGATGTATACTACAAAAATGTTACAAGCTCAATTGTTCCAGGGATTGCACCAAGAAATTCCAGTCGTTAATGGGTGCCTTAACATATTTATCTACGATTTCCAGACCTGATATTTTTTTTGCTGTTTCAAAACTTTCGCAGTTTTGCAATCATGCTCATCAAGAACATTTTACTATAGCGAAACACGTTTTGAGATATTTAAAACACACTAGTGACGCATGTTTGCAGTATAGAAACTGTAACGATAGAAAATCGTATAGTGGCTTTGTGCTTATGTTTGGAGATGGACCAATACAATGGGAATCCAAGAAACAAAATGTAATCGCTTTAAGTTCAACAGAGCCGAATATATTTCTATGTGCCAAGCGGCTAAAGAGGTGATGTTCCTAAGAAATTTGCTGAGAGAACCCGAGTTCAACGAATACACCGCGGTTCCTACAATTGTCTTCTGTGACAACCAAGGGGCCGTATTTCTGGCAAATAACGAGACAACGAAGAAGAGGAGTAAACACATAGATATTAAGTTTCATAGAGATATGCAAACTCAAAGAGTTAGAAATTGAGTATGTCTCCACTACAAATAATGTATCGGATGGTTTTACTAAGAGTTTGAGTAAAGTCAAACACAATATTTTTTGTACACATATATTACATTTATAAAATCAATTAACTTTGTTTATAAATTCTATTAAACTTTTGTGAATTATGGTTGAAGCGGATTATGTAAGATTTGTTAATATGTAAAACAATACAACCCTGATTCACAATACGTTTTTGGTTTTTGCATTACACATTAAGTGTTATCTTTATTCTTTTGTACATTATTTTTCATACTTACTTTTGGTTAATAAATCGTGAACTGTCTAACGTTAAACAACGTGTTTTTGCTTACATAATTGGATTCTATAGTTAACAAAATATAACAAGCACGTTGCTTTGACGGTTCAGATGACTTGTAAACTAGTCACCTTTCAAGCTTTCAGGCAGATTCCCGAAATGTGTTTAAATATAATGCGATAATTCAATCACGAATATTTGGGTAGTGTACTAACTTTGAGCAAAATGCAAATTCAACTATCATGTTCGTGCTGGTTAACACTATTCTCTTCATTCAAATTTTATTACTAAAGTTTGCTTTTTCTTGATCTTTAAATTCTTTTTTATTTAAAATGAAATGGAGTATCATGTTTGTGCCTCAAACTACAGATATGAAGATACATATTTGAGAATATCCAATTGTAAATTATGCATACTTCGGAACTCTTCTTAATTCGACTTACATTTTCTCGCTCGGTACTTATTACAAAAAGTTGTATATAAAAATAATTGGATGTAAGAAAGCTAGGATAGGGTAGTAATTAATATATTTTCGAATTCTGAATAGTTGAGGCTGTTTGGGTATGGAACAAGTAAGGAATTTTATATACCCTCGCATTGTATTTTTTTTTGTGGGCGGTGCTACGATCATTTTTTTTAATTTTATAAAAATCAAGTTTCATTATTTACAATTGGTCTTAATATACAATTTTTAATTAATTTGTTCCAATGGATAACAAAAAAAAAAATAATTTGGCATTTGTCAAAGTTTCCATTATATGAAAGGTAGGCGCGGTTAAGGTGAGATTTCAAAAATGTTTGTCGGTGATAACAGCGGTATCGAGGAAAATATGTTTTCCAAATTTTGTTACGACGCCTATTTTTTTTAAATTACGTGAATATACAGTTTATTTGTTTAAAATATAATTTCACTCAATTTGCTCTAATAGATTCCGAAACACGATGTTTATGCATTTTCAAACTTCCGTTATATGGGAGATGGGCGTGATTACTGACCGATCTTGACCATTTTCAATACCAACTTACTCTGGCCAAGTTTCATTAAGAAAACTCAATTTTTATTTAAGTTATCGTGGCCACAGACAGACGGACGGACGGACAGACAGTCAGGGCTAAATCGATTTTTCTTTTTATTCTGACGATTTTGGTATGTATATGTCTATATCTTCCCGATTATTTCTTGCTGTAACAAACAACCGCTATGCAAACAAAGTCAATATACCCTTGTGTAAAAGTACGCTTGGGTAAAAAAATTGCAAACACAATTTGGATACCAGCAGCGCGCGGGGACTGCACAAGACAAATTACAAAATATAAAAGTAAAGGCAAACGTATGTATATGTATATATGTAAGTATGTGTACATATGAGGCTCTCTGTAAAAAATGTAATCATTAAAATGCTTAAATCCGTTATCAAAAAAAACTTGTATGACTTCAATGGTATACATTAACGAGTAAGAAAAGCTAAATTCCAATCGCTGCTAGTAATAAACTTTACTCAATTTCTTCCAATAAATACTGAAAAACCAAGTTCTTTTGCATTTTTCAATGTTTCCGTTATATGGAAGTTGGGCGTGGTTAAGGTCCGATTTCAAAAATTATTGACGGTGATGCAAAGTGATATCAAGGACAATATGTTCACCACATTTTTTGACGATACCTTACAACGTTATTGAGATACCTACAGACGTTTTTTTAATAGGGGACGTGGTAACGCCCATTTTTCAAAATTTCATAAAAATCAAGTTTCTTAATTAACTATCTCTCTAAATATCAAATTTTAATTAACATGTTCTAATAGATAAAGAAAAAACGATATTTTTGGATTTTTCAAAATTTCCTTTATATGGGAGGTGGGCGAGGTTATGGTCCGATTTCAAAAATGCCATTCGTTTAAAAATGTTTAAGGAATTCCACCAGTAACGTCATAATCCGAATATTTTCTAGACTTCTTAACAAAGTATTAATATGACATATCTTGACTCAGCAAATAGGAAGATTGTAATGTATTTTGATTATCCGACAGGGTGGAAATTTGATGTATGTATATTTGAACGATTTTCCGTCATCCCTTGTCAAATTTGGTTTTGTGACGTACCGGTTTTGGCATTGGGCAATTTCAGTGTCGTTTTCGTTCTGAGTAATTAGTGTTATTGTGCTGTATTTATTGATATCCATTGATTTTAAGGTATTGAATTAAGTTTTGCGAAATGTTTGCATTTTTAATGTTTTTATGCTTTTGGTACCTGAATTTTCGTCTATGGCAAACAAATAACAGAACAATAGCGTAGGTAAGAAGACAGGCAACAACGCACTGAGCCAAAACAAAACGTCGCACAAAACTAAAATTACCGTTTTCCACCTGTATAAAGGAAACCTGAAGAGAACTGAAGAATATAAAACTCACTCAACAGAATTTTATACAGACGAAAATTCAGGTACCAAAACCATAGAACACTAAAATTGCAAACATTTCGCAAAATTGAGTCCAATACCTGAAAATGAATAGACAACAATAAATACAGCACAACCAACAATAATTACTCAGAACGAAAACGACACTGAAGATGCCACAACGCCAAACCCGGTATGTCCCGAAACCAAATTTGACAAGGGATGACGGATAATCGTTTCAATATACATCACGATTATAATCTTCAAAAACTTAAAACCCACATTTCTAAAGGCGTTATCATTAAATAAGACTTACCAGAAAAAAGCGGCTACTACTCTGAATAACAAATGAAGGTATCGCATTTTGAACTGTCGCATTCTGAATTACAATTGTTTCTGATTTACAATGAAATTTGTATAGTCGCTTGACGCTGTCTCATTTAACTACAACTGGAAATGCTGTAGCTTGGACTTATGACTTTCTATGTATGTAGGTATATTCAAAATAATTCTGCATTTGCAGGTATTTGAGTAAGAATTAAGTTTTTATATATTTGCATATTTGCAAAAAACAAATTTTCTTGATATAACTTAAGTTATAAAAATTTCGATAGAAATGGAAAAATATATTATAAACGAATAAAGGAAAAAAAAATACTAATCGTAATTACAAGTCTTAAAGTAAAAACATAACAAGCACGTTGCTTTGACGGTTCAGATGATTTGTAAACTAGTCACCTTTCAAGCTTTCAGGCAGATTCCTGAAATGTGTTTAAATATAACATATTTAAATTTTAATGCGATAATTGAATCACGAACATTTGGGTAGTGTACTAACTTTGAACAAACTGCGCTATTCAATTATCATGTTCGTGCTGGTTAACACTATTCTCTTCATTAAAATTTTACTACTAAAGTTTGCGTTTTCTAGATCTTTAAATTCTTTTTTATTAAAAAGGAAATGGAGTATCATGTTTGTGCCTCAAACTACAGATATGAAGATACATATTTGAGAATATCCAATTGTAAATTATGCATACAGTCATCGACTGATACTCGACGTGTACGGTTGTGCTTATAGTGCTCAGAGTGACTTCCTACGTTCTTCTCTCACCTATTTTCGAGTGTTATTCGCAAAGCGCAAAAGAAACTTTGTTTCTTTTTTTTTTCTCATAAGACAGTGATATTTGTTATACATACATAGTTAACGATTGATAACAAGGATGCCCCCTGGGGGATCCTCGCTTGGGGATAACAGGTTTGCCCTGTTAGCCCCAAGCCCTAAAGCTAAAAGGAAAAAACCTAGCTTAATTAAAGATTTTCCTACGCTACCGACAGTCAAAAAAGAAAATCCAAAATACCTGGTGGTAAGTGCAATAAATGCTGAAAAACCCCTTAATAAATACTCGTGCTTTGCTGTGCACAAAGCCCTCAAAAACTTCAGCCCAGAAATTATGAATATTTCTGAACTGAGGGATGGCAAATTACTACTATTAGTAAAAAGCAACCACATTGCCCAAAAATTTCTAGCCACAAAAACTTTGTACGGAGTATGTGATGTAAAAATAGAATTACACAACAACCTTAATTACTCTAAAGGTACAATTTTCGCACCATGTCTAAATGAAGTGTCAGAAAACGAGATCGTAGAAAATTTGAAAGAACAGGGTGTCGTTTCAATTTTTAAATTTCCAAAATATGTCAATAATCATCCAGTCCCAAGTGGAGTTGTGCTTCTCACGTTTGACATGTATCATTTACCAGAAAAAGTTGATATTTCATGGTACACCACTAAGGTAAGACCGTACTATGCCAACCCAATGAGATGCAAAAGCTGTCAGCTTCTCGGTCACACGACAAAGCGATGCAATAAAGCCCCTGTATGCGACACATGTGCCCTCCCACCTCACACTTCATTGCCTTGCTCTCGTTCTTTCTGCATTAATTGTTCTGGTAGTCACTCGGCTTCTAGCAAATCATGTCCCAAATTTGTACAAATGAAAGAAATAATAAAAATAAAAACAGATAACAAATGCTCCATGCGTGAGGCAATAAGAATCCAAAAAATGCAAATACCTACCACCTTCAATGAGAGTTGCACTCCATATGCTGATATAGCAAAAAATAATAGCAACAATATACAAGTACAAGAAAACAACAATGCTACACAACTTACTTCTGCCGAAAAAACCGGTTCTAATTACAAAAACAACATCAATACCCCAAATAACGAAACAACAGAAAATGAAACAAAAGAAAACAAAATCACTTCACATATATCAAACACAACAACTACTACATCAGTCGATGACTCATCAACACACAATATGATTTCCTCCTTGCTTTCCCATCTCTCTTCCCCTGCATTAATGCAGCCCCTCTTCCAACCTTTCGCAAACCCACAAATACCATAGTAAATGATGCGAATTTTGCAATGGAATATGAACGGTCTTTTGAATAATTATCCAGACTTAAACATACTAATCAATGAATTTTCGCCAGAAATTATATCCATACAAGAAACACATCTCCCATTTAATAAAAAGCTACACGCACCTAATAAATACGATAGTTATTTTTATAATAGCAGCCAGAACACTTCCTGCAAGCAAGGGATTGCTGTATTCATTAAGAAGAGCCTAACCCACAAAGAAATACCAGTTTCCTCCAATATCTCGTGTTTAGCAATAGAAGTAGACATTGGCTTCAAAATTACAATCATTAACTGCTACATACCCCCACATCAAAGCTTTAACGTTCGAGATATATCTAATGTTCTCAATTATTTTGCTACCCCCATCATCATTATGGGCGATCTCAATGCCTGGAGCCCATTGTGGGGTTCCACGGCTGCAAATAAAAGAGGAGAAATAATAGAAGATATAATTTTATCTCATGACCTTGTCGTTCTTAACGACGGCTCACCCACACACTTTTCGACACATGGAACATTTACCCATCCCGATGTTATTCTAGCTTCTGCTACTATATCTCCAAAACTTACCTCCCATACCCTCGATGATCTCCACAACAGCGACCACTTCCCCATCATCACTTCCCTTTCCACTCCCAAGTCCTACAACGTGAAGCCCAGGTCGAAGTTCTTGACAGAAAAGGCAGACTGGCCAACTTTTTGCTCGCTTGCCATATCTCTCTCCAACAATAAACCACTCTGTAATAATATAAATGCCGAAACTACTGCAATAAAATCAATTATCCGTTCTGCCGCTCATTTAACTATTCCCCAATCTAGCACTAAAAAATTTTCAGCGAAATTGCCCTATTGGTCAAACTTACTCGCTATCCTTAGAAATAATAAAAAACGCTTGTGGACGAAATTCAAACGGAATAGAACCGATAACAATCTTATAGAATATAAAAAAGCCAACGCTGTGTTTAGGAAGGAGCTAAAGTCGGCCAAAAGAATATCACTGGAAAATATTACATCTAACATAAACCCATCCTCGAGCCCCAAAAAAATTTGGTCGGATATAAAAGCTCTTACAGGGTGTAGTAAACGATTTGGTATATCGCATATTCACACAGACCAAGGGCCTTTATACTCACCCCAAGATATCGCAGAAAAATTTGCACAAACATGGTCATCTCTTTCCGAAAATTCCTTTTTCCACACCAGTTTTAACTCACTAAAAAATCAAGTCATTACTGAACCCTATATTATATATATTACATATAGTGCTCAACGAACTCAAGCGTTGGAAAATTGGCACCAAAATTTACAATATTGTAAAATCATTTTTATGTAATCGCAAGTTTGTTGTCTGCGCCAACAGACATCAATCTCAAATATATAATCTCTACAACGGCATACCCCAAGGTTCCCCCCTCTCCGTAACTCTTTTCATCATAGCGTTTAACAAAGTTAGTTCTATAATTTCCTCAAATCCAAGGGTCGAACATTTCGCTTATGCAGACGATGTCGTAATTTTCACAAAAATCAAAGATCTGCAACAAGTTAAGCATATATTTTTAAAAATTCTAAATGATATTAACAAATGGTCAGAAAAGGCTGGTGCCAATATTTCAGCAAGCAAATCCTCCAGCTTTCATATCTGCAGAAAGCACAATTGCTCCTATCCCTCCCTTTACATGTTTAACATCCAAATCCCCCACACTAATACTTTAAAAATACTAGGCTTAATATTTGATAAGAATTTGTCATACAAAGAGCATTTTAAGTCTGTTAGATTAAGCTTATTATCTAGACTTAATATCATAAAATTTTTGTCTTCTAAATATAGCTTATGTAATTCAAACACACTTGTTAATGTAACAAAAGCTGTCGATATACGGGCACTGTGCTAAAACCCATATGAAACTTATTTTTCCACCATACCACGCGGCAGCTAGAAGGAGTATTCGAGCCTTCCCTACTTCGCCAATAAAAGCCATTTTACCGGAAGCCGGACTACCAAATATTGCGCAAAGAATCGCACGTAACACGATGGTGCTCATTCCAAAGCTATTTCAGGCCAGAAACAAATTGCTGCTTACACAGGTTAGAACAGCTTTAAAATACACTAATGTAAGCTGTAAGCCATCTACGATATCACGTTGCCTATCTATCGCGAAACAACTTAACATCGTCGCAACTCCATCTTTGGTTGAAACAGCAATATCCCCATCCTACTCTTCACTTACAACATCACTTATTACCACTTCACAACAACACCACAAACAGTCTACAAGCAACAACGAATATCAACAACTACATAACAAAGCCTTAGAGCATTACAACAATACTTGGGAAGTTGTGTATACAGACGGATCTAAATCCGACACAGGTACTGCGTTTGCTGTGACAAATAAGCTGGGTTCCACCATTGCTGTATATTCTCTGCCACCGTACTGCTCGGTATTCACAGCCGAAGCAGCTGCAATACTTGAAGCGGTACTTTTTGCCTCCCGCAATGGAAAGAAAACGGTCATTTGCACCGATAGCAAATCCGCCATCGATGCTATCTTTAACCAATCAAATTGCATACCAATGATCCAAAAAATCCGTAACATTATTACGCAGTATAGCAATAAAATCAAAATGATGTGGGTACCTGCCCACATAGGGATCCGTGGAAATGAAACTGCAGATAGAAGAGCGAAGGCAGCCTGTTGCGAGCCTCTGTATATATCTGAACACTTCACCGACAAAGATATACGTAAGCTGGTAAAACAATCTATTAGTATCACCTTTTCAAGTGAGTGGAGAGATTACAACCACCATTACAAAGACTGTAACCCTACTGGATCGAAACCATATTACAGCACTAGCTGTCCTACTAGGAATATAGCAACATTTACCCGCCTGCGAATTGATCACACACTTGCAACACACGCGCACCTCTTGAATGGCACTACCAAACCAAACTGCCCGCGTTGTGGATCTTCCGATTTTAACGTTATGCACATCCTCGACAACTGCCCAGACATGCAACAGATACGACTTTCTTTGTTCAATAACACTAAACCATCTGACTATCTCAAAATAACAAATGACCGTAGTATTAACCTAATTGCAAAATTTGTAGCACTCTCTAAATTAAATATATAATAATACATATGTAAGTATAACCACTATCTTTAAGATCCTAAAAATAGATATTCTAAAAGTTGAATATACAGTATATACCATTATTTTTTTCTTCTTCAAACGATCATGTTCTCATATATTGTCATAACCACCTAGAATTCCATGTATACTTAAGCCGAAGGCCCTGGCAGCCAGTGCTTTAGCTCGTAAGTGAGGTAATTATTTATAATTGTCTCTCTTTTAAATAAATAAATAAATAAAAAAAATAAAATTATGCATTCTTCGGAACTCTTCTTAATTCGACTTACATTTTCTCGCTCGGTACTTATTACAAAAAGTTGTATATAAAAATAATTGGATGTAAGAAAGCTAGGATAGGGTAGTAATTAATATATTTTCGAATTCTGAATAGTTGAGGCTGTTTGGGTATGATTTTTTTGAACATGTTTAGTGGTAGATTTGTACGAAAACAAGTAAGGAATTTTATATACCCTCGCATTGTATTTTTTTTTGTGGGCGGTGCTACGATCATTGTTTTTAATTTTATAAAAATCAAGTTTCTTTATTTACAATTGGTCTTAATATACAATTTTTAATTAATTTGTTCCAATGGATAACGAAAAAAGACATTTTGCATTTTTCAAAGTTTCCATTATATGAAAGGTAGGCGCGGTTAAGGTGAGATTTCAAAAATGTTTGTGGGTGATAACAGCGGTATCGAGGAAAATATGTTTTCCAATTTTGTTACGACGCCTATTGTTTTTAAATTACGTGAATATACAGTTTATTTGTTTAAAATCAAATTTCACTCAATTTCCTCTAATAGATTCCGAAACACGATGTTTATGCATTTTCAAACTTCCGTTATATGGGAGATGGGCGTGATTACTGACCGATCTTGACCATTTTCAATACCAACTTACTCTGGCCAAGTTTCATTAAGAAAACTCAATTTGTATTCAAGTTATCGTGGCCACAGACAGACGGACGGACGGACAGACAGTCAGGGCTAAATCGATTTTTCTTTTTATTCTCACGATTTTGGTATGTATATGTCTATATCTTCCCGATTATTTCTTCCTGTAACAAACAACCGCTATGCAAACAAAGTCAATATACCCTTGTGTAAAAGTACGCTTGGGTAAAAAAATTGCAAACACAATTTGGATACCAGCAGCGCGCGGGGACTGCACAAGACAAATTACAAAATATAAAAGTAAAGGCAAACGTATGTATATGTATATAAGTATGTGTACATATGAGACTCTCTGTAAAAAATGTAATCATTAAAATGCTTAAATCCGTTATCAAAAAAAACTTGTATGACTTCAATGGTATACATTAACGAGTAAGAAAAGCTAAATTCCAATCGCTGCTAGTAATAAACTTTACTCAATTTCTTCCAATAAATACTGAAAAACCAAGTTCTTTTGCATTTTTCAATGTTTCCGTTATATGGAAGTTGGGCGTGGTTAAGGTCCGATTTCAAAAATTATTGACGGTGATGCAAAGTGATATCAAGGACAATATGTTCACCACATTTTTTGACGATACCTTACATCGTTATTGAGATACCTACAGACGTTTTTTTAATAGGGGACGGGGTAACGCCCATTTTTCAAAATTTCATAAAAATCAAGTTTCTTAATTAACTATCTCTCTAAATATCAAATTTTAATTAACATGTTCTAATAGATAAAGAAAAAACGATATTTTTGGATTTTTCAAAATTTCCTTTATATGGGAGGTGGGCGAGGTTATGGTCCGATTTCAAAAATGCCATTCGTTTAAAAATGTTTAAGGAATTCCACCAGTAACGTCATAATCCGAATATTTTCTAGACTTCTTAACAAAGTAATAATATAATAATATGACATATCTTGACACAGCAAATAGGAAGATTGTAATGTATTTTGATTTTCCGACAGGGTGGAAATTTGATGTATATTTGAACGATTTTCCGTCATCCCTTGTCAAATTTGGTTTTGTGACGTACCGGTTTTGGCATTGTGCCATTTTCAGTGTCGTTTTCGTTCTGAGTAATTAGTGTTGTTGTGCTGTATTTATTGATATCCATTGATTTTCAGGTATTGAATTAAGTTTTGCGAAATGTTTGCATTTTTAATGTTTTTATGCTTTTGGTACCTGAATATTCGTCTATGGTAAACAAATAACAGAACAATAGCGTAGGTAAGAAGACAGACAACAACGCACTGAGCCAAAACAAAACGTCGCACAAAACTAAAATTACCGTTTTCCACCTGTATAAAGGAAACCTGAAGAGAACTGAAGAATATAAAACTCACTCAACAGAATTTTATACAGACGAAAATTCAGGTACCAAAACCATAGAACACTAAAATTGCAAACATTTCGCAAAATTGAATCCAATACCTGAAAATCAATAGACAGCAATAAATACAGCACAACCAACAATAATTACTCAGAACGAAAACGACACTGAAGATGCCAAAACGCCAAACCCGGTATGTCCCGAAACCAAATTTGACAAGGGATGACGGATAATCGTTCCAATAAACATCAGGATTATAATCTTCAAAAACTTAAAACCTACATTTCTAAAGGCGTTATCATTAAATAAGACTTACCAGAAAAAAGCGGCTACTACTCTGACTAACAAATGAAACATTTTGAACTGTCGCATTTTGAATTACAATTGTTTCTGATTTACAATGAAATTTGTATAGTCGCTTGACGCTGTCTCATTTAACTACAACTGGAAATGCTGTAGCTTGGACTTATGACTTTCTATGTATGTAGGTATATTCAAAATAATTATGCATTTGCAGGTATTTGAGTAAGAATTAAATTTTTATATATTTGCATATTTGCAAAAAACAAATTTTCTTGATATAACTTAAGTTATAAAAATTTCGATAGAAATGGAAAAATATATTATAAACGAATAAAGGAAAAAAAATACTAATGGTAATTAGAAGTCTTAAAGTAAAGTAAAGTAGTTATCGCAAACGTCAAGCTGTGTGGTTGTGTTTACTTTGCTCTCTTACAAATATTGTTATAAAACAATTTAAATATCAAATTAATCAAAAGAAATTTTATTAAATTGTGATTAAATCAATTTTGTGCACTTCAAGCTAAGTATAAAGTGATTTGGTGCAATATTCATTTAATAATCTTTAACTTATTAAAAATCTCATTTAAATCTTTGTTGTGTTGTGTGCCGAGTCATAATTTTTCTTGTAGTACAGTTGTTGTTGCCAATTGTTTTGTTTTTGCATTTACGGCTGTTGCTGTTTGTGCGCGCACTCTTTGTTACTCCTTTTAGCTTTCACAGCTGTTTGCGTGATTTGTTAAGTGTCAATAAAACTGTGTATCCCAAACTGTTCTAACTGCCTTACCGACTTCTATACTGCTTTTTTTGCTAAACTGCTTTTTTTGCTAAACTGCTGACCACTGTTA
Source organism: Philophylla caesio (assembly GCA_963971545.1). Taxonomy (NCBI): domain Eukaryota; kingdom Metazoa; phylum Arthropoda; class Insecta; order Diptera; family Tephritidae; genus Philophylla; species Philophylla caesio. Next base: position 59,094,001 of record OZ020605.1, read on the forward strand.
GATCCTTTCTTCTGCTAGTCCTATAAATTGTAATTTTAATTCTAATTAATTTTCTCCTAAATAATAATACCATGTCTTGTAATTATCCTAACTGCCAAGTTAAGAGTGGGTCTGAACGCTTTGTGTCTTGCTGGCTTTGCGATGGGCTTGCCCACATGAAGTGTGCTGGATTGACAGGTAGAGTGTTAGATTTGATTGATGATGGTAAGGGTGTCCGCTGGTCTTGTCTGAAATGTAGGTCAACTGAAGTTGATCTTTTTAAATTTTTTAGGCAGTGTAGGAACGGTTTCTCTGAGATTGGTAAGGAGCTAAATGTTCTTACCGAAAAATTCAAACACTACGAAAACGTATTTAATTCTTTTAAATGCTTAGAGAATACGAGTATTCCTAATAGCCGTAATAGTAAACGGAAACGTATTGAGAGTCCGTCTGACGAAGCTGAGCCAAATCCTATTCCGACGACAATTATTTCTTCTCCCTCAGGGGAGTTGATTAGTTTCTCCTCACCTTGTCCTCAGGCTGTTGAACCTTCAACATCAAAAGCTGCTGCACAGAGATCAGTTCAAAAGGAAAGCAGCGAAAGCTAAAATTCTGCTGGGGTTTCTGTGGCGCCTGCTAGGGGGCTGGTTGTGGTTCCTCAGAGAAAATCTATTTTTATATCAAGATTTTCCAGTGATACCACAGTTGAGGATATCAAGTTTCACATTTCATCTAAGGTTAAGACTGATGACATAACTATCAGGAAATTTAACTTTAATTACAAGAGAAACATTTCTTCATTTAAAATCGATGTAACTTCCGAAAACTTTAATATACTTTTAAATAGCTCCTTTTGGCCGACTGGGGCTTTTGTTCGCGAATTCGAGTTTAAACCCAACATAAATAATAAAAACTTAGCAAAAATCTCTAATCCTAATCCGGAGTCAAAAAACTGATAAAAACTAAACTTGATATATATTACCAAAATGTTAGAGGCTTGAATACAAAACTAACTGACTTGCTTTTGAAGAGTTATCACTGTAATTTTAACATTATAGCTTTCACTGAAACTTGGCTTAAACCTCACGTTTTTGATTCGGAGATTCTTTGCAGTGAATATCATATTTACAGAAATGATCGAGAGTGCAGGATCGGTGGAGGTGTTCTTTTTGCTGTCCATTCTTCATTACCATCTGAAGTGGTTAACGTCCCTATCATTGAGTCTACTGAATTTAAGTGCATACGAGTGCAATTAAGCAAGTCTTATATTTATTTAGCCCTCTGCTATATACCTCCTCAGTCTGACTTGTCGGTATATAGTGATCATATTTCTTTACTTGGGATTGTGGACTCAATGCTTAGGCCTCCCGACTCATTGATTGTGTTGGGTGATTTTAATCTCCCAAACATTTCTTGGAATATGATTGATGGTCATATCGTACCTTCCATTAACAACGCCTTTCTGGAGGGGATGACTGAACTTTGTCTGAACCAGGTTAATACCCTACAAAACAAGTTGGGGAGGGTCTTGGATTTGGTTTTTGTTGACAACATGTACAGGGCCTCCTTAAATCGATGTGATCCATTGGTTTTGCCTGAGGATGTATATCATCCTGCAATTGAATTGTCATACGAGATCATAGACGGAGAGCGGGTTTCTGGATCGAAAGCTTTTAATTCTAATGACAGCTTCGATTTTAGAAAAGCTAATTTTAAAAAATTAAACTGTGACTTGTCTAAAATAACTTGGCCTTACTACAATGGCGATATTGAGCGTAATGTTTTGGACTTCAACAATACTTTATACAACTTATTTCTTAAACATGTACCTAAAGGTTCTTGTATTCGTGATGAATCAGCCCCTTTATGGTTCACTAAAGACTTGAGAACTTTAAAAAATAAAAAATCGCGTTCTTTTAAATTGTATAAAAGTACTGGTCGTCATGTGGATTATCTTAATTATTCAGTCTTGCGACATAAATATCTAGAATTAAATAAAAACTGTTATGAAAAATACTTGAATAAAATGAAAATGAACATTATCCACGACCCGAAAGCTTTCTATGGTTTCGTTAATTCTAAGCGCAGAGTAAATGCATTCCCTTCCGCAATGAAATATCAAAGTACTGTGTCATGTGATAACGAGATTATTGCCAATCTATTTGCCCAGTTCTTTAAATCTAACTACACCACACAATTTAAATATAACTGTATTTCCTATCCATACAAGCTGAGCCCCAATAACTCTATTAATATTCCAGTCATATCATCAGATGATGTTTTTCATTATTTAATATCTTTAAAAGAATCATTCAAGTACGGCCCTGATATGATCCCGACATGTTTCCTAAAAAAATGTGCAAAGCACCTGTACCTGCCATTATCGAACTTGTTTAATTTGTCCCTCCAGCAAGGAGTTTTTCCGTCAATATGGAAACAGTCTTACATAATCCCCCTTCATAAATCTGGAAGCAGGTCTTCTATTGAAAACTATCGTGGTATAGCTAAACTCTCTTCTATCCCGAAGTTGTTTGAAGCTATTGTTACCAATCAAATGACTTATCCGATTTCCTCAATAATAGCAAATTGCCAACATGGCTTCTGTAAGGGCAAATCGACCATTACAAATTTACTTGAATTTACCACCCATGTTTCAAATGGGTTTAGGGAATGCATTGACACTGATGTTATATATACCGATTTTAGTAAAGCATTCGACAAAGTATGTCACTCTTTACTCATCCGTAAACTAGATCTGCTTGGTTTTCAACCTGGTATCCTCTGTTGGATGTCTTCTTATCTCTCCGGTAGGACGCAAAAGGTAGTTTTTAAAAATTTTCATTCTGGGATCATCGATGTTTCCTCGGGAGTTCCTCAGGGCAGCCACCTCGGACCGATTCTGTTCCTGCTATTCATAAACGACATTTCTACAGTAGTAAAGTATTCTAAAATATTGATGTACGCGGATGATGTTAAACTTTTTAAGACTTATGCCTCGGCTGAAGAAAGATCCTTGCTACAGCAAGATTTGGACAGCATAGTCAATTGGTGCAGCATTAATTATATGCCGCTTAACCTTAACAAATGTAAATTCATGTGCTTTTCTCGACGAACCATTCAGCCGGCCTCCTACAAAATAAATAACTACGTCCTAGAACATGTAAACAGTTTTGTTGACCTGGGTGTTGGTATGGATTGTAAACTCAATTTTAATTTTCATATTAGTTCCACAGTGAATAAAGCAAGGGGTGTACTGGCTTTTGTAAAGCGTTGGTCAAAGGAATTCCGCGACCCGTATATAACTAAAACACTTTTTACTTCATTAGTAAGACCAATACTGGAGTATGGTTCCATAGTTTGGAATCCTCGTTATCAGGTCCACTCAGACCAACTAGAGTCAATACAAAAACAATTCTTACTTTTTGCTTTGAGAAATTTTCGATGGGATTCGCCATACAATCTTCCCCCTTACACTAGTCGTTTAAAACTTATTAATCTTCCTACTCTTTCGAGTCGCAGAGAAATGTTAGGTATAATATTTCTGGTAAAATTAGTCAATGGATGGATCTCAAGTCCATTTCTTCTAGAGCAAATTAATTTTAATGTACCCTCCCGTGCAACGAGAAACTTTAAACCACTTTTCTTGAAACTATGCAGAACTAACTTTGAGTTGAATGAACCGTTTCGGGGTTTATGCCAAGACTTTAACAATCATTCCAGCACCTTTGATGTATCGGACTCACTTTTTATAATTAAAAGAACTATTCTATCCTCTCTTAATAACAGCTAACGATCCAATTTTCTTACTTTGCATTTCTCTAACTTTGTATTCGGCTGATGAATTCTTATTCTGTAGCTGAGCAGCTTGGGATCTCGACGCTTAACAAACTTTCTTCTGTCACGACTCGGCACCTAAGATTTGTATATTTAAAAAACATCCGTACGTTATGCGGATTGAGCCCCTCGTGCCGGTTGGGCGGGAAAGTGGGTTTCCGTTGGGTTATATATATAAAAAACATACCAAGCACGTTGCTTTGACTGTTCAGATGATTTGTAAACTAGTCACCTTTCAAGCTTTCAGGCAGATTCCTGAAATGTGTTTAAATATAACATATTTAAAATTTAATGCGATAATTGAATCACGAACATTTGGGTAGTGTACTAACTTTGAGCAAACTGCGCTATTCAATTATCATGTTCGTGCTGGTTAACACTATTCTCTTCATTCAAATTTTATTACTAAAGTTTGCTTTTTCTAGATCTTTAAATTCTTTTTTATTAAAAAGGAAATGGAGTATCATGTTTGTGCCTCAAACTACAGATATGAAGATACATATTTGAGAATATCCAATTGTAAATTATGCATACTTTGGAACTCTTCTTAATTCGACTTACATTTTCTCGCTCGGTACTTATTACAAAAAGTTGTGTATAAAAATAATTGGATATAAGAAAGCAAGGATAGGGTAGTATTAATATATTTTCGAATTCTGAATAGTTGAGGCTGTTTGGGTATGATTTTTTTTAATATCTTTAGTGATAGATTTGTACGAAAACAAGTAAGGAATTTTATATACCCTCGCATTGTATTGTTTTTGTGGGCGGTGCTACGATCATTGTTTTTAATTTTATAAAAATCAAGTTTCTTTATTTACAATTGGTCTTAATATACAATTTTTAATTAATTTGTTCCAATGGATAACGAAAAAAGACATTTTGCATTTTTCAAAGTTTCCATTATATGAAAGGTAGGCGCGGTTAAGGTGAGATTTCAAAAATGTTTGTCGGTGATAACAGCGGTATCGAGGAAAATATGTTTTCCAAATTTTGTTACGACGCCTATTGTTTTTAAATTACGCGAGTATACAGTTTATTTGTTTAAAATCAAATTTCACTCAATTTCCTCTAATAGATTCCGAAACACGATGTTTATGCATTTTCAAACTTCCGTTATATGGGAGATGGGCGTGATTACTGACCGATCTTGACCATTTTCAATACCAACTTACTCTGGCCAAGTTTCATTAAGAAAACTCAGTTTTTATTAAAGTTATCGTGGCCACAGACAGACGGACGGACGGACGGACGGACAGAGAGTCAGGGCTAAATCGATTTTTCTTTTTATTCTGACCATTTTGGTATGCATATGTATATATCTTCCCGATTATTTCTTCCTGTAACAAACAACCGCTATGCAAACAAAGTCAATATACCCTTGTGTAAAAGTACGCTTGGGTAAAAAAATTGCAAACACAATTTGGATACCATCAGCGCGCGGGGACTGCACAAGACAAATTACAAAATATAAAAGTAAAGGCAAACGTATGTATATGTATATAGGTATGTGTACATATGAGGCTCTCTGTAGAAAATTTAATCATCAAAATGCTTAAATCCGTTATCAAAAAAAACTTGTATGACTTCAATGGTATACATTAACGAGTAAGAAAAGCTAAATTCCAATCGCTGCTAGTAATAAACTTTACTCAATTTCTTCCAATAAATACTGAAAAACCAAGTTTTTTTTTGCATTTTTCAAAGTTTCCGTTATATGGAAGTTGGGCGTGGTTAAGGTCCGATTTCAAAAATTATTGACGGTGATGCAAAGTGATATCAAGGACAATATGTTCACCACATTTTTTGACGATACCTTACATCGTTATTGAGATACCTACAGACGTTTTTTAATAAGTGGACGTGGTATCGCCCATTTTTAATTAACATTTTCTAATAAAACAAAACGTCGCAAAAAACTCAAATTACCGTTTTCCACCTGTATAAAGGAAACCTGAAGAGAACTGAAGAATATAAAACTCACTCAACAGAATTTTATACAGACGAAAATTCAGGTACCAAAACCATAGAACACTAAAATTGCAAACATTTCGCAAAATTGAATCCAATACCTGAAAATCAATAGACAGCAATAAATACAGCACAACCAACAATAATTACTCAGAACGAAAACGACACTGTAATGCCACAACACCAAACCCGGTATGTGCCGAAACCAAATTTGACAAGGGATGACGGATAACACTGTGTAACACTGAAAATGAACTTTGAAAGAGACCTAGCCTAGGCGTTAGGCCTTATAAAACTAAGAAAAACTGTATACTTGAAATTTGCGAAACACCCCCAAAATCTCATTTTAGGGCCAAAAAACTGTTTTTGAGGTCATTCGCTAGTCAATCATCAATATCTTTGCGAATTTTCATCCGATTCAAAAGTTGTTTATATATTTTGAAAGGTGACAAATCACTATTTTAATGGCGTATAACTCATCAAAATCAAACGAGAACTGACGAAGCTACAGAGAAAAAAAATCGTAACTTAATAAAAAAAAATTAATTTTGAAACTTTGACTACGATTTTACGATACTCTTAACAGAAAGGTACCTATCAAAGACAATATTATTAAAGTGAATTTAGTACTGCGTCGATTAAGCTATTTCAATCGAAAATCGGTTGGAAATTGACAGAGTTATTACTATTTAAATTATTTTAGATGATGACCATATTTAAAAATTCATACATTTTGATTATCTTTCAACTTCAAATTTTTATTGTGACTGAAAATAAAAAAAAATTAATCATTAAAATGCTAAATAACTTTATAGCTAAAAATGTTTGCTTGATCTTCTGCGTTTATAAGACGAGTCATCTGTTTCACGTTTGAGTGACCAGCAGTAATTAGCTATCATCCTAACTTGGTTCTTTCCTGTAAACCGTTTTTCAATGTTGGAGATTTCTTGGTGAAATCTTTCACCTTGTTCGTCGCTGAATTGACCAAGATTATCCGGGAAAAATTCCAAATGAGAATGCAAAAAGTGAATTTTTATATGCATCCCATTTCTCCATAAGCTTCTTAAGGTCCGAGACAATCTGCCAGCGAAATTTATTGTATTTAAGCAATCGTAGAATTTTTCCATCGTTTGATAAGTCTCTTTCATATCAGTAGCGTATGCCACTGGAACTGATGGCAATTCATTTCTGTTGTGCAGCAATACTGCTTTCTGACCTACGATGTTAGTCAATTGAAAATGAATTGATAAATTGTATTCAAATTTAGTTCTCTCACACTCATAACACATTAAATACTTACTTTTGCAAGAATCGTCTAGAAATAATCGCCAATCTTGTGGGCAGTGCACGTGATCGAGTGCAGCAAACAATTCATCCACATCAACGCAATAAACTAGTTTGTTATTGGTGTCATCTGCTTTGAAAATGTGTTCGAACGAAGATAGGTCTCTGTCTCGTGCAGACGTTACTTTAAAGTTACTGTCTACTATATTCCACTGCTTTAATCTGGAGGCCAGAATCTCTGTCTGTCTTATAGACAGATCCATATCCCGCACAAGATCACAATAATCGTGATTTAACACGAAATGACGTTCCGTTTCTATTGCTTTGGTTGGAAGGTACGGTTCGTCATTTACCTCATTAGAAGATTTGTGGCTTGAATCTAGAAATGTAGCTGGATTTTTGTCTTTAGTTAGATCTTTAAATTCTTTTTTATTAAAAAGGAAATGGAGTATCATGTTTGTGCCTCAAACTGCAGATATGAAGATACATATTTGAGAATATCCAATTGTAAATTATGCATACTTCGGAACTCTTCTTAATTCGACTTACATTTTCTCGCTCGGTACTTATTACAAAAAGTTGTGTATAAAAATAATTGGATGTAAGAAAGCTAGGATAGGGTAGTAATTAATATATTTTCGAATTCTGAATAGTTGAGGCTGTTTGGGTATGATTTTTTTTTAACATCTTTAGTGCTAGATTTGTACGAAAACAAGTAAGGAAACCAAAATTCGCGCGAAACCGAATTTTATATACCCTCGCATTGTATTTGTTTGTGGGCGGTGCTACGATCATTTTTTTAAATTTTATAAAAATCAAGTTTCTTTATTTATGTACAATTGGTCTTAATATCAAATTTTAATTAATTTGTTCCAATCGATAACGAAAAAAAGACATTTTTGCATTTTTCAAAGTTTCCATTATATGAAAGGTAGGCGCGGTTAAGGTTTGATTTCAAAAATGTTTGTCGGTGATAACAGCGGTATCGAGGAAAATATGTTTTCCAAATTTTGTTACGACGCCTATTTTTTTAAATTACGTGAATATACAGTTTATTTGTTTAAAATCACTCTATATATCAAATTTCACTCAATTTCCTCTAATAGATTCCGAAACACGATGTTTATGCATTTTCAAACATCCGTTATATGGGCGATGGGCGTGATTATTGACCGATCTTGACCATTTCCCATACCAACTTACTCTGGCCAAGTTTCATTAAGAAAACTGAATTTTTATTAAAGTTATCGTGGCCACAGACAGACGGACGGACGGACGGACGGACAGAGAGTCAGGGCTTAATCGATTTTTCTTTTTATTCTGACCATTTTGGTATGCATATGTATATATCTTCCCGATTATTTCTTGCTGTAACAAACAACCGCTATGCGAACAAAGTCAATATACCCTTGTGTAAAAGTATGCTTGGGTAAAAAAAATGCAAACACAATTTGGATACCAGCAGCGCGCGGGGACTGCACGAGACAAATTACAAAATATAAAAGTAAAGGCAAACGTATCTATATGTATATATGTAAGTATGTGTACATATGAGGCTCTCTGTAGAAAATTTAATCATCAAAATGCTTAAATCCGTTATCAAAAAAAACTTGTATGACTTCAATGGTATACATTAACGAGTAAGAAAAGCTAAATTCCAGTCGCTGCTAGTAATAAACTTTACTCAATTTCTTCCAATAAATACTGAAAAACCAAGTTTTTTTGCATTTTTCAAAGTTTCCGTTATATGGAAGTTGGGCGTGGTTAAGGTCCGATTTCAAAAATTATTGACGGTGATGCAAAGTGATATCAAGGACAATATGTTCACCACATTTTTTGACGATACCTTACATCGTTATTGAGATACCTACAGACGTTTTTTATAAGTGGGCGTGGTAACGCCCATTTTTCAAAATTTCATAAAAATCAAGTTTCTTAATTAACTATCTCTCTAAATATCAAATTTTAATTAACATTTTCTAATAAAACAAAACGTCGCAAAAAACTCAAATTACCGTTTTCCACCTGTATAAAGGAAACCTAAAGAGAACTGAAGAATATAAAACTCACTCAACAGAATTTTATACAGACGAAAATTCAGGTACCAAAACCATAGAACACTAAAATTGCAAACATTTCGCAAAATTGAATCCAATACCTGAAAATCAATAGACAGCAATAAATACAGCACAACCAACAATAATTACTCAGAACGAAAACGACACTGAAGATGCCACAACACCAAACCCGGTATGTCCCGAAACCAAATTTGACAAGGGATGACGGATAATCGTTCCAATATACATCACGATTATAATCTTCAAAAACTGAAAACCCACATTTCTAAAGGCGTTATCATTAAATAAGACTTACCAGAAAAAAGCGGCTACTACTCTGAATAACAAATGAAGGTTTCGCATTTTGAACTGTCGCATTCTGAATTACAATTGTTTCTGATTTACAATGAAATTTGTATAGTCGCTTGACGCTGTCTCATTTAACTACAACTGGAAATGCTGTAGCTTGGACTTATGACTTTCTATGTATGTAGGTATATTCAAAATAATTATGCATTTGCAGGTATTTGAGTAAGAATTAAATTTTTATATATTTGCATATTTGCAAAAAACAAATTTTCTTGATATAACTTAAGTTATAAAAATTTCGATAGAAATGGAAAAATATATTATAAACGAATAAAGGAAAAAAAATACTAATGGTAATTAGAAGTCTTAAAGTAAAAACATAACAAGCACGTTGCTTTGACTGTTCAGATGATTTGTAAACTAGTCACCTTTCAATGGAAATGGAAAAATATATTATAAACGAATAAAGGAAAAAAATACTAATGGTAATTAGAAGTCTTAAAGTAAAAACATAACAACCACGTTGCTTTGACGGTTCAGATGATTTGTAAACTAGTCACCTTTCAAGCTTTCAGGCAGATTCCTGAAATGTGTTTAAATATAACATATTTAAAATTTAATGCGGTAATTGAATCACGAACATTTGGGTAGTGTACTAACTTTGAGCAAATTGCGCTATTCAATTATCATGTTCGTGCTGGTTAACACTATTCTCTTCATTAAAATTTTATTTTTATTTTTATAGATCTTTAAATTCTTTTTTATTAAAAAGGAAATGGAGTATCATGTTTGTGCCTCAAACTACAGATATGAAGATACATATTTGAGAATATCCAATTGTAAATTATGCATACTTCGGAACTCTTCTTAATTCGACTTACATTTTCTCGCTCGGTACTTATTACAAAAAGTTGTGTATAAAAATAATTGGATGTAAGAAAGCTAGGATAGGGTAGTAATTAATATATTTTCGAATTCTGAATAGTTGAGGCTGTTTGGGTATGATTTTTTTTAACATCTTTAGTGATAGATTTGTACGAAAACAAGTAAGGAAACCAAAATTCGCGCGAAACCGAATTTTATATACCCTCGCATTGTATTTGTTTGTGGGCGGTGCTACGATCATTTTTTTTTTAAATTTTATAAAAATCAAGTTTCTTTATTTATGTACAATTGGTCTTAATATCAAATTTTAATTAATTTGTTCCAATGGATAACGAAAAAAAGGCATTTTTGCATTTTTCAAAGTTTCCATTATATGAAAGGTAGGCGCGGTTAAGGTTTGATTTCAAAAATGTTTGTCGGTGATAACAGCGGTATCGAGGAAAATATGTTTTCCAAATTTTGTTACGACGCCTATTTTTTTAAATTACGTGAATATACAGCTTATTTGTTCAAAATCACTCTATATATCAAATTTCACTCAATTTCCTCTAATAGATTCCGAAACACGATGTTTATGCATTTTCAAACATCCGTTATATGGGCGATGGGCGTGATTATTGACCGATCTTGACCATTTCCAATACCAACTTACTCTGGCCAAGTTTCATTAAGAAAACTGAATTTTTATTAAAGTTATCGTGGCCACAGACAGACGGACGGACGGACGGACGGACAGAGAGTCAGGGCTTAATCGATTTTTCTTTTTATTCTGACCATTTTGGTATGCATATGTATATATCTTCCCGATTATTTCTTGCTGTAACAAACAACCGCTATGCGAACAAAGTCAATATACCCTTGTGTAAAAGTATGCTTGGGTAAAAAAAATGCAAACACAATTTGGATACCAGCAGCGCGCGGGGACTGCACGAGACAAATTACAAAATATAAAAGTAAAGGCAAACGTATCTATATGTATATATGTAAGTATGTGTACATATGAGGCTCTCTGTAGAAAATTTAATCATCAAAATGCTTAAATCCGTTATCAAAAAAAACTTGTATGACTTCAATGGTATACATTAACGAGTAAGAAAAGCTAAATTCCAATCGCTGCTAGTAATAAACTTTACTCAATTTCTTCCAATAAATACTGAAAAACCAAGTTTTTTTGCATTTTTCAAAGTTTCCGTTAAATGGAAGTTGGGCGTGGTTAAGGTCCGATTTCAAAAATTATTGACGGTGATGCAAAGTGATATCAAGGACAATATGTTCACCACATTTTTTGACGATACCTTACATCGTTATTGAGATACCTACAGAGTTTTTTTATAAGTGGGCGTGGTAACGCCCATTTTTCAAAATTTCATAAAAATCAAGTTTCTTAATTAACTATCTCTCTAAATATCAAATTTTAATTAACATTTTCTAATAAAACAAAACGTCGCACAAAACTCAAATTACCGTTTTCCACCTGTATAAAGGAAACCTGAAGAGAACTGAAGAATATAAAACTCACTCAACAGAATTTTATAAAATTGCAAACATTTCGCAAAATTGAATCCAATACCTGAAAATCAATAGACAGCAATAAATACAGCACAACCAACAATAATTACTCAGAACGAAAACGACACTGAAGATGCCACAACACCAAACCCGGTATGTCCCGAAACCAAATTTGACAAGGGATGACGGATAATCGTTCCAATATACATCACGATTATAATCTTCAAAAACTTAAAACCCACATTTCTAAAGGCGTTATCATTAAATAAGACTTACCAGAAAAAAGCGGCTACTACTCTGAATAACAAATGAAGGTTTCGCATTTTGAACTGTCGCATTCTGAATTACAATTGTTTCTGATTTACAATGAAATTTGTATAGTCGCTTGACGCTGTCTCATTTAGCTATGTACAACTGGAAATGCTGTAGCTTGGACTTATGACTTTCTATGTATGTAGGTATATTCAAAATAATTATGCATTTGCAGGTATTTGAGTAAGAATTAAGTTTTTATATATTTGCATATTTGCAAAAAACAAATTTTCTTGATATAACTTAAGTTATAAAAAATTTCGATAGAAATGGAAAAATAAATTATAAACGAATAAAGGAAAAAAATACTAATGGTAATTAGAAGTCTTAAAGTAAAAACATAACAAGCACGTTGCTTTGACGGTTCAGATGATTTGTAAACTAGTCACCTTTCAAGCTTTCAGACAGATTCCTGAAATGTGTTTAAATATAACATATTTAAAATTTAATGCGGTAATTGAATCACGAACATTTGGGTAGTGTACTAACTTTGAGCAAATTGCGCTATTCAATTATCATGTTCGTGCTGGTTAACACTATTCTCTTCATTAAAATTTTATTTTTATTTTTATAGATCTTTAAATTCTTTTTTATTAAAAAGGAAATGGAGTATCATGTATGTGCCTCAAACTGCAGATATGAAGATACATATTTGAGAATATCCAATTGTAAATTATGCATACTTCGGAACTCTTCTTAATTCGACTTACATTTTCTCGCTCGGTACTTATTACAAAAAGTTGTGTATAAAAATAATTGGATGTAAGAAAGCTAGGATAGGGTAGTACTTAATATATTTTCGAATTCTGAATAGTTGAGGCTGTTTGGGTATGATTTTTTTTTAACATCTTTAGTGATAGATTTGTACGAAAACAAGTAAGGAAACCAAAATTCGCGCGAAACCGAATTTTATATACCCTCGCATTGTATTTGTTTGTGGGCGGTGCTACGATCATTTTTTTAAATTTTATAAAAATCAAGTTTCTTTATTTATGTACAATTGGTCTTAATATCAAATTTTAATTAATTTGTTCCAATGGATAACGAAAAAAAGACATTTTTGCATTTTTCAAAGTTTCCATTATATGAAAGGTAGGCGCGGTTAAGGTTTGATTTCAAAAATGTTTGTCGGTGATAACAGCGGTATCGAGGAAAATATGTTTTCCAAATTTTGTTACGACGCCTATTTTTGTAAATTACGTGAATATACAGTTTATTTGTTTAAAATCACTCTATATATAAAATTTCACTCAATTTCCTCTAATAGATTCCGAAACACGATGTTTATGCATTTTCAAACATCCGTTATATGGGCGATGGGCGTGATTATTGACCGATCTTGACCATTTCCCATACCAACTTACTCTGGCCAAGTTTCATTAAGAAAACTGAATTTTTATTAAAGTTATCGTGGCCACAGACAGACGGACGGACGGACGGACGGACAGAGAGTCAGGGCTAAATCGATTTTTCTTTTTATTCTGACCATTTTGGTATGCATATGCCTATATCTTCCCGATTATTCCTTGCTGTAACAAACAACCGCTATGCGAACAAAGTCAATATACCCTTGTGTAAAAGTATGCTTGGGTAAAAAAAATGCAAACACAATTTGGCTACCAGCAGCGCGCGGGGACTGCACGAGACAAATTACAAAATATAAAAGTAAAGGCAAACGTATCTATATGTATATAAGTATGTGTACATATGAGGATCTCTGTAGAAAATTTAATCATCAAAATGCTTAAATCCGTTATCAAAAAAAACTTGTATGACTTCAATGGTATACATTAACGAGTAAGAAAAGCTAAATTCCAATCGCTGCTAGTAATAAACTTTACTCAATTTCTTCCAATAAATACTGAAAAACCAAGTTCTTTTGCATTTTTCAATGTTTCCGTTATATGGAAGTTGGGCGTGGTTAAGGTCCGATTTCAAAAATTATTGACGGTGATGCAAAGTGATATCAAGGACAATATGTTCACCACATTTTTTGACGATACCTTACATCGTTATTGAGATACCTACAGACGTTTTTTTAATAGGGGACGTGGTAACGCCCATTTTTCAAAATTTCATAAAAATCAAGTTTCTTAATTAACTATCTCTCTAAATATCAAATTTTAATTAACATTTTCTAATAGATAAAGAAAAAACGATATTTTTGGATTTTTCAAAATTTTCTTTATATGGGAGGTGGGCGAGGTTATTTTCCGATTTCAAAAATTTTTGCCGATAAGGACGGCGATGGTGAGGAAAATTTGTTCACCAAATTTTCTGACGATACCTTGCACCGTTATTGAGATACAGACATTTTTTCCTAAGTGGGCGTGGCAACGCCCATTTTTCAAAATTCTTTAAATACCTAATTTCTTAGTTCAAAATCGCTCCAAATACTAAATTTCACCGAGTTTTCTGTAATAGATTCCGAAAAAACGGAGTTTTTGCATTTTTCAAAAACTTACGTTTTATGGGAGGTTGGTGTAGTTATTGACCAATCGATGTACCAAATTTCATCTTTATTTTTACTTAAGTTATCGTCTGCACGGACGGGAGGACGGACAGACAGACATCGCTAAATCGATGTCTCTTTTCATTCTGAGCATTTTGGTATATAAGTAATTATAACGCGTTGCGTCTTTATGTTGAATCCAATATGAACTGAACTTTATTCTGATATTTTACATCCTCTTATACTAGTTTTACAAAAATTGTTGTTTTCTTATTTTAATTCTTATAATCTAGTTTACCACTACACTCTCTGTAATGCTGTTCCTATGGGACTTCAGCAGCGCGAATAGTTTTCTGAGAATTTAGTTTACAGTTGAAAGAATGTGTGGGAAGACAAATTAGAGTTATTTAGAATTGAAAGTGCATCTTAAAGAATGCAATGTTTATTCAGCTGCGCGAATAATTATTAAGATTTGATATTAACTGCTGTCGCTGCAGTTAACTACTCCGACAAATTAGAATTATTTGGAATTGGAAGTGCATCTTAAAAAATGCAATGTTTATTCAGCTGCGCGAACAATTATGAATATTTAATATTAACTGCTGTCGCTGCAGTTAACTACTCCCCCCCTTAGAGAAAAGTCGTCCTCGGCTGTTTTAAGTTTTTGTTGAAGAGATTTAATTGCTTCTCTTAAGCTTTCTTTTCCCTTGTTTTTTCGTTTTCGGGATATAATTTTAAATATTACCAGAATAAATGCAATGATAATTATTGTTGAGAAGAGTAAATTATAGATAGAAACATGCAGTGTCACTTTCTTTTTAAGGGTTTCTATATGGATAAAATTTTTGAAATGAAGTTCTTGAAGAACGGGCAAGGAAAGATTTTTTATGTGTTCGGTGATATTTACTCTGTGTGCCAATGGGGTTTCTGGGTCAACGAAAATCTGTTCTTCCTTATTTATTTTTTGTTGATGTATATTTATTTGCAATCTATCTTTATGACAATAAGCAAATTCGATAAATAGTAGAAACTTAACCTAAATAGCAGGAATGGTTAGACTCCAGTGAGAATAACCAATATAAATATATATGTATGTATGTACATATAACATATTATTTCAGGAACTTTAAAGTTCTTTATCTGGTAAGTCCAAAACATGGCATCGTTTCAGCCTTCGAGTGGTTTGACTATTATCTAATAGATTTATAGCTAAATTATTACAATGATTGCTAAGTTTAGTGATGTATTTCTTGCTTATTTTTACAATTTCTTCTTTAACAAGAGATATTTTGAGATCTTTATGTATTTCGTTATTTTTTACAAACCAGGGAGCCCCTACTAATAGTCTTAGAGTTTTTGATTGATAGCGTTGAAGGATTTCAATATTCGAATGACTTGCCGTTCCCCAGAGCTGTATGGCATAGGTCCAAACGGGCTTAAGAATTGCTTTGTAAAGTATCACTTTATTTTCCAAGCTTAGTTGTGATTTTTTCCTAAAAAGCCAGTACATCTTTTTGGTCTTTTGGTTTAGCTGCTTTACTTTAGATTTTATGTGAGCTGACCATGTCAGCCTTCTGTCAAGGTGTACCCCAAGATATTTAACTGTCGTGGTTTGGGGAATTTGTGTGCCATTGAGGTTTACCGGAGGACAGTCATCTCTTCTGAGTGTGAAAGTTGTATGAAAAGATTTCTGAGGATTTACTTTAATCTTCCATTTGTGTAGCCATTTCTCTATTTCACAGAGTTCCTTCTGTATGCACCGTGAGGCTTCAGCTGGAGTATCGCATGTTGCAATTATGGCTGTATCATCAGCATAAGTGGCAATATTTACTTCTGCCAAAACAGGCAAATCGGCGGTGAATATTGTATAAAGCACCGGACCCAGAACGCTACCCTGCGGTACGCCGGCGTTTATAGAGTACATATTAGATGTAACACCTTCATTTGTAACATAAAATTTTCTATTACTTAAGTATGACCTTATCAAAAGAAAGTATGGAGCAGGTAGTAATTTTTTAATTTTATATAAAATACCCGTGTGCCAGACCCGATCGAATGCCTGCTGTACGTCAAGAAATACAGCCGTACAATATTTCTTACCTTCCAGTGCTTTTGTTATTTCATTCACAATTCGATGACATTGCTCTGGTGTTCCGTGACCTCTCCTAAACCCAAACTGGTGTTCCGGTATTATGTCGAATTTGTCCAAAACTGGTAACATTCTTCTCAAAAGTATTCTCTCAAATACTTTAGAGAAAGTCACCAGCAAGCTGATAGGCCGGTATGAAGACAAACAATTTTCGGGCTTATTAGGTTTCGGAATCATGACAACTTCTGCACATTTCCATTGCGTTGGATAGTAGTCGAGTCTTAGCATTGCATTGTATATTAGTGTCAGAAGTTGAATGCACTTGGGGGGCAGATTTTTTAAAGTGTTGTCTATTTTGTCAAATCCCGGTGACTTTTTGCGGTTAATATTTTTAATCTCTACTTCTACTTCTGTTTTGGAGACACGACTAATCGGAAGACTCATTTGACACGGTGCTTCTAAAAAGTTTATAATTTCCTCCTCCTCTGTTCTGTCACCGTCTAAATTGGGCTGAAATATTGTTTGAAGGTTCTGTGCAAACGCTTCAACTTTTTCTTCATTCGATCTGCACCAAACTCCATTGTTGTCTTTTACTGCTATATTTCTTTTTGTTGGGCGTTTCAAATAACGCGTAGCTCTCCAGAGGCTGTATTCATAGTCGCTTGTAAATGGGTCAAGGTTTTTCAGATAATCTGCAGTTGATTCATTTCTTACTTCTGCCAATTGTTTCTTAAGCATGTTCCTTGCCTTGTTGAATAGCACTTTATCCACTGGACTCTGGCTTGTTTGCCAATTTTTTCTCATCCTTCTTTTATGCTTGACAAGTAGTCTTAACTCTGTCGATAATATATTGCTTGTTGGACACCCTGTCGGGGAAGGAGTAAAGAAAAAGGCGGCATCATGTATCATAGCTGTAAGGGTTTCAACAGCCTTATCTATTTCGGCACCTGTCTTTAAAGACACATTTACACTTATTCTCTTATCGAGCCAGTTTTTGAAGGCAGTAATGTCGGTCTTTGACGTAATGGCCTTGTAAATATAGTTAATCTTTTGCGTCATCATGTTGTAGGTGACGATGAGGGGCGAGTGATCCGAGCTGAGGTCATAGCTTTCAGTTATGCTTAAATTATTTTGGGATACGCCTGTGTAAACAATGAAATCTAATAGATCGGGAATCTTCCTCGGATCAGATGGCCAGTAAGTTGGTTTACCCGTAGACAACGTAGATAGATTATTATCTGTAATGCATTTATAAAGCTGTCTTCCTTTTGGATTTATCAACCTGGATCCCCACCAGGGATGTTTGGCATTGTAGTCGCCACCAGCAATGAATTTTGACCCAAGCTTTCGAAAAAAGTCCCAATACCCATTGTATTTGAATGTAAATCTAGGTGGAAAATATACTGCTGACAAACTGAGATCAAAATGCAAGAATTTAACCTCTATGAAAGCAGCTTGTATTGCATGGTCTCTGATACTATCCATAACTTGATACCTCAGTTTATTTTTTATTAGTATCGCTGCTCCTCCATGAGCTTTGTTATCTGGGTGATTGGCGCTAATAAGGTCATAACCATTAATTTTGAAAAAAGATTTGCTGGTAAAATGCGTTTCAGATATCAATAAAATATCTATGTTATTCGACTTTAAAAATATTTGAACTTCATCTTTATGGTTGGATAGCCCATTGGCATTCCATATAGCGATACGTAGATCTATTTGCATAGCTTGTTAACTAATAAAGTTATCATATTCAAAAGATTATTGGTTAACTCGAACTGCTTTGCAAGTAGAGTTTCTATTCTTTCTAGAGGATTGATTTCCTTTGGGGCTGAGTTGCCTTGCAGTATTTGAGCATATTATGGCTGGGGATCAAAGTGATGTATCGTATTGTAATTACTTGTGTTAACATTGGTGGGTTCATTGAAATTTCCATTGACGTAGTGCATGTTATTGCGTGCAGGTGGATCTTTTCGTGCAACCATTTGTTGATACACTCTGCATCCCTTATAACTGGCGGCATGACTTTCGGAACAGTTAGCACATTGAGCCGATAATTCTTTGGTTTTTGGGCAGTCCTTAGTTGGGTGTTCTAGAGAGCACTTCACACATTTGTATCTTTTAGTACAATATGACTTGGTATGTCCGAACTCTTGGCATCGGAAGCATTGAACGACGTCATTAACTTTTCGGGGTTGTTCAACTACGACAATTGCATTGCCAATATGTTTGATTTGGTAAATATCTGGATTTTTGTTATTAGGCTCAAGATCAACGAAAAACATATGCAGGGGATCTTTAGTAATGCGACTCTTAATATTATTTATGCTTCTAACTTGGTGGCCAAGCTCTTCAATTTCTCGCTTTATTAACTCGGTTGAAGTTGAAAAATGCAAGTTTTTTACAACTACTCTAAATGCCCTATCTTCTTTTAGCTGGTAAGTATGAAATTTAATTTTGTCTTTTCTTAGAGCGTCCACTAAGGTTCTATATATTTTAATAGACTTAACCATAACCCTAACATGGCCATCTCTCTGAGATTTGTAACTAAAATCATCTTTTTGTACTAATTTACAAATATATAACATCATACCATTGATATCATTAACATCAGAAAGAAAAATCGGTGGCGGCTTTACAGAGCTTTCACAATCAACGCTGTTGGCATTATCGGCATTAGTCTGCTTCTCATCTCCGCGGCTGTTATTTCCATTGTCGTCGTTGTCATCATCACTTAAAGCATCAAAGCGGTTTGTACTGCGGTGTGCGCCAGACGTACTGTCCAATGCTGGTCTTTTTCGCGCTGTTGGTGAGACTCACGATCTAGAAAATACAGAGGTTGCGCCTTCCGCAAACCGCTATTCGCTCTCAGCAAATTTGACAGAATCAGCTGTGTATGCTACGTCACGAACCCGGTTAGTTTTGTTTGTATGTATGTAAGCATACAATTGTTTGTACTTAAATTCAATGCTTAAAAGCAATTTTATTTAAAATAAAGTTATTAAACATGAAGTGCGCAGTGTTAAGTGTTAAATCACAGAGTCTATCAATGATACGGGGCTATAAAACTCGCCAAAAGTGATGTGAAAGTGTAGCTGTGCGCACTGGTAGCAAGTGAAGCTTCTTGTGTCCCCTAATGCTGCAATGCAGTTTTTTTCAAAGCATCCAATCAAGCACAGTGCATAAATGAAGTTATTTGAATATAAATATGTTGCATAAAGTGCCGAAATTTGTTAAAACTTTAAAATTTAGAAATCATAGCAGAACCTAACCTCACATTTTTGTTTACAATTTCTTTCGATTCTCAGAAAAACCGTGTTGGTGACGTTGCACGCATTTTGCTTCACATCATTTTTCGTCGGGAAGGCGCAATCTTGTATTCTATCGTTCTTGGGTGAGACTTCATGCGTTCGCTTTTTGGCTGTCGGCACACTTTGCCAAGGCATGACGGGATCGTCGTTGCTTTCATCAAGCATGCTATTTAATTTTGTTAAGCACCAACGGTGCTTTTGTTGCTGTTTTCTTCAGTACCAGAAATGTTTTGAAGAACAAAGTGCATGCAAACACAGTGAATGCAGACAATACAATACGAATGTAAAGTAGTGTAGAACTGTTGTTGTAAACTTGATTTATTTTACACAGGTATAGCGATAAACACTTCTAATCGCTTTCGCAGCCAAATAACGACTGCTTCCTTATTTATGAAGAGCGTTTTATTAATTGTGACAGATTCTTTAAATGTTATAAGGTAAGTACCATTAATGTGAGTTGGTTGTTTGTTTGGAATTTTTATGTTTGCAATCGCGTTATTTATAATGAGAACACCGTCATTGACTACTGATATTGGCTGTAAGTATGCAGTTATTTCCGAACAGTTTGCTTCGTAAGTATTTAAAAGATTATTAAGACAGTTATTACCGGTTTCTTTAAGCTCGTGACAAAAAATCGTGGTACTTTGATTGTTACAATTTTTCAGTATTTTATAATTATTCTGACATTTGGCGACTAAATTAGATTCGAAATTTATTATTTTATTGTCATGGGAAACGGGATAAATTGAAGTAGCATTACAGAGGTCTTTAATTATAGGAAATCTGATATAATAGATTATGACATTATTTTGTTGAATTACCTTAAATTTAGTATTAATTAAAATATCGTTAATGCTTACACTAGATTTTTCAGTATTAAAGATAAAATTTATTTCGTTATTGTCTAAAATTACTGGGTTAATGATATTTGCCTTAGCTAGTGCTATTGACAATGCTGTGTTTTCTAAATCTTCAATGATTGCTTTTGTTCTGCTGCTTGCAAGTTGGAAAAGATTAAGTACTTCATTCTCCGAAAAACTTTTCGTCAATATTAGTTTCTTTACTCTGTCCGTAAGTTTGTTTATTTGCTCCTGTATTTTAGTATTTATTACTATTTGATTGTCATTATTTTGTAATATTATTTCTGTTTTAGTCCTCAGCTCGTTAAAGTCGTCAAAGTCGGGGGTGCCGGCAATAACTTTTAGGGCCGTGCCCAAAAAGTTAAGGCTGCGCGAGTGTTGATGATGAATTGTAATTGTGTTCAAAAGTCGGTCTATTTGTTCTAGGTCAACTTCTAAAAGTTTCCTTAATGGAGTTTTTGGGATATATGCCAGAAGACTTTCTGTCTCTTGTTGTAGTTGTTCGTATTTTGTCAAGTTGGTCAAATGTGCGAAGGGAGTGTAGTCCTGAAAAATTGCCACACGCCCTTCTGTAATAGGAATGTATTTTGATGTCGAATAATTTATAATTTCACCAAGCACTCCTGGCATAAGCAAAATGCTGTAAAAGAAAAACAAAATCGGCTATGTTATTATTATTTTTTCCTAAAAATTTCATCTTCTAGCGTAAATTATTTTTGTGAACTTTTCTACTGTCTATTAGGACTGCTGTTCCTAGATCTTTTTGTACTTTCTTTTCTACAAAAACCTTATCAAACTTATTACCTAATCTTTTATTTCTTCTTACAAATACTACATCACCTTCCTCAAAATTTCTTTTGTCTGCAGTAGTACGCTTTAATAACTTCTCCTGAGCTGTTTTTAGTTTGCTTTTAATTTTATTTATTCTCGCGCAATCAAAGTCATTCATTATATCAATTGGTTTTGCCCCTGTGACTGAATGATAAGTTTCATTATAATTTAATGTGGCTACCATAATTAAATCAACTGTATCCGAAATCTCTTGTTGAACCCTAACGCAACGCGCAATCTCCATCAAGGTCGAATGAAACCGTTCCACTTGCCCATTGCTCTTGCTATGAAGAGGTGGTACGAAGAACTGCTCGGCATCAAAGTAATTTTTTAATAAGCTTTGAATAGTATTTGCCTGAAAGGCCTTTTCGTTGTCTGAAACTATTAGTTTGGTTTTCTTGAACCTACTTAGTATTTGAAAAAGAGCATTTTTAACGTCAATGAGATTTCTCGATGCAATTGGGATTACGGTCGCAAATTTTGAAAATTTATCGATAGAAGTCAAGAAATGTTGTTTGTCAGTGAAAAAAATATCGATGTGTAATATTTGTCCGGGATATTCGGGAATAGGGGTTTCTCCAATAATATTGTCAGCAGGTTTTCTATTGTATTTGTTTTCCATGCAAGTTTTGCAATTTTTTACAATAGAGTTAAGTAGTTTTTTCATATTCGGAAAATAATAGCTCTCTAGCAATTGCTTGAAGTTTTCATTCACCGATCTATGTGCTCGGTTGTGTTCACGGGTTGCTGTCTCAATTTGGTCATTCGGATTTACGAGATCGATGACAATTTTGTTCGTATGGACAAATTTAACAGATGGGAATGCTTCCCCGACACGATGCTGTATCTTTGCGAGTGTATGAAGGTCGCAATAAATTGCGTTTACCACCTTAGGGCTTACGCTCATTTTTAAAGCTGAAAATAAATCTTCTATATTGTTAAATTCGACTGTATGTCGAATGTATCGTTGAAAAAAAATTCTAGTCTTTTTGCAATTGGTGTTTCCCTCAATTAGGATAATTTGATTCCTAAATTGATTCACAGGGAAATTAATGGATTTTATAATATTGGAGGAAGATATTTCACTATGTGCTGTATTTTGCATAGATTCGTTGTCCGTCATATTATTTAAGAGTTGCCGTGATAAGGCGTCAGCAACAACGTTATCCTTTCCAGGCTTGTAACAGAATGTTGGGGAAAATTCTTCTACAAAAGCTCTCCATCTCCTCATTTTTGAGTTTGAACTCTTGTCCCTTGTAGAAAAAGTTAAAGGCTGGTGATCCATTTTTCACCCCATACAGATAATTTCTTAGGGACTTTAATGCCCAGACAATAGCCAAAAGCTCCCGCTCATTTGTAGCGTAGTTTTCCTCTGTTTTACTCAACGTCCTGGAAATCATGGTTATTGGGCGTCCGTTTTGCGACAGGACCGCTCCCAATGCATGACTCGAAGCGTCTGTCGTTAATTCAAAGGGCTTCGCAAAATCGGGATAAAGTAATAAAACATCCTCAGAGGCAAGAATTTGTTTGATTTTTTCGAATGCATTCACTGCGTCCTCGTCTAAATCTATGTGAATTTTTTTGGACCTATTTGCTCCGATGTGGCCATTTTCGCCACGTAAATACCTAGTGAGAGGCTTTGCTATTGCCGCATAATCTCTTACGAATTTTCTGTAATATCCCGACAACCCAAGGAATGCCCTTAAAGCTCTGAGGGTTGTAGGGGTCTTGTAGCCCACAATATCTTTTATTTTTTCTGGTGAGGTTTTGACACCGTTTTGTGATACTCTAAACCCCAAGAATTCTACTTCTTGTTTAAAAAATGTCGATTTCTCAACTGAAACCCGCATATGTGCCTTGGCCAAATCACCAAGTATTGTATTTATATGATTTAAATGTGTTCTCTCGTCGGGAGAGAATATTATGATGTCATCGATGTACACGTGACAATAATTCCCTATATATGGCCTGAGAATATCATCTATTGCCCTTTGAAAGATACTCGGGGCGTTTTTAAGACCAAAAGGCAAACGACAGAACTCGTATTTGCCATTATTAACATTAAAAGCAGTTTTTTGTCGGTCTTTTTCTGCCAGTAATATTTGATGGAATCCTGATTTTAGATCGAGGGTCGAAAAATACTTTGAATTTCCTAGATTACTTAAGATAACTGAAGTTTCGGGTATTGGATATTTATCGGCGATGGTTTTATCATTAATTTTTCTAAAATCAACTACCATTCGAAGCTTGGGTTCACCATTTTCATCCAATCCCTTTTTTACTATATGTATTGGCGAGTTATAGGGTGAGCAGGAAGGTCTTACAATCCCATCTGCCAACAGAGACTCTATTTCTTTATTTACAAAACTTGCCGCCGACATTGGGTATGGATAGGTCTTAGTATAAATAGGTTCATCAGTGGTTGTTCTAATTCTTGCAACCACGTTTGTATTGTAAGGGAGTGCCCTATATGGTTCTGCGAATGCGCAGTGATTTTTTTCTATTATTTGTAGGAAACAAATCTTAACGCTTCGTGGAACGGTGTTTAAGTCAATGTCAAAATTATTTACTTCTTCAGAACCAAAGTACTGTAATTCTTCATTCCCACCCTCATAGCGTAAAACATCGTTTTTTATGCTTATTTCTGCGTCAATCTCCTTGAGAAAGTCGTATCCTACAATAGCATCAAAGGTTGTCAACCCTGGAAGGACAAAAAATGTGCCTATATGACCTAAGAGTGAAATTTTACATTTTTCTGTAATAAAAGTTTCACCGTTTGTAGTTTTTACCTTGAATACCTTATCAAGTTTGGTTATATTTTTAAGATTGTTTAGCTTTTTGACATAATTTTTTGAGGTCCCAGTGTCTATTAATATTTTAAGCCTCTGACCATTGTTCAAAGTCTTAGAGATAAATGGTAGAAGCGAATTTACCCTAAAAAATTTATTTCTTCTGGTATTTGGTCTTCATTTATATTATTTACCCTAGATATCTTTGGAGCAACCCTTCCGGTTGACTCCAATGTTCTCTTAGTAGCTTGATGCTGCTGTTTTCTTTGGTAGCTTTGCATCGCACTCCTAAGGCTTCTATCCACTTCCATAGGCTCTGAGGCGCTCTCCTGTCTTACATTTGGATTTCTATTTTCAAATCCCTGTCGCCGCTGTGATGTAGTTGGGTTTTGTTGTTGCGTGGATGGACGGGATATCCTTTGGTAATGAGGGGAGGATGTGGGAATTGGGGTTTGTCTAGAGTTATTCCAGAAGGTATTGGCAAAATTATATCTAACCTGGTTCGATTCTAATTCTTGTGCTAAGACAAGGGCTGAGGGCATATCTTCTGGTTTGCAAGAGAACAATATGTCGCACATTGGACGCCTCAGTCCCGATATAAAAACCCTTAAGGCGTCGTGCCTATATTTGGAGTTTAATGAGTCAATCAGTTGTTGATTGCCCTCGTTGGTCATGATGACCTTATTTGTTATTAGCGTTAATTTGCGTTCGACTTCGTCATAAAAGTCAGTAATTGTTTTAGAACTTTGTTTTAGGGTTGAAAGTTCTTGTTCAAGTGTGTAGAGCGAACGTTTGTCCGCATAGGCAAAGTCCAACCTGGACAGAATTGCCTGAAAATTTAACATTGTGTTGTAGGAACTTAGAAGCGTGTCGGCATTACCAGTTATTTTGTTCCGTATTATAGCCACGGCTTGGTAATATTTAGAGCTACCCTTATATTTTTCATATAATTTATGGGCTGTTACCGCAGCCTGGCGCCAAGAAACATATCTTGGCAATTGTCCACTAAACTCTGGTATTGTTTTTACCACATCCAGTGATTCCTTGCATTCTATACTGTCAATTATTTCTATTTCCTTATATTCTACTACTGCGGACGGGATTTCTAAAGCGTTTAGTCTTCTTGTCAAGCCATCTATATTTGCCTGGAATTGCTGTCCACTTTGTTCTAATGCCTGTGCAATAGCTGTCTGTACGAGCGTCTGTACCGTACTTGGGTCCATGGTTTGTATTCTGAGATTGGCTAGGCTGTCAATAATATTTTCCAGCTCCCTCAACTCCTGAATACTCATAAAAATTTATCGAAAAATGTTTTTTTTTTATTTAGTTACAAAAGCAACGCATTTACAAAACACAACCTCTGAAACTTACTGGATGTCTAATTTTTACACAATTTCTGAATATTCATAAAATTTCACTGAATATTTTTGTATTTAGAAAAAAAATTTTATAATTTTTTTTTTTTTTTATTTTCCTTAAAAACTCCACTTACAAAATAATTATTCTGGATCTCATCTCGTTATCCTGTTGTACTGCCGCTGACCCAGATTCCACAATCGTTCCAGGATGATGTCGTGATGTTGATTTGGATAGTATTTTTTCTTCGTTTTAAGCTTGCTTTTATGCCACTTTGTTAGCGATTTGCTTGCTGCTTATCCTTTTCCTTTCAATAAGGTTAATGTTTGCTTTACTTTGGCGTATTTTGTACGTTTATAGTCTTTAATTATTTCAGTTGTAATTGACTTGTAAAAGACAACAGTTTCTTTCTCTCGATAATGTTAATTTTCAATTTATTTTAAAGTATTTTGCACTTTTATAGTCTTTTGTAGTTACGTAATTATTTCAGTTGTAATTGACTTTGTAAGAGACAACAGTTTCTTTTTCTCAATAATGTAAATTTTTGATTCACTTTTTTTGTTTTGTTTGTGTGTAGATTGGTTTTTTTTCACTGTATTCGAGTCTTAAATTGGTTTGTTCTTTGCGTAGATATAATTCTTCTTGAAATCTTGTTTCCTCTTTTTTTTTTGTTTTTACTACTAAGAGTATATTTGTAACTTTTAAACCTTTCTACTACTATGAGTATATTTGTAACTTTTAAACTTTTCTACTACTATGAGTATATTTGTAATTTTTAAACTTTTCTACTACTATGAGTATATTTGTAACTTTTAAACTTTGCTACTACTATGAGTATATTTGTTTTCGTGGTTGGGCGCCAGTAATTATAACGCGTTGCGTCTTTATGTTGAATCCAATATGAACTGAACTTGATTCTGATATTTTACATCCTCTTATACTAGTTTTACAAAAATTGTTGTTTTCTTATTTTAATTCTTATAATCTAGTTTACCACTACACTCTCTGTAATGCTGTTCCTATGGGACTTCAGCAGCGCGAATAGTTTTCTGAGAATTTAGTTTACAGTTGAAAGAATGTGTGGGAAGACAAATTAGAGTTATTTGGAATTGAAAGTGCATCTTAAAGAATGCAATGTTTATTCAGCTGCGCGAATAATTATTAAGATTTGATATTAACTGCTGTCGCTGCAGTTAACTACTCCGACAAATTAGAATTATTTGGAATTGGAAGTGCATCTTAAAAAATGCAATGTTTATTCAGCTGCGCGAACAATTATGAATATTTAATAATAACTGCTGTCGCTGCAGTTAACTTATATGTATATGTCTATATCTATCTTGATTCCGTTATGCTGTTACAAGCAACCGTGGTAACGTTGTAAAGGACGCGGTACCATATTTAGGGTTCTTCTATGCTGAAATAATAAATGAAAGTCTAAGCAGTGGCATAGTTCCAAGCATGTGGAAAACTTCAACTATTATCCCGATAGAAAAAGTTAAAAACACGATAAAAGCAGATGAGTTTCGCCCCATTAACACATTGGCAAGTGACGAAAAAATTTTAGAAATCGTGATAAAAAACCAATTAGTTCAATATTTAGAAAATAATAATATACTGATACCTCAACAATCAGGATTTAGACGAAATCATTCTTGTGAAACAGCATTGAACATGGTTATAGCTGAATGGAAAGAAGTACTTAATGATAAGAAATCGATAATAGCAGTGTTCATCGATCTTAAAAGAGCGTTTGAAACAATAGATCAACAAATATTGTTGGAAAAACTATCAGGCATTGGTATTAAAGATGTTGAACTGTATTGGTTTAGACATTTTTTAACAAATCGTAAGCAAAGAACAATAATTGGTTCGACATTGTCAGATGAAGTGGACGTCAAGATTGGCTTGCCCCAGGGTTCTGTTCTTGCGCCAATTTTATTCAATATATACATTAACGATATTAATTTAGTCTTAAAATACAGTTGTATAAAATTATTTGCTGACGATGCATTAATTTTGATTAATGGTAAGAATGAAGAAGATGTAAGAGATAAGTTGCAAAGTGATTTAGATGCTTTGTATGTCTGGCTATGTGCTAACAGACTTAAAATTAATATTGAAAAAACTAAATACATGATAATAACAAGAAAGAAAAATGTAAATATTGAATCTATCAAAATAAATAATTCGGAAATTGAAAACGTACAGAGAATTAAGTACCTGGGTATCGTAATAGATTACAAATTAAAATTTGACGGTCATATTGACCACACAATAAGTAAAATAGCTACTAAACTATGGTTTATTAAAAGATCCTGTAAGTACTTAAGTAATTATTTTAAAGTAAGAGTATATAGAGCAATAGTTGAGCCATACTTTATATATTGCTCTACAATTTTCTTTATCATGAAAGATTCGCAAATTGATAAACTGCAAAAAATGCAAAATAAAGCTATGCGTTTTATATTAAACAAACCTTATGATACTCCAATAAGGGAAATGTTACTCAGTTTGAATTGGTTTAGCGTAAAACAACAAATATTTTTTTACACAATGAAATTTATATACAATATAAAGAACGGAAATTTGCCCGATTATTTGAGAACAAGTATTAAATTTAGCTACGAGGTTCATGACAAAAATACCAGACGGAAAAATGATTTCAAATTGCCTAATTATAAAACAGAATCTGAAAAAAACAGTCTTTTTTATAAGGGTTTAAAATGCTTCAATGAATTGCTAGAATACATTAAAAATTGTGACACTAATTTGTTCAAAAAATTATTATATGATTACACAAAATCATTGAATATAAAATAGAGTTTGTAGTTTGTGTTGATTTGAGATGCATATATTAATATTTCATTATTTCGTATTCAAATATTGTACATATTGCTAATGAAATGTAAAAATATCTCTTAAGTGATTTTTTTTGAACTAGACTCTACGTAGTCGTAATAAATAAATAAATAAAAACCGTTATGCGAACAAAGTTATAATACCCTTGTGTACAAGTACACTCGGGTATAAAAAAAAACAAGTAAGAAGAGTTAAATTCGGGTGCTCCAAATATCAATTTTCACCTATTTTGCTCCAATAGATACTGAAATAACGAAGTTTGTACAAAAACCCCTTATAGAAGAGGTGGGCGTGTTTATGATCCGATTTGAAAAAATTTCAACGACTGGCTTAGTGATTTTAAGGGATATATGTGTACCAAAGTTAGTGACGATAACTATTATTGTTATTGAGATGCAGGCATTTCCACATAAGTGGGCGTGGCATACAAAGGACAGAACAATAGCATAGGTAAAAAGACAGACAACAACACACAGAGCCAAAACAAAATGTTGCACAAAACTAAAATTACCGTTTTCCACCTGTATAAAGGAAACCTGAAGAGAACTGAAGAATATAAAACTCACTCAACAGAATTTTATGCAGACGAAAATGCAGGTACCAAAACCATAGAACACCAAAATTGCAAACATTTCGCAAAATTGAATCCAATACCTGAAAATCAATTGACAGCAATAAATTCAGCACAACCAACACTTATTACTCAGAACGAAAACGACACTGAAAATGGCACAACGCTAAAACCGGTATGTCAGAAAACCTAACTTGACAAGGGATGACGGAAATCGATTTTAATCTTCAGAAACTTAAAACCCACATTTGTAAGGGCGTTATCATTAAATAATACTAGCCAGAAATAAGCGGCTACTACTCTGATTTACAATTGAAGGTTTCGCATTCTGAATTACAATTGTCTTTGATTTACAATGAAATTTTATTTAGTCGCTTGACGCTGTCTCATTTAACTACAACTGGATATGCTGTAGGTTAGACTTATGACCTTCCATATAGGTATTTTCTAAATAATTATGGATATGTCGGTATTTGAGTAAGAATTAAGTTTTTATGTATTTGCATATTTTCTTGATATAACTTAAGTTATAAAAATTTCGATAGAAATGGAGAAATGTTATAAACGAATAAAGGAAAAAAAAAATACTAATGGTAATTAAAAGTCTTAAAGTAAAAACATAACAAGCACGTTGCTTTGACGGTTCAGATGACTTGTAATGTGTTTAAATATAACATATTTAAAATTTAATGCGATAATTGAATCACGAATATTTGGGTAGTGTACTAAACTTTGAGCAAACTGCGCTATTCAACTATCATGTTCGTGCTGGTTAACACTATTCTCTTCATTAAAATTGTATTACTAAAGTTTGCTTTTTCTTGATCTTTAAATTCTTTTTTATTTAAAATGAAATGGAGTATCATGTTTGTGCCTCAAACTACAGATATGAAGATACATATTTGAGAATATGCATTTGTAAATTATGCATACTTCGGAACTCTTTTTAATTCGACTAACATTTTCTCGCTCGGTACTTATTGCAAAAAGTTGTGTATAAAAATAATTGGATGTAAGAAAGCTAGTAAAGGGTAGTAATTAATATATTTTCGAATTCTGAATAGTTAAAGCTGTTTGGGCATGATAATGTACTACATTTTAACATCTTTAGTGATAGATTTGTACGAAAACAAGTAAGGAAACCAAAATTCGAGCGAAACCGAATTTTATATAAACTCGCAATGTATTTTTTTGTGGGCGGTGCTACGATCATTTTTCAAAATTTCATAAAAAAGACATTTTTGCATTTTTCAAAATTTCTGTGATATGGAAAGTAGGCGCGGTTAAGGTTTCAAAAGTGTTTGACGACGATAACAGCGGTATCGAGAAAAAACTTTCAAATTTTGTGACGACGCCTATTTTTGTAAATTACGTGAATATACAGTTTATTTGTTTAAAATCTGTCTATATATCAAATTTCACTCAATTTCTTCTAATAGATACCGAAAAACGATGTTTTTGCATTTTCAAACTTCCGTTATATGGACCATTTTCATTACCAACTTACTCTGGCCAAGATTTATTAAGAAAACACAATTTTTATTCAAGTTATCGTGACCACGAACAGACGGACAGACGGACGGACGGACAGACAGTCAGGGCTAAATCGATTTTTCTTTTTATTCTGACCATTTCGGTATGTATATGTCTATATCTATCCCGATTATTTCTTGCTGCAACAAACAACCGCTATGCGAACAAAGTCAATATACCCTTGTGTACAAGTATGCTTGGGTAAAAACTTGCAAACACAATTTGGTTACCAGCAGCGCGCGGGGACTGCACGAGACAAATTACAAAACATAAAAGTAAAGGCAAACGTATATATACGTACATATATACATACGTATGTGTACATATGAGGCTCTCTGTAGAAAATTGCACCATCAAAATGCTCAAATCAGTTATCAAAAAAAACTTTTATGACTTCAATGGTATAAATTAAAAAAAAAAAAACAAGTAAGAAGAGTTAAATTCAGCTGAAACCGAATGTTAACCAAAACTAGTGAAGATAGCTTACACTGTTACTTAGATGCCGACATTTTATCATAAGTGAGCGTTGTAACGCCTACTTTTCAGAATTTCATATATATCCTTTTTCTTTTCTTAAAATCGCTAAAAATGTCTTCCTAAGTGGGCGTGGCAACGCCCATTTTTCAAAATTTCTTAAATACCTAATTTCTTAGTTCAAAATCGCTCCAAATACCAAATTTCACTGAATTTTTTGTAATAGATTCCGAAAAAACGGAGTTTTTGCATTTTTCAAAAACCTACGTTATATGGGAGGTGGGTGTAGTTATTGACCAATCGATGTACCAAATTTCATTGAGATATCTTTATTTTTACTTAAGTTATCGTCTGCACGGACGGGAGACGGACAGACAGACATCGCTAAATCGATGTCTCTTTTCATTCTGAGCATTTTGGTATATATGTATATGTCTATATCTATCTTGATTCCGTAATGCTGTTACAAGCAATGGTTATGCGAACAACGTTGTAATACCCCTGTGTACAAGTACACTCGGGTATAAAAAAAAACAAGTAAGAAGAGTTAAATTCGGGTGCTCCAAATATCAATTTTCACCTATTTTGCTCCAATAGATACTGAAATAACGAAGTTTGTACAAAAAACCCTTATAGAAGAGGTGGGCGTGTTTATGATCCGATTTGAAAAAATTTCAACGACTGGCTTAGTGATTTTAAGGGATATATGTGTACCAAAGTTAGTGACGATACCTAGTACTGTTATTGAGATACAGGCATTTCAACATAAGTGGGCGTGGCACCGCCCATTCTTCAAAATATCAAAAAAAAAATACAGTTTCGTTTTTGATAAGTGCTCTAAATATAAATTTTCACCCTTTTTACTCCAATAGATACTGAAATAACGAAGTCTTTCACCCATTTTAAAAAGCAACCTCTACCTTTTAAATAGCAACCTCTACATACCAAGTTTCATTAATATACCTCAATTTTTACTCAAGTTATCGTGTGCAGGGACGGACAGATGGACGGACGGAGTGACAGTCCGGGCGAAATCGATTTTCATTCTGATCGTTTTGGTTTATATATGTCTATATCTATCTCGATTTCTTTTGGCTGCTACAAACAACCGTTACGCGAACAAAGTTAATATACCCTTGTGTACAAGTACGCTCGGGTATAAAAATTAAAAGTTGATTTATGGCGTTAAGAAAATGAAAAACAATAAAATAAAATACAATTGTTTGTTTGTTTTATATACGATTTTTAATTCTTGGGAACTTCTAAGAATTCGACGGCGACAATGAATACCCACTCACATCACTAGTAGGAGAATTGCTGTCACCGTTTACTTTCACCTTCAAAAGCGTTAATTAGCTACTGACAGAGTAAAATAAATAATTTAACGAAGTTGGCCATAGTGAACCTCATATGTACTCGTAGGTATATATGTGTTTATATACTTTCTGTCCAAAAAACCTTACAAATTATTCAAAAGATCACTTCTTGACAAAAACATGTGCTATGTCATTCGATTTAAAATGTAACGTCATAATCCGAATATTTTCTAGACTTCTTAACAAAGTAATAATATAATAATATGACGTATCTTGACACAGCAAATAGGAAGATTATTATGTATTTTGATTTTCCGACAGGGTGGAAATTTGATGTATATTGGAACGATTTTCCGTCATCCCTTGTCAAATTTGGTTTTGTGATATACCGGTTTTGGCATTGTGCCATTTTCAGTGTCGGTTTCGGTAATTAGTGTTGTTGTGCTGTATTTATTGATATCCATTGATTTTCAGGTATTAAATACAGTTTTGCGAAATGTTTGCAATTTTGGTGTTTTATGCTTTTGGTACCTGCATTTTCGTCTATGCTAAACAAATAACAAAACAATAGCTTAGGTAAAAAGACAGACAACAATACACTGAGCCAAAACAAAACGTTGCACAAAACTAAAATTACCGTTTTCCACCTGTATAAAGGAAACCTGAAGAGAACCGAAGAATATAAAACTCACTCAACATACTTTTTTACAGACAAAAATTTCATAAAAATCCAGTTTAAAAGTGCTCCAAATATAAATTTTCACCTATTTTGCCCCAATAGATACTGAAATAACGAAGTTTGTAAATTTTTCAAAAAAACGCTTTTATGGGAGGTGGGCTTGATTATGATCCGATTTGAAAAAAATTTCAACGACTGGCTTAGTGATTTTAAGGGATATATGTATGCGTACCAAATTTAGTGACGATACCTTATACTGTTATTGAGATGCAGGCATTTCAACATAAGTGGGCGTGGCATACAAAGGACAGAACAATAGCATAGGTAAAAAGACAGACAACAACACACAGGGCCAAAACAAAATATTGCACAAAACTAAAATTACCGTTTTCCACCTGTATAAAGGAAAGCTGAAGAGAACTGAAGAATATAAAACTCACTCAACAGAATTTTATGCAGACGAAAATGCAGGTACCAAAACCATAGAACACCAAAATTGCAAACATTTCGCAAAATTGAATCCAATACCTGAAAATCAATAGACAGCAAAAAATTCAGCACAACCAACACTTATTACTCAGAACGAAAACGACACTGAAAATTGCACAACGCTAAAACCGGTATGTCAGAAAACCTAACTTGACAAGGGATGACGGAAATCGTTTCAATATACATCAAGATTTTAATCTTCAGAAACTTAAAACCCACATTTGTAAGGGCGTTATCATTAAATAATACTTGCCAGAATAAGCGGCTACTACTCTGAATTACAAATGAAGGTTTCGCATCGTGAATTACAATTGTCTCTGATTTACAATGAAATTTTATTTAGTCGCTTGACGCTGTCTCATTTAACTACAACGGGATATGCTGTAGGTTAGACGTATGACCTTCTATATAGGTATTTTCTAAATAATTATGGATATGTCGGTATTTGAGTAAGAATTAAGTTTTTATGTATTTGCATATTTTCTTGATATAACTTAAGTTATAAAAATTTCGATAGAAATGGAGAAGTATTATAAACGAATAAAAGAAAAAAAAATACTAATGGTAATTAGAAGTATTAAAGTAAAAACATAACAAGCACGTTGCTTTGACGGTTCAGATGACTTGTAAACTAGTCAACTTTCAAGCTTTCAGGCAGATTCCCGAAATGTGTTTAAATATAACGTATTTAAAATTTAATGCGATAATTGAATCACGAATATTTGGGTAGTGTACTAAACTTTGAGCAAACTGCGCTATTCAACTATCATGTTCGTGCTGGTTAACACTATTCTCTTCATTCAAATTTTATTACTAAAGTTTGCTTTTTCTTGATCTTTAAATTCTTTTTTATTTAAAATGAAATGGAGTATCATGTTTGTGCCTCAAACTACAGATATGAAGATACATATTTGAGAATATGCATTTGTAAATTCTGCATACTTCGGAACTCTTCTTAATTCGACTAACATTTTCTCGCTCGGTACTTATTGCAAAAAGTTGTGTATAAAAATAATTGGATGTAAGAAAGCTAGGAAAGGGTAGTAATTAATATATTTTCGAATTCTGAATAGTTAAAGCTGTTTGGGCATGATAATGTACTACATTTTAACATCTTTAGTGATAGATTTGTACGAAAACAAGTAAGGAAACCAAAATTCGAGCGAAACCGAATTTTATATAAACTCGCAATGTATTTTTTTGTGGGCGGTGCTACGATCATTTTTCAAAATTTCATAAAAATCAAGTTTCTTTATTTACAATTGGTCTTAATATCAAATTTTAATTAATTTGTTCCAATGGGTAACGAAGAAAAGACATTTTTGCATTTTTCAAAGTTTCTGTTATATGGAAAGTAGGCGTGGTTAAGGTTTCAAAAATGTTTGACGACGATAACAGCGGTATCGAGAAAAAACTTTCAAATTTTGTGACGACGCCTATTTTTGTAAATTACGTGAATATACAGTTTATTTGTTTAAAATCTGTCTATATATCAAATTTCACTCAATTTCTTCTAATAGATACCGAAAAACGATGTTTTTGCATTTTCAAACTTCCGTTATATGGGAGATGGGCGGGATTATTGACCGATCTTGACCATTTTCAATACCAACTTACTCTGGCCAAGATTTATTAAGAAAACACAATTTTTATTCAAGTTATCGTGACCACGGACAGACGCACTGACGGACGGACGGACGGACAGACAGTCAGGGCTAAATCGATTTTTCTTTTTATTCTGACCATTTTGGTATGCATATGTCTATATCTATCCCGATTATTTCTTGCTGCAACAAACAACCGCTATGCGAACAAAGTCAATATACCCTTGTGTACAAGTACGCTTGGGTAAAAAAATTGCAAACCCAATTTGGATACCAGCAGCGGGGACTGCACAAGACAAATTACAAAATATAAAAGTAAAGGCAAACGTATGTATATGTATATAAGTATGTGTACATATGAGGCTCTCTGTAGAAAATGTAATCATTAAAATGCTTAAATCCGTTATCAAAAAAAACTTGTATGACTTCAATGGTATACATTAACGAGTAAGAAAAGCTAAAACCGAAATTTATATATTTATATTTCATATAAACCCCGTTTCTTTGTTTCCAATCGCTGCTAGTATTAAACTTTACTCAATTTGTTCCAATAAATACTGAAAAACGAAGTTTTTTTTGCATTTTTCAAAGTTTCCTTTATATGGAAGTTGGGCGTGGTTAAGGTCCGATTTCAAAAATTATTGACGGTGATGCAAAGTGATACCAAGGACAATATGTTCACCAATTTTTTTGACGATACCTTACATCGTTATTGAGATACCTACAGACGTTTTTTTATAAGTGGGCGTGGTAACGCCCATTTTTCAAAATTTCATAAAAATCAAGTTTCTTAATTAACTATCTCTCTAAATATCAAATTTTAATTAACATGTTCTTATAGATAAAGAAAAAACGATATTTTTGGATTTTTCAAAATTTCCTTTATATGGGAAACGTATGTATACCTACATATATACGTATCTGTAATATGAGGCTCTCTGTAGAAAATTGCACCATCAAAATGCTCAAATCCGTTATCAAAAAAAAACTTGTTTGACTTCAAATATAAAAAATAAAGAAAAAAACAAGTAAGAAGAGTTAAATTCGGGTGAAACCGAATGTTAACCAAAACTAGTGAAGATAGCTTACACTGTTACTTAGATGCCGACATTTTATCATAAGTGGGCGTTGTAACGCCTACTTTTCAGAATTTCATAAATATCCTTTTTCTTTTCTTAAAATCGCTCCAAATGTCTAATTTTTCTCAACTTGTTCGAATAGATACCGAAAAATCGAAATTATGACATTTTTCAAAACTTCCATTACATAGCAGGTAGGCGTGGTTATTGACTGATCTCTACCGTTTTCAATACCAACCTACCCTGGCCGAAAAGCAATCTGTGTACCAAGTTTCATTACAAAATCTCAAGTTATCGTGTCTATGGGCAGACGGACGGGCGGACGGATGGACCGACGCACGGACAGTCTGGGCTAAATTGATTCCTCTTTCCATTCTGATCAGTTTGGTATGTATTTGTGTATATTTATCTCGACTTTTTTGGCTGTTACAAACAACCGTCATGCAAACAAAGTTAATATACCCTTGTGTTCGCTCGGATATAAAAACAAGTAAAAATAGACGACTCAGCTCATCATCCTGATCATTAAAGTATACTTTTTTATAGTTGGCCGACAATTACGACAAATGATTAACACATTAAAAAAGCCACCTAAAATTAAAAGTTGATTTATGGCGTTAAGAAAATGAAATACAATAAAATAGAATACAATTGTTTGTTTGTTTGTTTTATATTCGGTTTTTAATTCTTGGGAACTTCTAAGAATTCGACGACGACAATGAATACCCACTCACATCACTAGTAAGAGAATTGCTCTCACCGTTTACTTTCACCTTCAAAAGCATTAATTAGCTATTGACAGAGTAAAAGAAATAATTTAATAAAGTTGGCCATAGTGAACCTCATATGTACTCGTAGGTATGTACATATGTGTTCATATACTTATATGTGCTATGCCATTCGTTTTAAAATGTTTAAGGAATTCCACCAGTAACGTCATAATCCGAATATTTTCTAGGCTTCTCTACAAAGTAATAATATAATAATATGAAGTATCTTGAAACAGCAAATAGGAAGATTATAATGTATTTTGATTTTCCGACAGGGTGGAAATTTGATGTGTATTGGAACGATTTTCCGTCATCCCTTGTCAAATTTGGTTTTGTGACATACGGTTTTGCCATTGTGCCATATTCAGTGTTTTTTTCGTTCTGAGAATTCAGTGTTGGTTGTGCTGTATTTATTGATATCCATTGATTTTCAGGTATTGAATTCAGTGTTGAGAAATGTTTGCAATTTTTTTGTTTAATGTTTTTGGTACCTGAATTTTCGTCTATGCTTTACAAAGTACAGAACTATAGCATAGCTAAAAAGACAGACAGCAACACAGAGATCCAAACCAAAATGTTGCCCAAAACATAAATTATCGTTTTCCACCTGTATAAAGGAAACCCGAAGAATATAAAACTCACTGCAATTGCAAGCATTTCTCAAAAATAAATCCAATACCAGAAAATCAATAGACAGCAATAAATTCAGCACAACCAACACTTATTACTCAGAACAAAAACTACACTGAAAATGGCACAACGCTAAAACCGGTATGTCACAAAACCTAATTTGACAAGGGATGACGGAAAATCGATCCAATATACATCAAGATTATAATCTTCAAAAACTTAATACCCACACTACCATGGGCGTTATCATTAAAAAAGACTTACCAGAAATAAGCGGCTACTACTCTGAATTACAAATGAGGTTTCGCATTCTGAATTGCAATTGTTTCTGATTTACAACGAACTTTATTTCGTCGGTTGACGCTGTCTTATTTAACTACAACTGGATATGCTGTAGGTTGGACTTATGACCTTCTATGTACATAGGTATTTTCTAAATAATTATGCATATGTAGGTATATATTTGCAGATTTGCAAAAAACAAATTTTCTTGATATAACTTAAGTTATAAAAATTTCGATAGAAATGGAAAAATATATTATAAACGAATAAAGGAAAAAAAATACTAATGGTAATTAGAAGTCTTAAAGTAAAAACATAACAAGCACGTTGCTTTGACGGTTCAGATAATTTGTAAACTAGTCACCTTTCAAGCTTTCAGGCAGATTCCTGAAATGTGTTTAAATATAACATATTTAAAATTTAATGCTATAATTGAATCACGGATA
This sequence comes from Philophylla caesio, assembly GCA_963971545.1. Taxonomy (NCBI): domain Eukaryota; kingdom Metazoa; phylum Arthropoda; class Insecta; order Diptera; family Tephritidae; genus Philophylla; species Philophylla caesio. Next base: position 59,132,564 of record OZ020605.1, read on the forward strand.
TTTGGGTAGTGTACTAAACTTTGAGCAAACTGCGCTATTCAACTATCATGTTCGTGTTGGTTAACACAGCTCTCTTCATTCCAATTTTATTACAAAAGTTTGATTTTTCTAGATCTATAAATTCTTTTTTATTAAAAATGAAATGGAGTATCATGTTTGTACCTCAAACTACAGATATGAAGACACATATTTGTGAATATGCATATTCTTAATTCGACTTACATTTTCTCGCTCGGTACTTATTGCAAAAAAAAGTTGTGTATAAAAATAATTTAATATATTTTCGAATTCTGAATAGTTGAAGCTGTTTGGGTATGATAATGTACTACATTTTAACAACTTTAGTGATAGATTCGTACGAAAACAAGTAAGGAAACCAAAATTCGCGCGAAACCGAATTTTATATACCCTCGCAATGTATTTTTTTGTGGGCGGTGCTACGATCATTTTTCAAAATTTTATAAAAATCAAGTTTCTTTATTTACAGTTGGTCTTAATATCAAATTTTAATTAATTTGTTTTATTGTATAACGAATAAAAGACATTTTTGCATTTTTCAAAGTTTCCGTTATATGGAAGGAAGGCGCGGTTAAGGTGTGATTTCAAAAATGTTTTTCGGTGATAACAGCGGTATCGAGGAAAATATATTTTCCAAATTTTGTGACGACTCCTATTTTTTAAATTACGTGAATATACAGTGTATTTGTTTAAAATCACTCTATATATCAAATTTCACTCAATTTCCTCTAATAGATACCGAAAAACGATGTTTTTGCATTTTCAAATTTCCGTTATATGGGAGATGGGCGTGGTTAGTAACCGATCTAGACAAGTTTCAATGCCAACTTACTCTGGCTGAGTATCATTCACCAAACTCAATTTTTATTCAAGTTATCGTGACCACGCACAGACGGACGGACAGACAGGCAGGGCTAAATCGATTTTTCTTTTCTTTTTATTCTGACCATTTTGGTATGCATAAGTCTATATATATCCCGATTATTTCTTGCTGTAACAAACAACCGCTATGCGAACAAAGTCAATATACCCTTGTGTAAAAGTATGCTTGGGTAAAAGAAATGCAAACACAATTTGGATACCAGCAGCGCGCGGAGGCTGCACGAGACAAATTAAAAAATATAAAAGTAAAGGCAAACGTATGTATGCGTTTATAATATGTCTACATATGAGGCTCTCTGTAGAAAATTGCACCATCAAAATGCTCAAATTCGTTATCAAATAAAACTTGTAAGACTGCAATGGTATAAATTAAAAAAAAAAAAAACAAGTAAGAAGAGTTAAATTCGGGTGAAACCGAATGTTAACCAAAACTAGTAAAGATAGCTTACACTGTTACTGAGATACCGACATTTTATCATAAGAGGGCGTTGCAACGCCTATTCAGTTTCTTTGCTTAAAATCGCTCCAAATGTCAAGTTTTTCTCAACTTGTTCGAATAGATACCGAAAAATTGAAAGCAATCTGTGTACCAAGTTTTATGACGAAATCACATTTTTTACTCAAGTAAACGTGTCTATGTGCAGACGGACGGGCGGACGGACCCTCGTGTTCGCTCGAATATAAAAACAAGTAGTAAAAGCTAAATTCGGTCGAAACCGATTTTTATATACCCTCGCGATATATTTTTGTATAGTCGGTCACCATGATTTCATAAAATTTCCGCTTCTTGGTTTCAAATCCCAGCTAGTATTAAACTTTAAAAAATTTCTTTCAATAAACACTGAAAAACCAAGTTTTTTGCATTTAAAAAATTTCCGTTATATGGAAGTTGGGCGTGGTTATGGTCCGATTTAAAAATTAAAAACGGTAATGCTAATGGTATCAAGGACAATATGTTCACCAAATTTTGTGACGATACGTTACATCGTTATTGAGATACCTACAGACGTTTTTTTTTATAAGTGAGCGTGGTAACGCCCATTTCATAAAAATCAAGTTTCTTAATTATGTAAATATTTCTCTAAATATCACATTTTAATTAATATGCTTCAATAGATAAAGAAAAAACGACATTTTTGCATTTTTCAAAATTTCCGTTATATGGGAGGTGGGCGAGGTTATGGTTCGATTTCAATTTTATGAAATCATGGTCACCGACCATACAAAAATATATCGCGAGGGTATATAAAAATCGGTATCGCCCGAATTTAGCTTTTCTTACTTGTTTTAGTATATATAGGTCTATATCTATCTCGATTATTTTATGCTGTTACAAACAACCGTTATGCGAACAAAGTTATAATACCCTTGCGTACAAGTACGCTCGGGTATAAATATTCGACTCAGCTCATCATCCTGATCATTAAAGTATACTTTTTTATAGTTGGCCGTTCGATTACGACAAATGATTAAAACATTATAAAAAGCCACCTGACTGCCGAATTTTATCGAAAAAGTTCTTAAACATAGGGACTAAATTGTATCTTAATTTTTTTCTGATTTTCCGACAGGATGAGAACGAAAACGACACTGAAGATGGCACAACGCCGAAACCGGTATGTCACAAAACCAAATTTGATAAGGGATGAGGAAAATCCTTCCAATATACCACAGACTAGACTGCGTTCAAACAGGCGGACAGACGGGCAGACAGACCGACATGACTTAATCGACTGAGCTCATCATCCTTAGCATTTAGGCATACTACTTTATGGGTCTATTTCTTCTCATTCTGGCACTTATAAACGCTTTCACGTTTTTTTCTTTTGTTTGCATTTTAATTTTTTGTGACCTGCTCATTACCAGGCCAATATTTAGAGACTTTATTTTGAGACTAGAGGCTTTATACTGAAACTAATGAATGCCAACGGGTCTAAAATTGTGACTTTTATCTCTATTAGAGACTGAGGCCTCTTACTGTATAAGTATAAACGACATAAAAACTAAACGACATAAACAAAACTTGTGAAATTTAGATTGAGGCGAATACATAGTTATGCCAAATTGATTTTATTGAATTAAATATGCTCTTATATGAGTTCGAAGTTGCCATTTTTTACTAGAATTCCTTAACGTACTTAAAAAAAAAATCGTATAAAACTTGCAAAACTTGGTAAATTTCGACTCGTAAGAAAACAGCAACATTGTTAAAGCATGGGTCGCAGATGCATTCGATTACACCGGTATTCGATTCCCGAAATTCGTCAGTTTTGAGATAAATTCGTATCTCTAAGCTTCGAATATCGAATTTACTAATCCTTATATAATATTAATATCGTTTAAAAAATATATTTTTTATTAGTGAAGTATGTTTAATCAAAATGTACAGTTCACCTAAATTTGTAAATATATAATAAAATATGCTTTCTGTCTTTAATTTAACTGTACGAGTATTTAAGGCAGTAGTTGTAAATTTGATCCTAACATATACAATATTTTATTCATTTTAGCTGAAATTTTTACACCGCAACTAATAACTTAACGCTGCCATAATATTCAATAAGTGCAAAAGGAGAAATATCAAGGATGCATTGTAACGTTAAAGTTCACGTTTACCAAGCAATTTCTATTGTTTCGGGTAAACCATTTCGAGATATTATTTTCAAGGCAGTTATCAAAATAAAGGGAAATGTTTAGTACAGTGCCGCATAATAGGGTAGGTAGTGGGCGGTGAAGAAGGGGGCGTGGGACCCCCTTAGAAAGGGGAAAGAATAAACTTTTTAATAAGCCCTCACTGGTTCCTCTAGACCCTAGGTGAGACCCTAGGGAAGCCCTTAAAAATAGGCAAAAATTCAACTTTTTGCATACAAAACCGACACAAAGTTACCCAGCAAACATTTTTTTGTTAAACTCCAGACAATATGTGGGTTCATGACATATGTTATAAATGATATATATATTTATTTGTAAAAAGCGCCGCAGGCGAAAATTGCGCGATTTTTTATTACAAATTTTCAATATATTACGAAATATTTATTTATTTGTGAAAAGCGCCACAGGCGAAAATTTGTAATAAAAAATCGCGCGATTTTTAATTACAAATTTTCAATATATTACGAAATATTTATTTATTTGTGAAAAGCGACACAGGCGTACTTTTAGTTTACTGGGTTATATCAATTTGCTTTGTTTCTTTCGCTCGTTGTTTTCAGTAGTTTGACAGATGCATTTGGCATTATATTTATTTTTTTGTGCGGGGCTTAAATATGCAACTTTTTATTTAATAATTGCGAAGTATTTAAACATTTGTTGATTCTAAAAACGTTGAAAATTGATAGCACAATGTGTTAATAATATGTGTGTGCCAAAATGAATGTATTAGTGGCTCTATATTAAGTGCAGTGAAGAAAAATCAAACACTATATGTGAAAAATGCAAAAAAAGAGCATATTCAAAGTTAAATTCTGATAAAATTTGTGGACGGATTTTTGCAAAATGATAGTTAAACAAAAGTTTATTTTGTTGTTCATCTATGTGCATTTGATATACGCGTTTAGCCACAGTAAACGAAATTTATGCGGCACTATACTAAACCCGACCCGAAATAAATGTTAAAATGCGAAACCTTTAATTTACCTTGCGCTCGTAATGCCCCAACAAGCGGCCAGCTTATAAGCCAAATACACTACGTATTTATTTGCGCATCGCGGATACTTTTACAGGGCATTTCGAAAGCATACTTTTTCAAGAAGGCTCGTGCCCTGCACGCTATTCAAATTTTAAAGGCACTCATATGAATTAATTAATTTTACAAAATCTGAATTGCGTCACTCCGTTTAATTAACTTTACAACATCTGAATTGCGTCACTCCGTTTAATTTTAACACATAGTACGCTACGATATACATACGTATATGTAGTATAACGTTACCACTATGAGAGATGGTACGATATGAAAAAATTTACGCATAACGGTTGTTTGTAAAAACCAAAAAATAATGAGATATATAGACATATGCATACAATGTATACTATACATATCAAAATGATCAGATTGAAAAGAGGAGTCGATTTAGCCCTGATTGCCTGTCCGTCCGTCCTACTTCCCATAAAACGAAAGTTTTGACAAATACAATAACTCTGTTTTTTCGGTATATTTTACCTAAAACAAATTTAGTGAAAGTTTTAAGCTAAGTATTGGGTATTTACGAATTTTGAAAAATAGGCGTTGCCACGCCCACTTATGATAAAATTTCCATTGCCATTGCCAGTATTTGGTATCGTCACAAAATTTGGTGGACAAATTTTTCTTGATATCGATGCTATCATTGTCAAAAACTTTTCAAATCGGACCATAACCACGCCCAACGAAAGTTTTGAAAAATGCAAAAACTTCGTTTTTTCGAAATCCATTGGGACAAATTGATAAAAATTTGATGTTAAGAGCGATTGTAAATAAAGAAACTGAAATTTTATGAAATTTTGAAAAATGGGCGTCACCACGCCTACTTATGATAAAATGTCTGTATCTCAATAACGTTGCTAGGTATGGTCACTAAGTTTGATAAACATATTGTTCTTGATATCGCTATTATTACCATAAAAAAATTTTGAAATCGGATCATTACCACGCCCACCTCCCTTATAACGGAATTTTTGGAAAATGCAAAAACTTCGGTTTTTCGGTATCTTTTAAAACAAATTGAGTGCAATTCGAGTTTTGAGTGCAATACTTATAAAAAGTATCCGTATCTAATAACAGTTTTAGGTATCGGCACAAAATTAGGTTGACATATTTTCCTCAATATCGCTGTTATCATCGTTAAAAATTTTTGAAATCGGATGATAACCTCGCCCACCTACCATATAACGAAAATTTTGAAAAATGCAAAATTTTCCTTTTTTCTTTATCTATTGGAACATATTAATTAAAATTTAATATTTAGAGAGATAGTTAATTAAGAAACTTGATTTTTATGAAATTTTGAAAAATGGGCGTTACCGCGCCCACTTATAAAAAAAATTTATGTAAGTATATCAATAACGATGTAACGTATCGTCACAAAATTTGGTGAACATATTGTCCTTGATATCACTATGACGGTGATAATAATTTTTGAAATCGGACCATAACCACGCCCAACTTCCATATAAAGGAAATTTTGACAAATGCAAAAAACTTCGTTTTTCAGTATTTATTGGAACAAATTTTTTAAAGTTTAATACTAGCAGCGATTTGAAACAAAGAAACGAGAATTTTATGACCATACAAAAATAAATCGCGAGGGTATATAAAAATCGGTTCGCCCGAATTTAGCTTTTCTTACTTGTTTTTATAAACGTCTTGGAAATGATTTCTATATATCAATAAATACCACCAAAAATTGTTTATCGTCCTTCTCGTGAAAGTATTCGCAGACATACCGTGTGGTGTACTTGGTCTATTAGCTTACCGCTTGTTGTGGCATTGGCAGAACGCTTTAAATAAAAGGCTAAGTAAACGTTTAACGTTTTGATTAACGTTTCAACATGGCGCCGAAACGAAGCGTTCTCAATTTGTTAAGTTAATTTTACTCACTATCGAAACAATATTGTTGAGCATCCCTGAGAAAAATCTGTTGTACTTTTAATAGTCAAACGTAATAGTTCACTATCTATAACTCTGTGCACTTTAGAAGTTATATTTTACGATAAAAGGAGATTAATTGTAAGGGACTGACAAAACCAGTCGAAAAATACTAGCAATCCCTGATAGTCGAATTATTAAATACAGAGTCCAACGAGCTGAGACAGTTGTAGTCCAGAACATCTGAAAGTCTGAAGAGTTACTGTTTTAGTTTCTAAGAAGAAGATATTTCATATAAAACGTTACATATTTCTTGCCCACACCTTGACTTAAAAATTTTAACTCTCCATTATACTTGAAATACAAATTTAATTCGCGCTAGTCTTCTTTCTTTAAATAATTGGCTGATTAAAGTTACGTGTATGCCATTTTATGCACCTTTCTCTTGTAGTTCAGTAGGGAGTCCAATGTAGTTTTAATTTTTATTACCCTTACTTATTTTAAAGTATATTTCCTGAAGATATCAAAAAGCTTTTGCTAATATTTTGTTTCTTTGTTTTTGAATTTTTTTTGTTAAATTAGAAAAAAATTATGTGGAGGTCAAACAATATAGCTTTTCAAGTATTTGTACTTTTGGTACAAAAACTCACTTATCTCCTTTAACTTTTAAGTGCCAAACTCAGACGTGCTATACTATAACTTTTTTCTACAAAAATGAACTGCGCGATGTCTACTTTCAGGAACTGCCGTTTTACAATGCTTTTTATGTTATTAGCAAACTATATGTGTACAGTATTGTGCGTTTATCACGCTTCTGTCATCAATAAGCCTCATAGCCTCTGAATTACTACCTGCTTGTTATGTTCTTACTCTTAAAAAGAGAAAAAGTGAAATAATCTGCTCTTGACCCTTAAATATTAGTCAAATATTGTATTTTCCACGGTTAATTGAAAAGAAATAGCTATGGCTTTTTTGGAACGTACCCATAACCCAACATCATCGCACTGTTGACCATGACAGCAGAAACACCGCTACTAACGCTGCCACTGAAATCAGTTACATCAGCCATATTTTGGTTGCTGCTTCCATTACTACTAACTCTGCAGCTTCCGTCAGTAACATCATCACCGCAAACGCTTTTGCTACATTTACCAGCTGTCGACATCTCCGCAGCCACCGCTGCTGCTGTTACCGCAGCGGCTGTTGAACGCTGTGGTCTTCGTTTGTAGAATTCTATCTCATCTACTGTCCAAACGGCGCCTTTGACGTTCTCAACACGCAGGAAGCACTTATGCAGTGACAAATTGTGCCTCACAGCATTCTACGGGTGATTATATAGGTGTCATGCAATATCATATATGTGAACATATGTATGCTTGTACAAACAAATTTACATACATACACATAAATATATTAAGGTGCCCTTAGCACCGTCCTCGTCTTGAAGTATTCTTCTTCCACAGGAGTCCCGAATAAAAAAAGTATGATTAAAATTTCCCAACTTACTATTAAAATTTCGATTTTCCCACAGTTTATAGTTTTTAAGTTATTGAATGGCATTGCATACTAGAATACTCTCACAGAAAATGAAACATGTTTGACTCGTTTTGAAAAATTTTGACATTGTTGCTTATGTTTATTGAATTTTAATAATTATTGATGATTTTTTAGGTTTGTCTGATCTATTGCTTGTTGATGTAAATAAAATACTTTTTATTTCATCTATGCCCGACGTTTCGCTAAATATTTTAGCATCTTCAGGGGCGGTTCTATTTATTTCACCAAAGAAAAATTAAAAAATTTATTACATGAAGTTGTTAGCACATAGAACTTAAACAGAAATAAACACACATATGTTTTTTACTATAAACGAACATGAACTTACAATATTGGTTTGTTTAAAATAAACTTAAGAGCTACATACATTTATCTGTACCACTTCCTGTGGTATTTTTGTCAATATTAATCGTTAGCGTATGCATAATATGTAAGCGGCTGCTATGTTGTCCGTATCTTCTTTTTTGTTGATTGTTTTCTCTCGTTTTTGTAAAATTCGTAGGCTCTCCAAAGTGTATCTTTTAATTTCTCTTTTTTCTTTGTCAATTATTTTGGTGTTGGCGAAATCAGCTGTGTGTCCGCTATTTAATATATGCTGGCTGAGGGCTGTGCTGCTCTTTTGTTTTTTTATGTCAGCTTTGTGTTCGGCTATGAGAACACCCAAAGCACGCTTAGTTGTGCCAATGTACACTTTGTTACAGCTTTCGTTGTTCTTGCCTTTGCACTCTATTTCATAAACTACGTTGCTTTGTTCTTGTAGGCTTAGTGGGTTTTTTGTTTTTGTGTATATTGTGGACAACGAGTGATTAGTTTTATAGGCGAGAGTAATGTCTTCTTCTTTTGCTATTTCGCGATCAAATTTTCCACTTAGCCTGGGAATGAAGGTGACGCTGCAGTACTTTTTTGTTGTATTTGTCGTTTCTGTGGTTTGTGTTTTGTTTTGATTTTTGCATTTCCCCGCTACTTGCTGGATTAGTTCACGTATTAAACTGTCGGGGTAATTGTTGCTTCGTAATATTTTGTGTATTCTTTCTATGTTAGCGTCGTGAAATTGTTGGTGGCTTATTGTCAGTATTTTATTTATTAAGTTTTTGGCTGTGTTCATTTTGTAATGTGTTGGTTGGGCTGAAAAATAATTAATCAGGCGTCCAGAAGCTGTTGATTTTGAATACCAGTTAAAAATAATGCGGTTGTTGCTTTTGTGTATGTGAACGTCCAGGAACGGAATGCTATCATTTTCTTCTATTTCCATGGTAAACTGAAGTTTATTGTGGTATTTGTTAAGCCTATCTAGAATTATGTTTATTATTGTTGAAAGGTCTACAAAAATTCTTACTTTAAGTTAAAAAAAAATCTAAATAAAATGTTTGAAGAAGCACACACTTATGTTTATTGAATTTTAATAATTATTGTCGAAAGGTCTACAAAAATTCTTACTTTAAGTTAAAAAAAATCTAAATAAAATGTTTGAAGAAGCACACATAGTGTGAAACTCAAAAATACCTGGGAAGTGATATTATTTTTCTTGTAGGTCTTATCAAGTAGAACGACACCCCCAAAATCTCGACTTAATCTTAAAAAACCGATTTTTCGTGATTTTGCGCACTTCTTAGCCCATATCTTAGCTAATTAACAACATTCTAAGAATGGTTTAGGAAAGAAGAAACTCAGACCTTTTGAAATAGTATATGTATATAGACGTCTTAATAAAGCTGAAGAAATTTACTTGTTTTTGCACAACAAACTTAAATTTGGCTACCGTTTTTGACTTTGGCGATATTTTCACACACTATTTTATAAAAACACAAAATGAGTTTTGATTATATTCAAAGAATGTTTCTTTTAAAAAATCGGTCAAAAATTACTGAGTTATTTTACTCAGTTAAGAACGAAATTTTTGCAAAAATTTACAACGAACTTAATTTACTAATAAATATTATTAAATGAAAATATATAGATCAAAAGTGCTTTTTTGACCGTTTTTTCCTTAGGTCAGCATCGTCAGTTTCGCGTTGTACTGACCAGCAATATTCTTCCATCATATTTATTTTGTTTTTTCCTTCGAAACGTTTTTCGATCGTAGCCATTTCTGGGTGGAAGTGTTCGCCTTGTTCATCACTGGTAGTAGTGGTAAGATAACATCCTCAGATTTTACCAATGGGAGGCTTAAAACGTTTTTCCTACCTATCTGATGTGACTCTCGAGATGGCCATGCTTTGCGATCATAGCGATTGGATGCCCGACTATCCCATTCACAAAGGTAGCAAGGATATTTTGTGTAGCCAACACTTTTAAGTCGGCGATGACTTTCCATTTATGCGTGGCATAGTCGATCAACCGTAAAATTTTTTCCATCATTTCATACGTTTCTTTCTTGTTAACCCCATACGCGATTGGAACTGATGGTAAGAGATTTTAATTGTGTAATAACACAGCTTTTAAATCTAAGGGTGATATTACAGACTTCATTAAGAAAACAACAATGTATTTTTTTTTTAGGGTACATTCTTTTACAAGATCCATCAATGAAAATTCGCCATTCATCTGCATTATAATTATAATTTAAAGCCGAAAATAATTTGGGCACATTTACACAATGTACTAGATCACAGTCATTGCCATCAGTTTTAAAACTTTCTCTAAGTATCAAAGTGCGGTCGCTTTTTCTACCCGGTGTTATTTGAAAATATTTTTCCACTAAATTCCACTGCTTTAGTCGTGAACCGAGGACTTCAGATTCAGATTGACTCACTTTTTGTAAGCACTTTGGCATTTAAGTAAAGGGTGTTTTTTTTACAGGTTTGTTTTTCGAATAGAGATAAAACTGGCATTTTGTGGTCAAATCTGGCAACTCTAATGTCATTTATGTTCAGTTTGGTTTGCCATTTCATCATGAACAGGTTGACAAAAGAACAACGCTTGCAAATCGTGCAAATTTATTTCGAAAATAATGGTTCAGTTCGCGAAGTTTACCGTGAGCTCCGTCCATTTTATGGTCGACATAATCGTCCATCAGAGCAATTAATTCGGTTAACCATGGATCGTTTTTGCACTACGTTTACTCTATGTGATAATACGCATCCGCAGAGACGTCGAACAGTGCGCACCGAAGAAACAATTGCCGCTGTAGAGCAAAGTGTTAAAGAGTACCCGAATGAATCGATTCGCCACTGTGCACAGCAATTGGAGCTTTGTCCATCAACTTTATGGAAGATTTTGCGCAAAGATATTGGCTTGCGACCTTACAAGATCCAGCTTGTGCAAGAATTAAAGCCGCGAGACCATGCAATGCGTCGTGATTTTGGTGTATGGGCCGAAAATGAGATTGATCTCGATGCTGATTTTCATCGCAAAATTTTGTTAGGTGATGAGGCTCATTTTTGGTTGAATGGCTACGTCAACAAGCAAAATTGCCGCATTTGGAGTGAAGAGAATCCACATGAGACCCTTGAAACGCCATTACATGGTTTTGTAACCGTAACAACGCGATTTAAAATTGTGACCTGAAACGTTTGTTTTGCAAAAATAGCAAATTAATTGATTGTTGAACTTTACATTTTTTTAATGGTGTGCAGCAATATTCACAAATAAATTATGGCTCGTACCAGCGCCTCACACTATAAAACCTTTCGAAAATCTTATTATATATTTTTACAACACATGTAGAGAGTTTGTGAATACCCTGTAATATAAGAGTAGATATTATATATGTACATATGAAAGCGTATTCTACTGTTCGATCTATAGTTAAGTAAAAGCTTTACAAACAATGTATTGTAGCACAATGAGCATAAGTAACTCATCAACCGACTCTCACTCAATAAATGTCATCCGATCTGCAAGCACGTCTTTCATTTGACCTCCCAATACATGGCGCAGTCGGTGAAAAAGTTAAACAACGTGGACTAATACAAAAAAATATAAATTTATGGGAAAAGCAAAATTAAATAAAAGTTTTGCACGAGCTAAACCACGAGGAAGACCACCAAAGACTATTCGGTATATTTACAAAAACCAGACAATGGAATACGTGAAAAAGTGGATGAACTAAAGTTAAGCAGTAATTTGGCCGACAATTGGCGAGTCTTTTGGCAAAACTTCGAAATTTTTGCAGTAGCTATAGAGCTAGATAAAAAACCAGAAACAGTAAAGGTGGCGATTTTTCTAAATGCAGTTGGTCCGGAAGCGGTCGATATTTTTAATGCTTTAAACCTGAGTGACGAAGATAGGAAGAAGTACAAAGAAGTGACCGCTGCTTTTAAAGAATTCTCCAAGCCGAAATGCAATGAGGTGTACGAAAGTTTCGTTTTCCATAATCGGAACCAGGCGAATGGCGAACCGTTTGATAACTTTTTACTGGAAATTAAGAGGATGGTGCGACGGTGTGGCTTCGCAAACGAGAACCGCATGGTACGAGACAGAATTGTGCTGGGAACGAGTGACAAAAAGTTGCAGAAAAAATTGTTGGACACGCCAAACCTGACAATGGAGATGGCTAATAATTTAGCGCGTTCGGCAGAGGTGTCCAATCTGCAAATCACCAAAGTTCAGGGACTCGAAGCAGCAGTTGATGCGGTGCGTAATAACATGGAGAATGACGGAGTAAAAACATATGATAAAAAGAATAATTTTCAGAGACATAAGAACGAAATGATAAACTGTTCATTTTGTGGAAGATCACATGTAAAGGGCAATTGTCCTGCTTATGGGAAAATATGTAATAAGTGTAGAGGGAAAAATCATTTCGCTGGGGTGTGTAAAAAAAATTGCAGGAGAACTTAAAATTGAAAATAAAAGTATGAATTCAAGTTATTCTTCTTTGTATTTGGATGCTATTATTAATGAGAAAATGGTTAGAATGTGGTATGAAATGATTGAAGTTGAAGGCAAAAAAATTGAATTTAAATTGGAGCAATGGTAAACATTTTGCCTATAAAATGGGTACAAAAAATGATAAATATAAAAGTTGAAGAAAGTTTTGAAAAATTGATAGCATACAATGGGACGGCTATGGAAAACTTAGGAACAGTGGGCTTGGAGTGTAAGTGCAACGACAAAATGGAAAAAATTAAATTATTTCTAGTTAGCGATAACTCAAATGCTAGTCCGATTCTTGGGCTAGAAACCTGTATACAGCTAGGTCTTATAAGAAGAATAAATGTGGTCAATAAATTTACTAAGGAAGAGGTGCTAGATAAATATAAAAACGTTTTTATGGGTACAGGGTGTTTTAAAAAAGATTTTGAAATTGTGCTTAAAGAAAATGCAACACCGTGTTCCAAGCCAGCAGCGAGAATACCCATTGCAGTAAGAGAGCCTCTAAAGAAAGAAGTGAAAAACTTAATCGAAAAGGGAATTATGGAAAAAGCTGACAAACCAAGTTCGTGGATTTCTAACATTGTCATTGTGGAAAAACCAAACAAAAAACTCAGGATATGCATTAACCCAAAAGAATTAAACACGGCCATTAAAAATAACTACTATGAAATACAAAATTTGACCAAATAAAAACGAAGCTGGTGAATAAGAAATTATTTTCAGTATTTGACCTAAAAGATGGTTACTGGCAAATTGCGTTAAATGAAAAGTCGAAAGAGCTCTGCACTTTTAGTACACCATTTGGTTGCTATAGGTTTAAGCGTTTGCCGTTCGGCATAAAGGTAGCCCCAGAAGCGTTTCAAAAAATAAATGAAGAAAACTTCGGAGACATTGAAAACGTTACAGTATATATTGATGATATTTTGATTGCTACAGAGGATGAAAAGGAGCATGATAAAGCTCTTTAAAAAGTGTTGCAAAGAGCAACAGAAAAGAACGTAAAATTTAATGTAAACAAAACGAGAGAGATATGCGCAAATAGAGAAAGAAATGTTGGCCGTGGTGTTCGCCTGCCAAAAATTTCACAATTATATTTACGGAAGAAGCATTGATTTGGTCACGAATCACAAGCCTCTGTTAGGGATCATGAAAAAAGATTATAATAAAATATCTTCGCCAAAATTACAACGCAACTGAAACTGCAAAGATACGACCTAAATTTTAGTTATTTGCCTGGTAAATATTTATACATAGCCGACTGGCTGTCTCGTAGTTACGCAAACAAAATCGAAGACGAAGATTAAATTGAAGGAATAGGAGAAATGGTACACTCAATTAACATCTCGGATGAAAGGAAGGAACAATTTCAGAACGAAACAGCGAGAGATGGCCTTCTACAAAAGGTGGTCGAATATTGCAAAAATGGGTGGCCTAAAGATAAAACAAAAGTCTACGAAAAAGCTAAATTTTTATGGAAGCTTCGCGGAGAGTTATTTATAGAAGATAATATTATCTATCTTGAGAATCGTATTTTTGTACCACAGACATTGTGTGGGATTGTATGGACACAGCTACACAAATCCCATTTAGGTATCGAAAAAACAAAAAGTAGGGCTAAACAGCTTTTGTACAGGCCGAGTATGAACCAAGCCATAGAATGTATGATAAGTAAATGTAGTTTGTGTCAAAAATATAGGTCGATCAACACTAAGGAACCCTTAATAAATCATAAAGTACCGGAGGGGCCATATGAGAAAATCGCCATGGACGTGATGAAAGTAGCAGGTAGTAATTACTTAGATATAGGAGACTACTATTCAAAATACTTAGAAATTATTCCTTTAATAAGAAAAACTGCAAATGCAATATCGCAAAAACTCAACATTACGTTTGCAACACATGGATACCCATTGGAAATAATAGCAGATAATGTTCCTTTCGGGTCGTTTGAATTCAAGACATGGGCTAAAGAAATATATGTTAAAGTCACTACAACAAGCCCTTTGTATCCTCAGTCAATCGGATTTGCTGAGCGCATGGTGCAGATAGCTAAAAAATTAGTTTTGAAATGTGGTGCTGAAAAAAGCAATTTGTGGCACGCACTTTTAGAATATCGCAATACACCAATCAAAAATTCAAAATTGTCTCCAACACCGTTGCTAATGGGTAGACAAACGAGAACTTTGGTGCCCGGTAGTCGTAACTTTTTTGATAACGCGAATGTATCCAATCAAGTAAGACCAATTTTACTCAACAATAATCTAATGAACAAAAAATATTATGATAAAAATGCAAAGAAGAAACTTGAATTAAAAGAGGGGTTAAAGAAGGAAACTGTTGGTTTGCAGCACAAGTGGTTAAACAAACCTCAAACCCACGGTCGTACATCATATCAACAAATGGTAAAACGGTCCGAAGAAACTCGTACTTTTTAAGAAAACGTGTGTAACTATGAAATCATGAGATTCACGCAAATTGTAATATGTAAGTATCCAACTAACTATAAAAGAAAAAAGTAGTTATGAATACACGTAAAGCAAAAAGTGGAGATGTAGAGAGTTTGTGAATACCCTGTAACATGAGAGTGGATATTATATATGTACATATGTAAGCGTATTCTACTGTTCGCTCTATCGTTAAGTAAAAGCTTTACAAACAATGTATTGTAGCTCAATGAGCATAGGTAACTCATCAACCGACTCTCACTCAATAAATGTCATCCGATCTGCAAGCACGGCTTTAATTTGACCTCCCACTACAACACCAATATTATTTTTAAAATCACGCCGATAACTTGTATCCGTAAACAAGCCACAAATGTAGCAAAAGTTATTACGCTTGTCGCACATTTTAGTTTTACTTTACCACGATTTTTATCCAATTTAACAACAAACACAACAAAAGATAAACAACGCGTGCACTTCAGTATAACGGAAATTTATAAAGACTTCAAAATTGAGTAAAAACTCAAAAATTAAGTGATAATTTCCTTGGGAACAACAGAAGCAAATTTTTGTAAAAATTTTGTTCTTATAAAAAGTAAAATAACTCAGTCACTTTTTAAAAAGAAACATTCTTTGAACTCGGTATTAAACGTACCCTTTGAGTCTAATCAAAACTTATTTTGTGTTTTTATAAAATAGTGTGTGAAAATATCGCCAAAGTCAAAAGAAATAGAAAAAGGGTAGCAAAATTTAAGTTTTTTGTGCAAAAACAAGTAAATTTCTTCAGCTTTATTAAGACGTGTATATCTTTCAAAAGGTCTGAGTTTCTTCTTCGGTTGTTAATTGGCTAAGATATGGGCTAAGAAGTGCGCAAAATCACGAAAAATCGGTTTTTTAAGGTTAAGTCGAGATTTTAGGGGTGTTTGACAAATTCCAAAATTGGATTCTCGTTCTACTCGATAAGACCTACCAGAAAAAAACATCACTTCCCAGGTATTTCGACTTAATTTTTTTTTGTAGCACTGTGTGGCCGGAAAAAATTTATAAAATTACAAAAATGAATTGTAGATTATTTGAGGTTATTATCTTTAAATCTGACTTCAACAAAATTTCAATGGGCAAATTTAGGTTAATGCACGGTTTGTACTTGAGATCAAGCGCTGAATGTTTACCCAATTTTTTTAAATTATTCCGTGCTCATCTAGAATTACCGGGGACGTTGCTAAGGAGCACCTTAATATGTACGTACATACGTGCATATGTATAGACGATTATATATACCCAATTTTCCAAACGACTTTGAATCCAATTCGATTACGATTTGTTATACTGAAAAATAGGCAGCAAGTCGTGAATGAATTCGTAAGAGCACAAATCTCTAACAAACTGAAATAACGATTAGCCACCAACCGGTAAAATAGTCGTACCCGCGAACAGAAAAACCATGTGCGGAAAATAAACTTATTCAGTTTTATAAATTTTATTATAGCTAATGTTTTTATTATATACCTAATTCTTGTAAACGATACATGTAAAAAATTAATTTGTTATACAGTAAGCCGTGTAATATTTTTTTTGGTTCGCTTAGAGTGCACCAAACCGGCGACAAACAAACCCTAATTCATAAAAATCGAAGACGAAACGGTGTTTCATTTTATCTGCGTTAAGATACTCTAGACATTTTTGAACGGTCAGGATGTTTCCCACAATTTCATGTTTTTCGGACCGCAACACTAAATACATAAGTATTTGCGAAAATCGAATTTTTGCATGAATAGAATATTTGCAACGGATTTTTCGAATATTTATATCTTAAAAATTGTTTGCCTATGTTACATAAAGCGAAACTTTTTCGAAATTTTTTTTTATTGGATTGACATTTATAGTTCATTAATAATAACAAAAACTTCAATTAAATTCACGACTCTGCTAATTAATAACTTCCCTTCTCTATCAATTATCAGTTTTATATCACATGTAATATATAACACGAAGACAAAACTCGCAATCTTACACAGTCACGAACAGTATACATAAGTATGTTTATCGCTCGATAGAAAGTGCGCACTGTAAAACTGTTTAATTATTTGAAAATAAAAATTATCTATTTTATATAATTAGATGTCCATTAATTTCTCCCTTGGTAGGGACTGCTTACTTAATAAATATCGAGACTGATATCACTAAACTATTGTTTTTCCAAATAGTATAATTCACTAACGGAAACTATCCTACAGCTCGAGACTATGCCTTTGAGGCAATGACAGAAAAAATAGATGTAAATGGCCGCTGTGGTCGAGTTGGTAGCGGTGCGTGCTATAACTCGATATGCCGGTGAGTTCGAGGTTCGAATCTCAGTCAGGGCAAACAAAATCTAAATCATAGAAAAAGTTTTTTCTAATAGCGGTCACCCCTCGGCAGGCAATGGCAAACCTCCTAGGGTATTTCTGCCATGAAAAAGCTTCTCATTAAATACATCTGCCGTTCGGAGTCGGCACAAAACTGTAGGTCCCTCCATTTTGTGGTATAATATAAAGACGCACACCACAAATGGTAGGAGAAGCTCGGCCAAACACTGAGCTATATAGTGTACGCGCCAAAATTATATTATATATATAAATGCGCATGGATTGACATACGAGTAAATAAAAAGTAAACCAACAAACAATAATAATTGCCACATGATATTCTTTGATATTAATAGTTATAAAATCAATATCATTTACTATATTCATATAACGTTGTTCTTAAATAAATGGTTTCATCATGTTTGTATTTATTTCAGGCATTAACATGCATCACTGCGTTCAAGTGCGATTCTGAAAGCCCATAACGGACGTATTTGAAAGAAGTTCCGCTATTTCGCTCCATTTAAATTTAGCTTTAATAAACCAATAATTTACGATTAATAATTAAATCCTGTGTAATTATTTTAACTTATATGTAATTAATGGCGCGTATCTCTGCGGACAAACTTTTGAAAAGAACAAAATCGGAGACGTAAATGTTGTACAACTTCGTAAAAAGTGACTTCAAGCCGGTTTATCGATATCAGGCAAAAAATCAATATAAACCGAGCAGTGGTATAAAACCAGTATACTGAAGGGTTCGCAGGTGATTTTAATTACAACGTGCAACGTCGCGACTTTTAAACGAATTGGAAACTTCTTTGCAATCAGTACTAGTAGAATCAAGTGAGGTCAGTACTACTCCATTAGGGACATCGTCGCCAACACCAATTATCCATTAAAACTACGTACAGAAAAACATGAAAAGTAGGGAAACATAAGAACATGCAAACATGCCTGCACATGTGGAAAGCAGAGCGACGTTAAATTTGGATTAATGCCTATGCAGGGCCTTTGCGATATTACCGAAGTGTTGCAAGTGTGGCAACGACATCGTCAACGGCTAGAGCAGACAAAGCGACAACTTATTTGTTTGTGCATACATTGAATGCAGAGCGAAATTGAAGTAAGAACACTGCTAACGAATGCGTGTTTGTTTGTCTGCGTCTCCTAAGCATGATCCACAAAGTATGAGCTCTTTATAATGGTTTCGAAAATGTTAGTGACATTGTGCAAATTCTCACATTCAACTTTGACTTTTATAAATTGGGCGCATTTGCAGAAGTCTTTGTAAATACTTTTTTATCAACATATAATTCTGCGGATGTTCATATGGACCTAATAAATATGCACGGTGGTCCGCGTGAAGGCCCTAATCTGTTTTTTTTTGTTCTTTAATAATTTTTGAGCTTTAAGGCCGATCGGTTTATTGGGAAAATTATTAGGAAAAAACAACAATAATACTCAACGCGCTAAAATTTATAGTACTATTTCGGGAATCACCACATTTCCTCATCAGACTTCTCTCTTCTTGGCTTTTGCGGGAGTCGAACCGGCAACAACATGCGCAATACTTAAGCCGGCAACTAAACGCATTCAGCTAAGCTTACGCTGTGTGAGCTGTTCCTATTTTTCCTGCTTTCCCTTCACAACTTACTTCAACCAAGTGCGCCTTTTCTGCCGCTATTTCTACTTGACTGTGTAGTTGTTGTTCTGTACAATTTCTATTTGTTAGAATTTGTTTGTATGTATAAGGCTGTCTCATCCTGTTATACATTTTATTTGTTATTGTTTGGTCATATAACTATTTTATTTTTAATAATTTTTGAGCTTTAAGGCCGATCGGATTATTGGGAAAATTATTAGGAAAAACGACAATACTCAAAGCGGTAGAAGTTATAGTACTATTTCGGAAATCACCACATTTCCTCATCAGACTTCTTTCTACTAGGCTTCTGCGCGAGTCGAACCCGCAACAACCTGCGCAATACTTAAGCCGGCAACTAAACGCACTTAGTAAGCTTACGCTGTTGTTATTTTTCCTGCTTTCCCTTCACAACTTACTCCAATCGAGTGCGGCTTTTCTGCCGCTATTTCTACTTGACTGTGTAGTTGTTGTTTTGTATAATTTCTATTTGTTAGAATTTGTTTGTAACTATAAGGCTGTCTCATTCATTCATACATTTTATTTGTTATTTTTTGCCCATATAACTATTTTTTTTAAATAATTTTTGAGCTTTAAGGCCGATCGGTTTATTGGGAAAATTATTAGGAAAAAAAACAATACTCAAAGCGGTAGAAGTTATAGTACTATTTCGGGAATCACCACATTTCCTCATCAGACTTGTTTCTTCTTGGCTTTTGCGGGAGTCGAACCGTCAACAACATGCGCAATATTTAAGCCGGCAACTAAACGCATTCAGCTAAGCTTACGCTGTGTGAGCTATTGTTATTTTTTCTGCTTCCTTTCACAACTTACTTCAATCAAGTGCAGCTGTTGTGCTGCTATTTCTACTTGACTGTGTAGTTGTTATTTTGTACAATTTCTATTTGTTAGAATTTGTTTGTATATTGTTCGGTCAAATAACTATTTTATATTTAATAATTTGTGAGCTTTAAGGCCGATCGGTTTATTGGGAAAGTTATTAGAAAAAAACAACAATACTCAAAGTGGTAGAAGTTATAGTACTATTTCGGAAATCACCACATTTCCTCATCAGACTTCTTACTTCCTGGCTTCTACGGGAGTCGAACCCGCAACAACATTCGCAATAATTAAGCTGGCAACTAAACACATTCAGCTAAGCTTACACTGTATGAGATGTTGTTATTTTTCAACTTGACTGTGTAATTGTTGTTTTGTACAATTTCTATTTGCTAGAATTTGTTTGCATAAGGCGGGCTCATCCTTTTATACATTTTATTTGTTATTGTTTGGTCATATAACTATTTGATTTATAATAATTTTTGAGCTTTAAGGCTGATCGGTTTATCAGGAAAATTATTAGGAAAAAACAACAGTACTCAAAGCGGTATAAGTTATAGTACTATTTCGGGAATCACCACATTTCCTTATCAGACTTCTTTCTTCTTGGTTTCTGCGGGGGTCGAACCCGCAACAACATGCGCAATACTTAAGCCGGCAACTAAACGCATCCAGTAAGCTTACGCTGTGTGAGCTGTTGTTATTTTTCCTGCTTTCCTTTCACAACTTACTTCAATCAAGTGCGGCTGTTGTGCTGCTACTTCTACTTGACTATGTAGTTGTTGTTTTGTACAATTTCTATTTGTTAGAATTTGTTTGTATAAGGCTGGCTCATCCTTTTAAACATTTTATTTGGCTTCTGCGGGAGTCGAACCCGCAACAACATGCGCAATACTTAGGCCGGCAACTAACCACATTCTGCCAAGCTTACACTGCATGAGCTGTTGTTATTGTTCCTGCTTTCCCTTCATACTTACTCCAATCAAGTGCGGCTGTTCTGCCGATATTTTTACTTGACTATGTAGTTGTTGTTTTGTACAATTTCTATTTGCTAGAATTTGTTTGTGTAGGCTGGCTCATCCTTTTATACATTTTATTTGAAATTGTTTGGTCATATAACTGTTTTATTTTTAATAATTTTTGAGCTTTAAGGCCGATCGGTTTATTGGGAAAGTTATTAGCAAAAAACAACAATACTTAAAGCGGTAGAAGTTATAGTACTATTTTATAAATCACCTCATTTCCTCATCAGACTTCTTTCTTCTTGGTTTCTGTGGGAGTCGAACCCGCAACAACATGCGCAATACTTAAGCTGGCAACTAAACGCACTTAGTAAGCTTACGCTGTGTGAGCTGTTGTTATTCTTCCTGCTTTCCCTTCACAACTTACTCCAATCTAGTGCGGCTGTTCTGCTGCTATTTCTACTTGACTGTGCAGTTGTTGTTTTGCACAATTTCTATTTGTTAGAATTTGTTTGTATAAGGCTGGCTCATCCTGTTATACATTTCATTTGTGATTGTTTGGCCATATAACTGTTTTATTTTTATGAATTTTTGGGCTTCAAGGCCGATCGGTTTATTGGGAAAATTATTAGGGAAAAACAACAATACTCAAAGCTGTAGAAGTTATAGTACTATTTCGGAAATCACCACATTTCCTCATCAGACTTCTTTTTTCTAGGCTTATGCGGGAGTCGAACCCGCTACAACATGCGCAATACTTAAGCCGACAATTAAACGCATTTTTGATAAAAATAATAATAATAATCCCAACGGTTTTATCCCTCCATACCCGCCCGACCGACGCGAGGGGCGCATCCGCATGACGCACGGATATATAAAAAAATATTTTTTTTTTCATATATTTTGCGTCGAGTCATGAAAGGCAGAGGTTTGTTAAGTGTCGAGATCTAAAACTGTTCAGCTACAGAACAAATGCTCGTCAGCTGATCGAATAGTAATATATGTATATGTAAGTTAACAAGAGGGCCAGCACACTAACTACTGTAAAAGTGCTGATGCCGCACTTCCCCAAACACGCGCATAGCCAATGCAGGTAATCGACCTGCAACGTAATTGATATTTACGCGAAATGCAAAATGCAATTCGTGGGAAGCGCATCGTCAGCAATTATTTATTTAATTCATGTCATTTAGATACTAAGTGTTGGATTTAATAATATTTTGGCTATCATTCTTCCGAGAATACAGGAATAACATTACTTGAAATTATCCTGTGACCCCGAAGACCCTCAGGTATATAATGAGACAAAAAGTGAAATCTTCGATATAATCATGCAAATTTTATTAATGAAAAAAAAAAAATAAAAATATATATATGTATATATAGCAAAAACCTTTGGCACATCCACAGTCATAGCACTGGACATCCTTTCGCAATCTAATTGGCTAGGTGAATCCGAGTTCCTAAACTCCTAGGCCGGATTTCACCACCACAAGAGCCAATGGGTTAACATATTTTGCGATCATGCCATAGCCAATCACAGTTTTGGGCGCACGCTGTCGTTCACATAAGAATACGATAGCTGCTCCCTAACTACGATGGCACTTCCAGCGTACACATTAGAACACACTGGAGATGGCGATAGGTCCAAAATTGTGTTGTGAAGCAAGCTGTGCCTTAGTAGGTTGCCTTCAATCTGATTGTTGACGACTAAAAAGGATAACACAGCCCTTCCATGGCCCAACTTACCTTATTTAAAGACTAATGTATATGAAACGCCAACCGGGGACATGTCGCCGTTTCCATCAGAACACGGTAAAAGTTTCACAAACCAATTTACGGGTATTTTCTTGTTCTTTTGCAGGAAACTGTCAAAGTGTAAGAAAAGACCAGTAACTCCGATCAACAACAACAAATATATTAAACAAAAAAATAAACAGAAAACGCATACCTAAAATTTTATAAAGAGCCACTGCGTGCCAAACTAGAAAACAATTGATTTTATTATCATTATCGTACTGTGCTATAAAGTAAAAAAAAAAAAAATTGTGCCAATCCCGTGCCTTGAATCGGTTACGTATAAGAAACTGTCGATTAAAATAATAAATTTTTCAGTTTTCGTGAAATGGACGCCTTAACTTCCAAAGTCAATGAACTCAATGGGGGTATTAATACTCTTTTTGAGCAGATAAGGAGACTTGAGGGACGACTTAGTGCGATTGAGAGCAATGGTGCATCTCTAGATGCTAGGCTAGGGAGGATTGAGTCAAATAATGTAATTATTGATCAAAATCTGACTACAATTGATGGGCGGTTAGGCAGCGTAGAGCAGGCTAGCCTAAGGCCGCAAGGGGTGCCGGTAGCGGTGCGAACACCCCTATCGGAACACGATCTAAAGGACATTGGGGGAGACTGCGTAAAAGAGCTGCAAATTTTTGAGGGTAGCCCCTCCCAGTACATATCGTGGGTTCATAAGCCTCTATATCGCGCCATCCTGCAGCATATCAGGCAAAAAATCCGGGGTGGAGCTGATGCGGCGTTGGTGGCGTACAACGTTTTTGAGAGCGATTGGGCGGAGATCAAGCGAGTCTTATCGCTTCACTACGCGGATAAGAGGGACATTCGAACGCTCGAGCATCAGTTGAATCAACTTACTCAAGGAGCTTCTAAGCTGGACGAATTCTATGCGACGGTAAACCACCAACTGTCGCTAATAGTCAACAAAGTAAAGTGCGACGATTACTCACAGGAAACAGTTTCCGTTCTTGTAGAGACTTACCGCAACAGGGCGCTAGATGTGTTCATACGTGGGTTGAGCCCTGAGTTGTCTACAATGCTCATCGTGCAAAAACCAAAAACTTTGCCAGAAGCTTACTCAGCCTGCCTGGACATTCAGAATTTAACTTTACGGAATACGATGGTGCATTCACACTCAGCCAATAGGATCGTTGTACCCACGAATAACGTAATGCAGAGACCACCTCTACCGCCACGAGCACGCTCGAGTTATAACTGGGTGAACAGGAATTCGAATCCAGGATATCAGAGGAACCCTTATAATAGGCCTCAGCCAAACCAAGGCCTGACTTCATTACCACCAGCTAGGCCAACGGGTCCTAACCCCGTTGAGAAAATGGAAGTTGATGGCAGTGCGCAAACAAGAAATGTCAACTACATGAACATACCATCAAGCACAAATGCGTTTAAGAGAGGGCCTACATCGTCAAAGGGTGGCTTCCCAAAACAACAGAAACTATATAACATCGAAACCTGTAGTCCTGAACAAGCATATATGTAACTCCTCTAACCATTGTGAACCCACATACAACGATGAAGAGCAAGTAAATTTTTTATTGACCGGTCCACCAGCCTATTTCATATGAGAAACAGTGCTTCTTTTTCAAGCATACCCTACCTGACGTGCCTAACCAACCGCAGTAATGTCTTAAAATTTCTTATAGACACAGGGACAAACAAAAACTTTATTAAACCTAGTCTAGCAACTGATTCCACACCAGTCGATCCACCATTCTCGGTACAGACAGTAGCAGGACCAATTACAATAAACAGAAAAATTTGTGGGAAATTTTTCCCCAAAGTAGGAAACGACACTAGAACAACATTTTATCTATTATCAGGACTCCAAACTTTTGATGGAATTATAGGGGACGATACGCTTAAGGCACTCGGTGCAGTGATAGATAGAAAAAACCATATTCTCACAATCGAACCAAATATCAAAATTCCGTTGAGAAACAAACCCGTTGGGAGCATTAATTTTTCTGAGTTATCTGAAATCCCTATGGCCATAGTTCCAGTTGTGAAGTTTCTGGTAGAAAAGTATTCAAATTTATTCGGTCCACTTAATATTAAATCAAAGATCAAAACTTCAGTTCGTGCTTAAATAAAGACAACTACGGATGAGCCTATATATACAAAAAGCTATCCTTATACCGCAAACATGAGGGAAGAAGTAGAAAAACAAATTAGCGAACTGCTCGAAGAAGGCATCATACGGCCATCGAAAAGCCCGTATAATTCTCCCATTTGGGTAGTCCCGAAGAATCCTAAACCCTCCGGTGAAAAGCAGTACAGGATGGTTGTAGATTTCAAACGTTTGAACGCGGTTTCCGTGTCAGACGCTATTCCTATTCCGGATATTAATGCGACACTTGCCAGTCTAGGAAACGCTAAATATTTTACGACAATTTACCTTACATCAGGCTTTCATCAAATTGCAATGAAGGAGGCAGATATACCTAAAACCGCTTTTTCAACCATGAATGGGAAGTATGAATTTTTGAGGCTACCTTTTGGGTTGAAGAATGCGCCGGCTATATTCCAACGTATGATAGATGATGTCCTTAAAGAGTATATTGGGCGAATATGCTACGTATATATCGATGACATTATTGTCTTTGGGAAAGATACTGATGAACATGTAAAAAATATGGAAATAATATTTGCTAGGCTCGCGGAGGCTAACTTAAGGGTGAATTTGGAAAAAACGAAATTCATGCGGACGGAAGTAGAATTTCTGGAGTATGTAATCACATCTGACGGAATAAAACCAGATTCTTCAAAGGTGCAGGCTATAGAGAACCTTTCGGCCCCAGAAACACTCAAAGAACTGAAAAGTTTTTTTGGGAATGACGTCATACTACCGGAAATTCATCAGAGATTACGCGAAGGTTTCGAAACCTTTAACTAATCTCACACGGGGCGAAAACGCGCAAGTCAAGGCCAACCAATCGAGGAAGGTACGCATAAATCTAAACTCTGAATCCCTTCAAGCTTTCACTAATTTGAAGAAACTGCTTATTTCCTCCGATATTCTCGCTTTTCCCGATTTCACAAAATCTTTTAACCTCACGACCGATGCTTCTAACTATGCCATTGGTGGCGTGCTATCACAAGGAGAGCCAGGAAAAGATCGGCCCATTGACTATATTTCAAGATCCTTAAATAAAACAGAGGAAAACTACGCCACGAACGAGAAGGAAATGTTGGCAATAGTTTGGGCTCTAGATAATTTGAGATCTTATCTCTATGGGGCGAAAAAAATTAGGATTTTCACTGACCACCAACCTCTCACGTTTGCGTTGGGAAGTAGAAACTACAACGCAAAGTTGAAGAGGTGGAAGGCTAGAATTGAAGAGTATAACCTCGAATTGATTTACACTCCCGGTAAATCAAATGTCGTGGCAGATGCTCTCTCCAGAATTCCATGCCAGGCAAACCATGTAACAGAACCTTTAGAACCAAACAATTTACCAGCAAAAGCTAGAAGCGAAAAAGGGACAGTTCACAGCGCAGATCAGGATGCGTCAGACCTCATTCCACATGTAGAAAGTCCGTTAAACGTTTTTCGAAACCAAATAATTTTTACGGAAGGGAACGCAATGGTTTGTGTGGAAAATCCTCATTCCGATTTCACCCGTCACTATGTCAGTTTACCTATCATTGAAAAATCCAACTTGACCGCAACCTTGAAAGAACGTCTGAATCCATCACTTATAAACGCTATAAAAATTTCAGAAAATCATTTGCAGTTTCTACAAGAAGTATACCTAGAACATTTTCTTTTGTATAAAATCAGGATAACACAGAGAGTGGTCGAAGATGTAGCCAACGAAGATAGAATTTGTAAGATAATAGAAGATGAACATAGGCGGGCTCATAGTAACTCGAGGGAAAACAAGGAACAAATACTGGAAAGGTACTATTTTCCTAAAATGGCGAGCAGAATAAGGAAATTTACTTCCATTTGTGAAACTTGCCTCGCAGACAAATATGATAGACATCCTGCGGTACCGCCGATAAAAGACACTCCTGTGCCGAAATACCCATCCGAAATAGTACATGTTGACATCTTCGAAATTCAGGGGGAAAAATTTTTATCCTGCATAGACAAATTTTCTAAATTTGCCAAGCTTTTCCACATTAAAAACCGAGCTTCTCTAACTCTTCGCGCCAAGCTAGCGAAATTAATACACATTATTTCACAACTCCTAAAATAATAGTAACAGACAACGAGAGGGGATTCATGACGCCCCTAGTATGCAATTATATAAGAGGTCTAGGAATTGAACTGTATCAGACTCCGGTTCAAAGAAGTGAGGTAAACGGTCAGGTTGAAAAACTGCATTCTACCATCATTGAGATCTATAGATGCCTTCGGAAAGAGATAAAAAACGTCAGACCAAAGGAATTAGTGTATATCGCAGTTGATCGTTACAACACAACAATACGCTCTGTAACGAAACAGAAACCCAGCGAAATTTTTTTCAATAAACTACCAGGGATTGACCAACTTCAAAGAGAGAGTTCACAGAGATCAGGGAACAAATTAGGAAGAATCAGGAGCTAAGGAATCTCCGATTGAATAAGAATCGGAAAAGACCACAAAATTTTAAGCCAGGAGACGCGGTTTTTGTTAGGGATAAACAAATAAAGGCAAAGCAGAAGGCACTTTATAAAAAAGAAGTTGTTGGTAAAAATAATAGAGTGACTTTAGTCACAAACAAGGGCAGGAAGATTCATAAGGCACAAATAAAAACCATTTCAAAATAAAACAACTAATAAAAAAAAAAAGAAAAAATAAAACCAATAAACAAGGTACAAATAACAGAAACTCAAAATTTTAATTAATTTATCAATGGCATTTAGGGAAAGGCACCAAACAAAAAAAAAGAGAAAATATCCAATAGTGAAAATTACTATAGCACAGACGACACAAAAAGCACTAAATTAAAGAGGCAAAATCGGCCCATTACAAATCATAAAAGCGAGACCAAATAACGCTTACACAAAGAGGCAAAAAATTGACCATCAAAAAAAAAAAAAAAAAAAAAATTTCTTTAAAGAAGGCACGAATGGCCCAACTTTTGCAGAATTTACCACCGGACCCTAGGATTTTGAATTGTAACTAAATATCTGATATGTAAAACTATACAAAAAAACAAATATTCTCGGATCCTGTGGATTTTCTAGTTTTCACTAGTTTAAGAGAACTGGGGACGGTAGGATAGTATAATACAAGAATATAGCTCTAACCCAAGAGTCCAACAAATTCATATATTGTAAAAAAAAAAAAAAAAAATAACATTTTTTAAATCATCCTTTTCCTAATTTTTTTGTAGTAATTACTAGTAACTAATTTTTGATATGTTTAAAAAACAAACAAAGAAAAAATGTGAATTAATTTAAGAAAATAATTGTATATAATCATCTCATACTTTGTTTTTGTAATATGTTTTCCTTTTTTTTCTTCTCACCGTCCCTACACAACAAATTTTTATAAAATTAGTAATGAAGCTAGCGAGATAGGCGGCAAAAAATGCTAATACTAATTTAAACAAAAATTTTGTTATTTTTACTTATTTTTCAATCTTGATGGTAAGACAGCTTACTTTTAATATCTGGCGTTTGCGGCCTCAACATTTACAACTACGACTCCCCACTGGTCACCATTGAACATGGGCGTGGTTGGATCCTGAACGGACACTTTAGTCTAGTCCATGTAGTCGACCTTAACTACTTCAACGTGGCTTTGGGGAAATTGATCGAGGCAGCACAGCACGATATCCAAAGCAAAGCTGTGCGTACTGTACTGCAATTCCACCTAAACCAAACGAATCTGCGACTCGACGAGCTTCAAATGAGTAGGTCGAAAAAAACCCGTTCCATTGACTGGATTGGTTCGGCATGGAAGTGGATCGCCGGGTCCCCAGATGCAGCAGATTGGGATTATATCCTTCGAAGTACGAACGACGTTATAGTAAATAACAATCACCAGTACCGCGTCAACGAAAAGCTCTTCAACGTTACCCGAGAGGCGATCGAGAGAGCGAATGAAATGATGCTTCATATCAACGCTGTAAGCAAAAATATCGAAGAAAAAATCTGGAGCTTCTGGACTTGGGCAAGGTTCTTATCCTGAAAGAACAAGTCTCAGAAGTCCTACAAGCCTGCCAAATGGCAAAATCTGGCGTCATAAATACAAACCTACTCGACCGAGATGAAATCCAAAAGCTTATTACAGAAGAAGATTCGCTACCATATCAAAATACCATTGAAGCTTTAGACTACGGATCGGCTCCCATATATTTAAACGGCAGTATCCTTCTGTACGTTCTCTCAATGCCAAAAGTGAAATCAGAGGGTTACAGGCTTTTAATAACGCGGGCCGCTGTTATGTATAAGACGACAACACGTCGACCTTAATTACAACAAGATGCTGAGAAACAAAGGGGAAACGTTCGGACTGACCGAAGATTGTCCTTCGATTAGCAATATAACAATCTGCTCACCAAAAGCATTAACGAAACTTCCTGAAGACGGATGCTTAGCTAGATAAGTAAAGGGCGGCAATGCTAAATGCCACTTTGAACCGGACAACCGCAGAAGCGTCGATATGATCGCAGACGCAACAGTATTTGCAACAAACTTTCAAGGAGAACTGCGAGGGGGAAACTACTCCACGCACCTCAATGGAACCTATGTAATTTTGCTTAATAACGAAACTATCACGTTGGGAAATCAAACGTTCACCAGCAGATCAGTACGCGCAGTCCAAGGTTTGCCACCCGTTCTGGTCAACGTTACAAGCGATGGGTTGAAATTAAATTTGTACTACATCCACGGGCTCAGTGTAGAGAATATTCACCATCTAAAGCAGCTTGGCAATAATTTTCACTTCTCCTTAACTTGTGACGCTAATGCCCTGACAGTCCTAGCAGCCATATGCTATATAATTTGGAAAAAACTTACGACTACAATCAACTAATAAGGATCTTCCTCAAAAATTTACTCATCTGCGGGACGCAGATGTTTGAAGGGGGGGAGGGGGGGTAGTTAACAAGGGGGCCAGCACACTAACTACTGTAAAAGTGCTGATGCCGCACTTCCCCAAACACGCGCATAGCCAATGCAGGTAATCGACCTGCAACGTAATTGATATTTAGGCGAAATGCAAAATGCAATTCGTGGGAAGCGCAGCGTCAGCAATTATTTATTTAATTCATGTCATTTAGATACTAAGTGTTAGCTTAAATAATATTTTGGCAGGCATTCTTCCGAGAGAGCTGGAATGGTAAATATACAAATAACTAACCAATTACGATCGTTTTATTTTCACAGGAATACCTTTTAAATTTTTCGAGCCCACCTGTGTGGACTCGTTAAGTTGTATGTATGTATCAATTATTGAGAGCATTGGGTATAGTTTTCTTTATGTAAAAAAGTGAGCCTAAAATATAAAAAGAAGCGGAGTGAGTGTTAAAATCCTGACACAAGCTACGGAGTGGGTCATTTAACTCAAAATGAAATGTCTTGAAATTCTGGAGGGAACGTTTAGTTTTATTTCGCCAAGAAGAGATGGGCTAGAGATCAAGCATATTAGTAACTTGACCAAAAATACAATCCCTAGCATTTCTCTGCGACTAGCAAGTGTATATATCGCGGTAGGTTGTGCTGAGAATCCCAACGAAAATTTCTGAAAGCAAAATGCAGAAATTGTTTTTGAATTGACTCTTTTCGGTCGGAATGAACTTGATAGCGAGGGTACCAAACAACAGATCCATATTCTAGCCTCACTAACGTTGTGAACAGAGACTTCGTGATGTAAGGGTCATTGAATTCTTTTGACCACCGTTTTACAAATGCAAAAACACCCTTGGCTTTGTTAACTGTAACATTTATGTGAAGATTAAAATTAAATTTCGGGTCCATTGTAATTCCAAGATCAACAAAGTTAAACACTTGTTCGAGGTTATGGTTACATATGTCATAAGGTTAAACTGCTCTGCGAGGAAAGCACATTACTTTACATTTTTTAAGGTTTAGTGGCATGTAATTTACTTCGCACCAGTTAGTCATGCTATTTAAATCCGCTTGTAGTAAGGACCTTTCCTCAACAGAATGATATGATCTGAAAAGCTTTACATCATCAGCATACAATAAAATTTTTGAATAATTTATTACAGAAGGTAAGTCATTTATAAAAAGTAAAAACAGAAGCTGACCAAGGTGACTTCCTTGAATAATGAAATGTTTGAAGAACTAATTTTAAAAATAACTCGTTGTGTTCTGTCAATGAGGTAAGAAGACATCCAACGAAGGAGATTAGGTTGAAAACCAAGGAGATCGAGTTTATGGATCTGTAAAGAGTGACTTACTCTGTTGAATGCCTTATTTAAATCAGTGTATATAACATCAGTGTGCATAAATTCTCTGAATCCATTTGAAACATGAGTTGTGAACTCAAGCAAGTTTGTAACGGTAGATTTACCCTTCGAGAACCCGTGTTGTGTGCTAGAAATTGTAGAGGATATGGAATACGCTAAATGGTCAACAACAATAACTTCGAATAATTTAGGAATAGCAGAAAGCTTAGCTCTACCGCGATAATTCTCTATAGAGGACCTACTCCCGGTCTTAAAAAAGGGGTATAATGATTCTTTCCAAGCTGAAGGGAAAATCCCAAGCTTAAGAGAAAGATTAAATAAATTAGTTAAGGGCTCATAAATATTTTTAGCACAGTTTATGAGGAAACACGTCGGGATCGAATCGGGGCCAGCCTTAAATTATTCTTTTAAGTTATTCAAATAATAAAATACTTTCTCGGAATACATTTGCGGAATAATAGCAGAGGTGAGGGAACAGAGTTTATATGGGTTTGCTCAGAGGCGAGTTAATAGACTAATTTGACCTAAAGAGTTGTGCAAACATGTTGGAAATTGATTGGGAGTCACAAGACACGGTATTTTAATATTTCATAGCAGACGGAAAACTAGTCACTCTACGCTTAGAGTTAAGGAAATCATAAAATGATTCAAGGTTTTTTATTAAATTCCTTTTAACTTTGCACAAATAAGATCTGTAGCATTTTTTATTTAATTCAAAATAAGCGTGTCGGATAACTGAGTATTTAATATAGTTAGTATGCAAACCAGTTTTTTTGTACAATTTAAAAGATCGCGACTTTTTATTTTTTAATTTTTTAGTTCTTTAGTAAACCAAGGTTGTGATTGCTCCTTTTGTACGCAAACCAGTTTTGAAATAAGCTAAATATAGTGTTATTAAAATGCTGGACGCAACGTTCAACATCACCTTTATACGTCGGCCATGATTATTTTGATAATTCTTGACCTATTTCTTTGAAATTGGCTTTCGCGAAAATAAAACGAGCGTTTGAGCTACTAGATTTATCAACATTATTTCCAAAATCACCAATAACTTCGTAATTTACCTCAATCGCATGGTGATAAGAGTCCTCTGGAAGAACCATAGATGGACTTAGATACGTCATCAAAAAAAACAAGATCCAGAAAGTTTCCAAAATTGTTTGGAGTTAAATTGATCTGATTTAGACAGAGCTCAGCCATATCTTCTAAGAACACATTGTATCTATCCCTTGATGATATTGGAATGATAAAATCGTCTATAAGAGTCCATGATATGCCTCGCATAGTGAAGTCACCAAGTACAATCATCGAGTCATGTGCAGTAATAATATGTTGAGAATATACCGATAAGTCAGAGTTAGGAGGGATGTAGCAAACAGCTAAATAAAAGAAATCATTTCCTACCATAACTCGTATTGCTTTAAATTCCATTGACTCGATGAGGGGGATATTAACATCTTCGGATGGTATTGAAGAATGAACTGCAAAAAGAACACCCCCACCGATTCTGTCCTTACGGTCATTTCTATAAATTTGATATTGATTAGGAAGGATCTCTGAATTAAAAATATATGGTTTAAATCAGATTTCAGTAAAGCAAATTACGGTATAGTTACAGTCTAAGCCTTTTAAATATAAATTGTTCAATTTAGTATTTATACCCCTAACGTTTTGGTAGAAAATACTTAAAGTAGAATTTAAAATTAGTTGTTGGGCTTAGTTTCACGATTAGGAGTTGAAGCTAAGTTATTTATTTTATTTTTATTGTGGCTTGTATTCACACTCGCGAACAAATGCCCCAGTTGGCCAAAAAGAATTGTTAAGCCAAGTGTCAAAAACTTCAGGTGCCACATCAATTTTAAAAGATGATACGTTACGTTGGTATTTAAAGTTAAATTTTCGGATTGCTAAGTTACAAGTCTTAATTTTTGATGAAATGTAAAACTCTATATCATCAGAAGAAGTGTCCCTAGCAAATCTAGAAACAAAAATCGATTTTCTTAAAGGAACCACAACCTACTTATTTGCAAAGCAGTCAGTCTCATCCAATAGAGCTACAGTTCTTGCAGCAATAGGGAAGGTGGAAGCGATTGAGGCGGTGATGGACCCACTTCAGGTGAAGATACTTGTAAGTTCTCATGATCAGATTTGCTTTTTTTAGAGGAAGCGCGAGTGCAAATATCCCTTGATGAAGTTGATGAAGACGGGCCCTGAGGCGGAGGGACAGAAGACAAAAGATTAATTAGCTCAATTTGTTGGGGTTGGGGCAAAATATTCTTTTGAAGTAATGTAAGAGGAGCCACAATACTTTCCTTGGGTGGACTGTGTGTCCGTTTGCGTTTGGTCTGTCTTACAGGTTGCAAAGTTTGTTTGTCTAGGCACTTAAATGATTTAAACACGTTTTCATAACGTTTAAATTTATCATTAAGTGCCCGAAAGTCTTTGCCGATTTCGAAAAATCCATTTCTGGTTTCTCTAAAAAATTGGAAAAGTTCAACCTCAGTTGATCTGCATTTTAAACAAGACCAACGAATACCTCTTCCTTCATTTATTAAGTCTAGGACTATACCAGTCAATCCGGCACATTTTATATGACCAATCCCATCGCACAACCAGCATGCAACAGAGCGTTGCTCATTATCGCTTTTATTTTTGCAGTTGTCAAAAATGCAAGACATAATTTAAACAGTAAAATTCAATATGAGAAAAAACAAAAATTGTATTAATAAATCAAAGAAAGCAGTTTGGAAGGTAGTGCCAGTTTTATAATTATTTAAGTTATGAGAGCTATTTATGCAACGAACAGTTTTAGATGCACAGTAATAGACACCTAAAAAACAAAACGCAAACAGCTGTTTAAAGAATGACAATCAAAAAAGAGAAAAGAAAATGCGCGCAAACTTAAACAAATACACAAAGTTTAAAGCAAAAAAAAAAATAAAATAAGCACAAACAATGTAAATAAGAAACAATAACAATGCAAATCAACTAATGACTCGGCAATTGAAAACTAAATTAAAGTGAAATGAAATCAATGCAAAAAATGCTCAACAAATATTATACTTAGCTTTAAATGCGCACATATAAATCTCTAAAACTTTAATCACTAAATTATAAATTTATATAAAAAGAAATAATGAAATTTCAATAAGAAAAAAGTAGCACAGAGAAAATACAACTATACAGCTTGACGTTTGCAGCTAAGCTTACGCTGTGTAAGCTGTTGTTATTTTTCCTGCTTTCCCTCCACAACTTACTTCAATCAAGTGCGGCTATTCTGCTGCTATTTCTACTTGACTGTGAAGTTGTTGTTTTGTACAATATCTATTTGTTAGAATTTGTTTGTATAAGGCTGTCTCATCCTTTTAAACATTTTATTTGGCTTCTGCGGGAGTCGAACCCGCAACAACATGCGCAATACTTAAGTCGGCAACTAGCCGCATTCAGCTAAGCTTACGCTGTATGAGCTGTTGTTATTTTTCCTGATTTCTCTTCACACTAACTCCAATCAAGTATGGCTGTTCTGCCGGTTTTTCTACTTGACTGTGTAGTTGTTGTTTTGTACAATTTATATTTGTTAGAATTTGTTTGCATAAGGCAGGCTCATTCTTTATATATTTCATTTGTTATTGTTTGGCCAAATAACTATTTTATTTTAAAAAATTTTTGAGCTTTAAGGCCGATCGGTTTATTGGGAAAGTTATTTGGAAAAAACAACAATACTCAAAGCGGTAGAAGTTATGGTACTATTTCAGAAATCACCACATTTCCTCATCAGACTTCTTTCTTCTTGGCTTCTGCGGGAGTCGAACCCGCAACAACATGCGCAGTACTTAAGCCGGTGTGTAAGCTGTTGTTATTTTTCCTGCTTTCCCTTCACAACTTACTCCAATCAAGTGCGGCTGTTCTGCCGCTATTTCTACTTGAATGTGTAGTTGTTGTTTTGCGCAATATCTATTTGTTAGAATTTCTTTGTATAAGGCTGGCTCATCCATTTAACAGTTTATTTGTTATTGTTTGGTCATATAACTATTTTATTTTTTATAATTTGTGAGCTTTGAAGCCGATCGGTTTATTGGGAAAGTTATTAAGAAAAAACCACAATACTCAAAGCGGTAGAATTATAGTACTATTTCGGAAATCAGCACAATTCCTCATTAGACTTCTTTCTTCTTGGCTTCTGCGGGAGTCAAACCCGCAACAACATGCGCAATACTTAAGCCGACAACTAAACGCATTCAGCTAAGCTTACACTGTGTGGGCTGTTGTTATTTTTCCTGGTTTCCCTTCACAACTTACGCCAATCAAGTGCGGCTGTTCTGCCGCTATTTATACTTGACTGTGTAGTTGTTGTTTTGTACCATTTCTATTTGTTAGAATTTCTTTGTATAAGGCAGGCTCATCCTTTTATATATTTCATTTGTTATTGTTTGGCCAAATAACTATTTTATTTTTTATAATTTTTGAGCTTTAAGGGCGATCGGTTTATTGGGAAAATTATTAGGAAAAAACAAGAATACTCAAAGCGGTGGAAGTTATAGTACTCTTTCGGAAATCACCACATTTCCTCATCAGACTTCCTTATTCTTGGCTTCTGCGGGAGTCAAACCCGCAACAAAATGCGCAATACTTAAGCTGATAACTAAACGCATTCAGCTAAGCTTACGCTGTGTGAGCTGTTGTTATTTTTCCTGCTTTCCCTTCACAACTTACTCCAATCAAGTGCGGCTGTACCCGCTTTTCGACTTGACTTTTTTTTTTTTTTCAAAGGAGGAAGCATCGAAAGCCTAGACCCCGTCAGTGTGGGTCTT
Source organism: Philophylla caesio (assembly GCA_963971545.1). Classification (NCBI taxonomy): domain Eukaryota; kingdom Metazoa; phylum Arthropoda; class Insecta; order Diptera; family Tephritidae; genus Philophylla; species Philophylla caesio. The sequence goes on from OZ020605.1 coordinate 59,168,642, forward strand.
TAACCGCACTAAACCTCATGCCGTCAAGTACCATCCCCCGGCACCACCGTTAAGTATTGCGTCGGGATGCGGTTTGAGCGCTAAGCTCTACGTCAGTTACTGGTCTGATGCAGTCCGTCAAAAATTGCATCTACTAGTAATGATTCTATCTATATAGGCCATTAAGCTTATTCTCCCCCCCAACTTGTGTTCATGGACCTGAGTTTGCAGAAATACGCCGATCGAGCGCGCGTCTAGCCTGCTTACTCAAGTTTTCTGGAGTTGCACATACGCTTAGAGAGTTATTGAAAACGTATCTCTGATTACTAAACCTTGGACACTGGAAGAAAGCGTGTTCCGCGTCTTCGATTGTCGTGGGTCCGCATCTTTCGCAGAAGGGGTCCGTCTCGTACCCGAAGCGGCAGAGATAAGCTTTAAAGCATCCGTGGCCGCTGATGAGTTGTGATAGGTAAAAATCCACGTCTCCATGTTGCCTGTTGAGCCATTTATCTAGGACGGGTATGAGGCGGTACGTCCACCTGCCCTTTGCTGATGTTACCCATCTCGACTGCCACAGCGATATGCTTCGCTGTCTTGCCGCGTTTCTGAGACTGCTGTCATCAATGTTGTATTGGTTGTGTTTTGTTTTGCTGATCTCGCACATCTTACGAGCTGCGAGGTCAAGCGGGCATAGTTTTGAGATAACAAGGGCCGCATCTTGGGAAACTGATCGGTATGCAGATCAAACTCTGAGAGCGCAGAGGCAATATGTTGCGTTTATTTTCCGGGCATATGAATTTCGCGAAAGAGCATTGTGCCATACCGTCGATCCGTAGAGGAGTATCGACCTGACAACTCCTACTAGAATTTGCCTGTCTTGGCCCTCCAATGTTTGCCATTAGTCTGGACAGGGCTACTGTGGCCGCCGCGGCTTTTTTATTGACATACTCCTAGTGGTCAAGAAAACACAGGCGGTGATCCACTAAAACACCAAGTTACTTCACCTATGGTTTAGACTCTACAAGAGTATCACCTACTCTAATTGAGACCGTTCCTACTTTCTTGCGGCTGCTGATGAGAACGGCTTCCGTCTTGTGGGCAGCTAGAGTGAGCGATTTCTCTCTTAGCCATTCTTCTGCTGCTTTAATCGAGTTTTCAGCGACATGTACTATTTGATCAATCGTTTTCCCTGTTATTGCAATGCATATATCGTCCGCGAAACCAACAAATGTTGCGCCTTTTGGTACGGTAAGTCGTAAAATTCCATCGTACATGATATTCCACAGTATGGGCCCCATCACCGATCCCTGTGGTACTCCTGTAGTTATTTCATGTTCAACGATCCTGTGGTCGCCATCGTAGCGTAGCACTCTATCAGAGAGGTAGCTGGAGATTATTCGCTGCAGGTAAATCGGAACCTCTATGCTGCGAAGTGCGTTCAGTATTTCCTTCCAGCTTGCGCTATTAAATGCATTTTTGACATCGAGTGTGACTAACAGACAGTACTCTTTACTTCCTCCTAGCCAACGTTTACCATCGATCGCTTTTTCTGCTATTGATTTTACGATTTCAATGGCATCGACTGAAGAGTGCTTCTTTCTAAAGCCGTGTTGATTGCAGGAAAGTAGGTTGTCTGCAAAATCTTCCAGTCTGTTCTGTCTTCGAACAGTTTCCCTGTAGTGTCCAGCATGCATAACGAGCAAAAGCCGGTAGTGGAGGAGGGATTCACAGGTTTTGGTACAAGCACCAGTTTCTGCAGTTTCCATGTTCTTGGGAATACACCTTTTTTTAAGCATATGTTGAATACCGCAACCCGCAACAACATGCGCAATACTTAAGCAGGCAACTAAACGCATTCAGCTAAGCTTACGCTGTGTGAGCTATTGGTTTTTTTCCTGCTTTCCCTTCACAACTTACTCCAATCAAGTGCGGCTGTTCTGCCGCTTTTCTACTTGACTGTGTAGATGCTGTTTTGTACAATTTCTATTTGTTAGAATTTTTTTGTATAAGGCTGGCTCATCCTGTTATACATTTTATTTGTTATTGTTTGGTCATACAACTATCTTATTTTTAATAATTTTTTAGCTTTAAGGCCGATCGGTTTATTGGAAAAATTATTAGGAAAAACAACAATACTCAAAGCGGTAGAAGTTATAGTACTATTTCGGAAATCACCACATTTCCTCATCAGACTTCCTTATTCTTGGCTTCTGCGGGAGTCAAACCCGCAACAAAATGCGCAATACTTAAGCTGATAACTAAACGCATTCAGCTAAGCTTACGCTGTGTGAGCTGTTGTTATTTTTCCTGCTTTCCCTTCACAACTTACTCCAATCAAGTGCGGCTGTACCCGCTTTTCGACTTGACTTTTTTTTTTTTTCAAAGGAGGAAGCATCGAAAGCCTAGACCCCGTCAGTGTGGGTCTTTAACCGCACTAAACCTCATGCCGTCAAGTACCATCCCCCCGGCACCACCGTTAAGTATTGCGTCGGGAGGCGGTTTGAGCGCTAAGCTCTAGGTCAGTTACTGGTCTGATGCAGTCCGTCAAAAATTGCATCTTCTAGTAATGATTCTATCTATATAGGCCATTAAGCTTATTCTCCCCCCCAACTTGTGTTCATGGACCTGAGTTTGCAGAAATACGCCGATCGAGCGCGCGTCTAGCCTGCTTACTCAAGTTTTCTGGAGTTGCACATACGCTTAGAGAGTTATTGAAAACGTATCTCTGATTACTAAACCTTGGACACTGGAAGAAAGCGTGTTCCGCGTCTTCGATTGTCGTGGGTCCGCATCTTTCACAGAAGGGGTCCGTCTCGTACCCGAAGCGGTAGAGATAAGCTTTAAAGCATCCGTGGCCGCTGATGAGTTGTGATAGGTAAAAATCCACGTCTCCATGTTGCCTGTTGAGCCATTTATCTAGGACGGGTATGAGGCGGTACGTCCACCTGCCCTTTGCTGATGTTACCCATCTCGACTGCCACAGCGATATGCTTCGCTGTCTTGCCGCGTTTCTGAGACTGCTGTCATCAATGTTGTATTGGTTGTGTTTTGTTTTGCTGATCTCGCACATCTCACGAGCTGCGAGGTCAAGCGGGCATAGTTTTGAGATAACAAGGGCCGCATCTTGGGAAACTGATCGGTATGCAGATCAAACTCTGAGAGCGCAGAGGCAATATGTTGCGTTTATTTTCCGGGCATATGAATTTCGCGAAAGAGCATTGTGCCATACCGTCGATCCGTAGAGGAGTATCGACCTGACAACTCCTACTAGAATTTGCCTGTCTTGGCCCTCCAATGTTTGCCATTAGTCTGGACAGGGCTACTGTGGCCGCCGCGGCTTTTTTATTGACATACTCCTAGTGGTCAAGAAAACACAGGCGGTGATCCACTAAAACACCAAGTTACTTCACCTATGGTTTAGACTCTACAAGAGTATCACCTACTCTAATTGAGACCGTTTCTACTTTCTTGCGGCTGCTGCTGAGAACGGCTTCCGTCTTGTGGGCAGCTAGAGTGAGCGATTTCTCTCTTAGCCATTCTTCTGCTGCTTTAATCGAGTTTTCAGCGACATGTACTATTTGATCAATCGTTTTCCCTGTTATTGCAATGCATATATCGTCCGCGAAACCAACAAATGTTGCGCCTTTTGGTACGGTAAGTCGTAAAATTCCATCGTACATGATATTCCACAGTATGGACCCCATCACTGATCCCTGTGGTACTCGTATAGTTATTTCATGTTCAACGATCCTGTGGTCGCCATCGTAGCATAGCACTCTATCAGAGAGGTAGCTGGAGATTATTCGCTGCAGGTAGATCGGAACCTCTATGCTGCGAAGTGCGTTCAGTATTTCCTTCCAGCTTGCGCTATTAAATGCATTTTTGACATCGAGTGTGACTAACAGACAGTACTCTTAACTTCCTCCTAGCCAACGTTTACCATCGATCGCTTTTTCTGCTATTGATTTTACGATTTCAATGGCATCGACTGAAGAGTGCTTCTTTCTAAAGCCGTGTTGATTGCAGGAAAGTAGGTTGTCTGCAAAATCTTTCAGTCTGTTCTGTCTTCGAACAGTTTCCCTGTAGTGTCCAGCATGCATAACGAGCGAAAGCCGGTAGAGGAGGAGGGATTCACAGGTTTTGGTACAAGCACCAGTTTCTGCAGTTTCCATGTTCTTGGGAATACACCTTTTTTTAAGCATATGTTGAATACCGCAACCCGCAACAACATGCGCAATACTTAAGCAGGCAACTAAACGCATTCAGCTAAGCTTACGCTGTGTGAGCTGTTGGTTTTTTTCCTGCTTTCCCTTCACAACTTACTCCAATCAAGTGCGGCTGTTCTGCCGCTTTTCTACTTGACTGTGTAGTTGCTGTTTTGTACAATTTCTATTTGTTAGAATTTTTTTGTATAAGGCTGGCTCATCCTGTTATACATTTTATTTGTTATTGTTTGGTCATATAACTATCTTATTTTTAATAATTTTTTAGCTTTAAGGCCGATCGGTTTATTGGAAAAATTATTAGGAAAAACAACAATACTCAAAGCGGTAGAAGTTATAGTACTATTTCGGAAATCACCACATTTCCTCATCAGACTTCCTTATTCTTGGCTTCTGCGGGAGTCAAACCCGCAACAAAATGCGCAATACTTAAGCTGATAACTAAACGCATTCAGCTAAGCTTACGCTGTGTGAGCTGTTGTTATTTTTCCTGCTTTCCCTTCGCAACTTACTCCCCGGCACCACCGTTAAGTATTGCGTCGGGAGGCGGTTTGAGCGCTAAGCTCTACGTCAGTTACTGGTCTGATGCAGTCCGTCAAAAATTGCATCTACTAGTAATGATTCTATCTATATAGGCCATTAAGCTTATTCTCCCCCCCAACTTGTGTTCATGGACCTGAGTTTGCAGAAATACGCCGATCGAGCGCGCGTCTAGCCTGCTTACTCAAGTTTTCTGGAGTTGCACATACGCTTAGAGAGTTATTGAAAACGTATCTCTGATTACTAAACCTTGGACACTGGAAGAAAGTGTGTTCCGCGTCTTCGATTGCCGTGGGTCCGCATCTTTCACAGAAGGGGTCCGTCTCGTACCCGAAGCGGTAGAGATAAGCTTTAAAGCATCCGTGGCCGCTGATGAGTTGTGATAGGTAAAAATCCACGTCTCCATGTTGCCTGTTGAGCCATTTATCTAGGACGGGTATGAGGCGGTACGTCCACCTGCCCTTTGCTGATGTTACCCATCTCGACTGCCACAGCGATATGCTTCGCTGTCTTGCCGCGTTTCTGAGACTGCTGTCATCAATGTTGTATTGGTTGTGTTTTGTTTTGCTGATCTCGCACATCTCACGAGCTGCGAGGTCAAGCGGGCATAGTTTTGAGATAACAAGGGCCGCATCTTGGGAAACTGATCGGTATGCAGATCAAACTCTGAGAGCGCAGAGGCAATATGTTGCGTTTATTTTCCGGGCATATGAATTTCGCGAAAGAGCATTGTGCCATACCGTCGATCCGTAGAGGAGTATCGACCTGACAACTCCTACTAGAATTTGCCTGTCTTGGCCCTCCAATGTTTGCCATTAGTCTGGACAGGGCTACTGTGGCCGCCGCGGCTTTTTTATTGACATACTCCTAGTGGTCAAGAAAACACAGGCGGTGATCCACTAAAACACCAAGTTACTTCACCTATGCTTTAGACTCTACAAGAGTATAACCTACTCTAATTGAGACCGTTTCTACTTTCTTGCGGCTGCTGCTGAAAACGGCTTCCGTCTTGTGGGCAGCTAGAGTGAGCGATTTCTCTCTTAGCCATTCTTCTGCTGCTTTAATCGAGTTTTCAGCGACATGTACTATTTGATCAATCGTTTTCCCTGTTATTGCAATGCATATATCGTCCGCGAAACCAACAAATGTTGCGCCTTTTGGTACGGTAAGTCGTAAAATTCCATCGTACATGATATTCCACAGTAAGGACCCCATCACTGATCCCTGTGGTCCTCGTGTAGTTATTTCATGTTCAACGATCCTGTGGTCGCCATCGTAGCATAGCACTCTATCAGAGAGGTAGCTGGAGATTATTCGCTGCAGGTAGATCGGAACCTCTATGCTGCGAAGTGCGTTCAGTATTTCCTTCCAGCTTGCGCTATTAAATGCATTTTTGACATCGAGTGTGACTAACAGACAGTACTCTTAACTTCCTCCTAGCCAACGTTTACCATCGATCGCTTTTTCTGCTAATGATTTTACGATTTCAATGGCATCGACTGAAGAGTGCTTCTTTCTAAAGCCGTGTTGATTGCAGGAAAGTAGGTTGTCTGCAAAATCTTCCAGTCTGTTCTGTCTTCGAACAGTTTCCCTGTAGTGTCCAGCATGCATAACGAGCGAAAGCCGGTAGTGGAGGAGGGATTCACAGGTTTTGGTACAAGCACCAGTTTCTGCAGTTTCCATGTTCTTGGGAATACACCTTTTTTTAAGCATATGTTGAATACCGCAACCCGCAACAACATGCGCAATACTTAAGCAGGCAACTAAACGCATTCAGCTAAGCTTACGCTGTGTGAGCTGTTGGTTTTTTTCCTGCTTTCCCTTCACAACTTACTCCAATCAAGTGCGGCTGTTCTGCCGCTTTTCTACTTGACTGTGTAGTTGCTGTTTTGTACAATTTCTATTTGTTAGAATTTTTTTGTATAAGGCTGGCTCATCCTGTTATACATTTTATTTGTTATTGTTTGGTCATATAACTATCTTATTTTTAATAATTTTTTAGCTTTAAGGCCGATCGGTTTATTGGAAAAATTATTAGGAAAAACAACAATACTCAAAGCGGTAGAAGTTATAGTACTATTTCGGAAATCACCACATTTCCTCATCAGACTTCCTTATTCTTGGCTTCTGCGGGAGTCAAACCCGCAACAAAATGCGCAATACTTAAGCTGATAACTAAACGCATTCAGCTAAGCTTACGCTGTGTGAGCTGTTGTTATTTTTCCTGCTTTCCCTTCACAACTTACTCCAATCAAGTGCGGCTGTGCCCGCTTTTCGACTTGACTTTTTTTTTTTTTCAAAGGAGGAAGCATCGAAAGCCTAGACCCCGTCAGTGTGGGTCTTTAACCGCACTAAACCTCATGCCGTCAAGTACCATCCCCCCGGCACCACCGTTAAGTATTGCGTTGGGAGGCGGTTTGAGCGCTAAGCTCTACGTCAGTTACTGGTCTGATGCAGTCCGTCAAAAATTGCATCTACTAGTAATGATTCTATCTATATAGGCCATTAAGCTTATTCTCCCCCCCAACTTGTGTTCATGGACCTGAGTTTGCAGAAATACGCCGATCGAGCGCGCGTCTAGCCTGCTTACTCAAGTTTTCTGGAGTTGCACATACGCTTAGAGAGTTATTGAAAACGTATCTCTGATTACTAAACCTTGGACACTGGAAGAAAGCGTGTTCCGCGTCTTCGATTGTCGTGGGTCCGCATCTTTCACAGAAGGGGTCCGTCTCGTACCCGAAGCGGTAGAGATAAGCTTTAAAGCATCCGTGGCCGCTGATGAGTTGTGATAGGTAAAAATCCACGTCTCCATGTTGCCTGTTGAGCCATTTATCTAGGACGGGTATGAGGCGGTACGTCCACCTGCCCTTTGCTGATGTTACCCATCTCGACTGCCACAGCGATATGCTTCGCTGTCTTGCCGCGTTTCTGAGACTGCTGTCATCAATGTTGTATTGGTTGTGTTTTGTTTTGCTGATCTCGCACATCTCACGAGCTGCGAGGTCAAGCGGGCATAGTTTTGAGATAACAAGGGCCGCATCTTGGGAAACTGATCGGTATGCAGATCAAACTCTGAGAGCGCAGAGGCAATATGTTGCGTTTATTTTCCGGGCATATGAATTTCGCGAAAGAGCATTGTGCCATACCGTCGATCCGTAGAGGAGTATCGACCTGACAACTCCTACTAGAATTTGCCTGTCTTGGCCCTCCAATGTTTGCCATTAGTCTGGACAGGGCTACTGTGGCCGCCGCGGCTTTTTTATTGACATACTCCTAGTGGTCAAGAAAACACAGGCGGTGATCCACTAAAACACCAAGTTACTTCACCTATGCTTTAGACTCTACAAGAGTATAACCTACTCTAATTGAGACCGTTTCTACTTTCTTGCGGCTGCTGCTGAAAACGGCTTCCGTCTTGTGGGCAGCTAGAGTGAGCGATTTCTCTCTTAGCCATTCTTCTGCTGCTTTAATCGAGTTTTCAGCGACATGTACTATTTGATCAATCGTTTTCCCTGTTATTGCAATGCATATATCGTCCGCGAAACCAACAAATGTTGCGCCTTTTGGTACGGTAAGTCGTAAAATTCCATCGTACATGATATTCCACAGTAAGGACCCCATCACTGATCCCTGTGGTCCTCGTGTAGTTATTTCATGTTCAACGATCCTGTGGTCGCCATCGTAGCATAGCACTCTATCAGAGAGGTAGCTGGAGATTATTCGCTGCAGGTAGATCGGAACCTCTATGCTGCGAAGTGCGTTCAGTATTTCCTTCCAGCTTGCGCTATTAAATGCATTTTTGACATCGAGTGTGACTAACAGACAGTACTCTTAACTTCCTCCTAGCCAACGTTTACCATCGATCGCTTTTTCAGCTAATGATTTTACGATTTCAGTGGCATCGACTGAAGAGTGCTTCTTTCTAAAGCCGTGTTGATTGCAGGAAAGTAGGTTGTCTGCAAAATCTTCCAGTCTGTTCTGTCTTCGAACAGTTTCCCTGTAGTGTCCAGCATGCATAACGAGCGAAAGCCGGTAGTGGAGGAGGGATTCACAGGTTTTGGTACAAGCACCAGTTTCTGCAGTTTCCATGTTCTTGGGAATACACCTTTTTTTAAGCATATGTTGAATACCGCAACCCGCAACAACATGCGCAATACTTAAGCAGGCAACTAAACGCATTCAGCTAAGCTTACGCTGTGTGAGCTGTTGGTTTTTTTCCTGCTTTCCCTTCACAACTTACTCCAATCAAGTGCGGCTGTTCTGCCGCTTTTCTACTTGACTGTGTAGTTGCTGTTTTGTACAATTTCTATTTGTTAGAATTTTTTTGTATAAGGCTGGCTCATCCTGTTATACATTTTATTTGTTATTGTTTGGTCATATAACTATCTTATTTTTAATAATTTTTTAGCTTTAAGGCCGATCGGTTTATTGGAAAAATTATTAGGAAAAACAACAATACTCAAAGCGGTAGAAGTTATAGTACTATTTCGGAAATCACCACATTTCCTCATCAGACTTCCTTATTCTTGGCTTCTGCGGGAGTCAAACCCGCAACAAAATGCGCAATACTTAAACTGATAACTAAACGCATTCAGCTAAGCTTACGCTGTGTGAGCTGTTGTTATTTTTCCTGCTTTCCCTTCACAACTTACTCCAATCAAGTGCGGCTGTGCCCGCTTTTCGACTTGACTTTTTTTTTTTTCAAAGGAGGAAGCATCGAAAGCCTAGACCCCGTCAGTGTGGGTCTTTAACCGCACTAAACCTCATGCCGTCAAGTACCATCCCCCCGGCACCACCGTTAAGTATTGCGTCGGGAGGCGGTTTGAGCGCTAAGCTCTACGTCAGTTACTGGTCTGATGCAGTCCGTCAAAAATTGCATCTACTAGTAATGATTCTATCTATATAGGCCATTAAGCTTATTCTCCCCCCCAACTTGTGTTCATGGACCTGAGTTTGCAGAAATACGCCGATCGAGCGCGCGTCTAGCCTGCTTACTCAAGTTTTCTGGAGTTGCACATACGCTTAGAGAGTTATTGAAAACGTATCTCTGATTACTAAACCTTGGACACTGGAAGAAAGCGTGTTCCGCGTCTTCGATTGTCGTGGGTCCGCATCTTTCACAGAAGGGGTCCGTCTCGTACCCGAAGCGGTAGAGATAAGCTTTAAAGCATCCGTGGCCGCTGATGAGTTGTGATAGGTAAAAATCCACGTCTCCATGTTGCCTGTTGAGCCATTTATCTAGGACGGGTATGAGGCGGTACGTCCACCTGCCCTTTGCTGTTACCCATCTCGACTGCCACAGCGATATGCTTCGCTGTCTTGCCGCGTTTCTGAGACTGCTGTCATCAATGTTGTATTGGTTGTGTTTTGTTTTGCTGATCTCGCACATTTTACGAGCTGCGAGGTCAAGCGGGCATAGTTTTGAGATAACAAGGGCCGCATCTTGGGAAACTGATCGGTATGCAGATCAAACTCTGAGAGCGCAGAGGCAATATGTTGCGTTTATTTTCCGGGCATATGAAATTCGCGAAAGAGCATTGTGCCATACCGTCGATCCGTAGAGGAGTATCGACCTGACAACTCTTACTAGAATTTGCCTGTCTTGGCCCTCCAATGTTTGCCATTAGTCTGGACAGGGCTACTGTGGCCGCCGCGGCTTTTTTATTGACATACTCCTAGTGGTCAAGAAAACACAGGCGGTGATCCACTAAAACACCAAGTTACTTCACCTATGGTTTAGACACTACAAGAGTATCACCTACTCTAATTGAGACCGTTTCTACTTTCTTGCGGCTGCTGATGAGAACGGCTTTCGTCTTGTGGGCAGCTAGAGTGAGCGATTTCTCTCTTAGCCATTCTTCTGCTGCTTTAATCGAGTTTTCAGCGACATGTACTATTTGATCAATCGTTTTCCCTGTTATTGCAATGTATATATCGTCCGCGAAACCAACAAATGTTGCGCCTTTTGGTACGGTAAGTCGTAAAATTCCATCGTACATGATATTCCACAGTATGGGCCCCATCACCGATCCCTGTGGTACTCTTGTAGTTATTTCATGTTCAACGATCCTGTGGTCGCCATCGTAGCGTAGCACTCTATCAGAGAGGTAGCTGGAGATTATTCGCTGCAGGTAGATCGGAACCTCTATGCTGCGAAGTGCGTTCAGTATTTCCTTCCAGCTTGCGCTATTAAATGCATTTTTGACATCGAGTGTGACTAACAGACAGTACTCTTAACTTCCTCCTAGCCAACGTTTACCATCGATCGCTTTTTCTGCTATTGATTTTACGATTTCAATGGCATCGACTGAAGAGTGCTTCTTTCTAAAGCCGTGTTGATTGCAGGAAAGTAGGTTGTCTGCAAAATCTTCCAGTCTGTTCTGTCTTCGAACAGTTTCCCTGTAGTGTCCAGCATGCATAACGAGCGAAAGCCGGTAGTGGAGGAGGGATTCACAGGTTTTGGTACAAGCACCAGTTTCTGCAGTTTCCATGTTCTTGGGAATACACCTTTTTTTAAGCATATGTTGAATACCGCAACCCGCAACAACATGCGCAATACTTAAGCAGGCAACTAAACGCATTCAGCTAAGCTTACGCTGTGTGAGCTGTTGGTTTTTTTCCTGCTTTCCCTTCACAACTTACTCCAATCAAGTGCGGCTGTTCTGCCGCTTTTCTACTTGACTGTGTAGTTGCTGTTTTGTACAATTTCTATTTGTTAGAATTTGTTTGTATAAGGCTGGCTCATCCTGTTATACATTTTATTTGTTATTGTTTGGTCATATAACTATCTTATTTTTAATAATTTTTTAGCTTTTAGGCCGATCTATTTATTGGAAAAATTATTAGGAAAAACAACAATACTCAAAGCGGTAGAAGTTATAGTACTATTTCGGAAATCACCACATTTCCTCATCAGACTTCCTTATTCTTGGCTTCTGCGGGAGTCAAACCCGCAACAAAATGCGCAATACTTAAGCTGATAACTAAACGCATTCAGCTAAGCTTACGCTGTGTGAGCTGTTGTTATTTTTCCTGCTTTCCCTTCACAACTTACTCCAATCAAGTGCGGCTGTACCCGCTTTTCGACTTGACTTTTTTTTTTTTTCAAAGGAGGAAGCATCGAAAGCCTAGATCCCGTCAGTGTGGGTCTTTAACCGCACTAAACCTCATGCCGTCAAGTACCATCCCCCCGGCACCACCGTAAAGTATTGCGTCGGGAGGCGGTTTGAGCGCTAAGCTCTACGTCAGTTACTGGTCTGATGCAGTCCGTCAAAAATTGCATCTACTAGTAATGATTCTATCTATATAGGCCATTAAGCTTATTCTCCCCCCCCAACTTGTGTTCATGGACCTGAGTTTGCAGAAATACGCCAATCGAGCGCGCGTCTAGCCTGCTTACTCAAGTTTTCTGGAGTTGCACATACGCTTAGAGAGTTATTGAAAACGTATCTCTGATTACTAAACCTTGGACACTGGAAGAAAGCGTGTTCCGCGTCTTCGATTGTCGTGGGTCCGCATCTTTCACAGAAGGGGTCCGTCTCGTACCCGAAGCGGTAGAGATAAGCTTTAAAGCATCCGTGGCCGCTGATGAGTTGTGATAGGTAAAAAGCCACGTCTCCATGTTGCCTGTTGAGCCATTTATCTAGGACGGGTATGAGGCGGTACGTCCACCTGCCCTTTGCTGATGTTACCCATCTCGACTGCCACAGCGATATGCTTCGCTGTCTTGCCGCGTTTCTGAGACTGCTGTCATCAATGTTGTATTGGTTGTGTTTTGTTTTGCTGATCTCGCACATCTTACGAGCTGCGAGGTCAAGCGGGCATAGTTTTGAGATAACAAGGGCCGCATCTTGGGAAACTGATCGGTATGCAGATCAAACTCTGAGAGCGCAGAGGCAATATGTTGCGTTTATTTTCCGGGCATATGAATTTCGCGAAAGAGCATTGTGCCATACCGTCGATCCGTAGAGGAGTATCGACCTGACAACTCCTACTAGAATTTGCCTGTCTTGGCCCTCCAATGTTTGCCATTAGTCTAGACAGGGCTACTGTGGCCGCCGCGGCTTTTTTATTGACATACTCCTAGTGGTCAAGAAAACACAGGCGGTGATCCACTAAAACACCAAGTTACTTCACCTATGGTTTAGACTCTACAAGAGTATCACCTACTCTAATTGAGACCGTTTCTACTTTCTTGCGGCTGCTGATGAGAACGGCTTCCGTCTTGTGGGCAGCTAGAGTGAGCGATTTCTCTCTTAGCCATTCTTCTGCTGCTTTAATCGAGTTTTCAGCGACATGTACTATTTGATCAATCGTTTTCCCTGTTATTGCAATGCATATATCGTCCGCGAAACCAACAAATGTTGCGCCTTTTGGTACGGTAAGTCGTAAAATTCCATCGTACATGATATTCCACAGTATGGGCCCCATCACCGATCCCTGTGGTACTCCTGTAGTTATTTCATGTTCAACGATCCTGTGGTCGCCATCGTAGCGTAGCACTCTATCAGAGAGGTAGCTGGAGATTATTCGCTGCAGGTAAATCGGAACCTCTATGCTGCGAAGTGCGTTCAGTATTTCCTTCCAGCTTGCGCTATTAAATGCATTTTTGACATCGAGTGTGACTAACAGACAGTACTCTTAACTTCCTCCTAGCCAACGTTTACCATCGATCGCTTTTTCTGCTATTGATTTTACGATTTCAATGGCATCGACTGAAGAGTGCTTCTTTCTAAAGCCGTGTTGATTGCAGGAAAGTAGGTTGTCTGCAAAATCTTCCAGTCTGTTCTGTCTTCGAACAGTTTCCCTGTAGTGTCCAGCATGCATAACGAGCGAAAGCCGGTAGTGGAGGAGGGATTCACAGTTTTTGGTACAAGCACCAGTTTCTGCAGATTCCATGTTCTGGGGAATACACCTTTTTTAAGCGTATGTTGAATACCGTAACCCGCAACAACATGCGCAATACTTATGCAGGCAACTAAACGCATTCAGCTAAGCTTACGCTGTGTGAGCTGTTGGTTTTTTTCCTGCTTTCCCTTCACAACTTACTCCAATCAAGTGCGGCTGTTCTGCCGCTTTTCTACTTGACTGTGTAGTTGTTGTTTTGTACAACTTCTATTTGCTAGAATTTCTTTGTATAAAGCTGGCTCATCCTTTTATATATTTCATTTGTTATTGTTTGCCGTTATTTAAACTTGACTGTGTAGCTGTTGTTTTGTACAATTTCTATTTGCTCACTGTGTGAGCTGTTGATATTTTTGCTGGTTTCCCTTCACAATTTAATCCAATCAAGTGCGGCTGTCCTGCCGGTGTTTATACTTGACTGTGTAGTTGTTGTTTTGTACAATTTCTATTTGCTAGAATTTCTTTGTATAAGGCCGGCTCATTCTTTTATACATTTTATTTGCTATTGTTTGGTCATATAGCTATTTTATTTATAATAATTTTTGAGCTTTAGGGCCGATCGGTTTATTGGAAAAATTATTTGGAAAAAACAATAATACTCAAAGCGGTAGAAGTTATAGTACTATTTCGGAAATCACCACATTTCCTCATCTGACTTCTTTCTTCTTGGATTCTGCGGGAGTCGATCCCACAACAACATGCGCAATACTTAAGCCGACAACTAAACGCATTCAGCTAAGCTTACACTGTGTTAGCCGCTGTTATTTTTCCTGGTTTCCCTTCACAACTTAATCCAATCAAGTGCGGCTGCTCTGCTGCTATTTCTACTTGACTGTGTAGTTGTTGTTTTGTACAATTTGTATTTGTTAGAATTTGTTTGTATATGGCTGGCTCATCCTTTTATACATTTCATTTGTTATTGTTTGGCCATATAACTATTTAATTTTTAATAATTTTTGAGCTTTAAGGCCGATCGGTTCTTTGGAAAAATTATTAGAAAAAAACAACAATACTCACAGCGGTAGAAGTTATAGTACTATTTCAGAAATCACCACATTTTTTCATCAGACTTCTTTCTACTTGGCTTCTCTGGGAGTCAAACCCGGAAAAACATGCGCTATACTTAAGCCGGCAACTAAACGCATCCAGTTAAGCTTACGTTGTGTGAGCTGTCGTTATTTTTCCTGCTTTCCCTTCTCAACTTACTCCAAACAAGTGCGGCTGTTCTGCTGCTATTTCTACTTGACTGTGCAGTTGTTGTTTTGTACAATTTCTATTTGTTAGAATTTGTTTGTATAAGACTTTCTTATCGTTTTATACATTTCATTTGTTATTGTTTGGCCATATAACTATTTTATTTGTAATAATTTTTGAGCTTTAAGACCGATCGGTTTTTTGGGAAAAATATTAGGTAAAACAAGTAAGAAAGGCTAAATTCGGGCGAAACCGATTTTTATATTCCCTCGCGATTTATTTTTGTATGGTCGGTGCTCATAATTTCATGAAAACGCCGTTTTCTTTGTTTCAAATTGCTGCTAGTATTAAACTTCACTCAATTTCTTCCAATAAATACTGAAAACGATTTTTTTTTAATTTTTCAAAATTTCCGATCTATGGAAGTTGGGCGTGGTTATAGTCCGATTTCAAAAGTTTTTGACGGTGATGCTAATGATATCAAGGACAACATGTTCACCACATTTTTTGACGATACCTTACATCGTTATTGAGATACCTACAGACGTTATTTCATCAGTGGGCGTGGTAACGCCCATTTTTCAAAATTTCATAAATGCCTAATTTCTGAGTTCAAGATTGCTCGAAATACCAAATTTCACTCAATTTGCTGTAATAGATACTGAGAAAACGGAGTTTTTGGATTTTTCAAAAACTTCCGTTATATGGGAGGTGGGCGTGGTTATTGACCGATCTTGACCATTTTCAATACCAACCTACCCTGTCCAAAGGGCATCTAAATACCAAATTTCATTGAGATATCTCAATTTTTACTCAAGTTATTGTAACAACGGACAGACGGACGGACGGACGGACAGACAGTCAGGGCTAAATCGATTCCTCTTTTCATACTTATCATTTTAGTATATATATGTCTATATCTATCTCGATTATTTCTTGCAGTTACAAACAACCGTTATGCGAACAAAGTTATAATACCCGTGTGTACAAGTACGCTCGGGTATAAAAACAACAATATTCAAAGCAGTAGAAATTATAGTACTATTTCGGAAATCACCTCATTTCCTCATCAGACTTCTTTCCTATAGGTTCTGCGGGAGTCGTACCCGAAACAACATGCGCATAACGGAAGTTTTGGAAAATGCAAAAACTTATTTTTTTCGGTATCTATTAAAATAAATTGTGTGAAATTCGGTTTTTGGAGCGGTTTTGAACTAAGAAAATAGGTATTTATGAAATTTTGAAAAATGGACGTTGCCACGCCCACGTATGAAAAATTTTCTGTATCTCAATAACGGCATAAGGTATCGTCACTAAATTTGGGAGCATATTGTCCTTGATATCACTAACATCACCGTCAGACCATAACCACGCCTACCTATATAACGGAAAATTTGAGAAATGCAAAAACTCCGTTTTTTCTTTATCCATTAAAGCAAACTGAGTAAAATTTCGTATTTGGGGTGATTTTAATTAAGGAAACTGTATATTTATAAAATTTTGATTAATAGGCGTTGCCACGCCCACTTATAAAAAAATGTCTGTATATCAATAAGGGTGTTAGTTATCGCCACAAAACTTTGTATACATATTTTCCTTGACAGCAGTCTTTCTATGGACAAATATTGAAATCGGACCATAACCACACGAACCTTCCGTATAACGGAAGTTTCGAAAAATTTGTACTTATGCTAAATTGTCTGTATTTTCAATAATAGTGCTAGGTATCATTACTAAATTTGCTGAACTTGATATCAATAGCACTACCGCCACAAAAATTTGAAATCGGATTAAAATCACGCCCAACTTCCATATAACGAAAGTTTTTAAAAATGTTTTTTGGTATCAGTATACCCACCTATGTTTCCAATTGTAATGAAACTCTATCAAACTCCGTTCAAGCAATGAATATAAACGACGTCTACCTCTCATAAGATTTCATATAAACTGAAAATGCGATATATCAGTAACACTATTACCAAAATTGTTTTATATTGGCTTTTATACAAATTTGGAAATGGGCTTGGTTCCGTCCATACCATAAAACATCGCGAGGGTATACAAAATTCGGTTTCGCCCGAACTTTGCTTTACTTACTTGTTTTTAATAATTTTTGGGCTTTAAGACCGATCGGTTTTTTGGGAAAAATATTAGAAAAAACAATAACACTCAAAGCGGTAGTAGTTATAGTTATGTTTCGGAAATCACCACATTTCCTCATCAGTCTTCTTTCTACTTGGCTTCTGCGGGAGTCGAACCCGCAACAACATGCGCAATACTAAAGCCGCCAACTAAACGCATCCAGTTAAGCTTACGCTGTTGTTATTTTTCCTGCTTTCCCTTCACAACTTACTGCAACCAAGTGCGGCTGTTCTGCCGCTATTTCGACTTGACTGTGTAGTTGTTGTTTTGTACAATTTCTATTTTTAGAATTTCTTTTACACATTTTATTTGTTATTGTTTGGTCATGCGCAACAACATGCGTCGGCAACTAAACGCATCCAGAAAGCTGACGCTGTGCGAGCTGTTGTTATTTTTCCTGCTTTCCCTTCACAACTTACTCCAATCAAGTGCGGCTGTTCTGCCGCTATTTCAATTTGACTGTGTAGTTGTTGTTTTGAACAATTTCTATTTGTTAGAATTTGTTTGTATAAGGCTGGCTCATCCTTTTATACATTGTATTTGTTATTGTATAACGTATACATTTTATTGCTATTGGCAAAGATCAGATCGTATAATGAAGTAGCTCTAGCTCATCTGGAATAGTTGCAACATTATTAGAAGGTGGACGAACTGCACATTCTAGCACTAAACATATAAATTAACGAAGCACCAGTCTGCAACATCGCCAAAAAACAGCGCATGGCGAAGACTCTTCAAATATGCAAATTGATCGTTTTGGGATGAACTGACGATGGCCCACAAGAGGTCACTGAAGGCACTGGACAGAACGTTAAACGATCTTCGTGGAGCCATTTTTCTGTTATCAGGTAATTTTTGTCAGAGACTGGCTGTTGAAAAGCGAATGAATAACGTCATCGGGCCAAGATCATCAAGGGAAATTACAAAGAAGAGGATGTCATGATCCCGCCTATACCGATGATTCCAACGGATTCCAATTCGATTTTAAGCGGCTACAATTTCCCGTGCTTCTGGCCCTTGCGATAACCATAAATAAATCGCAAGGTCAGTTGTTGCAAGTTTTCGGAATCAAGTTGAAGTTTCCCTGTTTCACGCATGGACAATAATACGTCACGTGTTCGCGTTTCGGAAAACCATAATCTTAATATATTTACGCATTTCATTTGAATTGTTAGCAAGTTTCGTTTAATAACCGAACGAAATCAAAACTGTGTGAGGTAAGTATGCTGAACGTGTGTGGGTGGGCGTGTGGGTTTATGTGAAATATACATATGTATATGTTGTTACTAAAACATATCCGTCCGAAATAAAATGCAACAATTCAAATAATTTTGTTGTATGTCAACTTTATTTTGTAAGTTCCGAGAGTTCTGAAAACATTTTGATCGGTTGGCGACATATCCATCAATCTAACGGCGAAAGTAAACCATATGTAAAGACTCTGCTTGGCGGTAGTCCATTTTACCGAAGGGAGAGTTTTAATGTTGTGAGGATAGGTTAAACGAAGTTCACCGGGTCATGTAGTTTTTAATAATTTTTGAGCTTTAAGTCCGATCGGTTTATTGGGAAAATTATTAGGGAAAAACAACAATACTCAAAACGGTAGAAGTAATAGTACTATTTCGGAAATCACCACATTTCCTCATCAGACTTCTTTCTTCTTGGCTTCCCTGGGAGTCGAACCCGCAACAACATGCGCAGTACTTAAGCCAGTATGTAAGCTGTTATTATTTTTCCTGCTTTTCCTTCACAACTTACTCCAATCAAGTGCGGCTGTTCTGCCGCTATTTCTATTTGACTGTGAAATTGTTGTTTGTAAAATTTCTATTTGTTAGAATTTGTTTGTATAAGGCTGGCTCATCCTTTTATACATTTCATTTGTAATTGTTTGGCCATATAACTATTTTATTTTTAATAATTTTTGAGCTTTAAGGGCTATCGGTTTTTTGGGAAAATTTTTAAGAAAAAACAACAATACTCAAAACGGTAGAAGTTATAGTACTATTTCGGAAATCACCACATTTTTTTATCAGACTTCTTTCTACTTGGCTGCTGCGCGCGATGAACCCGCAACAACATGCGCAATACTTAAGCGGGCAACTAACATTTCCTCATCAGACTTCTTTCTTCTTGGCTTCTCTGGGAGGCGAACCCGCAACAACATGCGCAATACTGCGAAGCCGGCAGCTAAACGCATTTACCTAAGGTTACGCTGTAAGTGGTTCGGCCTACAGATCGAATACCGAATTTGCAAAGTGATTTCTTTTCGTGGCTTGAACGTCGAAGTAGCGGACTATTAAGTCATACATCACAGCCGATTACCAATCGAAGCGATAAGCAAGGAAACAATCTTCCGTTAAATCAGCGAATGAGGCCCAATTTTTCGTCAACCATCAATTATAAGCCCTGTCTTAGCTGCTCTGGTGATCACGCATCACCGATGTCCTCTGATTGGTCGCATGAGTCGTGATGAAAAAATTAAACGGATATTTGAACTTGGATTATGTCAAAACTGTTTGCGAAGGGGACATACCTCTCGGAATTGTTTATCAAGTCGCTGTCCCAGATGCGCAAGGGCACCTCATAATAGCATTATTTGCCCAAAGCTTGCATCGAACTCCAATAATGAGGTCCCTCAAGTAACGATGCTTGCAACAGTTGATGGAGGTTTAATTGAGGAACAAGAGCAATCAGAGGCTATAGTGAAAACCGGCCTCGGGGTTTTTAGTACTTTTGCTGATACTTCCCAACAAGTCAATGTTTCTACTATGATAAAAGGGGTAACTACAAATAATTTTTATAATGTATTGGCTACCGCGCAAGTTCGGTTTGTTACTTATTGGGGAGCCATAGTAAAACTGCGGGCGATATGCGATACCAGTGCACAAGTTAACCTGCAAAAGTATCGTCACAAAATATCAAATACATATACATCGAACAGGAATAGGCATTTCCTCCGCCATGGGGTCGGAGTCCCACGTTTGTAATAAAATAATTTCGGGGCATTTGATGTCAATTTACAATGATACGCTGCGGATCTTTGTTACATGCCTGGTAGTTCCATCGGTCTTAGGGAAAACGTTGTTGCCCCAAAAACCTTTACAGAAGCAATCTTTACCAGACGATATATCGAATCTTTTAGCAGACCCAATTTTTGACCAACCAGCACCAGTACAAATGCTGTTAGGTGTTGGCATATGGGCTCAACTAGTGAGTGAGAATATGCGACGACTCTTTTCGGGATTTGTAGCACAGGAAACACGCTTAGGTTGGTAACTTTTCGGCGAGATCCCGACAAACTGTAATATTGTTGCTACCCATATAACAAAGGAAGTGGATGAAGTGGAAGACAGTTGTCATCTTGAGCAATTACTACAACGGTTTTTCGAATCAGAAAATTTACCAGGCGATAACTCAAATTGGACAGCAGAACAACAAGAATGCGAAACCCATTTCTTGGAAACCCATAGCTTCGACTCACAAGAGGTTCGATATGTTCTACAAATTCCTCTACGACCTGATTGGGATCGTATTGGTGCTAATCGAGGCACAGTGCTACAAAGATACTTACGGTTAGAACAACGTTTTAAAAGAGAACCAGAACTCAAGGAAAAATATCAGGCTTTCGTAAACGAATACATAGCGAAGGGTTGGCTTAAACTAGCAACAAGACCACCAAAGGGCAAATCCTATTATATTCCTCACCATGCAATAATCAAGAAATTTCGGGTGGTGTTTGATGCATCCTGTCTAACTGACACTGGTATTTCTTTGAACGAATTCCAAATGATCGGACCGAAGTTGCAACGAGATTTGATTGATCTCATTTTGGGTTTTCGCGTACACGCGTATGGGGTATTAAAAAAATGTTTCCGCAGGTTAAGATTGCGCCGCAACATTGGGATTTACAGCGAATGTTTTGGAATAATGAAACAGGAGAAATAGCCGAATATGGGATCACTAGAGTGACATTCGGAATGGCTTCAGCGCCTTCCTGTGCAGTTAGGGCAATGCAACCAGATGGCCTCGTGGGGCAGAGGCTGTTTTGAACAATTTTTATATGGACGATTATTTAGCGGGTGCTGATACGGAAGAAGAATTGCTGCTCATATGTCAGCAGTTGAAGAAGATTTTGGTGGCTGGAGGCTTCGAACTAAATGGCGTTCAAGTTCGACCCATGTCCTCTTCTCTATCAGTTCCCAATCTGAAGGTCACGAGGCTTGTCTCAATTCCCATACGGAAGCATCAGTGCTGGGTCTTAAATGGAATACCTCAACGGATGAACTTACATTCGTAGTAAAATCGTTGCCCATGGTAGACGACGATTGTTGGACTAAACGTATGATTCTTAGTATAACAGCGCGAATTTATGACCTGGATGGGTTAGCATCACCATTTATAATAAACGCAAAAGTATTACTGCAGCGAATTTGGCAGGAGAGATTGGGCTGGAATACAATATTACCAGAATCGCTGATGATGGCATTGAAAAGTATTTTTTGTCAAGTACAATAGTTTAGTAAAATTCGTATTCCACGATGGATAGGTTACGCACGTCGTTTTGACTATTTGCGAAGGTCATCATGGTAGTGTTGTGCTGGTTATCGCGAGACAGCGCCAGCTTGAAGCATTTTGTGGCGAATCGAGCACGACAAATAAATAAAAACACTACGAACTGCGATTGGAGGTATGTCCCTACCGACCTGAATCCTGCCGATCTAATCTCCAGAGGTACGTCTATGAGCGATTTAATTACCTCTCAACTGTGGTGGCTTGGGCCAGATTTCCTCCGACTCCAGGATGGCATGTGGCCAAAAATGCCAGAAGGGCTATATAAAAACGTTGAGTCCGAGGTAAAGAAGGAATGTCGTCGTATAAAGGCCGGTCAAGAAAGGAGCCTACATAACAATGGAAGACCAACCAATGATGATCAAATAATCGTCAACGTCGGTGCCATATTTGTAAAGGAGGAATCATTACTGTACATATACTCATCCATCACTCGATTAGTGAGAGTAACGGCTTGGGTATTTCGGTTTATCCAAAACTGTCGAGCAGCATCAGCAGACAGACAAAACTACATTTGAGTGTAAAGGAAATCGATGCTTCGCTTAGCTTTTGGATCAAGCAAGAACAATGGGATCATTTTAAAGATGACATCAAAATTTAGCTGAGGGTTCACGATTATCGAACGCAGTTGCCATTTTGGCTCCGTTTCGGCGAGATGGTATATTGCGCATGAGTGGGCGCTTACAAAAGCAGACTTACCGGACTGCATGCGGAACCCAGCGATATTACCAGGGAAGGGAAGATTGATCTGGTTAATAGCTCGATCGACACATTTGAAACTGCTACATTGTGGAGCACAACAGCTTATAGCGACAATAAGACAAAATTATTGGGTCATCGGTATGCGAACTTTAACAAAAACTCTGATTAAGGGATGTATAATGTGCGAAAGGTTAAGAGCCAAAATAAGCAAACAAATGATGGGAAACCTTCCAGCATGTCGAGTGCGTCCAGCACGTCCATTTTTGCATGCTGGAGTGGATTACGCGGGACCCATACTAGTACGTCCAGACCGTCGAAGAGGTAATATGATATTAAAGGGTATATTGCAGTATTCGTGTGTATGGTATCGAAGGCTGTACATTTGGAGTTTGTCTCAGATTTGTCCACCAAGGCTTTATTATGGCTTTTTTTCGTTTAACTTAAGGTTATGGACATTGTCTACACTTATGGAGTGACAACGGAACCAATTTCGTAGGTGCCGAGCGAGAGCTAAGTCGGATGTTACAAACGTGGAAGAACTCCGACCTTTTTGAGCAACTCGCAACACGACAAACGGAGTGACATTTCATCACTCCATCTGCCCCACACCAAGGTGGCCTTTGAGGGACTGCTGTAAAGGCTGCTAAACACCATCTACGACGAGTGATGGGAGCTCGCCTGTTAACCATAGAAGCTGTTCAAACATTGTTGGCACTCACAGCCATAAGTGCTCAAAGCTTGGATCCCAGAGACTTATCTCCTTTAACACCTGGACATTTATTGATCGGAGAAGCCTTAGTACCAGCTCTAGGGGAAAGGGTACCAGTCGATTGGCCGGAGAACCACCTTGATTATTGGCAGTCTTGGCAGCTAGTCACGCAGCGGTTTTGGAAGCTGTGGAGTAATAGCTATCTACATGAACTGCAACAGCGACCTAAATGGCGGGAAGCTAAACGAAATCTACAGGTAGGCGATCTAGTAGTCATAAAAAACGAAGCAACACCGCCGACATTGTGGAAAATGGCACGAGTAACAGTATTGCATCCTGGAAGTGATGGACTAGTCCGTAATGTAACTCTTTGGGCTGGTAGCAGCTCCCTTAATCGCCCAGTACAGAAACTATGTGTTTTACCAGTAGAATGTATTGAGTCTCAAGGCCGGAGGATGTTCGAGCGAGTAAAAGTCAGTTGCGAGTGAACTACGAAACAAAGCGGTTGTATCTAGAGAAATAGTCAGAGCGTTAAAATAAATACAAATATATATTGAAATTTAACCCAGCGTCTTTTATTTGTATATTGCAAAACAGCTGTTGTGCTGCTATTTCTACTTGACTGTGTAGTTGTTGTTTTGTACAATATCTATTTGTTAGATTTGTTTGTATAAGGCTGGCTCATCATTTATTCATTTCATTTGTTATTGTTTGGCAATATAACTATTTAATTTTTAATCATTTTTTAGCTTTAAGTCCGATCGGTTTATTGGGAAAATTATAAGCGAAAAACAACAATACTCAAAGCGGTAGAAGTTATAGAACTATTTCGGAAATCACCACATTTCCTCATCAGACATCTTTCTTCTTGGCTTCTGCGGGAGTCGAACCCGCAACAACATGCGCAGTACTTAAGCCAGTTAAGCTGTTGTTATTTTTCCTGCTTTCCCTTCACAACTTGCTCCAATCAAGTGCGGCTGTTCTGCCGCTATTTCTACTTGACTGTGTAGTTGTTGTTTTGTACATTTTCTATTTGTACGAATTTGTTTGAATAAGGCTGGCTCATCCTTTTATACATTTTATTTGTTATTGTTTGGCCATAGAAGTATTTTATCTATATATATAAAAATCAATTGCTGTTCGTTTGTCTCGCTAAAACTCGAGAATGGCTTAGCCGATTTAGCAGATTTTTGTTTTGAAATGTTTGTCGTAGTTCAGGGAAGGTTTAAAAGGTGAGAAATGTGGAAAAATTGCGAGGAAGATCGCAAAAACAACAATTTCATTTTCCCATAACAGTTCTACATTGATCATGACAGAAGATATGTGTTTATTGATTGCAAAAAAAGTTGTCTCGTGTTTGCGCATGACAGCACCAAATGGTCCCATGCGCGATGCATTTAACCACGAGTTACAAAGAGAACAACAGTACGATACTGAAGTATTGACCGAACAGTCCGTTCAGATGTTCCGCATTTGAATGCACAATAAAGGATTGCGTTTGATAATTTAATAGAAGCTGTAAACCATGGATCTGCTGAAATTTACATTCTTGATGCTCCCTGGCGGACTGGAAAAACGTATCAATTTTATTGCTATTGGCAAAGATCTGATCGTAAAATGAAGTAGTTTTAGCTCATCTGGAATAGTTGCAACATTATTAGAAGGTGGACGAACTGCACATTCTACCACTAAACATACAAATCAACGAAGCACCAGTTTGCAACATCGCCAAAAAAACAGCGCATGGCGAAGACTCTTCAAATATGCAAATTGATCGTTTTGGGAAGAACGTACGATGGCCCACAAGAGGTCACTGGAGGCACTGGACAGAACGTTAAACGATCTTCGTGGAGCCATTTTTCTGTTATCAGGTAATTTTTGTCAGAGACTGGCTGTGGAAAAGCGAATGAATAACGTCATCGGGCCAAGATCATCAAGGGAAATTACAAAGAAGACGATGTCATGATCCCGCGTATACCGATGATTCCAACGGATTCCAATTCGATTTTAAGCGGCTAGTCCATTTTACCGAAGGGAGAGTTTTAATGTTGTGAGGATAGGTTAAACGAAGTTCACCGGGTCATCTTGTTTTTAATAATTTTTGAGCTTTAAGTCCGATCGGTTTATTGGAAAAATTATTATGGAAAAACAACAATACTCAAATCGGTAGAAGTTATTGTACTATTTCGGAAATCACCACATTTCCTCATCAGACATCTTTCTTTTTGGCTTCTGCGGGAGTCGAACCCGCAGCAACATGCGCAATACTTAAGCCGGCAACGAAACGCATTCAGCTAAGCTTACGCTGTGTGACCTGTTGTTATTTTTCCTGCTTTCCCTTCACAACTTACTTCAATCAAGTGCGGGTGTTCTGCTGCTATTTCTACTTGACTGTGTAGTTGTTGTTTTGTACAATTTGTATTTGTTAGAATTTGTTTCTATAAGTCTGGCTCATCCTGTTATAAATTTTATTTCTTA
This sequence comes from Philophylla caesio, assembly GCA_963971545.1. Classification (NCBI taxonomy): domain Eukaryota; kingdom Metazoa; phylum Arthropoda; class Insecta; order Diptera; family Tephritidae; genus Philophylla; species Philophylla caesio. The sequence goes on from OZ020605.1 coordinate 59,194,082, forward strand.
TTGTTTGGTCATATAACTATTTTATTTTTGATAACTTTTGAGCTTTAAGGCCGATCGGTTTATTGGAAAAATTATAAGGAATAAACAACAAAACTCAAAGCGGTAGAAGTTATAGTACTATTTCGGAAATCACCACATTTCCTCATCAGACTTTTTTCTTCTTGGCTTCTGCGGGAGTCGAACCCGCAACAACATGCACAGTACTTAAGCCAGTGTGAAAGCTGTTGTTATTTTTCCTGCTTTCCCTTCACAACTTACTCCAACCAAGTGCGGCTGTTCTGCCGCTATTTCTACTTGACTGTGTAGTTGTTGTTTTGTACAATTTCTATTTGTTAGAATTTGTTTGAATAAGGCTGGCTCATCCTTTTATACATTTTATTTTTTATTGTTTGGCCATAGAAGTACTTTATCTATATATACAAAAATCAATTGCTGTTCCTTTGTCTCGCTAGAACTCGAGAATGGCTGGGCCGATTTAGCAAGAGGTCACTGGAGGCACTGGACAGAATGTTAAACAATCTTTGTGGAGCCATTTTTCTGTTATCAGGTAATTTTTGTCAGAGACTGGCTGTGGAAAAGCGAATGAATAACGTCATCGGGCCAAGATCATCAAGGGAAATTACAAAGAGGAGGATGTCATGATCCCGCGTATACCGATGATTCCAACGGATGCCCATTCGATTTTAAGCGGCTACAGTTTGCCGTGCGTCTGGCCCTTGCGATAACCATAAATAAATCGCAAGGTCAGTTTTTGCAAGTTTTCGGATTCAAGTTGAAGTTTCCCTGTTTCACGCATGAACCATAATACGTCACGTGTTCGCGTGTCGGAAAACTATAATCTTTATATATTTACGCATTTCATTTGAATTGTTAGCAAGTTTCGTTTAGTAACCGAACGAAATCAAAACGGTGTGAGACAAGTATGCTGAACGTGTGTGAGTGGGCGTGTGGGTTAATGTGAAATATACATACGTAGATATATGTTGTTACTGAAACATATCCGTCGGAAATGAAATGCAACAATTCACATAATTTTATTGTATGTCAACTTTGTTTTGTAAGTTCCGAGAGTTCTGAAAACATTTTGATCGCCTGGCGACATATCGATCAATCTAACGGCGAAAGTAAACCATACGTAAAGACTTTGCTCGGCGGTAGTCCATTTTGCCGAAGGGAGAGTTTTAATGTTGTGAGGATAGGTTAAACGAAGTTCACCGGGTCATCTAGCTTTTAATAATTTTTGAGCTTTAACAACAATACTCAAAGCGGTAGAAGCTATAGTACTATTTCGAAAATCATCACATTTCCTCATTATACTTCTTTCTTCTTGGCTTCTGCGGGAGTCGAACCCGCAACAACATGCGCAATACTTAACGCGGCAACTAAACGCATCCAGTAAGCTTACGCTGTGTGAGCTGTTGTTATTTTTCCTGCTTTCCCTTCACAACTTACTCCAATCAAGTGTGGCTGTTCTGTCGCTTTTTCTACTTGACTGTATAGTTGTTGTTTTGTACAATTTCTATTTGTTAGAATTTGTTTGTATAAGGCTGGCTCATACTTTTAAACATTTGATTTGTTATTGTTTGGCCGTAGAAGTATTTTATTTTTAACAATTTTTGAGCTTTAAGGCCGATCGGTTTATTGGGAAAATTATTTAAAAAAAACAACAAAACTCAAAGCGGTAGAATTTATAGTACTATTTCGGAAATCACCACATTTCCTCATCAGACTTCTTTCTACTTGGCTTCTGCGGGAGTCGAACCCGCAACAACATGCGCAATACTTAAGCCGGCAACTAAATGCATCCAGTTAAGCTTACGCTGTGTGAACTGTTGTTATTTTTCCTGCTTTCTCTTCACAACTTACTCCAATCAAGTGCGGCTGTTCTGCCGCTATTTGTACTTGACTGTGTAGCTGGTATTTTGTACAATTTCTATTTGTTAAATTTGTTTGTATAAGGCTGGCTCTGCGGTAGAAGTTATAGTACTATTTCGGAAATCATCACATTTCCTCATCAGACTTCTTTCTTCTTGGCTTCTGCGGGAGTCGAACCGACAACAATATGCGCAGTTCTTAAGCCAGTGAGTAAGCTGCTGTTATTTTTCCAGCTTTCCCTTCACAACTTACTTCAATCAAGTTCGGCTGTTTCGCCGCTATTTCTACTTGACTGTGTAGTTGTTGTTTTGTACATTTTCTATTTGTACGAACCCGCAACAACATGCGCAATACTTAAGCCGGCAACTAAATGCATGCAGTTAAGCTTACGCTGTGTGAGCTGTTGTTATTTTTCCTGCTTTCCCTTCACAACTTACTCCAACTAAGTGCGGTTGTTTTGCCGCTATTTCTATTTGACTGTGTAGTTGTTGTTTTGTACATTTTCTATTTGTACGAATTTGTTTGTATAAGGCTGGCTCTGCGGTAGAAGTTATAGTACTATTTCGGAAATCACCACATTTGCTCATCAGACTTCTTTCTTCTTGGCTTCTGCGGGAGTCGAACCCACAACAACATGCGCAGTACTTAAGCCAGTGAGTAAGCTGTTGTTATTTTTCCAGCTTTCCCTTCACAACTTACTTCAATCAAGTTGTAGTTGTTGTTTTGTACATTTTATATTTGTACGAATTTGTTTGTATAAGGCTGGCTCATCGTTTTATACATTTTATTTGTTATTGTTTGGCCATAGAAGTATTTTATTTTTAATAATTTTTGAGCCTTAAGGCCGATCAGTTTATTGGGAAGATTATTAGGAAAAAAAACAATAATACTCAAAGCGGTAGAAGTTATAGTACTATTTCGGAAATTACCACATTTATTCATCAGACCTCTTTCTATTTAGCTTCTGCGGGAGTCGAACGCGCAACAACATGCGCAATACTTAAGCCGGCAACTAAACGCATCCAGTTAAGCTTACGCTGTGTGAGCTGTTGTTAGTTTTCCTGCTTTCCCTTCACAACTTACTCCAACCAAGTGCGGCTGTTCTGCCGCTATTTCTACTTGACTGTGTAATTGTTGTTTTGTACAATTTCAATTTTTAAGAATTTAATTGTATAAGGCTGGCTGATCCTGTTATACATCTTATTTGTTATTGTTTGGTCATCGAACTATTTTATTTTTAATAATTTTTGAGCTTTAAGGTCGATCGGTTTATTGGGAAAATTATTAAGAAAAAACAAGAATACTCAAAGCGGTAGAAGTTATAGTACTATATCAGAAATCACCACATTTCCTCATCAGACTTCTTTCTACTTGGCTTCTGCGGGAGTCGAACCCGCAACAACATGCGCAATACTTAAGCCGGCAACTAACTACATCCAGTTTAGCTTACGCTGTGTGAGCTGTTGTTATTTATCCTGCTTTCCCTTCACAACTTACTCCAACCAAGTGCGGCTGTTCTGCCGCTATTTCTATTTGACTGTGTAGTTGTTGTTTTGTACATTTTCTATTTGTACGAATTTGTTTGTATAAGGCTGGCTCTGCGGTAGAAGTTATAGTACTATTTCGGAAATCACCACATTTCCTCATCAGACTTCTTTCTTCTTGGCTTCTGCGGGAGTCGACCCACAACAACATGCGCAGTACTTAAGCCAGTGAGTAAGCTGTTGTTATTCTTCTTTTAGCTTTCCCTTCACAACTTACTTCAATCAAGTGCGGCTTTTCTGCCGCTATTTCTACTTGACTGTGTAGTTGTTGTTTTGTACATTTTCTATTTGTACGAATTTGTTTGTATAAGGCTGGCTCATCCTTTTATACATTTTATTTGTTATTGTTTGGCCGTAGAAGTATTTTATTTTTAACAATTTTTGAGCTTTAAGGCCGATCGGTTTATTGGGAAAATTATTAGAAAAAAACAACAATACTCAAAGCGGTAGAAGTTATAGTACTATTTCAGAAATCACCACATTTCCTCATCAGACTTCTTTCTACTTGGCTTCTGCGGGAGTCGAATCCGCAACAACATGCGCAATACTTAAGCCGGCAACTAAATACATCCAGTTTAGCTTACGCTGTGTGAGCTGTTGTTATTTTTCCTGCTTTCTCTTTACAACTTACTCCAACCAAGTGCGGCTGTTCTGCCGCTATTTCTATTTGACTGTGTAGTTGTTGTTTTTTACATTTTCTATTTGTACGAAATTTTGTATAAGGCTGGCTCTGCGGTAGGAGTTATAGTACTATTTCGGAAATCACCACATTTCCTCATCAGACTTCTTTCTTCTTGGCTCCTGCGGGAGTCGAACCCACAACAACATGCGCAGTACTTAAGCCAGTGAGTAAGCTGTTATTATTTTTTCAGCTTTCCCTTCACAACTTACTTCAATCAAGTGCGGCTGTTTTGCCGCTATTTCTACTTGACTGTGTAGTTGTGTTTTTGTACATTTTCTATTTGTACGAACCCGCAACAGCATGCGCAATACTTAAGCCGGCAACTATTTGCATGCAGTTAAGCTTACGCTGTGTGAGCTGTTGTTATTTTTCCTGCTTTCCCTTCACAACTTACTCCAACTAAGTGCGGTTGTTTTGCCGCTATTTCTATTTGACTGTGTAGTTGTTGTTTTGTACATTTTCTATTTGTACGAATTTGTTTGTATAAGGCTGGCTCTGCGGTAGAAGTTATAGTACTATTTCGGAAATCACCACATTTGCTCATCAGACTTCTTTCTTCTTGGCTTCTGCGGGAGTCGAACCCACAACAACATGCGCAGTACTTAAGCCAGTGAGTTAGCTGTTGTTATTTTTCCTCTTTCCCTTCACAACTTACTCCAAGCAAGTGCGGCTGTTCTGCCGCTATTTCTACTTGACTGTGTAGTTGTTGTTTTGTACAATTTCTATTTGTACGAATTTGTTTGTATAAGGCTGGCTCTGCGCTAGAAGTTATAGTACTATTTCGGAAATCACCACATTTCCTCATCAGACTTCTTTCTTCTTGGCTTCTGCGGGAGTCGAACCCGCAACAACATCCGCAATACTTAAGCCGGCCAGTAAACGCATCCAGTAAGCTTACGCTGTGTGAGCTGTTGTTATTTTTCCTGCTTTCCCTTCACAACTTACTCCAATCAAGTGCGGATGTTCTGCCGCTATTTCTACTTGACTGTGTAGTTGTTGTTTTGTACAATTTCTATTTGTAAGAATTTAATTGTATAAGGCTGGCTGATCCTGTTATACATTTTATTTGTTAATTTTTGGCCACATAACTATTTTATTTTTAATAATTTTTGAGCTTTAAGGCCGATCGGTTTATTGGGAAAATTATTAGGAAAACACCACAATACTCAAAGCGGTAGAAGTTATAGTACTATTTCAGAAATCACCACATTTCCTCATCAGACTTCTTTGTACTTGGGGTCTACGGGAGTCGAATCCGCAACAACATGCGCAATACTGAAGCCGGCAACTAAACGCATCCACTTAAGCTTACGCTGTGTGATCTGTCGTTATTTTTCCTCTTTCCCTTCACAACTTACTCCAAGCAAGTGCGGCTGTTCTGCCGCTATTTCTACTTGACTGTAAAATTGTTGTTTTGTACAATTTCTATTTGTAAGAATTTAATTGTATAAGGCTGTGTGAGCTGTTGTTATTTTTCCTGCTTTCCCTTCACAACTTACTCCAACCAAGTGCGGTTGTTCTGCCGCTATTTCTACTTGACTGTGTAGCTGGCTCTGCGGTAGAAGTTATAGTACTATTTCGGAAATCACCACATTTCCTCATCAGACTTCTTTCTTCTTGACTTCTGCGGGAGTCGAACCCACAACAACATGCGCAGTACTTAAGCCAGTGAGTAAGCTGTTGTTATTTTTCCAGCTTTCCTTTCACAACTTACTTCAATCAAGTTGTAGTTGTTGTTTTATACATTTTCTATTTGTACGAATTTGTTTGTATAAGGCTGGCTCATCCATTTATACATTTTATTTGTTATTTTTTGGCCATAAAAGTATTTTATTTTTAATAATTTTTGAGCTTTAAGGGCGATCGGTTTATTGGGAAAATTATTAGCAAAAAACAACAATACTCAAAGCGGTAGAAGTTATAGTACTATTTCGGAAATCACCTCATTTCCTTCTCTGGGAATCGAACCCGCAACACCATCCGCAATACTTAAGTCGGCAACTAAACGCATTCAGCTAAGCTTACGCTGTGTGAGCTGTTGTTATTTTTCCTGCTTTCCCTTCACTACTTGACTGTGTAGCTGTTGTTTTGTACAATTTCTATTTGTCAGAATTTGTTTGTATAAGGCTGGCTCATCCTTTTATACATTTCATTTGTTATTGTTTGGCCATATAACTATTTTATTTTTAATAATTTTTGAGCTTTAAGGCCGATCGGTTTATTGGGAAAATTATTAGGGAAAAACAACAATACTCAAACCGGTAGAAGTTATAGTACTATTTCGGAAATCCCCGCATTTCCTCATCAGACTTCTTTCTTCTTGGTTTCTCTGGGAGTCGAACCCGCAACAACATGCGCAATACTTAAGGCGGCAACTAAACGCATCCACTTAAGCTTACGCTGTGTGATCTGTCGTTATTTTTACTACTTTCCCTTCACAACTTACTCCAAGCAAGTGCGGCTGTTCTGCCGCTATTTCTACTTCACTGTGTAGCTGTTGTTCTGTACAATTTCTATTTGTTAAATTTGTTTGTATAAGGCATACTCATCTTTTATACATTTTATTTGTTATTGTTTGGCCATAGAAGGGTTTTATTTTTAATAGTTTTTGAGCTTTAAGGCCGATCGGTTTATTGCGAAAATTATTAGGAAAAAACAACAGTACCCAAAGCGGTAGAAGTAATAGTACTATTTCGGAAATCACCTCATTTCCTTCTCTGGGAGTCGAACCCGCACCAACTGCGCAATACTTAAGCCGGCAACTAAACGCATTCAGCTAAGCTTACGCTGTGTGATCTGTTGTTGTTTTTCCTGCTTTCCCTTCACAACTTACTTCAATCAAGTGCTGCTGTTCTGCCGCTATTTCTACTTGACTGTGTAGTTGTTGTTTTGTACATTTTCTTTTTGTACGAATTTGTTTGTATTAGGCTGGCTCATCCTTTTATACATTTTATTTGTTATTGTTTGGTCATATATGTAACTATTTTATTTTTAACAATTTTTGAGCTTTAAGGCCGATCGGTTTATTGGGCAAATTATAAGGGAAAAACAACAATACTCAAAGCGGTAGAAGTTATAGTACTATTTCGGAAATCACCATATTTCCTCATCAGACTTCTTTCTTCTTGGGTTTCGCGGGAGTCGAACCCACAACAACATGCGCAGTACTTAAGCCAGTTAGTAAGCTGTTGTTATTTTTCCAGCTTTCCTTTCACAACTTACTTCAATCAAGTGCTGCTGTTCTGCCACTATTTCTACTTGACTGTATAGTTGTTGTTTTGTACATTTTCTTTTTGTACGAATTTGTTTGTATAAGGCTGGCTCATCCTTCTATACATTTTATTTGTTATTGTTTGGTCATATAACTATTTTATTTTTAATAATTTTTGAGCTTTAAGGCCGATCGGTTTATTGGGAAAATTATTAGGAAAAAACAACAATACTCAAAGCGGCAGAAATTATAGTACTATTTCGGAAATCACCTCATTTCCTCATCAGACTTCTTTCTTCTTGGCTTCTCTGGGAGTCGAACCCGCAACAACACGCGCAATACTTAAGGCGGCAACTAAACGCATTCAGCTAAGCTTACGCTGTGTGATCTGTTGTTGTTTTTCCTGCTTTCCCTTCACAACTTACTTCAATCAAGTGCTGCTGTTCTGCCGCTATTTCTACTTGACTGTGTAGTTGTTGTTTTGTACATTTTCTTTTTGTACGAATTTGTTTGTATTAGGCTGGCTCATCCTTTTATACATTTTATTTGTTATTGTTTGGTCATATATGTAACTATTTTATTTTTAACAATTTTTGAGCTTTAAGGCCGATCGGTTTATTGGGCAAATTATAAGGGAAAAACAACAATACTCAAAGCGGTAGAAGTTATAGTACTATTTCGGAAATCACCATATTTCCTCATCAGACTTCTTTCTTCTTGGGTTTCGCGGGAGTCGAACCCACAACAACATGCGCAGTACTTAAGCCAGTTAGTAAGCTGTTTTATTTTTCCAGCTTTCCTTTCACAACTTACTTCAATCAAGTGCTGCTGTTCTGCCACTATTTCTACTTGACTGTATAGTTGTTGTTTTGTACATTTTCTATTTGTACGAATTTGTTTGTATTAGGCTGGCTCATCCTGTTATACATTTTATTTGTTATTGTTTGGTCATATAACTATTTTATTTTTAACAATTTTTGAGCTTTAAGGCCGATAGGTTTATTGGAAAAATTATTAAGGAAAAACAACAATACTCAAAGCGGTAGAAGTTATAGTACTATTTCGGAAATCACCTCATTTCCTTCTCTGGAAATCGAACCCGCAACAACATTCGCAATACTTAAGGCGGCAACTAAACGCATTCAGCTAAGCTTACGCTGTGTGATCTGTTGTTATTTTTCCTGCTTTCCCTTCACAACTTACTTCAATCAAGTGCTGCTGTTCTGCCGCTATTTCTACTTGACTGTGTAGTTGTTGTTTTGTACATTTTCTTTTTGTACGAATTTGTTTGTATAAGGCTGGCTCATCCTTTTATACATTTTATTTGTTATTGTTTGGTCATATGTATGTGTAACTATTTTATTTTTAACAATTTTTGAGCTTTAAGGTCGATCGGTTTATTGGGAAAATTATTAGGGAAAAACAACAATACTCAAACCGGTAGAAGTTATAGTACTATTTCGGAAATCCCCACATTTCCTCATCAGACTTCTTTCTTATTGGCTTCTCTGGGAGTCGAACCCGCAACAACATTCGCAATACTTAAGGCGGCAACTAAACGCATCCACTTAAGCTTACGCTGTGTGATCTGTCGTTATTTTTACTACTTTCCCTTCACAACTTACTCCAAGCAAGTGCGGCTGTTCTGCCGCTATTTCTACTTGACTGTGTAGTTGTTGTTTTGTACATTTTCGATTTGTACGTATTTGTTTGTATAAGACATACTCATCCTTTTATACATTTTATTTGTTATTGTTTGGCCATAGAAGGGTTTTATTTTTAATAGTTTTTGAGCTTTAAGGCCGATCGGTTTATTGCGAAAATTATTAGAAAAAAACAACAATACTCAAAGCGGTAGAATTTATAGAAATGTTTCGAAATCACCACATTTCCTCATCAGACTTCTTTCTTCTTGGCTTCTGCGGGAGTCGAACCCACAACAAAATGCGCAGTACTTAAGCCAGTGAGTAAGCTTGTGTTATTTTTCCTGCTTTCCCTTCACAACTTACTTCAATCAAGTGCTGCTGTTCTGCCACTATTTCTACTTGACTGTATAGTTGTTGTTTTGTACATTTTCTTTTTGTACGAATTTGTTTGTATAAGGCTGGCTCATCCTTCTATACATTTTATTTGTTATTGTTTGGTCATATAACTATTTTATTTTTAATAATTTTTGAGCTTTAAGGCCGATCGGTTTATTGGGAAAATTATTAGGAAAAAACAACAATACTCAAAGCGGCAGAAATTATAGTACTATTTCGGAAATCACCTCATTTCCTCATCAGACTTCTTTCTTCTTGGCTTCTCTGGGAGTCGAACCCGCAACAACACGCGCAATACTTAAGCCGGCAAGTAAACGCATTCAGCTAAGCTTACGCTGTGTGAGCTGTTGTTAGTTTTCCTGCTTTCCCTTCACAACTTACTCCAATCAAGTGCGGCTGTTCTGCTGCTATTTCTACTTGATTGTGTAGTTGTTGTTCTGTACATTTTCTTTTTGTACCAATTTGTTTGTATAAGGCTGGCTCATCCTTTTATACATTTTATTTGTTATTGTTTGGTCATATAACTATTTTATTTTTAACAATTTTTGAGCTTTAAGGCCGATAGGTTTATTGGGAAAATTATTAAGGAGAAACAACAATACTCAAAGCGGTAGAAGTTATAGTACTATTTCGGAAATCACCTCATTTCTTTCTCTGGAAGTCGAACCCGCAACAACATTCGCAATACTTAAGGCGGCAACTAAACGCATTCAGCTAAGCTTACGCTGTGTGATCTGTTGTTATTTTTCCTGCTTTCCCTTCACAACTTACTTCAATCAAGTGCTGCTGTTCTGCCGCTATTTCTACTTGACTGTGTAGTTGTTGTTTTGTACATTTTCTTTTTGTACGAATTTGTTTGTATAAGGCTGCCTCATCCTTTTATACATTTTATTTGTTATTGTTTGGTCATATGTATATGTAACTATTTTATTTTTAACAATTTTTGAGCTTTAAGGCCGATCGGTTTATTGGGAAAATTATTAGGAAAAAACAACAGTACTCAAAGCGGTAGAAGTTATAGTACTATTTCGGAAATCACCTCATTTCCTTCTCTGGGAGTCGAACCCGCAACAACTGCGCAATACTTAAGCCGGCAACTAAATGCATTCAGCTAAGCTTACGCTGTGTGATCTGTTGTTGTTTTTCCTGCTTTCCCTTCACAACTTACTTCAATCAAGTGCTGCTGTTCTGCCGCTATTTCTACTTGACTGTGTAGTTGTTGTTTTGTACATTTTCTTTTTGTACGAATTTGTTTGTATTAGGCTGGCTCATCCTTTTATACATTTTATTTGTTATTGTTTGGTCATATATGTAACTATTTTATTTTTAACAATTTTTGAGCTTTAAGGCCGATCGGTTTATTGGGCAAATTATTAGGGAAAAACAACAATACTCAAAGCGGTAGAAGTTATAGTACTATTTCGGAAATCACCACATTTCCTCATCAGATTTCTTTCTTCTTGGGTTCCGCGGGAGTCGAACACACAACAACATGCGCAGTACTTAAGCCAGTTAGTAAGCTGTTGTTATTTTTCCAGCTTTCCCTTCACAACTTACTTCAATCAAGTGCTGCTGTTCTGCCGCTATTTCTACTTGACTGTGTAGTTGTTGTTTTGCACATTTTCTATTTGTAAGAATTTTTTTGTATAAGGCTGGCTCATCCTGTTATACATTTTATTTGTTATTCTTTGGTCATATAACTATTTTATTTTTTATAATTTTTGAGCTTTAAGGCCGATCGATTTGTTGGGAAAATTATTAGGAAAAAACAACAATACTCGTATTTCGGAAATCACCACATTTCCTCATCAGACTTCATTCTTCTTGGCTTCTGCGGGAGTCGAACCCACAACAACATGCGCAGTACTTAAGCCAGTGGGTAAGCTGTTGTTATTTTTCCTGCTTTCCCTTCACAACTTACTCCAATCAAGTGCGGCTGTTCTGCCGCAATTTCTACTTGACTGTGTAGTTTTTGTTTTGTACATTTTCTATTTGTACGAATTTGTTTGAATAAGGCTGGCTCATCCTTTTATAAATTTCATTTGATATTGTTTGGTCATATAACTATTTTATTTTTAATAATTTTTGAGCTTTAAGGCCGATCGGTTTATTGGGAAAATTATTAGGAAAAAACAACAATACTCAAAGTAGTAGAAGTTATAGTACTATTTCGGAAATCACCACATTTCTTCATCAGACTTCTTTCTTCTTGGCTTCTGCGGGAGTCGAACCCGCAACAGCATGCGCAGTACTTAAGCCAGTGTGTAAGCTGTTGTTATTTTTTCTGCTTTCCCTTCACAACTTACTCCAATCAAGTGCGGCTGTTCTGCCGCTATTTCTACGTGACTGTGAAGTTGTTGTTTTGTACATTTTCTATTTGTACGAATTTGTTTGAATAAGGCTGGCTCATCCTTTTATACATTTTATTTGTTATTGTTTGGCCATAGAAGTATTTTTATCTATATATATAAAAATCAATTGCTGTTCGTTTGTCTCGCTAAAACTCGAGAATGGCTGTGCCGATTTAGCAGATTTTTGTTTTGAAATGTTTGTCGTAGTTGAGGGAAGGTTTGAAAGGTGAGAAAATATAGAAAAATTGCGAGGAAGATAGTAAAAACAAAAATTTCATTTTCCCACAAAAACAGTTCTACATTGATCATGATAGAAGATATGTGTTTATTGATTGCAAAAAAAGTTGTCTCGTGTTTGCGCATGACAGCACCAAATGGTCCCATGCGCGATGCATTTAACCACGAGTTACAAAGAGAACAACAGTACGATACTGAAGTATTGACTGAACAGTCCGCTCAGATGTTCCGCAATTGAATGCACAATAAAGGATTGCGTTTGATACTTTGATAGAAGCTGTAAACCATGGATCTGCTGAAATTTACTTCCTTGATGCTCCCGGGTGGACTGGAAAAACGTATCAATTTTATTGCTATTGGCAAAGATCAGATCGTAAAATGAAGTAGCTCTAGCTCATCTGCAATAGTTGCAACATTATTAGAAAGAGGACGAACTGTACATTCTACCACTAAACATACAAATCAACGAAGCACCAGTTTGCAACATCGCCAAAAAACAGCGCATAGCGAAGACTCTTCAAATATGCAAATTGATCGTTTTGCGATGAACGTACGATGGCCCACAAGAGGTCACTGGAGGCACTGGACAGAACGTTAAACAATCTCCGTGGATCCATTTTTCTGTTATCAGGTAATTTTTGGCAGAGACTGGCTGTGGAAAAGCGAATGAATAACGTCATCGGGCCAAGATCATCAAGGGAAATTACAAAGAAGAGGATGTCATGATCCCGCGTATACCGATTATTCCAACGGATTCCAATTCGATTTTAGGCGGCTACAATTTCCCGTGCATCTGGCCCTTGCGATAACTATAAATAAATCGCAAGGTCAGTTGTTGCAAGTTTTCGGAATCAAGTTGAAGTTTCCTTGTTTCACACATGGACAATAATACGTCACGTGTTCGCGTGTCGGAAAACCATAATCTTAATATATTTACGTATTTCATTTGAATTGTTGGCAAGTTTCGTTTATAACCGAACGAAATCAAAACGGTGTGAGATAAGTATGCTGAAGGTGTGTGAGTGGGCGTGTGGGTTAATGTAATATACATATATGTATGTTATTACTGAACAACTCCGTCCGAAATAAAATGTAGCAATTCAAATATATTTATTGTATGTCAACTTTATTTTGTAAGTTCCCAGAGTTCTGAAAACATTTTGATCCGTTGGCGACATATCGATCAATCTAACGGCGAAAGTTCACCATATTTAAAGACTCTGCTCGGCGGTAGTCCATTTTACCGAAGGGAGAGTTTTAATGTTGTGAGGATATGTTACAGGAAGTTCACCGGGTCATCTAGCTTTTAATAATTTTTGAGCTTTAAGGCCGATCGGTTTATTAGGAAAATTATTAGAAAAAACAACAATACTCAAAGCGGTAGAAGTTATAGTACTATTTCGGAAATCACCACATTTCCTCATCAGACTTCTTTCTTCTTGGCTTCTGCGGGAGTCGAACCCGCAACAACATGCGCAGTACTTAATCCAGTGTGTAAGCTGTTGTTATTTTTCCTGCTTTCCCTTCACAACTTACTCTAATCAATTGCGGCTGTTCTGCCGCTATTTCTACTCGGCTGTGTAGATGTTGTTTTGTACAATTTATATTTGTTAGAATTTGTTTGTATAAGGCTGGCTCATCCTTTTATAAATTTCATTTGATATTGATTGGTCATATAACTATTTTATTTTTAATAATTTTTGAGCTTTAAGGCCGATCGGTTTATTGGGAAAATTATTAGCGGTAGAAGGTATAGTAATATTTCGGAAATCACCACATTTCCTCATCAGACTTCTTTCTTCTTGGCTTCTCTGGGAGTCGAACCCGCAACAACATGCGCAATACTTAAGCCGGCAACTAAGCGCATTCAGCTAAGCTTACGCTGTGTGAGCTGTTGTTATTTTTCCTGCTTTCCGTTCACAACTTACTTCAATCAAGTGCGGCTGTTCTGCTGCTATTTCTACTTGACTGTGTAGTTGTTGTTTTGTACAACTTCTATTTGTTAGGATTTGTTTGTATAAGGCTGGCTCATCCTGTTATACATTTTAGTTGTTATTGTTTGGTCATATAACTATTTTATTTTTAATAATTTTTGAGCTTTAAGGCCGATCGGTTTTTTGGAAAAATTATTAGGAAAAAACAACAATACTCAAAGTGGTAGAAGTTATAGTACTATTTCGGAAATCACCACATTTCTTCATCAGACTTCTTTCTTCTTGGCTTCTGCGGGAATCGAACCCGCAACAACATTCGCAGTACTTAAGCCAGTGTGTAAGCTGTTGTTATTTTTCCTGCTTTTCCTTCACAACTTACTCCAATCAATTGCGGCTGTTCTTCCGCTATTTCTACTTGACTGTGTAGTTGTTGTTTTGTACAATTTCTATTTGTTACAATTTGTTTGTATAAGGCTGGCTTATGCTGTTATACATCTTATTTGTTATTGTATGGTCATATAACTATTTTATTTTTAATAATTTTTGAGCTTTAAGGCCGATCGGTTTATTGGAAAAATTATTAGGAAAAAACAACAATACTCAAAGCGGTAGAAGTTATAGTACTATTTCGGACATCACCACATTTCCTCATCAGACTTCTTTGTACTTGGGGTCTACGGGAGTCGAACCCGCAACAACATGCGCAATACTTAAGCCGGCAACTAAACGCATCCAATTAAGCTTATGCTGTGTGAGCTGTTGTTATTTTCCCTGGTTTCCCTTCACAACTTACTCCAATCAAGTGCGGCTGTTCTGCCGCTATTTCTACTTGACTGTGTAGTTGTTGTTTTGTACATTTTCTATTTGTACGAATTTGTTTGAATAAGGCTGGCTCATCCTTTTATACATTTTATTTGTTATTGTTTGGCCATAGAAGTATTTTATCTATATATATAAAAATCAATTGCTGTTCGTTTGTCTCGCTAAAACTCGAGAATGGCTTAGCCGATTTAGCAGATTTTTGTTTTGAAATGTTTGTCGTAGTTCAGGGAAGGTTTAAAAGGTGAGAAAATATGGAAAAATTGCGAGGAAGATAGCAAAAACAGCAATTTCATTTTCCCATGAAACAGTTCTACATTGATCATGATAGAAGAAATGTGTTTATTGATTGCAAAAATAGTTGTCTCGTGTTTGCGCATGACAGCACCAAATGGTCCCATGCGCGACGCATTTAACCACGAGTTACAAAGAGAACAACAGAACGATACTGAAGTATTGACTGAACAGCCCGCTCAGATGTTCCGCAATTGAATGCACAATAAAGGATTGCGTTTGATACTTTGATAGAAGCTGTAAACCATGGATATGCTGAAATTTACTTTCTTGATGCTCCCAGGGGGACTGGAAAAACGTATCAAATTTATTGCTATTGGCAAAGATCAGATCGTAAAATGAAGTAGCTCTAGCTCATCTGGAATAGTTGCAACAATTATAAGGTGGACGAACTGCACATTCTATCACTAAACATACCAATCAACGAAGCACCAGTTTGCAACATCGCCAAAAAACAGCGCATGGCGAAGACTCTTCAAATATGCAAATTGATCGTTTTGGGATGAACGTACGATGGCCCACAAGAGGTCACTGGAGGCACTGGACAGAACGTTAAACAATCTCCGTGGAGCCATTTTTCTGTTATCAGGTAATTTTTGGCAGAGACTGGCTGTGGAAAAGCGAATGAATAACGTCATCGGGCCAAGATCATCAAGGGAAATTACAAAGAAGAGGATGTCATGATCCCGCGTATACCGATGATTCCAACAGATTCCAAATCGATTTTAAGCGGCTACAATTTCCCGTGCGTCTGGCCCTTGCGATAACTATAAATAAATCGCAAGGTCAGTTGTTGCAAGTTTTCGGAATCAAGTTGAAGTTTCCTTGTTTCACACATGGACAATAATACGTCACGTGTTCGCGTGTCGGAAGACCATAATCTTAATATATTTACGTATTTCATTTGAATTGTTGGCAAGTTTCGTTTAATAACCGAACGAAATCAAAACGGTGTGAGATAAGTATGCTGAACGTGTGTGAGTGGGCGAGTGGGTTAATGTGAAATACACATACATATATGTTGTTACTGAACAAATCCGTCGGAAATAAAATGCAACAATTCAAATAATTTTATTGTATTCCAACTTTATTTTGTAAGTTGCCAGAGTTCTGAAAACATTTTGATCGGTTGGCGACATATCGATCAACCTAAGCAACATTACACCATATGTATAGACTCTGCTCGGCGGTAGTCCATTTTACCGAAGGGAGAGTTTTAATGTTGTGAGGATAGGTTAAAGGAAGTTCACCGTTTCATCTAGCTTTTAATAAATTTTGAACTTTAAGGCCGATCGGTTTATTGGGAAAATTATTAGAAAAAAAACAATACTCAAAGCGGTAGAAGTTATAGTACTCTTTCGGAAATCACCACATTTCCTCATCAGACTTCTTTGTACTTGGCTTCTGCGGGAGTCGAACCCGCAACAACATGCGCAGTACTTAAGCCAGTATGTAAGCTGTTGTTATTTTTCCTGCTTTCCCTTCACAACTTACTCTAATTAATTGCGGCTGTTCTGCCGCTATTTCTACTCGGCTGTGTAGTTGTTGTTTTGTACAATTTATATTTTTTAGAATTTGTTTGTATAAGGCTGGCTCATCCTTTTATACATTTCATTTGTTATTGTTTGGTCATATATCTATTTTATTTTTAATAATTTTTGAGCTCTAAGGCCGATCGGTTTATTGGGAAAATTAGTAGGGAACAACAACAATACTCAAAGCGGTAGAAGTTATAGTACTATTTCAGAAATCACCACATTTCCTCATCATACTTCTTTCTTCTTGGCTTCTGCGGGAGTCGAACCCGCAACAACATGCGCAGTACTTAAGCCAGTGTGTAAGCTGTTGTTATTTTTCCTGCTTTCCCTTCACAACTTACTTTAATCAATTGCGGCTGTTCTGCCGCTATTTCTCCTCGGCTGTGTAGTTGTTGTTTTGTACAATTTCCATTTGCTAGAATTTGTTTGTATAAGGCTGGCTCATCCTGTTATACATTTTATTTGTTATTGTATGGTCGTATAACTATTTTATTTTTAATAATATTTGAGCTTTAAGGCCGATCGGTTTAATGCGAAAATTATTAGGGAAAAACAACAATACTCCAAGCGGTAGAAGTTATAGTACTATTTCGGAAATCACCACATTTCCTCATCAGACTTCTTTCTTCTTGGCTTCTGCGGGAGTCGAACCCGCAACAACATGCGCAGTACTTAAGCCAGTGTGTAAGCTGTTGTTATTTTTCCTGCTTTCTCTTCACAACTTACTCCAATCAAGTGCGGCTGTTCTGCCGCTTTTTCTACTTGACTGTGAAATTGTTGTTTTGTACATTTTCTATTTGTACGAATTTGTTTGAATAAGGCTGGCTCCCCTTTTATACATTTTATTTGTTATTGTTTGGCCATAGAAGTATTTTATCTATATATATATATATAAATCAATTGCTGTTCGTTTGTCTCGCTAGAACTCGAGAATGACTGGGCCGATTTAGCAGATTTTTGTTTTGAAATGTTTGTCGTAGTTCAGGGAAGGTTTAAAAGGTGAGAAAAGATAGCAAAAACAGCAATTTCATTTTCCCATGAAACAGATCTACATTGATCATGATAGAAGATATGTGTTTATTGATTGCAAAAATAGTTGTCTCGTGTTTGCGCATGACAGCACCAAATGGTCCCATGCGCGATGCATTTAACCACGAGTTACCAAGAGAACAACAGTACGATACTGAAGTATTGACTGAACAGTCCGCTCAGATGTTCCGCAATTGAATGCACAATAGAGGATTGCGTTTGATACTTTGATAGAAGCTGTAAACCATGGATATGCTGAAATTTACTTCCTTGATGCTCCCGGGGGGAGTGGAAAAACGTATCAAATTTATTGCTATTGGCAAAGATCAGATCGTAAAATGAAGTAGCTCTAGCTCATCTGGAATAGTTGCAACATTATTATAAGGTGGACGAACTGCACATTCTATCACTAAACATACCAATCAACGAAGCACCAGTTTGCAACATCGCCAAAAAACAGCGCATGGCGAAGACTCTTCAAATATGCAAATTGATCGTTTTGGGATGAACGTACGATGGCCCACAAGAGGTCACTGGAGGCACTGGACAGAACGTTAAACAATCTCCGTGGAGCCATTTTTCTGTTATTAGGTAATTTTTGGCAGAGACCGGCTGTGGAAAAGCGAATGAATAACGTCATCGGGCCAATATCATCAAGGGAAATTACAAAGAAGAGGATGTCATGATCCCGCGTATACCGATGATTCCAACGGATTCCAATTCGATTTTAAGCGGCTACAATTTCCCGTGCGTCTGGCCCTTGCGATACTTATAAATAAATCGCAAGGTCAGTTGTTGCAAGTTTTCGGAATCAAGTTGAAGTTTCCTTGTTTCACACATGGACAATAATACGTCACGTGTTCGCGTGTCGGAAGACCATAATCTTAATATATTTACGTATTTCATTTGAATTGTTGGCAAGTTTCGTTTAATAACCGAACGAAATCAAAACGGTGTGAGATAAGTAAGCTGAACGTGTGTGAGTGGGCGTGTGGGTTAATGTGAAATACACAATGTCTATATGTATATGTCATATATGTTGTTACTGAACAAATCCGTCGGAAATAAAATGCAACAATTCAAATAATTTTATTGTATTCCAACTTTATTTTGTAAGTTCCCAGAGTTCTGAAAACAATTTGATCGGTTGGCGACATATCGATCAACCTAAGCAACATTACACCATATGTATAGACTCTGCTCGGCGGTAGTCCATTTTACCGAAGGGAGAGTTTTAATGTTGTGAGAATAGGTTAAAGGAAGTTCACCGGGTCATCTAGCTTTTAATAAATTTTGAGCTTTAAGGCAGATCGGTTTATTGGGAAAATTATTAGGAAAAAAGAACAATACTCAAAGCGGTAGAAGTTATAGTACTATTTCGGAAATTACCACATTTCCTCATCATACTTCTTTCTTCTTGGCTTCTGCGGGAGTCGAACCCGCAACAGCATGCGCAGTACTTAAGCCAGTGTGTAAGCTGTTGTTATTTTTTCTGCTTTCCCTTCACAACTTACTCCAATCAAGTGCGGCTGTTCTGCCGCTATTTCTACGTGACTGTGAAGTTGTTGTTTTGTACATTTTCTATTTGTACGAATTTGTTTGAATAAGGCTGGCTCATCCTTTTATACATTTTATTTGTTATTGTTTGGCCATAGAAGTATTTTTATCTATATATATAAAAATCAATTGCTGTTCGTTTGTCTCGCTAAAACTCGAGAATGGCTGTGCCGATTTAGCAGATTTTTGTTTTGAAATGTTTGTCGTAGTTGAGGGAAGGTTTGAAAGGTGAGAAAATATAGAAAAATTGCGAGGAAGATAGTAAAAACAAAAACTTCATTTTCCCACAAAAACAGTTCTACATTGATCATGATAGAAGATATGTGTTTATTGATTGCAAAAAAAAGTTGTCTCGTGTTTGCGCATGACAGCACCAAATGGTCCCATGCGCGATGCATTTAACCACGAGTTACAAAGAGAACAACAGTACGATACTGAAGTATTGACTGAACAGTCCGCTCAGATGTTCCGCAATTGAATGCACAATAAAGGATTGCGTTTGATACTTTGATAGAAGCTGTAAACCATGGATCTGCTGAAATTTACTTCCTTGATGCTCCCGGGTGGACTGGAAAAACGTATCAATTTTATTGCTATTGGCAAAGATCAGATCGTAAAGTGAAGTAGCTCTAGCTCATCTGGAATAGTTGCAACATTATTAGAAGGTGGACGAACTGTACATTCTACCACTAAACATACAAATCAACGAAGCACCAGTTTGCAACATCGCCAACAAACATCGCATGGCAAAGACTCTTCAAATATGCAAATTGATCGTTTTGGGATGAACGTACGATGGCCCACAAGAGGTCACTGAAGGCGCTGGACAGAACATTAAATAATCTCCGTGGAGCCATTTTTCTGTTATCGGGTAATTTTTGGCAGAGACTGGCTGTGGAAAAGCGAATGAATAACGTCATCGGGCCAAGATCATCAAGGGAAATTACAAAGAAGAGGATGTCATGATCCCGCGTATACCGATGATTCCAACGGATTCCAAATCGATTTTAAGCGGCTACAATTTCCCGTGCGTCTGGCCCTTGCGATAACTATACATAAATCGCAAGGTCAGTTGTTGCAAGTTTTCGGAATCAAGTTGAAGTTTCCTTGTTTCACACATGGACAATAATACGTCACGTGTTCGCGTGTCGGAAGACCATAATCTTAATATATTTACGTATTTCATTTGAATTGTTGGCAAGTTTCGTTTAATAACCGAACGAAATCAAAACGGTGTGAGATAAGTATGCTGAACGTGTGTGAGTGGGCGTGTGGGTTAATGTGAAATACACATACATATATGTTGTTACTGAACAAATCCGTCGGAAATAAAATGCAACAATTCAAATAATTTTATTGTATTCCAACTTTATTTTGTAAGTTCCCAGAGTTCTGAAAACATTTTGATCGGTTGGCGACATATCGATCAATCTATCGGCAAAAGTACACCATATGTATAGACTCTGCTCGGCGGTAGTCCATTTTACCGTAGGGAGAGTTTTAATGTTGTGAGGATAGGTTAAAGGAAGTTCACCGGGTCATGTAGCTTTTAATAAATTTTGAGCTTTAAGGCAGATCGGTTTATTGGGAAAATTATTAAAAAAAAACAACAATACTCAAAGCGGTAGAAGTTATAGTACTATTTCGGAAATCACCACATTTCCTCATCAGACTTCTTTGTACTTGGGGTCTGCGGGAGTCGAACCCGCAACAACATGCGCAATACTTAAGCCGGCAACTGAACGCATTCACCTAAGCTTACGCTGTGTGAGCTGTTGTTATTTTTCATGCTTTCCCTTCACAACTTACTCCAACCAAGTGCGGCTGTTCTGCCGCTATTTCTACTTGACTGTGTAGTTGTTGTTTTGTACAATTTCTATTTGTTAGAATTTGTTTGTATAAGGCTGGCTCATCCTGTTATACATTTTATTTGATATTGTTTGTTCATATAACTATTTTATTTTTAATAAAAATTATTAGGAAAAAACAACAATACTGAAAGTGGTAGAAGTTATAGTACTATTTCGAAAATCACCACATTTCCTCATCAGACTTCTTTCTTCTTGGCTTCTGCGGGAGTCGAACTCGCAACAACATGCGCAATACTTAAGCCGGCAACTAAACGCATTCAGCTAAGCTTACGCTATGTGAGCTGTTGTTATTTTTGCTGCTTTCCCTTCACAACTTACTTCAATCAAGTGCGGCTGTTTTGCCGCTATTTCTACTTGACTGTGTAGTTGTTGTTTTGTACAATTTCTATTTGTTAGAATTTGTTTGTGTAAGGCTGGCTCATCCTGTTATACATTTTATTTGTTATTGTATGGTCATATAACTATTTTATTTTTAATAGTTTTTGAGTTTTAGGCCGATCGGTTTATTGGGAAAATTATTAGGAAAAAAGAACAATACTCAAAGCGGTAGAAGTTATAGTACTATTTCGGAAATTACCACATTTCCTCATCATACTTCTTTCTCCTTGGCTTCTGCGGGAGTCGAACCCGCAACAACATGCGCAATACTTAAGCCGGCAACTGAACGCATTCACCTAAGCTTACGCTGTGTGAGCTGTTGTTATTTTTCATGCTTTCCCTTCACAACTTACTCCAACCAAGTGCGGCTGTTCTGCCGCTATTTCTACTTGACTGTGTAGTTGTTGTTTTGTACAATTTCTATTTGTTAGAATTTGTTTGTATAAGGCTGGCTCATCCTGTTATACATTTTATTTGATATTTGTTGGTCATATAACTATTTTATTTTTAATAATTTTTGAGCTTTAAGGCCGATCGGTTAATGGAAAAATTATTAGGAAAAAACAACAATACTGAAAGTGGTAGAAGTTATAGTACTATTTCGAAAATCACCACATTTCCTCATCAGACTTCTTTCTTCTTGGCTTCTGCGGGAGTCGAACTCGCAACAACATGCGCAATACTTAAGCCGGAAACTAAACGCATTCAGCTAAGCTTACGCTATGTGAGCTGTTGTTATTTTTGCTGCTTTCCCTTCACAACTTACTTCAATCAAGTGCGGCTGTTTTGCCGCTATTTCTACTTGACTGTGTAGTTGTTGTTTTGTACAATTTCTATTTGTTAGAATTTGTTTGTGTAAGGCTGGCTCATCCTTTTATACATTTCATTTGTTATTGTTTGGCCATATAACTATTTTATTTTTAATAATTTTTGAGCTTTAAGGCCGATCGGTTTATTGGTAAAATTATTAGAAAAAAAAACAAAACTAAAAGCGGTAGAAGTTATAGCACTATTTCGGAAATCACCACATTTCCTAATCAGACTTCTGTCTTCTTGGCTTCTGCGGGAGTCGAACCCGCAACAACATGCGCAGTACTTAAGCCAGTGTGTAAGCTGTTGTTATTTTTCCTGCTTTCCCTTCACAACTTACTCCACTCAAGTGCGGCTGTTCTGCCGCTGTTTCTCCTCGACTGTGTAGTTGTTGTTTTGTACATTTTCTATTTGTACGAATTTGTTTGAATAAGGCTGGCTCATCCTTTGATACAAAGTATTTTATCTAACTATATATATAAAAATGAATTGCTGTTCGTTTGTCTCACTAGAACTCAAGAATGGCTGGGCCGATTTAGCAGATTTTTGTTTTGAAATGTTTGTCGTAGTTCAGGGAAGGTTTGAAAGGTGAGAAAATATAGAAAAATTGCGAGGAAGATAGTAAAAAGAACTATTTCCTTTTCCCATAAAAACAGTTCTACATTGATCATGATAGAAGATATGTGTTTATTCATTGCAAAAAAAGTTGTCTCGTGTTTGCGCATGACAGCACCAAATGATCCCATGCGCGATGCATTTAACCACGAGTTCCAAAGAGAACAACAGTACGATACTGAAGTATTGACTGAACAGTCCGCTCAGATGTTCCGCAATTCAATGCACAATAAAGGATTGCGTTTGATACTTTGATAGAAGCTGTAAACCATGGATCTGCTGAAATTTACTTCCTTGATGCTCCCGGGTGGACTGGAAAAACGTATCAATTTTATTGCTATTGGCAAAGATCAGATCGTAAAATGAAGTAGCTCTAGCTCATCTGGAATAGTTGCAACATTATTAGAAAGAGGACGAACTGTACATTCTACCACTAAACATACAAATCAACGAAGCACCAGTTTGCAACATCGCCAAAAAACAGCGCATAGCGAAGACTCTTCAAATATGCAAATTGATCGTTTTGCGATGAACGTACGATGGCCCACAAGATGTCACTGGAGGCACTGGACAGAACGTTAAACAATCTTCGTGGATCCATTTTTCTGTTATCAGGTAATTTTTGGCAGAGACTGGCTGTGGAAAAGCGAATGAATAACGTCATCGGGCCAAGATCATCAAGGGAAATTACAAAGAAGAGGATGTCATGATCCCGCGTATACCGATTATTCCAACGGATTCCAATTCGATTTTAGGCGGCTACAATTTCCCGTGCGTCTGGCCCTTGCGATAACTATAAATAAATCGCAAGGTCAGTTGTTGCAAGTTTTCGGAATCAAGTTGAAGTTTCCTTGTTTCACACATGGACAATAATACGTCACGTGTTCGCGTGTCGGAAAACCATAATCTTAATATATTTACGTATTTCATTTGAATTGTTGGGAAGTTTCGTTTAATAACCGAACGAAATCAAAACGGTGTGAGATAAGTATGCTGAAGGTGTGTGAGTGGGCGTGTGGGTTAATGTAATATACATATATGTTATTACTGAACAAATCCGTCCGAAATAAAATGTAACAATTCAAATATATTTATTGTATGTCAACTTTATTTTGTAAGTTCCCAGAGTTCTGAAAACATTTTGATCCGTTGGCGACATATCGATCAATCTAACGGCGAAAGTTCACCATATTTAAAGACTCTGCTCGGCGGTAGTCCATTTTACCGAAGGGAGAGTTTTAATGTTGTGAGGATATGTTACAGGAAGTTCACCGGGTCATCTAGCTTTTAATAATTTTTGAGCTTTAAGGCCGATCGGTTTATTAGGAAAATTATTAGAAAAAACAACAATACTCAAAGCGGTAGAAGTTATAGTACTATTTCGGAAATCACCACATTTCCTCATCAGACTTCTTTGTACTTGGGGTCTGCAAGAGTCGAACCCGCAACAACATGCGCAATACTTAAGCCGCATCTAAACGCATCCAGTTAAGCTTACGCTGTGTAAGCTGTTGTTATTTTGCCTGCTTTCATTTCACAACTTACTCCAATCAAGTGCGACTGTTCTGCCTCTATTTCTACTTGACTCTGTAATTGTGGTTTTGTACAATTTCTATTTGTTAGAATTTGTTGTATAAGGCTAACTCATCCTGATATACATTTTATTTGTTATTGTTTGGTCATATAACTATTTTACTTTTAATAATTTTTCAGCTTTAAGGCCGATCGGTTTATTGGGAAAATTATTAGGAAAAAACAACAATACTCAATGCGGTAGAAGTTATAGTACTTTTTCGGAAATCACCTCATTTCCTCATCAGACTTCTTTCTTCTTGGCTTCTGCCGGAGTCGAACCCGCAACAACATGGCCAGTACTTAAGCCGGTGTGTAAGCTGTTGTTATTTTTGCTGCTTTCCCTTCACAACTTACTCCAATCAAGTGCGGCTGTTCTGCCTCTATTTTTACTTGACTGTGTAGTTGGTGTTTTGTACAAATTCTATTTGTACGAATTTGTTTGAATAAGGCTGGTTCATCCTGTTCTACATTTTATTTGTTATTGTTTGGTCATATAACTATTTTATTTTTAATAATTTTTGAGCTTTAAGGCCGATCGGTTTATTGCGAAAATTATTAGGTATAAGTTATAGTACTATTTCGGAAATCACCATATTTCCTCATCCGACTTCTTTGTTCTTGGCTTCTGCGGGAGTCGAACCCGCAACGACATGCGCAGTACTTAAGCCAGAGTGTAAGCTGTTGTTATTTTTTCTGCTTTCCCTTCACAACTTACTCCAATCAAGTGCGGCTGTTCTGCTGCTAGTTGTTGTTTTGCACAATTTCTATTTGTTAGAATTTGTTTGTATAAGGCTGGCCCATCCTTTTATACATTTCATTTGTTATTGTTTGGCCATATAACTATTTTATTTTTAATAATTTTTGAGCTTTAAGGCCGATCGGCTTATTGGGAAGATTATTAGAAAAAAAACAAAACCCAAAGCGGTAGAAGTTATAGTACTATTTCGGAAATCACCACATTTTTGATCAGACTTCTTTCTATTTGGCTTCTGCGGGAGTCGAACCCGCAACAACATGCGCAATACTTAAGCCGGCAACTAAACGCATCCAGTTAAGCTGACGCTGTGTGAGCTGTTGTTATTTTTCCTGCTCTCCCTTCACAACTTACTCCAATCAAGTGCGGCTGTTCTGCCTCTATTTCTACTTGACTGTGTAATTGTTGTTTTGTACAATTTCTATTTGTTAGAATTTGTTGTATAAGGCTGGCTCATCCTGTTATACATTTTATTTGTTATTGTTTGGTCATATAACTATTTTATGTTTAATAATCTTTGATCTTTAAGGCCGATCGGTTTATTGGGAAAATTATTAGAAAAAAAAAACAAAACTCAAAGCGGTAGAAGTTATAGTACTATTTCGGAAATCCCCACATTTCCTCATCAGACTAGTTACTTCTTGGATTCTGCGGGAGTCGAACCCGCAACAACATGCGCAATACTTAAGCCGGCAACTAAACGCATCCAGTTAAGCTTACGCTGTGTGAGCTGTTGTTATTTTTCCTGCTCTCCCTTCACAACTTACTCCAATCAAGTGCGGCTGTTCTGCCTCTATTTCTACTTGACTGTGTAATTGTTGTTTTGTACAATTTCTATTTGTTAGAATTTGTTGTATAAGGCTGGCTCATCCTGTTATACATTTTATTTGTTATTGTTTGGTCATATAACTATTTTATGCTTAATAATTTTTGAGCTTTAAGGCCGATCGGTTTATTGCGAAAATTATTAGGGAAAAATAACAATACTCCAAGCGGTAGAAGTTATAGTACTATTTCGGAAATCACCATATTTCCTCATCAGACTTCTTTCTTCTTGGCTTCTGCGGGAGTCGAACCCGCAACAACATGCGCAGTACTTAAGCCCGTGTGTAAGCTGTTGTTTTATTTATTTATTTATTTATTTGCAAGAGTAACAACTAATTAATAATTATTGCACTTATATAATTAAAGCACTAGCTACCAGGGCCTTCGGCTTATTGCTAAGATAGGAATAGTTATTTGGTAGAAATGTTCGAATACCAATGCATATTGGCAAACGCATTTGTCTATGGCATGGTTTCATGAACTTTCGCTTAGCCAAGAGCCTCAACATCGTTTCCATGCCAGCGCTGCTAGCAATTTAGACGTACCCACTGTGGGTAGCACCAAGGTCTGTGTTCATCACCAACTTATTAAAGTATCCAAAAGCCTCTACCAGCCCCATTAAATACAGACAACTCTACTGTAAAGCTCCCTCAGTGGAAAGAAATACGTTATATGCAGTGATAGTAAATCCACATTCGAATCCATTGTTAATTACACCAACAACACGCCCCTGGTGGGGAAACCTCGGGAAATTCTTTTAAAACATAAGGATTTCATTAAAATCATGTGGATACCAGGTTATGCCGGTATTCAGGGAAACGAAAGAGCTGACGAACGTGCCAAAGAAGCCAGCAAACAACCATTACATATTTTCGAACATTTCATTGATAAAGATATTAAGAAACTCGTCAAAAAATATATTCAAGAAAAATTCGCAAGAGATATGCTTGACTACCATCACAGTTACAAAAACTACAACTCTACGGGAAAAACGCCTACACATCCAACGGATGTATCATGTGCCAAACTAAAAACCTTCGTCCGCCTAAAAATTGGGCACACTCTTACCACAAATGCACACCTTTTAAATGGCTCAGCATTACAAGTCTGCTAGTTTTGCGGCTCCACTGAAAACACAGTTGTTCACCTTCTAGATGTATGTACGGGACTCAAACTAATAAGGACCTTGATATTTAACAACACCAAACCATCAACATACCTCAAATACAGCGATGCCGATAGCATTAATATTATCTATAAATTTATTAAATTTTGCAAGATACAGATTTAATCATAACTGTTTTCCTTTTTCTTTTATAGTTATCTACGACACAACCAATACCTATTGGCACATGCATGCATTGCATTAATTGTGGACCACGCATGCGTGTGAGTATACATCTAGATGCAGACATATGTATGTATGTAGATATGTATGATTGACACAGGGATTTTGCTCATACGCGCTTTCCCTTCACTACTTGACTGTGTAGCTGTTGTTTTGTAAAATTATTTTTTAATAATTTTTGAGCTTTAAGGCCGATCGGTTTATTTGGAAAATTATTAGGAAAAAACAACAAAACTCAAAGCGGTAGAAGTTATAGTGTGAGATGTTGTTATTTTTCCTGCGTTCCCTTCACTACTTGACTGTGTAGCTGTTGTTTTGTACAATTTCTATTTGTACGAATTTGTTTGTATAAGGCTGGCTTTTATACATTTTATTTGTTATTGTTTGGCCATAGAAGTATTTTATTTTTAATAATTTTTGAGCTTTAAGGCCGATCAGTTTATTGGGAAGATTATTAGGAGAAAACAACAATAGTCAAAGCGGTAGAAGTTATAGTACTATTTCGGAAATTACCACATTTTTTCATCAGACTTCTTTCTATTTGGCTTCTGCGGCAGTCGAACCCGCAACAACTTGCGCAATACTTAGGCCGGCAACTAAACGCATCCAGTTAAGCTTACGCTGTGTGAGCTGTTGTTATTTTTCCTGCTTTCCCTTCACAACTTCCTCCAATCAAGTGCGGCTGTTCTGCCGCTATTTATTCTTAACTGTGTAGTTGTTGTTTTGTACAATTTCTATTTGTTAGAATTTGTATGTATAAGGCTCGCTCATCCTTTTATACATTTTATTTGTTATTGTTTGGTCATATAACTATTTTATTTTTAATAATTTTTGAGCTTTAAGGCCGATCGGTTTATTGGGAAAATTATTAGAAAAAAAAAACAAAACTCAAAGCGGTATAAGTTATAGTACTATTTCGGAAATCACCATATTTCCTCATCCGACTTCTTTCTTCTTGGCTTCTGCGGGAGTCGAACCCGCAACAACATGCGCAGTACTTAAGCCAGTGTGTAAGCTGTTGTTATTTTGCGCTGCTAGCAATTAAGACGTACCCACTGTGGGTAGCACCAAGGTCTGTGTTCATCACCAACTTATTAAAGTATCCAAAAGCCTCTACCAGCCCCATTAAATACAGACAACTCTACTGTAAATCTATTGAACCTCTGAGGGGTAATTGTGATTTTATATTTACAGACCGATTGAAGTCTGACACCAGCACTACGTTTGCAGTAACAGTCGAGCTTGGTGCCACAAATGCCGTCGGTACTATGCCTGAGTATTGCTCGAGTATTGCTCGTCTCCCTCAGTGGAAAGAAATACGTTATATGCAGTGATAGTAAATCCACATTCGAATCCCTTGTTAATTACACCAACAACACGCCACTGGTGGGGATAACTCGGGAAATTCTTTTAAAACATAAGGATTTCATTAAAATCATGTGGATACCAGGTTATGCCGGTATTCAGGGAAACGAAAGAGCTGACGAACGTGCCAAAGAAGCCAGCAAACAACCATTACATATTTTCGAACATTTCATTGATAAAGATATTAAGAAACTCGTCAAAAAATATATTCAAGAAAAATTCGCAAGAGATATGCTTGACTACCATCACAGTTACAAAAACTACAACTCTACGGGAAAAACGCCTACACATCCAACGGATGTATCATGTGCCAAACTAAAAACCTTCGTCCGCCTAAAAATTGGGCACACTCTTACCACAAATGCACACCTTTTAAATGGCTCAGCATTACAAGTCTGCTAGTTTTGCGGCTCCACTGAAAACACAGTTGTTCACCTTCTAGATGTATGTACGGGACTCAAACTAATAAGGACCTTGATATTTAACAACACCAAACCATCAACATACCTCAAATACAGCGATGCCGATAGCATTAATATTATCTATAAATTTATTAAATTTTGCAAGATACAGATTTAATCATAACTGTTTTCCTTTTTCTTTTATAGTTATCTACGACACAACCAATACCTATTGGCACATGCATGCATTGCATTAATTGTGGACCACGCATGCGTGTGAGTATACATCTAGATGCAGACATATGTATGTATGTAGATATGTATGATTGACACAGGGATTTTGCTCATACGCGCTTTCCCTTCACTACTTGACTGTGTAGCTGTTGTTTTGTAAAATTATTTTTTAATAATTTTTGAGCTTTAAGGCCGATCAGTTTATTGGGAAGATTATTAGGAAAAAACAACAATACTCAAAGCGGTAGAAGTTATAGTACTATTTCGGAAATTACCAAATTTTTTCATCAGACTTCTTTCTATTTGGCTTCTGCGGGAGTCGAACCCGCAACAACTTGCGCAATACTTAAGCCGGCAACTAAACGCATCCAGTTAAGCTTACGCTGTGTGAGCTGTTGTTATTTTTCCTGCTTTCCCTTCACAACTTACTCCAATCAAGTGCGGCTATTCTGCTGCTATTTCTATTTGACTATGTATGTAGTTGTTGTTTTGTACAATTTCTATTTGTTAGAATATGTTTGTATAAGGCTGGCTCATCCTGTTATACATTTTATTTGTTATTGTTTGGTCATATAACTATTTTATTTTTAATAATTTTTGAGCTTTAAGGCCGATCGGTTTATTGGGAAAATTATTAGGAAAAAACAACAATACTTAAAGCGGTAGAAGTTATAGTACTATTTCGGAAATCACCACATTTCCTTATCAGACTTCATTCTTCTTGGCTTCTGCGGGAGTCGAATCCGCAACAACATGCGCAGTACTTAAGATGGTGTGTAAGCTGTTGTTTTATTTATTTATTTATTTATTTGCAAGAGTAACAACTAATTAATAATTATTGCACTTATATAATTAAAGCACTCGCTACCAGGGCCTTCGGCTTTTTGCTAAGATAGGAATAGTTATTTGGTAGAAATGTTCGAATACCAATACATATTGGCAAATGCATTTGTCTATGGCATGGTTTCATGATCTTTCGCTTAGCCAAGAGCCTCAACATCGTTTCCATGCCAGCGCTGCTAGCAATTCAGACGTACCCACTGTGGGTAGCACCAAGGTCTGTGTTCATCACCAACTTATTAAAGTATCCAAAAGCCTCTACCAGCCCCATTAAATACAGACAACTCTACTGTAAATCTCCCTCAGTGGAAAGAAATACGTTATATGCAGTGATAGTAAATCCACATTCGAATCCCTTGTTAATTACACCAACAACACGCCACTGGTGGGGAAAACTCGGGAAATTCTTTTAAAACATAAGGATTTCATTAAAATCATGTGGATACCAGGTTATGCCGGTATTCAGGGAAACGAAAGAGCTGACGAACGTGCCAAAGAAGCCAGCAAACAACCATTACATATTTTCGAACATTTCATTGATAAAGATATTAAGAAACTCGTCAAAAAATATATTCAAGAAAAATTCGCAAGAGATATGCTTGACTACCATCACAGTTACAAAAACTACAACTCTAAGGGAAAAACGCCTACATATCCAACGGATGTATCATGTGCCAAACTAAAAACCTTCGTCCGCCTAAAAATTGGGCACACTCTTACCACAAATGCACACCTTTTAAATGGCTCAGCATTACAAGTCTGCTAGTTTTGCGGCTCCACTGAAAACACAGTTGTTCACCTTCTAGATGTATGTACGGGACTCAAACTAATAAGGACCTTGATATTTAACAACACCAAACCATCAACATACCTCAAATACAGCGATGCCGATAGCATTAATATTATCTATAAATTTATTAAATTGTGCAAGATACAGATTTAATCATAACTGTTTTCCTTTTTCTTTTATAGTTATCTACGACACAACCAATACCTATTGGCACATGCATGCATTGCATTAATTGTGGACCACGCATGCGTGTGAGTATACATCTAGATGCAGACATATGTATGTATGTAGATATGTATGATTGACACAGGGATTTTGCTCATACGCGCTTTCCCTTCACTACTTGACTGTGTAGCTGTTGTTTTGTAAAACTATTTTTTAATAATTTTTGAGCTTTAAGGCCGATCGGTTTATTTGGAAAATTATTAGGAAAAAACAACAAAACTCAAAGCGGTAGAAGTTATAGTGTGAGCTGTTGTTATTTTTCCTGCTTTCCCTTCACTACTTGACTGTTTTTTTTTTTTTTTTTTTTTTTCAGAGGAGGAAGCATCGAAAGCCTATACCCCGTCAGTGTGGGACTTTAACCGCACTAAACCTCCTACCGTCAAGTACCAATCCCCCCGGTACCACCGTTAAGTATTGCGTCGGGAGGCGGTTTGAGCGCTAAGCTCTACGTCAGTTACTGGTCTGATGCAGTCCGTCAAAAAATTGCATCTACTTGTTACCACCCACTGTACTAGTAATGATTCTATCTATATACGCCATTAAGCTTATTCTCCCCCCAACTTGTATTCATGTGCTTGAGTTTGCAGCAATACGCCGATCGAGCGCGCGTCTAGCCTGCTCGCTTTTTCTCAACTCTTGCATGACTACGGCAGCCATATGACAGGCTTTATTCCATGCCGTTTTGCTCATTAACAACAGGGATATAAAGTTTTCTGGTGTTGCACATACGCTTAGAGGGTTATTGAATACATACCTTTGATTACTAAACCTTGGACACTGGAAGAAAACGTGTTCCGCGTCTTCGATTGTCGGGGGTCCGCATCTTTCGCAGAAGGGGTTCGTCTCGTACCCGAAGCGGTAGAGATAAGCTTTAAAGCATCCGTGGCCGCTGATGAGTTGTGATAGGTAAAAATCCACGTCTCCATGTTGCCTGTTGAGCCATTTATCTAGGACGGGTATGAGTCGGTACGTCCATCTGCCCTTTGTTGATGTTACCCATCGTGACTGCCACAGCGATATGCTTCGCTGTCTTGCCGCGTTTCTGAGGCTGCTGTCATCAATGTTGTATTGATCGTGTTTTGTTTTGCTGATCTCGCACATCTCACGAGCTACGAGGTCAAGTGGGCATAGTCCTGCAATAACAAGGGCCGCGTCTTGGGAAACTGTTCGGTATGCAGAACATACTCTGAGAGCACAGAGGCGATATGTTGAGTTAATGTTCCGGGCATATGATGTTCGCGAAAGAGCATTGTGCCATACCGTCGATCCGTAGAGGAGTATCGACCTGACAACTCCTACTAGGATTTGCCTGGACTGCTGTCTTGGCCCTCCAATGTTTGCCATTAGTCTGGACAGGGCTACTGTGGCCGTCGCGGCCTTTTTATTGACATACTCCAAGTGGTCACGAAAACACAGGCGGTGATCCACTAAGACACCAAGGTACCTCACCGATGGTTTAGACTCTACAAGAGTATCACCTACTCTAATTGAGACCGTTTCCACTTTCTTGCGGCTGCTGATGAGAACGGCTTCCGTCTTGTGGGCAGCTAGAGTGAGCGATTTCTCTCTTAGCCACTCTTCTGCTGCTTTAATCGAGTTCTCAGCGACATGTACTATTTGATCAATCGTTTTCCCTGTTATTGCAATGCATATATCATCCGCGAAACCAACAAATGTTGCGCCTTTTGGTACGGTAAGTCGTAAAATTCCATCGTACATGATATTCCACAGTATGGGCCCCAGCACCGATCCCTGTGGTACTCCTGCAGTTATTTCATGTTCAACGATCCCGTGGTCGCAATCGTAGCGTAGCACTCTATCAGAGAGGTAGCTGGAGATAATTCGCTGCAGGTAGAATGGGGCCTCCATGCTGCGAAGTGCGTTCAGTATTTCCTTCCAGCTTGCGCTATTAAATGCATTTTTGACATCGAGTGTGACTAGCAGACAGTACTCTTTACTTCCTCCTAGCCAACGTTTACCATCGATCGCTTTTTCTGCTATTGATTTTACAATTTCAATGGCATCGACTGTCGAGTGCTTCTTTCTAAAGCCGTGTTGATTGCAGGAAAGTCGGTTGTCTGCAAAATCTTCCAGTCTGCTTTTTATTATGTCTTCGAACAGTTTCCCTGTAGTGTCCAGCATGCATAACGGGCGAAAGCCGGTAGGGGAGGAGGGGTTCGCAGTTTTTGGTACAAGCACCAGCTTCTGCAGTTTCCATGTTCTTGGGAATACACCTTTTTTTAAGCATATGTTGAATACCCTCGCAAATATCCCTGGATTGTTAGCAACAGCTGTCTTCAGAGCAATGTTCGGAATGCCGTCGGGGCCTGGTGCCTTGTTAGCCGATAGTTTTGAGCCTGCTCGCATATTTCTTTGAACATTTTACGCTTGCTGTCTCGGATGGCGTTCTTGAGAAGTTTTCTGCAGTTCTTAAAGTTTTGCCTGAGCTGCAGAGCATTTGCTGCGTTGCGTGAACGTTGGCATAATCGGCGGGATCGATTACACTGCCCCCGAAGGGCTGCAATCTGTTCATTCCACCAATATGCTGACTTTCTTGTTTTGCCACGGCCTTTACGTTCCATGCTAGTATCACATGCTTTTATTAGTGCTTTCGAGAGCTCCAAGGCTGCATCATCTGGCGAGGACAGTACTTTAAAATCGTCAAAAGCTACGAGAAAGAGCTCTTCGTCAAAGCTTTTAATTTTCCAGCCCGTGTTTACTTTTGAAGGTGTTGCATCCGCAGTAGAACAGGCAGTGCGACCCACATTAATAATAATCGCTCGGTGGTCGCTGTGGGTGTAGGATTCGTCAATGTGCCAGCTTGTGTTCCTACTCAGCCCTGCGCTTAAAAACGATAGGTCAATGACAGAGCCAGCCCCATTTCTGCAAAAGGTGTTTTCGTCCCCGCTGTTGAGTAGTACCAGGTTAAGCGCCGCGAATGCATCTAGGAGTTGTCTGCCTTTTGGGTTTGTTCGCTTACAGCCCCACTCGACAGCCCATGCGTTAAAGTCGCCTGCCACCAGTGCTGCGCTTCTCAGCTTCACGTCGTTTACAAGAGCGGTGATAATGCTTATGAAAGTATTAAGATCATAACTGGGTGGTATATAGCAGCTGTACACGTATATGTTGAGCACTTTTACGCAGACAAACCCATTTGAGGAAACAACTTTTTCGAGATGGAGCGGGGTAGCGCCGCAGCTCCATATGGCGCATTTTCCAGATTCGTTTCTTGCCCATGAGGAATCCTGCTTATCCCTATATTGCTCGCTCAATATTGCAATATCGATGTCTAATTCGGAGACTGTTTGCGCCAGCAGATCTTGTGCCGCTTCACAGTGGTTAAGGTTAAGTTGCAGAAACTTCATACCCGTCGTTTTCTTTCCACATTTTTAGCTATGGCCCGCTGAAAAGCAGGGCACATTCGACTACCACCCACATGGCTGGTGTTACTTTCTCCCTGTTTGGAGCACAGTGCGCATGATGGTGGCTTATTACAGCTCTTCGCTTGGTGGTCTTGGCCACCGCATCTGAAGCATAATTTAGTTCGGTCTACTTCACTCCGACATTTTCGGGCGATGTGTCCAAAGTCGTGGCATTTATAACATCTTGTGGGAGCGTCTTTTCCTCTAATGCGACAGATTACCCATCCGATGCGGATTTTTGCGCACATCATAAACTTTTGGGCGATAGCTGATGGCAAGCTGACGGTGCAGGTCTGTGTGCCCCTATATGCGGCGCGCATCGAGCGAATTGCCGACGGCATAATCTCTTCGCTAGGAAGGCTGCTTCTTATTGCTTCAAGCACTTCATCACTTGACGTGGCCTCGTCGATATCCTTAACCTCAATGAGCGTTTCCTGGGTTAGGGAGCGAACCTGGGCTTTTCCACCCAATACTGCTTCTACGGCTGTCTTAAGCTTTTGAGTAACTGGGTCACCTTGCTTTTTTAGCTCAAACAGCAGCTCGTCCTTAGCGGTTTTTCTTATACTCGTTACGCTTAAAGCGAGCTCTTTAAGGTCAGGCTGTGCCTTAATTTCTTTTAATATATCCGCGTACGAGAGATCGCTCATATTTTTCAAGACCAGCGCATCCGGTTTTATTGGCTTGCTTCTGGGCTTGCGGTTAGTGACTTTGGTCCACCCTTCTTGCGATTGGCTAATTTTTTCACCTATAGCAGGCCTTTTGCTTATATAATGCACCACGTACTTTTGCTACGGTCTCCCTATCAATTCCTGATTGGTCGGGGACCTTTACCTGTTGTTGCCCTTTTCGCGAAGATCTTTGCTCCAATGGCGATGTTAGGCGGCTGCGCTTTGTTTTTCGTTGCGGCGAATTGAGCGCATCTGCTTCTCTTTCAATTGCAGCGCGAGTTCTCTTTCCTTTTCCCTCTGCAGTTTGCGTGCTCTTATTGGCGCGAGTCGATTTACGCTCTGACAGCACTAGTTGGTGCTGCTTATCTATCGCGCTCACGAGGTCTCTCATTGGCATATTTATGTGCCTTTGTATCTCCATCATAGCAATGAGCTCTTTAATCTTCGCTCCCAATAGTTCAAGCGGGTCTTCTTTGGATTCTCGCTCTGCAGTTTGCCCTTTCTCGCATTCATGCTGCGTTTTTTCCCGCGCATTTTCTTGGGGGCTCAACTGATGTTCAGGTCCGAATGCTATCGAGTGCTCTAGAGTAAGTGGTATGTCTCTTACCGGTGAGCGAGCTATTTTTGCTCTCCTAATAAACGGATTAGCCTCTTCGCTTTGTTCAGCGTATCTACTCGGGGGCTTATCACTAGACATTTGGATTGTTTGTCCACATAAGCGTTTTATTTTCCTACTCAAGTCTCTCTTTGCTGCTACCGCTGTTGCTCATCTACAGTCTTTTTGTTTTGCTGATCACTCTGTTGATGAGTAGCTGCTCGCGGTCTCTCAGCTCGGTTTCGCGCACTTTTTATTTGGTCGTTTGTATTCTCTGTATTTTATCACTTAGAGAAGTAAGAACTTTGGTTTGTTTTTTCGTGTTTTTACACTTTAGTTGCCCAGGTGATTGTAAAACTGGTACTTCTTAGCGTTGTCGTTACGCTTAGTAGCATACCTGTGTACTTACAGAATATGTTGTGGCCGTTTTTTGGCTAAAATTTCACTTTACAACGGAGCACTATTAAAACAAGTCTTCACTTTCAAACTTCACTTGAGTACCACTACTTGACTGTGTAGCTGTTGTTTTGTACAATTTCTATTTGTACGAATTTGTTTGTATAAGGCTGGCTTTTATACATTTTATTTGTTTTTGTTTGGCCATAGAAGTATTTTATTTTTAATAATTTTTGAGCTTTAAGGCCGATCAGTTTATTGGGAAGATTATTAGGAAAAAACAACAATACTCAAAGCGGTAGAAGTTATAGTACTATTTCGGAAATTACCACATTTTTTCATCAGACTTCTTTCTATTTGGCTTCTGCGGGAGTCGAACCCGCAACAACTTGCGCAATACTTAAGCCGGCAACTAAACGCATCCAGTTAAGCTTACGCTGTGTGAGCTGTTGTTATTTTTCCTGCTTTCCCTTCACAACTTACTCCAATCAAGTGCGGCTATTCTGCTGCTATTTCTATTTGACTGTGTAGTTGTTGTTTTGTACAATTTCTATTTGTTAGAATATGTTTGTATAAGGCTGGCTCATCCTGTTATACATTTTATTTGTTATTGTTTGGTCATATAACTATTTTATTTTTAATAATTTTTGAGCTTTAAGGCCGATCGTTTTATTGGGAAAATTATTAGGAAAAAACAACAATACTTAAAGCGGTAGAAGTTATAGTACTATTTCGGAAATCACCACATTTCCTCATCAGACTTCATTCTTCTTGGCTTCTGCGGGAGTCGAATCCGCAACAACATGCGCAGTACTTAAGATGGTGTGTAAGCTGCTTTCCTGCTTTCCCTTCACAACTTACTACAATGAAGTGCGGCTGTTCTGCCGCTAATTCTTTTTGACTGTGTACTTTTGTTTTGTACAATTTCTATTTGTTAGAATTTGTTTGTATAAGGCTGGCTCATCCTGTTATACATTTTATTTGTTATTGTTTGGTCATATAACTATTTTATTTTTAATAATTTTTGAGCTTTAAGGCCGATCGGTTTATTGGGAAAATTATTAGGAAAAAACAACAATACTTAAAGCGGTAGAAGTTATAGTACTATTTCGGAAATCACCATATTTCCTCATCCGACTTCTTTCTTCTTGGCTTCTGCGGGAGTCGAACCCGCAACAACATGCGCAGTACTTAAGCCAGTGTGTAAGCTGTTGTTATTTTTCCTCCTTTCCCTTCACAACTTACTGCAATCAAGTGCGGCTGTTCTGCTGCTAGTTGTTGTTTTGCACAATTTCTATTTGTTAGAATTTTTTTGTATAAGGCTGGCTCATCCTTTTATACATTTCATTTGTTATTGTTTGGCCATATAACTATTTTATTTTTAATAATTTTTGAGCTTTAAGGCCGATCGGTTTATTGGGAAAATTATTAGAAAAAAAAAAAACTCAAAGCGGTAGAAGTTATAGTACTATTTCGGAAATCACCACATTTTTCATCAGACTTCTTTCTATTTGGCTTCTGCGCAATACTTAAGCCGGCAACTAAACGCATCCAGTTAAGCTTACGCTGTGTGAGCTGTTGTTATTTTTCCTGCTTTCCCTTCACAACTTACTCCAATCAAGTGCGGCTGTTCTGCCGCTATTTCTACTTGACTGTGTAATTGTTGTTTTGTACAAATTCTATTTGTTAGAATTTGTTGTATAAGGCTGGCTCATCCTGTTATA
The DNA here is from genome assembly GCA_963971545.1 of Philophylla caesio. Classification (NCBI taxonomy): domain Eukaryota; kingdom Metazoa; phylum Arthropoda; class Insecta; order Diptera; family Tephritidae; genus Philophylla; species Philophylla caesio. The sequence goes on from OZ020605.1 coordinate 59,232,031, forward strand.
CATTTTATTTGTTATTGTTTGGTCATATAACTATTTTATGTTTAATAATTTTTGAGCTTTAAGGCCGATCGGTTTATTGCGAAAATTATTAGGAAAAAACAACAATACTTAAAGCGGTAGAAGTTACAGTACTATTTCGGAAATCACCACATTTCCTCATCAGACTTCATTCTTCTTGGCTTCTGCGGGAGTCGAACCCGCAACAACATGCCGAGTACTTAAGCCGGTGTGTAAGCTGTTGTTATTTTTCCTGCTTTCCCTTCACAACTTCCTCCAATCAAGTGCGGCTGTTCTGCCGCTATTTGTTCTTAACTGTGAAGTTGTTGTTTTGTACAATTTCTATTTGTTAGAATTTGTTTGTATAAGGCTGGCTCATCCTTTTATACATTTTATTTGTTATTGTTTGGTCATATAACTATTTTATTTTTAATAATTTTTGAGCTTTAAGGCCGATCGGTTTATTGGGAAAATTATTAGGAAAAAAAAACAAAACTCAAAGCGGTATAAGTTATAGTACTATTTCGGAAATCACCATATTTCCTCATCCGACATCTTTCTTCTTGGCTTCTGCGGGAGTCGAACCCGCAACAACATGCGCAGTACTTAAGCCAGTGTGTAAGCTGTTGTTATTTTTCCTCCTTTCCCTTCACAACTTACTGCAATCAAGTGCGGCTGTTCTGCTGCTAGTTGTTGTTTTGCACAATTTCTATTTGTTAGAATTTTTTTGTATAAGGCTGGCTCATCCTTTTATACATTTCATTTGTTATTGTTTGGCCATATAGCTATTTTATTTTTAATAATTTTTGAGCTTTAAGGCCGATCGGTTTATTGGGAAAATTATTAGAAAAAAAAAACAAAACTCAAAGCGGTATAAGTTAAGGTACTATTTCGGAAATCACCCTATTTCCTCATCCGACTTCTTTCTTCTTGGCTTCTGCGGGAGTCGAACCCGCAACAACATGCGCAGTACTTAAGCCAGTGTGTAAGCTGTTGTTATTTTTCCTCCTTTCCCTTCACAACTTACTGCAATCAAGTGCGGCTGTTCTGCTGCTAGTTGTTGTTTTGCACAATTTCTATTTGTTAGAATTTTTTTGTATAAGGCTGGCTCATCCTTTTATACATTTCATTTGTTATTGTTTGGCCATATAACTATTTTATTTTTAATAATTTTTGAGCTTTAAGGCCGATCGGTTTATTGGGAAAATTATTAGAAAAAAAAAAAAACTCAAAGCGGTAGAAGTTATAGTACTATTTCGGAAATCACCACATTTTTCATCAGACTTCTTTCTATTTGGCTTCTGCGCAATACTTAAGCCGGCAACTAAACGCATCCAGTTAAGCTTACGCTGTGTGAGCTGTTGTTATTTTTCCTGCTTTCCCTTCACAACTTACTCCAATCAAGTGCGGCTGTTCTGCCGCTATTTCTACTTGACTGTGTAATTGTTGTTTTGTACAAATTCTATTTGTTAGAATTTGTTGTATAAGGCTGGCTCATCCTGTTATACATTTTATTTGTTATTGTTTGGTCATATAACTATTTTATGTTTAATAATTTTTGAGCTTTAAGGCCGATCGGTTTATTGCGAAAATTATTAGGAAAAAACAACAATACTTAAAGCGGTAGAAGTTACAGTACTATTTCGGAAATCACCACATTTCCTCATCAGACTTCATTCTTCTTGGCTTCTGCGGGAGTCGAACCCGCAACAACATGCCGAGTACTTAAGCCGGTGTGTAAGCTGTTGTTATTTTTCCTGCTTTCCCTTCACAACTTCCTCCAATCAAGTGCGGCTGTTCTGCCGCTATTTGTTCTTAACTGTGAAGTTGTTGTTTTGTACAATTTCTATTTGTTAGAATTTGTTTGTATAAGGCTGGCTCATCCTTTTATACATTTTATTTGTTATTGTTTGGTCATATAACTATTTTATTTTTAATAATTTTTGAGCTTTAAGGCCGATCGGTTTATTGGGAAAATTATTAGGAAAAAAAAACAAAACTCAAAGCGGTATAAGTTATAGTACTATTTCGGAAATCACCATATTTCCTCATCCGACATCTTTCTTCTTGGCTTCTGCGGGAGTCGAACCCGCAACAACATGCGCAGTACTTAAGCCAGTGTGTAAGCTGTTGTTATTTTTCCTGCTTTCCCTTCACAACTTACTGCAATCAATTGCCGCTGTTCTGCTGCTAGTTGTTGTTTTGCACAATTTCTATTTGTTAGAATTTGTTTGTATAAGGCTGGCTCATCCTTTTATACATTTCATTTGTTATTGTTTGGCCATATAACTATTTTATTTTTAATAATTTTTGAGCTTTAAGGCCGATCGGTTTATTGGGAAAATTATTAGAAAAAAAAAAAAAAACTCAAAGCGGTAGAAGTTATAGTACTATTTCGGAAATCACCGCATTTTTCATCAGACTTCTTTCTATTTGTCTATGGCATGGTTTCATGATCTTTCGCTTAGCCAAGAGCCTCAACATCGTTTCCATGCCAGCGCTGCTAGCAATTTAGACGTACCCACTGTGGGTAGCACCAAGGTCTGTGTTCATCACCAACTTATTAAAGTATCCAGAAGCCTCTACCAGCCCCATTAAATACAGACAACTCTACTGTAAATCTATTGAACCTCTGAGGGGTAATTGTGATTTTATATTTACAGACCGATTGAAGTCTGACACCAGCACTACGTTTGCAGTAACAGTCGAGCTTGGTGCCACAATTGCCGTCGGTACTATGCCTGAGTATTGCTCGATATTTACAGCTGAAGCAGCTGCATTATTTGAAGCGGTACGGTTCGTCTCCCTCAGTGGAAAGAAATACGTTATATGCAGTGATAGTAAATCCACATTCGAATCCCTTGTTAATTACACCAACAACACGCCACTGGTGGGGAAAACTCGGGAAATTCTTTTAAAACATAAGGATTTCATTAAAATCATGTGGATACCAGGTCATGCCGGTATTCAGGGAAACGAGAGAGCTGACGAACGTGCCAAAGAAGCCAGCAAACAACCATTACATATTTTCGAACATTCATTGATAAAGCAATTAAGAAACTCGTCAAAAAATATATTCAAGAAAAATTCGCAAGAGATATGCTTGACTACCATCACAGTTACAAAAACTACAACTCTACGGGAAAAACGCCTACATATCCAACGGATGTATCATGTGCCAAATCATCCGCCTAAAAATTGGGCACACTCTTACCACAAATGCACACCTTTTAAATGGCTCAGCATTACAAGTCTGCTAGTTTTGCGGCTCCACTGAAAACACAGTTGTTCACCTTCTAGATGTATGTACGGGACTCAAACTATCATCATAGCTCAAATACAGCGATGCCGATAGCATTAATATTATCTATAAATTTATTAAATTGTGCAAGATACAGATTTAATCATAACTGTTTTCCTTTTTCTTTTATAGTTATCTACGACACAACCAATACCTATTGGCACATGCATGCATTGCATTAATTGTGGACCACGTATGCGTGTGAGTATACATCTAGATGCAGACATATGTATGTATGTAGATATGTATGATTGACACAGGGATTTTGCTCATACGCGCTTTCCCTTCACTACTTGACTATGTAGCTGTTGTTTTGTAAAATTATTTTTTAATAATTTTTGAGCTTTAAGGCCGATCAGTTTATTGGGAAGATTATTAGGAAAAAACAACAATACTCAAAGCGGTAGAAGTTATAGTACTATTTCGGAAATTACCACATTTTTTCATCAGACTTCTTTCTATTTGGCTTCTGCGGGAGTCGAACCCGCAACAACTTGCGCAATACTTAAGCAGGCAACTAAACGCATCCAGTTAAGCTTACGCTGTGTGAGCTGTTGTTATTTTTCCTGCTTTCCCTTCACAACTTACTCCAATCAAGTGCGGCTGTTCTGCCTCTATTTCTACTTGACTGTGTAATTGTTGTTTTGTACAATTTCTATTTGTTAGAATTTGTTTGTATAAGGCTGGCTCATCCTGTTATACATTTTATTTGTTATTGTTTGGTCATATAACTATTTTATTTTTAATAATTTTTGAGCTTTAAGGCCGATCGGTTTATTGGGAAAATTATTAGGAAAAAACAACAATACTTAAAGCGGTAGAAGTTATAGTACTATTTCGGAAATCACCACATTTCCTCATCAGACTTCATTCTTCTTGGCTTCTGCGGGAGTCGAATCCGCAACAACATGCGCAGTACTTAAGCCGGTGTGTAAGCTGTTCTTATTTTTCCTGCTTTCCCTTCACAACTTACTACAATCAAGTGCGGCTGTTCTGCCGCTAGTTCTTTTTGACTGTGTAGTTTTTGTTTTGTACAATTTCTATTTGTTAGAATTTGTTTGTATAAGGCTGGCTCATCCTGTTATACATTTTATTTGTTATTGTTTGGTCATATAACTATTTTATTTTTAATAATTTTTGAGCTTTAAGGCCGATCGGTTTATTGGGAAAATTATTAGGAAAAAACAACAATACTTAAAGCGGTAGAAGTTATAGTACTATTTCGGAAATCACCACATTTCCTCATCAGACTTCATTCTTCTTGGCTTCTGCGGGAGTCGAACCCGCAACAACATGCCGAGTACTTAAGCCGGTGTGTAAGCTGTTGTTATTTTTCCTGCTTTCCCTTCACAACTTACTCCAATCAAGTGCGGCTGTTCTGCCGCTATTTATTCTTAACTGTGTAGTTGTTGTTTTGCACAATTTCTATTTGTTAGAATTTGTTTGTATAAGGCTGGCTCATCCTTTTATACATTTCATTTGTTATTGTTTGGCCATAAAACTATTTTATTTTTTAATAATTTTTGAGCTTTAAGGCCGATCGGTTTATTGCGAAAATTATTAGGGAAAAACAACAATACTCCAAGCGGTAGAAGTTATAGTACTATTTCGGAAATCAGCATATTTCCTCATCAGACTTCTTTCTTCTTGGCTTCTGCGGGAGTCGAACCCGCAACAACATGCGCAGTACTTAAGCCCGTGTGTAAGCTGTTGTTTTATTTATTTATTTATTTATTTATTTATTTGCAAGAGTAACAACTAATTAATAATTATTGCACTTATATAATTAAAGCACTAGCTACCAGGACCTTCGGCTTTTTGCTAAGATAGGAATAGTTATTTGGTAGAAATGTTCGAATACCAATACATATTGGCAAATGCATTTATCTATGGCATGGTTTCATGATCTTTCGCTTAGCCAAGAGCCTCAACATCGTTTCCATGCCAGCGCTGCTAGCAATTTAGACGTACCCACTGTGGGTAGCACCAAGGTCTGTGTTCATCACCAACTTATTAAAGTATCCAAAAGCCTCTACCAGCCCCATTAAATACAGACAACTCTACTGTAAATCTATTGAACCTCTGAGGGGTAATTGTGATTTTATATTTACAGACCGATTGAAGTCTGACACCAGCACTACGTTTGCAGTAACAGTCGAGCTTGGTGCCACAATTGCCGTCGGTACTATGCCTGAGTATTGCTCGATATTTACAGCTGAAGCAGCTGCATTATTTGAAGCGGTACGGTTCGTCTCCCTCAGTGGAAAGAAATACGTTATATGCAGTGATAGTAAATCCACATTCGAATCCCTTGTTAATTACACCAACAACACGCCACTGGTGGGGAAAACTCGGGAAATTCTTTTAAAACATAAGGATTTCATTAAAATCATGTGGATACCAGGAAATCACCACATTTCCTCATCAGACTTCATTCTTCTTGGCTTCTGCGGGAGTCGAACCCGCAACAACATGCCGAGTACTTAAGCCGGTGTGTAAGCTGTTGTTATTTTCCTGCTTTCCCTTCACAACTTCCTCCAATCAAGTGCGGCTGTTCTGCCGCTATTTATTCTTAACTGTGAAGTTGTTGTTTTGTACAATTTCTATTTGTTAGAATTTGTTTGTATAAGGCTGGCTCATCCTTTTATACATTTTATTTGTTATTGTTTGGTCATATAACTATTTTATTTTTAATAATTTTTGAGGCCGATCGGTTTATTGGGAAAATTATTAGGAAAAAAAAACAAAACTCAAAGCGGTATAAGTTATAGTACTATTTCGGAAATCACCATATTTCCTCATCCGACATCTTTCTTCTTGGCTTCTGCGGGAGTCGAACCCGCAACAACATGCGCCGAGTACTTAAGCCGGTGTGTAAGCTGTTGTTATTTTTCCTGCTTTCCCTTCACAACTTACTCCAATCAAGTGCGGCTGTTCTGCCGCTATTTCTATTTGACTGTGTAGTTGTTGTTTTGTACAATTTCTATTTGTTAGAATTTGTTTGTATAAGGCTGGCTCATCCTTTTATACATTTCATTTTTTATTGTTTGGCCATAAACAACAATACTCCAAGCGGTAGAAGTTATAGTACTATTTCGGAAATCACCACATTTCCTCATCAGACTTCATTCTTCTTGGCTTCTGCGGGAGTCGAATCCGCAACAACATGCGCAGTACTTAAGCCGGTGTGTAAGCTGTTCTTATTTTTCCTGCTTTCCCTTCACAACTTACTACAATCAAGTGCGGCTGTTCTGCCGCTAGTTCTTTTTGACTGTGTAGTTTTTGTTTTGTACAATTTCTATTTGTTAGAATTTGTTTGTATAAGGCTGGCTCATCCTGTTATACATTTTATTTGTTATTGTTTGGTCATATAACTATTTTATTTTTAATAATTTTTGAGCTTTAAGGCCGATCGGTTTATTGGGAAAATTATTAGGAAAAAACAACAATACTTAAAGCGGTAGAAGTTATAGTACTATTTCGGAAATCACCACATTTCCTCATCAGACTTCATTCTTCTTGGCTTCTGCGGGAGTCGAACCCGCAACAACATGCCGAGTACTTAAGCCGGTGTGTAAGCTGTTGTTATTTTTCCTGCTTTCCCTTCACAACTTACTCCAATCAAGTGCGGCTGTTCTGCCGCTATTTATTCTTAACTGTGTAGTTGTTGTTTTGCACAATTTCTATTTGTTAGAATTTGTTTGTATAAGGCTGGCTCATCCTTTTATACATTTCATTTGTTATTGTTTGGCCATAAAACTATTTTATTTTTTAATAATTTTTGAGCTTTAAGGCCGATCGGTTTATTGCGAAAATTATTAGGGAAAAACAACAATACTCCAAGCGGTAGAAGTTATAGTACTATTTCGGAAATCAGCATATTTCCTCATCAGACTTCTTTCTTCTTGGCTTCTGCGGGAGTCGAACCCGCAACAACATGCGCAGTACTTAAGCCCGTGTGTAAGCTGTTGTTTTATTTATTTATTTATTTATTTATTTATTTGCAAGAGTAACAACTAATTAATAATTATTGCACTTATATAATTAAAGCACTAGCTACCAGGACCTTCGGCTTTTTGCTAAGATAGGAATAGTTATTTGGTAGAAATGTTCGAATACCAATACATATTGGCAAATGCATTTATCTATGGCATGGTTTCATGATCTTTCGCTTAGCCAAGAGCCTCAACATCGTTTCCATGCCAGCGCTGCTAGCAATTCAGACGTACCCACTGTGGGTAGCACCAAGGTCTGTGTTCATCACCAACTTATTAAAGTATCCAAAAGCCTCTACCAGCCCCATTAAATACAGACAACTCTACTGTAAATCTCCCTCAGTGGAAAGAAATACGTTATATGCAGTGATAGTAAATCCACATTCGAATCCCTTGTTAATTACACCAACAACACGCCACTGGTGGGGAAAACTCGGGAAATTCTTTTAAAACATAAGGATTTCATTAAAATCATGTGGATACCAGGTCATGCCGGTATTCAGGGAAACGAGAGAGCTGACGAACGTGCCAAAGAAGCCAGCAAACAACCATTACATATTTTCGAACATTTCATTGATAAAAATATTAAGAAACTCAAAAAATATATTCAAGAAAAATTCGCAAGAGATTGGTTTGACTACCATCACAGTTACAAAAACTACAACTCTACGGGAAAAACGCCTACATATCCAACTTCTGCGGGAGTCGAACCCGCAACAACTTGCGCAATACCTAAGCCGGCAACTAAACGCATCCAGTTATGCTTACGCTGTGTGAGCTGTTGTTATTTTTCCTGCTTTCCCTTCACAACTTACTCCAATCAAGTGCGGCTATTCTGCTGCTATTTCTATTTGACTGTGTAGTTGTTGTTTTGTACAATTTCTGTTTGTTAGAATATCTTTGTATAAGGCTGGCTCATCCTGTTATACATTTTATTTGTTATTGTTTGGTCATATAACTATTTTATTTTTAATAATTTTTGAGCTTTAAGGCCGATCGGTTTATTGGGAAAATTATTAGGAAAAAACAACAATACTCAAAGCGGTAGAAGTTATAGTACTATTTCGGAAATCACCACATTTCCTCATCAGACTTCATTCTTCTTGGCTTCTGCGGGAGTCGAATCCGCAACAACATGCGCAATACTTAGGCCGGTGTGTAAGCTGTTCTTATTTTTCCTCCTTTCCCTTCACAACTTACTACAATGAAGTGCGGCTGTTCTGCCGCTAATTCTTTTTGACTGTGTAGTTTTTGTTTTGTACAATTTCTATTTGTTAGAATTTGTTTGTAAAAGGCTGGCTCATCCTGTTATACATTTTATTTGTTATTGTTTGGTCATATAACTATTTTATTTTTAATAATTTTTGAGCTTTAAGGCCGATCGGTTTATTGGGAAAATTATTAGGAAAAAACAACAATACTTAATGCGGTAGAAGTTATAGTACTATTTCGGAAATCACCACATTTCCTCGTCAGACTTCATTCTTCTTAGCTTCTGCGGGAGTCGAATCCGCAACAACATGCGCAGTACTTAAGCCGGTGTGTAAGCTGTTCTTATTTTTCCTGCTTTCCCTTCACAACTTACTCCAATCAAGTGCGGCTGTTCTGCCGCTAATTCTTTTTGACTGTGTAGTTTTTGTTTTGTACAATTTCTATTTGTTAGAATTTGTTTGTGTAAGGCTGGCTCATCCTGTTATACCTTTTATTTGTTATTGTTTGGTCATATAACTATTTTATTTTTAATAATTTTTGAGCTTTAAGGCCGATCGGTTTATTGGGAAAATTATTAGGAAAAAACAACAATACTTAATGCGGTAGAAGTTATAGTACTATTTCGGAAATCACCACATTTCCTCATCAGACTTCATTATTCTTGGTTTATGCGGGAGTCGAACCCGCAACAACATGCCGAGTACTTAAGCCGGTGTGTAAGCTGTTGTTATTTTTCCTGCTTTCCCGTCACAACATACTCCAATCAAGTGCGGATGTTCTGCAGCTATTTCTACTTGACTGCGTAGTTGTTGTTTTGTACAATTTCTGTTTGTAAGAATTTGTTTGTATAAGGCTGGCTCATCCTTTTATACATGTTATTTGTTATTGTTTGGCCGTAGAAGTATTTTATTTTTAACAATTTTTGAGCTTTAAGGCCGATCGGTTTATTGGGAAAATTATTAAAAAAAAACAACAATACTCAAAGCGGTAGAATTTGTAGTACTATTTCGGAAATCACCACATTTCCTCATCAGACTGCATTCTACTTGGCTTCTGCGGGAGTCGAAACCGGAACAACATGCGCAATACTTAAGCTGGCAACTAAATGCATCCAGTTAAGCTTACGCTGTGTGAGCTGTTGTTATTTTTCCTGCTTTCCCTTCACAACTTACTTCAATCAAGTGCGGCTGTTCTGCCGCTAGTTCTACTTGATTGTGTAGTTGTTGTTTTGCACATATTCTATTTGTACGAATTTGTTTGTATCAGGCTGGCTCATCCTTTTATACATTTTATGTGCTATTGTTTGGCCATATAAGTATTTTATTTTTAATATGTTTTGAGCTTTAAGGTCGATCAGCTTATTGGGAAGATTATTTAGAAAAAACAAGAATACTCAAAGCGGTAGAAGTTATAGTACTATTTCGGAAATTACCACATTTTTTCATCAGACTTCTTTCTATTTGGCTTCTGCGGGAGTCGAACCCGCAACAACATGCGCAATATCAAAGCCGGCATTTAAGCGCATCCAGTTAAGCTTACGCTGTGTGAGCTGTTGTTACCCGCAACAACATGCGCAATATCAAAGCCGGCAACTAAGCGCATCCAGTTAAGCTTACGCTGTGTGGGCTGTTGTTATTTTTCCTGCTTTCCCTTCACAACTTACTCCAATCAAGTGCGGCTGTTCTGCCGCTATTTCTATTTGACTGTGTAGTTGTTTTGTACAATTTCTAGTGGTTATAATTTGTTTGTATAAGGCTGACTCATCCTGTTATACATTTTATTTGTTATTGTTTGGTCATATAACTATTTTATTTTTAATAATTTTTGAGCTTTAAGGCCGATCGGTTTATTTGGGCAATTATTAGGAAAAAACAACAATACTCAAAGCGGTAGAAGTTATAGTACTATTTCGGAAATCACCTCATTTCCTCATCAGACTTCTTTCTTCTTGGCTTCTCTGGAAGTCGAACCCGGAACAACATCCGCAATACTTAAGCCAGTGAGTAAGCTTGTGTTATTTTTCCAGCTTTCCCTTCACAACTTACTTCAATCAAGTGCGGCTGTTCTGCCGCTAGTTCTACTTGATTGTGTAGTTGTTGTTTTGCACATATTCTATTTGTACGAATTTGTTTGTATCAGGCTGGCTCATCCTTTTATACATTTTATGTGCTATTGTTTGGCCATATAACTATTTTATTTTTAATAATGTTTGAGCTTTTAGGCCGATCGGTTTATAAGGAAAATTATTAGAAAAAAACAACAATACTCAAAGCGATATAAGTTATAGTACTATTTCGGAAATAACCACTATTCCTCATCAGACTTCTTTCTACTTGGCTTCTGCGGGAGTCGAACCCGTAACAACATGCGCAATTCTTAAGCCGGCAACTAAACGCATCCAGTTAAGCTTACGCTGTGTAAGCTGTTGTTATTTTTCCTGCTTTCCCTTCACAACTTACTGCAATCAAGTGCGGCTGTTCTGCCGCTGTTTCTACTTGACTGTGTAATTGTGGTTTGTACAATTTCTATTTGTAAGAATTTGTTCGTATAAGGCTGGCTCATCCTTTTAAACATTTTATTTGTTATTGTTTGGCCGTAGAAGTATTTTATTTTTAACAATTTTTGAGCTTTAAGGCCGAACGGTTTATTGGCAAAATTATTAGAAAAAAACAACAATACTCAAAGCGGTAGAAGTTATAGTACTATTTCGGAAATCACCACATTTTCCTCATCAGACTTCTTTCTACTTGGCTTCTGCGGAAGTCGAACCCGCAACAACATGCGAAATACTTAAGCTGGCATCTAAGCGCATCCAGTAAGCTTACGCTGTGTGAGCTGTTGTTATATTTCCTGCTTTCCCTTCACAACTTACTCCAATCAAGTGCGGCTGTTCTGCCGCTATTTCTATTTGACTGTGTAGTTGTTGTTTTGTACAATTTCTATTTGTTAGAATTTGTTTGTATAAGGCTGGCTCATCCTGTTTTACATTTTATTTGTTATTGTTGGGTCATATAACTATTTTATTTTTTATAATTTTTGAGCTTTAAGGCCGATCGGTTTATTGGGAAAATTATTAGCAAAAACAACAATACTCAAAGCGTTAGAAGTTATAGTACTATTTCGGAAATCACCACATTTCCTCATCAGACTTCATTCTTCTTGGCTTCTGCGGGAGTCGAACCCACAACAACATGCGCAGTACTTAAGCCGGTGTGTAAGCTGTTGTTATTTTTCCTGCTTTCCCTTCACAACTTACTCCAATCAAGTGCGGCTGTTCTGCCTCTATTTCTACTTGACTGTGTAGTTGTTGTTTTGTACAATTTCTATTTGTTAGAATTTGTTTGTATAAGGCTGGCTCATCCTTTTATACATTTCATTTGTTCTTGTTTGGCCATATAACTATTTTATTTTTTAATAATTTTTGAGCTTTAAGGCCGATCGGTTTATGGGAAAAATTATTAGGAAAAAACAACAATATTCAAAGCGGTAGAAGTTGTAGTACTACTTCGGAAATCCCCACATTTCCTCATCAGACTCCTTTCTTCTTGGCTTCTGCGGGAGTCGAACCCGCAACAACATGCGCAGTACTTAAGCCGGTGTGTAAGCTGTTGTTATTTGTCCTGCTTTCCCTTCACAACTTACTCCAATCAAGTGCGGCTGTTCTGCCTCTATTTCTACTTGACTGTGTAGTCGTTGTTTTGTACAATTTCTATTTGTTAGAATTTGTTTGTATAACACTATTTTATTTTTTAATAATTTTTGAGCTTTAAGGCCGATCCGTTTATGGGAAAAATTATTAGGAAAAAACAACAATATTCAAAGCGGTAGAAGTTGTAGTACTACTTCGGAAATCCCCACATTCCCTCATCAGACTCCTTTCTTCTTGGCTTCTGCGGGAGTCGAACCCGCAACAACATGCGCAGTACTTAAGCCGGTGTGTAAGCTGTTGTTATTTTTCCTGCTTTCCCTTCACAACTTACTCCAATCAAGTGCGGCTGTTCTGCCTCTATTTCAACTTGACTGTGTAGTCGTTTTTTGTACGATTTCTATTTGTTAGAATTTGTTTGTATAAGACTATTTTATTTTTAAGAATTTTTGAGCTTTAAGGCCGATCGGTTTATGGGAAAAGCTATTAGGAAAAAACAACAATACTCAAAGCGGTAGAAGTTATAGTACTATTTCGGAAATCACCACATTTCCTCATCAGACTTCATTCTTCTTGGCTTCTGCGGGAGTCGAACCCACAACAACATGCGCAGTACTTAAGCCGGTGTGTAAGCTGTTGTTATTTTTCCTGCTTTCCCTTCACAACGTACTCCAATCAAGTGCGGCTGTTCTGCCTCTATTTCTACTTGACTGTGTAGTTGTTGTTTTGTACAATTTTTATTTGTTAGAATTTGTTTGTATAAGGCTGGCTCATCCTTTTATACATTTCATTAGTTCTTGTTTGGCCATATAACTATTTTATTTTTTAATAATTTTTGAGCTTTAAGGCCGATCGGTTTATTGGGAAAATTATTAGGAAAAAACAACAATACTCAAAGCGGTAGAAGTTATAGTACTATTTCCGAAATCACCATATTTCCTCATCATACTTCTTTTTTCTTGGCTTCTGCGGGAGTCGAGCCCACAAAAACATGCGCAGTACTTAAGCCGGTGTGTAAGCTGTTGTTATTTTTCCTGCTTTCCCTTCACAACTTACTCCAATCAAGTGCGGCTGTTCTGCCAATATTTCTACTTGACTGTGTAGTTGTTGTTTTGTACAATTTCTATTTGTTAGAATTTGTGTGTATAAGACTATTTTATTTTTAATAATTTTTGAGCTCTAATGCCGGTCGGTTTATTGGGAAAATTATTATGAAAAAACAACAATACTCAAAGCGGTAGAAGTTTTAGTACTATTTAGGAAATCACCACATTTCCTCATCAGACTTCTTTCTTCTTGGCTACTGCGGGAGTCGAACCCGCAACAACATGCGCAGTACTTAAGCCGGTGTGTAAGCTGTTGTTATATTTCCTGCTTTCCCTTCACAACTTACTCCAATCAAGTGCGGCTGTTCTGCCGCTATTTTTATTTGACTGTGTAGTTGTTGTTTTGTACAATTTCTATTTGTTAGAATTTGTTTGTATAAGGCTGGCTCATCCTTTTAAACATTTTATTTGTTATTGTTTGGCCGTAGAAGTATTTTATTTTTAACAGTTTTTGAGCTTTAAGGCCGATCGGTTTATAAGGAAAGTTATTAGAAAAAAACAACAATACTCAAAGCGATAGAAGTTATAGTACTATTTCGGAAATAACCACATTTCCTCATCAGACTTCTTTCTACTTGGCTTCTGCGGGAGTCGAACCCGTAACAACATGCGCAATTCTTAAGCCGGCAACTAAACGCATCCAGTTAAGCTTACGCTGTGTGAGCTGTTGTTATTTTTCCTGCTTTCCCTTCACAACTTACTGCAATTAAGTGCGGCTGTTCTGCCGCTGTTTCTACTTGACTGTGTAATTGTTGTTTTGTACAATTTCTATTTGTTAGAATTTGTTTGTAAAAGGCTGGCTCATCCTGTTCTACATTTTATTTGTTATTGTTGGGTCATATAACTATTTTATTTTTTATAATTTTTGAGCTTTAAGGCCGATCGGTTTATTGGGAAAATTATTAGCAAAAACAACAATACTCAAAGCGGTAGAAGTTATAGTACTATTTCGTAAATCACCACATTTCCTCATCAGACTTCATTCTTCTTGGCTTCTGCGGGAGTCGAACCCACAACAACATGCGCAGTGCTTAAGCCGGTGTGTAAGCTGTTGTTATTTTTCCTGCTTTCCCTTCACAACTTACTCCAATCAAGTGCGGCTGTCCTGCCTCTATTTCTACTTGACTGTGTAGTTGTTGTTTTGTACAATTTCTATTTGTTAGAATTTGTTTGTATAAGGCTGGCTCATCCTTTTATACATTTCATTTGTTCTTGTTTGGCCATATAACTATTTTATTTTTTAATAATTTTTGAGCTTTAAGGCCGATCGGTTTATGGGAAAAATTATTAGGAAAAAACAACAATATTCAAAGCGGTAGAAGTTGTAGTACTACTTCGGAAATCCCCACATTTCCTCATCAGACTCCTTTCTTCTTGGCTTCTGCGGGAGTCGAACCCGCAACAACATGCGCAGTACTTAAGCCGGTGTGTAAGCTGTTGTTATTTTTCCTGCTTTCCCTTCGCAACTTACTCCAATCAAGTGCGGCTATTCTGCCTCTATTTCTACTTGACTGTGTAGTTGTTGTTTTGTACAATTTCTATTTGTTAGAATTTGTTTGTATAAGGCTGGCTCATCCTTTTATACGTTTCATTTTTCATTGTTTGGCCATATAACTATTTTATTTTTAACAATTTTTGAGCTTTTAGGCCGATCGGTTTATAAGGAAAGTTATTAGAAAAAAACAACAATACTCAAAGCGATAGAAGTTATAGTACTATTTCGGAAATAACCACATTTCCTCATCAGACTTCTTTCTACTTGGCTTCTGCGGGAGTCGAACCCGTAACAACATGCGCAATTCTTAAGCCGGCAACTAAACGCATCCAGTTAAGCTTACGCTGTGTGAGCTGTTGTTATTTTTCCTGCTTTCCCTTCACAACTTACTGCAATCAAGTGCGGCTGTTCTGCCGCTGTTTCTACTTGACTGTGTAATTGTTGGTTTGTACAATTTCTATTTGTAAGAATTTGCTTGTATAAGGCTGGCTCATCCCTTTAAACATTTTATTTGTTATTGTTTGGCCGTAGAAGTATTTTATTTTTAACAATTTTTGAGCTTTAAGGCCGAACGGTTTATTGGCAAAATTATTAGAAAAAAACAACAATACTCAAAGCGGTAGAAGTTATAGTACTATTTCGGAAATCACCACATTTTCCTCATCAGACTTCTTTCTACTTGGCTTCTGCGGAAGTCGAACCCGCAACAACATGCGAAATACTTAAGCTGGCATCTAAGCGCATCCAGTAAGCTTACGCTGTGTGAGCTGTTGTTATATTTCCTGCTTTCCCTTCACAACTTACTCCAATCAAGTGCGGCTGTTCTGCCGCTATTTCTATTTGACTGTGTAGTTGTTGTTTTGTACAATTTATATTTGTTAGAATTTGTTTGTATAAGGCTGGCTCATCCTGTTTTACATTTTATTTGTTATTGTTGGGTCATATAACTATTTTATTTTTTATAATTTTTGAGCTTTAAGGCCGATCTTATTATTGGGAAAATTATTAGCAAAAACAACAATACTCAAAGCGTTAGAAGTTATAGTACTATTTCGGAAATCACCACATTTCCTCATTAGACTTCATTCTTCTTGGCTTCTGCGGGAGTCGAACCCACAACAACATGCGCAGTACTTAAGCCGGTGTGTAAGCTGTTGTTATTTTTCCTGCTTTCCCTTCACAACTTACTCCAATCAAGTGCGGCTGTTCTGCCTCTATTTCTACTTGACTGTGTAGTTGTTGTTTTGTACAATTTCTATTTGTTAGAATTTGTTTGTATAAGGCTGGCTCATCCTTTTATACATTTCATTTGTTCTTGTTTGGCCATATAACTATTTTATTTTTTAATAATTTTTGAGCTTTAAGGCCGATCGGTTTATGGGAAAAATTATTAGGAAAAAACAACAATATTCAAAGCGGTAGAAGTTGTAGTACTACTTCGGAAATCCCCACATTTCCTCATCAGACTCCTTTCTTCTTGGCTTCTGCGGGAGTCGAACCCGCAACAACATGCGCAGTACTTAAGCCGGTGTGTAAGCTGTTGTTATTTTTCCTGCTTTCCCTTCACAACTTACTCCAATCAAGTGCGGCTGTTCTGCCTCTATTTCTACTTGACTGTGTAGTCGTTGTTTTGTACAATTTCCATTTGTTAGAATTTGTTTGTATAAGACTATTTTATTTTTTAATAATTTTTGAGCTTTAAGGCCGATCGGTTTATGGGAAAAATTATTAGGAAAAAACAACAATATTCAAAGCGGTAGAAGTTGTAGTACTACTTCGGAAATCCCCACATTTCCTCATCAGACTCCTTTCTTCTTGGCTTCTGCGGGAGTCGAACCCGCAACAACATGCGCAGTACTTAAGCCGGTGTGTAAGCTGTTGTTATTTTTCCTGCTTTCCCTTCACAACTTACTCCAATCAAGTGCGGCTGTTCTGCCTCTATTTCTACTTGACTGTGTAGTCGTTGTTTTGTACAATTTCTATTTGTTAGAATTTGTTTGTATAAGACTATTTTATTTTTAAGAATTTTTGAGCTTTAAGGCCGATCGGTTTATGGGAAAAGTTATTAGGAAAAAACAACAATACTCAAAGCGGTAGAAGTTATAGTACTATTTCGGAAATCACCACATTTCCTCATCAGACTTCATTCTTCTTGGCTTCTGCGGGAGTCGAACCCACAACAACATGCGCAGTACTTAAGCCGGTGTGTAAGCTGTTGTTATTTTTCCTGCTTTCCCTTCACAACTTACTCCAATCAAGTGCGGCTGTTCTGCCTCTATTTCTACTTGACTGTGTAGTTGTTGCTTTGTACAATTTCTATTTGTTAGAATTTGTTTGTATAAGACTATTTTATTTTTAAGAATTTTTGAGCTTTAAGGCCGATCGGTTTATGGGAAAAGTTATTAGGAAAAAACAACAATACTCAAAGCGGTAGAAGTTATAGTACTATTTCGGAAATCACCACATTTCCTCATCAGACTTCATTCTTCTTGGCTTCTGCGGGAGTCGAACCCACAACAACATGCGCAGTACTTAAGCCGGTGTGTAAGCTGTTGTTATTTTTCCTGCTTTCCCTTCACAACTTACTCCAATCAAGTGCGGCTGTTCTGCCGCTATTTTTATTTGACTGTGTAGTTGTTGTTTTGTACAATTTCTATTTGTTAGAATTTGTTTGTATAAGGCTGGCTCATCCTTTTAAACATTTTATTTGTTATTGTTTGGCCGTAGAAGTATTTTATTTTTAACAATTTTTGAGCTTTAAGGCCGATCGGTTTATAAGGAAAGTTATTAGAAAAAAACAACAATACTCAAAGCGATAGAAGTTATAGTACTATTTCGGAAATAACCACATTTCCTCATCAGACTTCTTTCTACTTGGCTTTTGCGGGAGTCGAACCCGTAACAACATGCGCAATTCTTAAGCCGGCAACTAAACGCATCCAGTTAAGCTTACGCTGTGTGAGCTGTTGTTATTTTTCCTGCTTTCCCTTCACAACTTACTGCAATTAAGTGCGGCTGTTCTGCCGCTGTTTCTACTTGACTGTGTAATTGTTGTTTTGTACAATTTCTATTTGTAAGAATTTGCTTGTATAAGGCTGGCTCATCCCTTTAAACATTTTATTTGTTATTGTTTGGCCGTAGAAGTATTTTATTTTTAACAATTTTTGAGCTTTAAGGCCGATCGGTTTATGGGAAAAATTATTAGGAAAAAACAACAATACTCAAAGCGGTAGAAGTTATAGTACTATTCCGTTAATCACCACATTTCCTCATCAGACTTCATTCTTCTTGGCTTCTGCGGGAGTCGAACCCACAACAACATGCGCAGTACTTAAGCCGGTGTGTAAGCTGTTGTTATTTTTCCTGCTTTCCCTTCACAACTTACTCCAATCAAGTGCGGCTGTCCTGCCTCTATTTCTACTTGACTGTGTAGTTGTTGTTTTGTACAATTTCTATTTGTTAGAATTTGTTTGTATAAGGCTGGCTCATCCTTTTATACATTTCATTTGTTCTTGTTTGGCCATATAACTATTTTATTTTTTAATAATTTTTGAGCTTTAAGGCCGATCGGTTTATGGGAAAAATTATTAGGAAAAAACAACAATATTCAAAGCGGTAGAAGTTGTAGTACTACTTCGGAAATCCCCACATTTCCTCATCAGACTCCTTTCTTCTTGGCTTCTGCGGGAGTCGAACCCGCAACAACATGCGCAGTACTTAAGCCGGTGTGTAAGCTGTTGTTATTTTTCCTGCTTTCCCTTCACAACTTACTCCAATCAAGTGCGGCTATTCTGCCTCTATTTCTACTTGACTGTGTAGTTGTTGTTTTGTACAATTTCTATTTGTTAGAATTTGTTTGTATAAGGCTGGCTCATCCTTTTATACGTTTCATTTTTCATTGTTTGGCCATATAACTATTTTATTTTTAACAATTTTTGAGCTTTTAGGCCGATCGGTTTATAAGGAAAGTTATTAGAAAAAAACAACAATACTCAAAGCGATAGAAGTTATAGTACTATTTCGGAAATAACCACATTTCCTCATCAGACTTCTTTCTACTTGGCTTCTGCGGGAGTCGAACCCGTAACAACATGCGCAATTCTTAAGCCGGCAACTAAACGCATCCAGTTAAGCTTACGCTGTGTGAGCTGTTGTTATTTTTCCTGCTTTCCCTTCACAACTTACTGCAATCAAGTGCGGCTGTTCTGCCGCTGTTTCTACTTGACTGTGTAATTGTTGGTTTGTACAATTTCTATTTGTAAGAATTTGCTTGTATAAGGCTGGCTCATCCCTTTAAACATTTTATTTGTTATTGTTTGGCCGTAGAAGTATTTTATTTTTAACAATTTTTGAGCTTTAAGGCCGAACGGTTTATTGGGAAAATTATTAGCAAAAACAACAATACTCAAAGCGTTAGAAGTTATAGTACTATTTCGGAAATCACCACATTTCCTCATTAGACTTCATTCTTCTTGGCTTCTGCGGGAGTCGAACCCACAACAACATGCGCAGTACTTAAGCCGGTGTGTAAGCTGTTGTTATTTTTCCTGCTTTCCCTTCACAACTTACTCCAATCAAGTGCGGCTGTTCTGCCTCTATTTCTACTTGACTGTGTAGTTGTTGTTTTGTACAATTTCTATTTGTTAGAATTTGTTTGTATAAGGCTGGCTCATCCTTTTATACGTTTCATTTTTCATTGTTTGGCCATATAACTATTTTATTTTTAACAATTTTTGAGCTTTTAGGCCGATCGGTTTATAAGGAAAGTTATTAGAAAAAAACAACAATACTCAAAGCGATAGAAGTTATAGTACTATTTCGGAAATAACCACATTTCCTCATCAGACTTCTTTCTACTTGGCTTCTGCGGGAGTCGAACCCACAACAACATGCGCAGTACTTAAGCCGGTGTGTAAGCTGTTGTTATTTTTCCTGCTTTCCCTTCACAACTTACTCCAATCAAGTGCGGCTGTCCTGCCTCTATTTCTACTTGACTGTGTAGTTGTTGTTTTGTACAATTTCTATTTGTTAGAATTTGTTTGTATAAGGCTGGCTCATCCTTTTATACATTTCATTTGTTCTTGTTTGGCCATATAACTATTTTATTTTTTAATAATTTTTGAGCTTTAAGGCCGATCGGTTTATGGGAAAAATTATTAGGAAAAAACAACAATATTCAAAGCGGTAGAAGTTGTAGTACTACTTCGGAAATCCCCACATTTCCTCATCAGACTCCTTTCTTCTTGGCTTCTGCGGGAGTCGAACCCGCAACAACATGCGCAGTACTTAAGCCGGTGTGTAAGCTGTTGTTATTTTTCCTGCTTTCCCTTCGCAACTTACTCCAATCAAGTGCGGCTATTCTGCCTCTATTTCTACTTGACTGTGTAGTTGTTGTTTTGTACAATTTCTATTTGTTAGAATTTGTTTGTATAAGGCTGGCTCATCCTTTTATACGTTTCATTTTTCATTGTTTGGCCATATAACTATTTTATTTTTAACAATTTTTGAGCTTTTAGGCCGATCGGTTTATAAGGAAAGTTATTAGAAAAAAACAACAATACTCAAAGCGATAGAAGTTATAGTACTATTTCGGAAATAACCACATTTCCTCATCAGACTTCTTTCTACTTGGCTTCTGCGGGAGTCGAACCCGTAACAACATGCGCAATTCTTAAGCCGGCAACTAAACGCATCCAGTTAAGCTTACGCTGTGTGAGCTGTTGTTATTTTTCCTGCTTTCCCTTCACAACTTACTGCAATCAAGTGCGGCTGTTCTGCCGCTGTTTCTACTTGACTGTGTAATTGTTGGTTTGTACAATTTCTATTTGTAAGAATTTGCTTGTATAAGGCTGGCTCATCCCTTTAAACATTTTATTTGTTATTGTTTGGCCGTAGAAGTATTTTATTTTTAACAATTTTTGAGCTTTAAGGCCGAACGGTTTATTGGCAAAATTATTAGAAAAAAACAACAATACTCAAAGCGGTAGAAGTTATAGTACTATTTCGGAAATCACCACATTTTCCTCATCAGACTTCTTTCTACTTGGCTTCTGCGGAAGTCGAACCCGCAACAACATGCGAAATACTTAAGCTGGCATCTAAGCGCATCCAGTAAGCTTACGCTGTGTGAGCTGTTGTTATATTTCCTGCTTTCCCTTCACAACTTACTCCAATCAAGTGCGGCTGTTCTGCCGCTATTTCTATTTGACTGTGTAGTTGTTGTTTTGTACAATTTCTATTTGTTAGAATTTGTTTGTATAAGGCTGGCTCATCCTGTTTTACATTTTATTTGTTATTGTTGGGTCATATAACTATTTTATTTTTTATAATTTTTGAGCTTTAAGGCCGATCGGTTTATTGGGAAAATTATTAGCAAAAACAACAATACTCAAAGCGTTAGAAGTTATAGTACTATTTCGGAAATCACCACATTTCCTCATTAGACTTCATTCTTCTTGGCTTCTGCGGGAGTCGAACCCACAACAACATGCGCAGTACTTAAGCCGGTGTGTAAGCTGTTGTTATTTTTCCTGCTTTCCCTTCACAACTTACTCCAATCAAGTGCGGCTGTTCTGCCTCTATTTCTACTTGACTGTGTAGTTGTTGTTTTGTACAATTTCTATTTGTTAGAATTTGTTTGTATAAGGCTGGCTCATCCTTTTATACATTTCATTTGTTCTTGTTTGGCCATATAACTATTTTATTTTTTAATAATTTTTGAGCTTTAAGGCCGATCGGTTTATGGGAAAAATTATTAGGAAAAAACAACAATATTCAAAGCGGTAGAAGTTGTAGTACTACTTCGGAAATCCCCACATTTCCTCATCAGACTCCTTTCTTCTTGGCTTCTGCGGGAGTCGAACCCGCAACAACATGCGCAGTACTTAAGCCGGTGTGTAAGCTGTTGTTATTTTTCCTGCTTTCCCTTCACAACTTACTCCAATCAAGTGCGGCTGTTCTGCCTCTATTTCTACTTGACTGTGTAGTCGTTGTTTTGTACAATTTCTATTTGTTAGAATTTGTTTGTATAAGACTATTTTATTTTTTAATAATTTTTGAGCTTTAAGGCCGATCGGTTTATGGGAAAAATTATTAGGAAAAAACAACAATATTCAAAGCGGTAGAAGTTGTAGTACTACTTCGGAAATCCCCACATTTCCTCATCAGACTCCTTTCTTCTTGGCTTCTGCGGGAGTCGAACCCGCAACAACATGCGCAGTACTTAAGCCGGTGTGTAAGCTGTTGTTATTTTTCCTGCTTTCCCTTCACAACTTACTCCAATCAAGTGCGGCTGTTCTGCCTCTATTTCTACTTGACTGTGTAGTCGTTGTTTTGTACAATTTCTATTTGTTAGAATTTGTTTGTATAAGACTATTTTATTTTTAAGAATTTTTGAGCTTTAAGGCCGATCGGTTTATGGGAAAAGTTATTAGGAAAAAACAACAATACTCAAAGCGGTAGAAGTTATAGTACTATTTCGGAAATCACCACATTTCCTCATCAGACTTCATTCTTCTTGGCTTCTGCGGGAGTCGAACCCACAACAACATGCGCAGTACTTAAGCCGGTGTGTAAGCTGTTGTTATTTTTCCTGCTTTCCCTTCACAACTTACTCCAATCAAGTGCGGCTGTTCTGCCTCTATTTCTACTTGACTGTGTAGTTGTTGCTTTGTACAATTTCTATTTGTTAGAATTTGTTTGTATAAGACTATTTTATTTTTAAGAATTTTTGAGCTTTAAGGCCGATCGGTTTATGGGAAAAGTTATTAGGAAAAAACAACAATACTCAAAGCGGTAGAAGTTATAGTACTATTTCGGAAATCACCACATTTCCTCATCAGACTTCATTCTTCTTGGCTTCTGCGGGAGTCGAACCCACAACAACATGCGCAGTACTTAAGCCGGTGTGTAAGCTGTTGTTATTTTTCCTGCTTTCCCTTCACAACTTACTCCAATCAAGTGCGGCTGTTCTGCCGCTATTTTTATTTGACTGTGTATTTGTTGTTTTGTACAATTTCTATTTGTTAGAATTTGTTTGTATAAGGCTGGCTCATCCTTTTAAACATTTTATTTGTTATTGTTTGGCCGTAGAAGTATTTTATTTTTAACAATTTTTGAGCTTTAAGGCCGATCGGTTTATAAGGAAAGTTATTAGAAAAAAACAACAATACTCAAAGCGATAGAAGTTATAGTACTATTTCGGAAATAACCACATTTCCTCATCAGACTTCTTTCTACTTGGCTTCTGCGGGAGTCGAACCCGTAACAACATGCGCAATTCTTAAGCCGGCAACTAAACGCATCCAGTTAAGCTTACGCTGTGTGAGCTGTTGTTATTTTTCCTGCTTTCCCTTCACAACTTACTGCAATTAAGTGCGGCTGTTCTGCCGCTGTTTCTACTTGACTGTGTAATTGTTGGTTTGTACAATTTCTATTTGTAAGAATTTGCTTGTATAAGGCTGGCTCATCCCTTTAAACATTTTATTTGTTATTGTTTGGCCGTAGAAGTATTTTATTTTTAACAATTTTTGAGCTTTAAGGCCGATCGGTTTATGGGAAAAATTATTAGGAAAAAACAACAATACTCAAAGCGGTAGAAGTTATAGTACTATTTCGTAAATCACCACATTTCCTCATCAGACTTCATTCTTCTTGGCTTCTGCGGGAGTCGAACCCACAACAACATGCGCAGTACTTAAGCCGG
This sequence comes from Philophylla caesio, assembly GCA_963971545.1. Taxonomy (NCBI): domain Eukaryota; kingdom Metazoa; phylum Arthropoda; class Insecta; order Diptera; family Tephritidae; genus Philophylla; species Philophylla caesio. Next base: position 59,255,487 of record OZ020605.1, read on the forward strand.
TGTGTAAGCTGTTGTTATTTTTCCTGCTTTCCCTTCACAACTTACTCCAATCAAGTGCGGCTGTCCTGCCTCTATTTCTACTTGACTGTGTAGTTGTTGTTTTGTACAATTTCTATTTGTTAGAATTTGTTTGTATAAGGCTGGCTCATCCTTTTATACATTTCATTTGTTCTTGTTTGGCCATATAACTATTTTATTTTTTAATAATTTTTGAGCTTTAAGGCCGATCGGTTTATGGGAAAAATTATTAGGAAAAAACAACAATATTCAAAGCGGTAGAAGTTGTAGTACTACTTCGGAAATCCCCACATTTCCTCATCAGACTCCTTTCTTCTTGGCTTCTGCGGGAGTCGAACCCGCAACAACATGCGCAGTACTTAAGCCGGTGTGTAAGCTGTTGTTATTTTTCCTGCTTTCCCTTCGCAACTTACTCCAATCAAGTGCGGCTATTCTGCCTCTATTTCTACTTGACTGTGTAGTTGTTGTTTTGTACAATTTCTATTTGTTAGAATTTGTTTGTATAAGGCTGGCTCATCCTTTTATACGTTTCATTTTTCATTGTTTGGCCATATAACTATTTTATTTTTAACAATTTTTGAGCTTTTAGGCCGATCGGTTTATAAGGAAAGTTATTAGAAAAAAACAACAATACTCAAAGCGATAGAAGTTATAGTACTATTTCGGAAATAACCACATTTCCTCATCAGACTTCTTTCTACTTGGCTTCTGCGGAAGTCGAACCCGCAACAACATGCGAAATACTTAAGCTGGCATCTAAGCGCATCCAGTAAGCTTACGCTGTGTGAGCTGTTGTTATATTTCCTGCTTTCCCTTCACAACTTACTCCAATCAAGTGCGGCTGTTCTGCCGCTATTTCTATTTGACTGTGTAGTTGTTGTTTTGTACAATTTCTATTTGTTAGAATTTGTTTGTATAAGGCTGGCTCATCCTGTTTTACATTTTATTTGTTATTGTTGGGTCATATAACTATTTTATTTTTTATAATTTTTGAGCTTTAAGGCCGATCGGTTTATTGGGAAAATTATTAGCAAAAACAACAATACTCAAAGCGTTAGAAGTTATAGTACTATTTCGGAAATCACCACATTTCCTCATTAGACTTCATTCTTCTTGGCTTCTGCGGGAGTCGAACCCACAACAACATGCGCAGTACTTAAGCCGGTGTGTAAGCTGTTGTTATTTTTCCTGCTTTCCCTTCACAACTTACTCCAATCAAGTGCGGCTGTTCTGCCTCTATTTCTACTTGACTGTGTAGTTGTTGTTTTGTACAATTTCTATTTGTTAGAATTTGTTTGTATAAGGCTGGCTCATCCTTTTATACATTTCATTTGTTCTTGTTTGGCCATATAACTATTTTATTTTTTAATAATTTTTGAGCTTTAAGGCCGATCGGTTTATGGGAAAAATTATTAGGAAAAAACAACAATATTTAAAGCGGTAGAAGTTGTAGTACTGCTTCGGAAATCCCCACATTTCCTCATCAGACTCCTTTCTTCTTGGCTTCTGCGGGAGTCGAACCCGCAACAACATGCGCAGTACTTAAGCCGGTGTGTAAGCTGTTGTTATTTTTCCTGCTTTCCCTTCACAACTTACTCCAATCAAGTGCGGCTGTTCTGCCTCTATTTCTACTTGACTGTGTAGTCGTTGTTTTGTACAATTTCTATTTGTTAGAATTTGTTTGTATAAGACTATTTTATTTTTTAATAATTTTTGAGCTTTAAGGCCGATCGGTTTATGGGAAAAATTATTAGGAAAAAACAACAATATTCAAAGCGGTAGAAGTTGTAGTACTACTTCGGAAATCCCCACATTTCCTCATCAGACTCCTTTCTTCTTGGCTTCTGCGGGAGTCGAACCCGCAACAACATGCGCAGTACTTAAGCCGGTGTGTAAGCTGTTGTTATTTTTCCTGCTTTCCCTTCACAACTTACTCCAATCAAGTGCGGCTGTTCTGCCTCTATTTCTACTTGACTGTGTAGTCGTTGTTTTGTACAATTTCTATTTGTTAGAATTTGTTTGTATAAGACTATTTTATTTTTAAGAATTTTTGAGCTTTAAGGCCGATCGGTTTATGGGAAAAGTTATTAGGAAAAAACAACAATACTCAAAGCGGTAGAAGTTATAGTACTATTTCGGAAATCACCACATTTCCTCATCAGACTTCATTCTTCTTGGCTTCTGCGGGAGTCGAACCCACAACAACATGCGCAGTACTTAAGCCGGTGTGTAAGCTGTTGTTATTTTTCCTGCTTTCCCTTCACAACTTACTCCAATCAAGTGCGGCTGTTCTGCCTCTATTTCTACTTGACTGTGTAGTTGTTGTTTTGTACAATTTCTATTTGTTAGAATTTGTGTGTATAAGACTATTTTATTTTTAATAATTTTTGAGCTCTAAGGCCGGTCGGTTTATTGGGAAAATTATTATGAAAAAACAACAATACTCAAAGCGGTAGAAGTTATAGTACTATTTAGGAAATCACCACATTTCCTCATCAGACTTCTTTCTTCTTGGCTACTGCGGGAGTCGAACCCGCAACAACATGCGCAGTACTTAAGCCAGTGTGTAAGCTGTTGTTATATTTCCTGCTTTCCCTTCACAACTTACTCCAATCAAGTGCGGCTGTTCTGCCGCTATTTTTATTTGACTGTGTAGTTGTTGTTTTGTACAATTTCTATTTGTTAGAATTTGTTTGTATAAGGCTGGCTCATCCTTTTATACATTTCATTAGTTCTTGTTTGGCCATATAACTATTTTATTTTTTAATAATTTTTGAGCTTTAAGGCCGATCGGTTTATTGGGAAAATTATTAGGAAAAAACAACAATACTCAAAGCGGTAGAAGTTATAGTACTATTTCCGAAATCACCATATTTCCTCATCATACTTCTTTTTTCTTGGCTTCTGCGGGAGTCGAGCCCACAAAAACTTGCGCAGTACTTAAGCCGGTGTGTAAGCTGTTGTTATTTTTCCTGCTTTCCCTTCACAACTTACTCCAATCAAGTGCGGCTGTTCTGCCTCTATTTCTACTTGACTGTGTAGTTGTTGTTTTGTACAATTTCTATTTGTTAGAATTTGTGTGTATAAGACTATTTTATTTTTAATAATTTTTGAGCTCTAAGGCCGGTCGGTTTATTGGGAAAATTATTATGAAAAAACAACAATACTCAAAGCGGTAGAAGTTATAGTACTATTTAGGAAATCACCACATTTCCTCATCAGACTTCTTTCTTCTTGGCTACTGCGGGAGTCGAACCCGCAACAACATGCGCAGTACTTAAGCCAGTGTGTAAGCTGTTGTTATATTTCCTGCTTTCCCTTCACAACTTACTCCAATCAAGTGCGGCTGTTCTGCCGCTATTTTTATTTGACTGTGTAGTTGTTGTTTTGTACATTTTCTATTTGTTAGAATTTGTTTGTATAAGGCTGGCTCATCCTTTTAAACATTTTATTTGTTATTGTTTGGCCGTAGAAGTATTTTATTTTTAACAATTTTTGAGCTTTAAGGCCGATCGGTTTATAAGGAAAGTTATTAGAAAAAAACAACAATACTCAAAGCGATAGAAGTTATAGTACTATTTCGGAAATAACCACATTTCCTCATCAGACTTCTTTCTACTTGGCTTCTGCGGGAGTCGAACCCGTAACAACATGCGCAATTCTTAAGCCGGCAACTAAACGCATCCAGTTAAGCTTACGCTGTGTGAGCTGTTGTTATTTTTCCTGCTTTCCCTTCACAACTTACTGCAATCAAGTGCGGCTGTTCTGCCGCTGTTTCTACTTGACTGTGTAATTGTTGGTTTGTACAATTTCTATTTGTAAGAATTTGCTTGTATAAGGCTGGCTCATCCCTTTAAACATTTTATTTGTTATTGTTTGGCCGTAGAAGTATTTTATTTTTAACAATTTTTGAGCTTTAAGGCCGATCGGTTTATTGGGAAAATTATTAGCAAAAACAACAATACTCAAAGCGTTAGAAGTTATAGTACTATTTCGGAAATCACCACATTTCCTCATCAGACTTCATTCTTCTTGGCTTCTGCGGGAGTCGAACCCACAACAACATGCGCAGTACTTAAGCCGGTGTGTAAGCTGTTGTTATTTTTCCTGCTTTCCCTTCACAACTTACTCCAATCAAGTGCGGCTGTTCTGCCGCTATTTCTATTTGACTGTGTAGTTGTTGTTTTGTACAATTTCTATTTGTTAGAATTTGTTTGTAAAAGGCTGGCTCATCCTGTTCTACATTTTATTTGTTATTGTTGGGTCATATAACTATTTTATTTTTTATAATTTTTGAGCTTTAAGGCCGATCGGTTTATTGCTAAAATTATTAGCAAAAACAACAATACTCAAAGCGTTAGAAGTTATAGTACTATTTCGGAAATCACCACATTTCCTCATCAGACTTCATTCTTCTTGGCTTCTGCGGGAGTCGAACCCACAACAACATGCGCAGTACTTAAGCCGGTGTGTAAGCTGTTGTTATTTTTCCTGCTTTCCCTTCACAACTTACTCCAATCAAGTGCGGCTGTTCTGCCTCTATTTCTACTTGACTGTGTAGTTGTTGTTTTGTACAATTTCTATTTGTTAGAATTTGTTTGTATAAGGCTGGCTCATCCTTTTATACATTTCATTTGTTCTTGTTTGGCCATATAACTATTTTATTTTTTAATAATTTTTGAGCTTTAAGGCCGATCGGTTTATGGGAAAAATTATTAGGAAAAAACAACAATATTCAAAGCGGTAGAAGTTGTAGTACTACTTCGGAAATCCCGACATTTCCTCATCAGACTCCTTTCTTCTTGGCTTCTGCGGGAGTCGAACCCGCAACAACATGCGCAGTACTTAAGCCGGTGTGTAAGCTGTTGTTATTTTTCCTGCTTTCCCTTCACAACTTACTCCAATCAAGTGCGGCTGTTCTGCCTCTATTTCTACTTGACTGTGTAGTCGTTGTTTTGTACAATTTCTATTTGTTAGAATTTGTTTGTATAAGACTATTTTATTTTTTAATAATTTTTGAGCTTTAAGGCCGATCGGTTTATGGGAAAAATTATTAGGAAAAAACAACAATATTCAAAGCGGTAGAAGTTGTAGTACTACTTCGGAAATCCCCACATTTCCTCATCAGACTCCTTTCTTCTTGGCTTCTGCGGGAGTCGAACCCGCAACAACATGCGCAGTACTTAAGCCGGTGTGTAAGCTGTTGTTATTTTTCCTGCTTTCCCTTCACAACTTACTCCAATCAAGTGCGGCTGTTCTGCCTCTATTTCTACTTGACTGTGTAGTCGTTGTTTTGTACAATTTCTATTTGTTAGAATTTGTTTGTATAAGACTATTTTATTTTTAAGAATTTTTGAGCTTTAAGGCCGATCGGTTTATGGGAAAAGTTATTAGGAAAAAACAACAATACTCAAAGCGGTAGAAGTTATAGTACTATTTCGGAAATCACCACATTTCCTCATCAGACTTCATTCTTCTTGGCTTCTGCGGGAGTCGAACCCACAACAACATGCGCAGTACTTAAGCCTGTGTAAGCTGTTGTTATTTTTCCTGCTTTCCCTTCACAACTTACTCCAATCAAGTGCGGCTGTTCTGCCTCTATTTCTACTTGACTGTGTAGTTGTTGTTTTGTACAATTTTTATTTGTTAGAATTTGTTTGTATAAGGCTGGCTCATCCTTTTATACATTTCATTAGTTCTTGTTTGGCCATATAACTATTTTATTTTTTAATAATTTTTGAGCTTTAAGGCCGATCGGTTTATTGGGAAAATTATTAGGAAAAAACAACAATACTCAAAGCGGTAGAAGTTATAGTACTATTTCCGAAATCACCATATTTCCTCATCATACTTCTTTTTTCTTGGCTTCTGCGGGAGTCGAGCCCACAAAAACTTGCGCAGTACTTAAGCCGGTGTGTAAGCTGTTGTTATCTTTCCTGCTTTCCCTTCACAACTTACTCCAATCAAGTGCGGCTGTTCTGCCTCTATTTCTACTTGACTGTGTAGTTGTTGTTTTGTACAATTTCTATTTGTTAGAATTTGTGTGTATAAGACTATTTTATTTTTAATAATTTTTGAGCTCTAAGGCCGGTCGGTTTATTGGGAAAATTATTATGAAAAAACAACAATACTCAAAGCGGTAGAAGTTATAGTACTATTTAGGAAATCACCACATTTCCTCATCAGACTTCTTTCTACTTGGCTTCTGCGGGAGTCGAACCCGTAACAACATGCGCAATTCTTAAGCCGGCAACTAAACGCATCCAGTTAAGCTTACGCTGTGTGAGCTGTTGTTATTTTTCCTGCTTTCCCTTTACAACTTACTGCAATCAAGTGCGGCTGTTCTGCCGCTGTTTCTACTTGACTGTGTAATTGTTGGTTTGTACAATTTCTATTTGTAAGAATTTGCTTGTATAAGGCTGGCTCATCCCTTTAAACATTTTATTTGTTATTGTTTGGCCGTAGAAGTATTTTATTTTTAACAATTTTTGAGCTTTAAGGCCGATCGGTTTATTGGGAAAATTATTAGCAAAAACAACAATACTCAAAGCGTTAGAAGTTATAGTACTATTTCGGAAATCACCACATTTCCTCATCAGACTTCATTCTTCTTGGCTTCTGCGGGAGTCGAACCCACAACAACATGCGCAGTACTTAAGCCGGTGTGTAAGCTGTTGTTATTTTTCCTACTTTCCCTTCACAACTTACTCCAATCAAGTGCGGCTGTTCTGCCGCTATTTCTATTTGACTGTGTAGTTGTTGTTTTGTACAATTTCTATTTGTTAGAATTTGTTTGTAAAAGGCTGGCTCATCCTGTTCTACATTTTATTTGTTATTGTTGGGTCATATAACTATTTTATTTTTTATAATTTTTGAGCTTTAAGGCCGATCGGTTTATTGGGAAAATTATTAGCAAAAACAACAATACTCAAAGCGTTAGAAGTTATAGTACTATTTCGTAAATCACCACATTTCCTCATCAGACTTCATTCTTCTTGGCTTCTGCGGGAGTCGAACCCACAACAACGTGCGCAGTACTTAAGCCGGTGTGTAAGCTGTTGTTATTTTTCCTGCTTTCCCTTCGCAACTTACTCCAATCAAGTGCGGCTATTCTGCCTCTATTTCTACTTGACTGTGTAGTTGTTGTTTTGTACAATTTCTATTTGTTAGAATTTGTTTGTATAAGGCTGGCTCATCCTTTTATACGTTTCATTTTTTATTGTTTGGCCATATAACTATTTTATTTTTAACAATTTTTGAGCTTTTAGGCCGATCGGTTTATAAGGAAAGTTATTAGAAAAAAACAACAATACTCAAAGCGATAGAAGTTATAGTACTATTTCGGAAATAACCACATTTCCTCATCAGACTTCTTTCTACTTGGCTTCTGCGGGAGTCGAACCCGTAACAACATGCGCAATTCTTAAGCCGGCAACTAAACGCATCCAGTTAAGCTTACGCTGTGTGAGCTGTTGTTATTTTTCCTGCTTTCCCTTCACAACTTACTGCAATCAAGTGCGGCTGTTCTGCCGCTGTTTCTACTTGACTGTGTAATTGTTGGTTTGTACAATTTCTATTTGTAAGAATTTGCTTGTATAAGGCTGGCTCATCCCTTTAAACATTTTATTTGTTATTGTTTGGCCGTAGAAGTATTTTATTTTTAACAATTTTTGAGCTTTAAGGCCGATCGGTTTATAAGGAAAGTTATTAGAAAAAAACAACAATACTCAAAGCGATAGAAGTTATAGTACTATTTCGGAAATAACCACATTTCCTCATCAGACTTCTTTCTACTTGGCTTCTGCGGGAGTCGAACCCGTAACAACATGCGCAATTCTTAAGCCGGCAACTAAACGCATCCAGTTAAGCTTACGCTGTGTGAGCTGTTGTTATTTTTCCTGCTTTCCCTTCACAACTTACTGCAATCAAGTGCGGCTGTTCTGCCGCTGTTTCTACTTGACTGTGTAATTGTTGGTTTGTACAATTTCTATTTGTAAGAATTTGCTTGTATAAGGCTGGCTCATCCCTTTAAACATTTTATTTGTTATTGTTTGGCCGTAGAAGTATTTTATTTTTAACAATTTTTGAGCTTTAAGGCCGATCGGTTTATTGGGAAAATTATTAGCAAAAACAACAATACTCAAAGCGTTAGAAGTTATAGTACTATTTCGTAAATCACCACATTTCCTCATCAGACTTCATTCTTCTTGGCTTCTGCGGGAGTCGAACCCACAACAACATGCGCAGTACTTAAGCCGGTGTGTAAGCTGTTGTTATTTTTCCTGCTTTCCCTTCACAACTTACTCCAATCAAGTGCGGCTGTCCTGCCTCTATTTCTACTTGACTGTGTAGTTGTTGTTTTGTACAATTTCTATTTGTTAGAATTTGTTTGTATAAGGCTGGCTCATCCTTTTATACATTTCATTTGTTCTTGTTTGGCCATATAACTATTTTATTTTTTAATAATTTTTGAGCTTTAAGGCCGATCGGTTTATTGGGAAAATTATTAGCAAAAACAACAATACTCAAAGCGTTAGAAGTTATAGTACTATTTCGTAAATCACCACATTTCCTCATCAGACTTCATTCTTCTTGGCTTCTGCGGGAGTCGAACCCACAACAACATGCGCAGTACTTAAGCCGGTGTGTAAGCTGTTGTTATTTTTCCTGCTTTCCCTTCACAGCTTACTCCAATCAAGTGCGGCTGTCCTGCCTCTATTTCTACTTGACTGTGTAGTTGTTGTTTTGTACAATTTCTATTTGTTAGAATTTGTTTGTATAAGGCTGGCTCATCCTTTTATACGTTTCATTTTTTATTGTTTGGCCATATAACTATTTTATTTTTAACAATTTTTGAGCTTCCGTCTTGTGGGCAGCTAGAGTGAGCGATTTCTCTCTTAGCCACTCTTCTGCTGCTTTAATCGAGTTCTCAGCGACATGTACTACTTGATCAATCGTTTTCCCTGTTATTGCAATGCATATATCGTCCGCGAAACCAACAAATGTTGTGCCTTTTGGTACGGTAAGTCGTAAAATTCCATCATACATGATATTCCACAGTATGGGCCCCAGCACCGATCCCTGTGGAACTCCTGCAGTTATTTCATGTTCAGCGATCCCGTGGTCGCAATCGTAGCGTAGCACTCTATCAGAGAGGTAGCTGGAGATTATTCGCTGCAGGTAGAATGGGGCCTCCATGCTGCGAAGTGCGTTCAGTATTTCCTTCCAGCTTGCGCTATTAAATGCATTTTTGACATCGAGTGTGACTAGCAGACAGTACTCTTTACTTCCTCCTAGCCAACGTTTACCATCGATCGCTTTTTCTGCTATTGATTTTACAATTTCAATGGCATCGACTGTCGAGTGCTTCTTTCTAAAGCCGTGTTGATTGCAGGAAAGTCGGTTGTCTGCAAAATCTTCCAGTCTGCTTTTTATTATGTCTTCGAACAGTTTCCCTGTAGTGTCCAGCATGCATAACGGGCGAAAGCCGGTAGTGGAGGAGGGGTTCGCAGTTTTTGGTACAAGCACCAGCTTCTGCAGTTTCCATGTTCTTGGGAATACACCTTTTTTTAAGCATATGTTGAATACCCTCGCAAATATCCCTGGATTGTTAACAACAGCTGTCTTCAGAGCAATGTTCGGAATGCCGTCGGGGCCTGGTGCCTTGTTAGCCGATAGTTTGGAGCCTGCTTTAAGCACTTCTTCCTCTGTTATGGTCGGAATATGACTTTCGCGCTCTATTTCCAGCATCCTTGGAAACTTTGGCTGCTCAGGGAAGAGATCTTTTACAATTCGCGTCATAAGTATGGGGCATGTTGGCTGGGCAATCCAGTTAAGCTTACGCTGTGTGAGCTGTTGTTATTTTTCCTGCTTTCCCTTCACAACTTACTGCAATCAAGTGCGGCTGTTCTGCCGCTGTTTCTACTTGACTGTGTAATTGTTGGTTTGTACAATTTCTATTTGTAAGAATTTGCTTGTATAAGGCTGGCTCATCCCTTTAAACATTTTATTTGTTATTGTTTGGCCGTAGAAGTATTTTATTTTTAACAATTTTTGAGCTTTAAGGCCGATCGGTTTATAAGGAAAGTTATTAGAAAAAAACAACAATACTCAAAGCGATAGAAGTTATAGTACTATTTCGGAAATAACCACATTTCCTCATCAGACTTCTTTCTACTTGGCTTCTGCGGGAGTCGAACCCGTAACAACATGCGCAATTCTTAAGCCGGCAACTAAACGCATCCAGTTAAGCTTACGCTGTGTGAGCTGTTGTTATTTTTCCTGCTTTCCCTTCACAACTTACTGCAATCAAGTGCGGCTGTTCTGCCGCTGTTTCTACTTGACTGTGTACTTAATTGTTGGTTTGTACAATTTCTATTTGTAAGAATTTGCTTGTATAAGGCTGGCTCATCCCTTTAAACATTTTATTTGTTATTGTTTGGCCGTAGAAGTATTTTATTTTTAACAATTTTTGAGCTTTAAGGCCGATCGGTTTATTGGGAAAATTATTAGCAAAAACAACAATACTCAAAGCGTTAGAAGTTATAGTACTATTTCGGAAATCACCACATTTCCTCATCAGACTTCATTCTTCTTGGCTTCTGCGGGAGTCGAACCCACAACAACATGCGCAGTACTTAAGCCGGTGTGTAAGCTGTTGTTATTTTTCCTACTTTCCCTTCACAACTTACTCCAATCAAGTGCGGCTGTTCTGCCGCTATTTCTATTTGACTGTGTAGTTGTTGTTTTGTACAATTTCTATTTGTTAGAATTTGTTTGTAAAAGGCTGGCTCATCCTGTTCTACATTTTATTTGTTATTGTTGGGTCATATAACTATTTTATTTTTTATAATTTTTGAGCTTTAAGGCCGATCGGTTTATTGGGAAAATTATTAGCAAAAACAACAATACTCAAAGCGTTAGAAGTTATAGTACTATTTCGTAAATCACCACATTTCCTCATCAGACTTCATTCTTCTTGGCTTCTGCGGGAGTCGAACCCACAACAACATGCGCAGTACTTAAGCCGGTGTGTAAGCTGTTGTTATTTTTCCTGCTTTCCCTTCACAACTTACTCCAATCAAGTGCGGCTGTCCTGCCTCTATTTCTACTTGACTGTGTAGTTGTTGTTTTGTACAATTTCTATTTGTTAGAATTTGTTTGTATAAGGCTGGCTCATCCTTTTATACATTTCATTTGTTCTTGTTTGGCCATATAACTATTTTATTTTTTAATAATTTTTGAGCTTTAAGGCCGATCGGTTTATTGGGAAAATTATTAGCAAAAACAACAATACTCAAAGCGTTAGAAGTTATAGTACTATTTCGTAAATCACCACATTTCCTCATCAGACTTCATTCTTCTTGGCTTCTGCGGGAGTCGAACCCACAACAACATGCGCAGTACTTAAGCCGGTGTGTAAGCTGTTGTTATTTTTCCTGCTTTCCCTTCACAACTTACTCCAATCAAGTGCGGCTGTCCTGCCTCTATTTCTACTTGACTGTGTAGTTGTTGTTTTGTACAATTTCTATTTGTTAGAATTTGTTTGTATAAGGCTGGCTCATCCTTTTATACGTTTCATTTTTTATTGTTTGGCCATATAACTATTTTATTTTTAACAATTTTTGAGCTTTTAGGCCGATCGGTTTATAAGGAAAGTTATTAGAAAAAAACAACAATACTCAAAGCGATAGAAGTTATAGTACTATTTCGGAAATAACCACATTTCCTCATCAGACTTCTTTCTACTTGGCTTCTGCGGGAGTCGAACCCGTAACAACATGCGCAATTCTTAAGCCGGCAACTAAACGCATCCAGTTAAGCTTACGCTGTGTGAGCTGTTGTTATTTTTCCTGCTTTCCCTTCACAACTTACTGCAATCAAGTGCGGCTGTTCTGCCGCTGTTTCTACTTGACTGTGTAATTGTTGGTTTGTACAATTTCTATTTGTAAGAATTTGCTTGTATAAGGCTGGCTCATCCCTTTAAACATTTTATTTGTTATTGTTTGGCCGTAGAAGTATTTTATTTTTAACAATTTTTGAGCTTTAAGGCCGAACGGTTTATTGGCAAAATTATTAGAAAAAAACAACAATACTCAAAGCGGTAGAAGTTATAGTACTATTTCGGAAATCACCACATTTTCCTCATCAGACTTCTTTCTACTTGGCTTCTGCGGAAGTCGAACCCGCAACAACATGCGAAATACTTAAGCTGGCATCTAAGCGCATCCAGTAAGCTTACGCTGTGTGAGCTGTTGTTATATTTCCTGCTTTCCCTTCACAACTTACTCCAATCAAGTGCGGCTGTTCTGCCGCTATTTCTATTTGACTGTGTAGTTGTTGTTTTGTACAATTTCTATTTGTTAGAATTTGTTTGTATAAGGCTGGCTCATCCTGTTTTACATTTTATTTGTTATTGTTGGGTCATATAACTATTTTATTTTTTATAATTTTTGAGCTTTAAGGCCGATCGGTTTATTGGGAAAATTATTAGCAAAAACAACAATACTCAAAGCGTTAGAAGTTATAGTACTATTTCGGAAATCACCACATTTCCTCATCAGACTTCTTTCTACTTGGCTTCTGCGGAAGTCGAACCCGCAACAACATGCGAAATACTTAAGCTGGCATCTAAGCGCATCCAGTAAGCTTACGCTGTGTGAGCTGTTGTTATATTTCCTGCTTTCCCTTCACAACTTACTCCAATCAAGTGCGGCTGTTCTGCCTCTATTTCTACTTGACTGTGTAGTCGTTGTTTTGTACAATTTCTATTTGTTAGAATTTGTTTGTATAAGACTATTTTATTTTTAAGAATTTTTGAGCTTTAAGGCCGATCGGTTTATGGGAAAAGTTATTAGGAAAAAACAACAATACTCAAAGCGGTAGAAGTTATAGTACTATTTCGGAAATCACCACATTTCCTCATCAGACTTCATTCTTCTTGGCTTCTGCGGGAGTCGAACCCACAACAACATGCGCAGTACTTAAGCCGGTGTGTAAGCTGTTGTTATTTTTCCTGCTTTCCCTTCACAACTTACTCCAATCAAGTGCGCCTGTTCTGCCTCTATTTCTACTTGACTGTGTAGTTGTTGTTTTGTAAAATTTTTATTTGTTAGAATTTGTTTGTATAAGGCTGGCTCATCCTTTTATACATTTCATTAGTTCTTGTTTGGCCATATAACTATTTTATTTTTTAATAATTTTTGAGCTTTAAGGCCGATCGGTTTATTGGGAAAATTATTAGGAAAAAACAACAATACTCAAAGCGGTAGAAGTTATAGTACTATTTCCGAAATCACCATATTTCCTCATCATACTTCTTTTTTCTTGGCTTCTGCGGGAGTCGAGCCCACAAAAACATGCGCAGTACTTAAGCCGGTGTGTAAGCTGTTGTTATTTTTCCTGCTTTCCCTTCACAACTTACTCCAATCAAGTGCGGCTGTTCTGCCTCTATTTCTACTTGACTGTGTAGTTGTTGTTTTGTACAATTTCTATTTGTTAGAATTTGTGTGTATAAGACTATTTTATTTTTAATAATTTTTGAGCTCTAAGGCCGGTCGGTTTATTGGGAAAATTATTATGAAAAAACAACAATACTCAAAGCGGTAGAAGTTATAGTACTATTTCGGAAATCACCACATTTCCTCATCAGACTTCTTTCTTCTTGGCTACTGCGGGAGTCGAACCCGCAACAACATGCGCAGTACTTAAGCCGGTGTGTAAGCTGTTGTTATATTTCCTGCTTTCCCTTCACAACTTACTCCAATCAAGTGCGGCTGTTCTGCCGCTATTTTTATTTGACTGTGTAGTTGTTGTTTTGTACAATTTCTATTTGTTAGAATTTGTTTGTATAAGGCTGGCTCATCCTTTTAAACATTTTATTTGTTATTGTTTGGCCGTAGAAGTATTTTATTTTTAACAATTTTTGAGCTTTAAGGCCGAACGGTTTATTGGCAAAATTATTAGAAAAAAACAACAATACTCAAAGCGGTAGAAGTTATAGTACTATTTCGGAAATCACCACATTTTCCTCATCAGACTTCTTTCTACTTGGCTTCTGCGGAAGTCGAACCCGCAACAACATGCGAAATACTTAAGCTGGCATCTAAGCGCATCCAGTAAGCTTACGCTGTGTGAGCTGTTGTTATATTTCCTGCTTTCCCTTCACAACTTACTCCAATCAAGTGCGGCTGTTCTGCCGCTATTTTTATTTGACTGTGTAGTTGTTGTTTTGTACAATTTCTATTTGTTAGAATTTGTTGTATAAGGCTGGCTCATCCTGTTATACATTTTATTTGTTATTGTTTGGTCATATAACTATTTTATGTTTAATAATCTTTGAGCTTTAAGGCCGATCGGTTTATTGGGAAAATTATTAGAAAAAAACAACAATACTCAAAGCGTTAGAAGTTATAGTACTATTTCGGAAATCACCACATTTCCTCATCAGACTTCATTCTTCTTGGCTTCTGCGGGAGTCGAACCCACAACAACATGCGCAGTACTTAAGCCGGTGTGTAAGCTGTTGTTATTTTTCCTGCTTTCCCTTCACAACTTACTCCAATCAAGTGCGGCTGTTCTGCCTCTATTTCTACTTGACTGTGTAGTTGTTGTTTTGTACAATTCCTATTTGTTAGAATTTGTTTGTATAAGGCTGGCTCATCCTTTTATACATTTCATTTGTTCTTGTTTGGCCATATAACTATTTTATTTTTTAATAATTTTTGAGCTTTAAGGCCGATCGGTTTATGGGAACAATTATTAGGAAAAAACAATAATATTCAAATCGGTAGAAATTGTAGTACTACTTCGGAAATCCCCACATTTCCTCATCAGACTCCTTTCTTCTTCGCTTCTGCGGAAGTCGAACCCGCAACAACATGCGCAGTACTTAAGCCAGTGTGTAAGCTGTTGTTATTTTTCCTGCTTTCCCTTCACAACTTACTCCAATCAAGTGCGGCTGTTCTGCCTCTTTTTCTACTTGACTGTGTAGTCGTTGTTTTGTACAATTTCTATTTGTTAGAATTTGTTTGTATAAGACTATTTTATTTTGAAGAATTTTTGAGCTTTAAGGCCGATCGGTTTATGGGAAAAAATATTAGGAAAAAACAACAATACTCAAAGCGGTAGAAGTTATAGTACTATTTCGGAAATCACCACATTTCCTCATCAGACTTCATTCTTCTTGGCTTCTGCGAGAGTCGAACCAACGACAACATGCGCAGTACTTAAGCCGGTGTGTAAGCTGTTGTTATTTTTCCTGCTTTCCTTCACAACTTACTCCAATCAAGTGCGGCTGTTCCGCCTCTATTTCTACTTGACTGTGTAGTTGTTGTTTTGTACAATTTCTATTTGTTAGAATTTGTTTGTATAAGGCTGGCTCATCCTTATAAACATTTTATTTGTTATTGTTTGGCCGTAGAAGTATTTTATTTTTAACAATTTTTGAGCTTTAAGGCCGATCGGTTTATAAGGAAAGTTATTAGAAAAAAACAACAATACTCAAAGCGATAGAAGTTATAGTACTATTTCGGAAATAACCACATTTCCTCATCAGACTTCTTTCTACTTGGCTTCTGCGGGAGTCGAACCCGTAACAACATGCGCAATTCTTAAGCCGGCAACTAAACGCATCCAGTTAAGCTTACGCTGTGTGAGCTGTTGTTATTTTTCCTGCTTTCCCTTCACAACTTACTGCAATCAAGTGCGGCTGTTCTGCCGCTGTTTCTACTTGACTGTGTAATTGTTGGTTTGTACAATTTCTATTTGTAAGAATTTGCTTGTATAAGGCTGGCTCATCCTTTTAAACATTTATTTGTTATTGTTTGGCCGTAGAAGTATTTTATTTTTAACAATTTTTGAGCTTTAAGGCCGAACGGTTTATTGGCAAAATTATTAGAAAAAAACAACAATACTCAAAGCGGTAGAAGTTATAGTACTATTTCGGAAATCACCACATTTTCCTCATCAGACTTCTTTCTACTTGGCTTCTGCGGAAGTCGAACCCGCAACAACATGCGAAATATTAAGCTGGCATCTAAGCGCATCCAGTAAGCTTACGCTGTGTGAGCTGTTGTTATATTTCCTGCTTTCCCTTCACAACTTACTCCAATCAAGTGCGGCTGTTCTGCCGCTATTTCTATTTGACTGTGTAGTTGTTGTTTTGTACAATTTCTATTTGTTAGAATTTGTTTGTATAAGGCTGGCTCATCCTGTTCTACATTTTATTTGTTATTGTTGGGTCATATAACAATTTTATTTTTTATAATTTTTGAGCTTTAAGGCCGATCGGTTTATTGGGAAAATTATTAGCAAAAACAACAATACTCAAAGCGTTAGAAGTTATAGTACTATTTCGGAAATCACCACATTTCCTCATCAGACTTCATTCTTCTTGGCTTCTGCGGGAGTCGAACCCACAACAACATGCGCAGTACTTAAGCCGGTGTGTAAGCTGTTGTTATTTTTCCTGCTTTCCCTTCACAACTTACTCCAATCAAGTGCGGCTGTTCTGCCTCTATTTCTACTTGACTGTGTAGTTGTTGTTTTGTACAATTTCTATTTGTTAGAATTTGTTTGTATAAGGCTGGCTCATACTTTTATACATTTCATTTGTTATTGTTTGGCCATATAACTATTTTATTTTTTAATAATCTTTGAGCTTTAAGGCCGATCGGTTTATGGGAAAAATTATTAGGAAAAAACAACAATACTCAAAGCGGTAGAAGTTGTAGTACTACTTCGGAAATCCCCACATTTCCTCATCAGACTCCTTTCTCTTGGCTTCTGCGGGAGTCGAACCCGCAACAACATGCGCAGTACTTAAGCCGGTGTGTAAGCTGTTGTTATTTTTCCTGCTTTCCCTTCACAACTTACTCCAATCAAGTGCGGCTGTTCTGCCTCTATTTCTACTTGACTGTGTAGTCGTTGTTTTGTACAATTTCTATTTGTTAGAATTTGTTTGTATAAGACTATTTTATTTTTAAGAATTTTTGAGCTTTAAGGCCGATCGGTTTATGGGAAAAGTTATTAGGGAAAAACAACAATACTCAAAGCGGTAGAAGTTATAGTACTATTTCGGAAATCACCACATTTCCCCATCAGACTTCATTCTTCTTGGCTTCTGCGGGAGTCGAACCCACAACAACATGCGCAGTACTTAAGCCGGTGTGTAAGCTGTTGTTATTTTTCCTGCTTTCCCTTCACAACTTACTCCAATCAAGTGCGGCTGTTCTGCCTCTATTTCTACTTGACTGTGTAGTTGTGGTTTTGTACAATTTCTATTTGTTAGAATTTGCTTGTATAAGGCTGGCTCATCCTTTTAAACATTTTATTAGTTATTGTTTGGCCGTAGAAGTATTTTATTTTTAACAATTTTTGAGCTTTAAGGCCGAACGGTTTATTGGCAAAATTATTAGAAAAAAACAACAATACTCAGAGCGGTAGAAGTTATAGTACTATTTCGGAAATCACCACATTTTCCTCATCAGACTTCTTTCTACTTGGAAGTCGAACCCGCAACAACATGCGAAATACTTAAGCTGGCATCTAAGCGCATCCAGTAAGCTTACGCTGTGTGAGCTGTTGTTATTTTCCCTGCTTTCCCTTCACAACTTACTCCAATCAAGTGCGGCTGTTGCGCGGCTATTTCTATTTGACTGTGTAGTTGTTGTTTTGTACAATTTTTATTTGTTAGAATTTGTTTGTATAAGGCTGGCTCATCCTGTTATACATTTTATTTGTTATTGTTGGGTCATATAACTATTTTATTTTTTATAATTTTTGAGCTTTAAGGCCGATCGGTTTATTGGGAAAATTATTATGAAAAAACAACAATACTCAAAGCGGTAGAAGTTATAGTACTATTTCGGAAATCACCACATTTCCTCATCAGACTTCTTTCTTCTTGGCTTCTGCGGGAGTCGAACCCGCAACAACATGCGCAGTACTTAAGCCGGTGTGTAAGCTGTTGTTATTTTTCCTGCTTTCCCTTCACAACTTACTCGAATCAAGTGCGGCTGTGCTGTCGCTGTTTCTACTTGACTGTGTAGTTGTTGTTTTGTACAATTTTTATTTGTTAGAATTTGTTTGTATAAGGCTGGCTCATCCTTTTATACATTTCATTTTGTTTTGTTTGGCCATATAACTATTTTATTTTTAACAATTTTTGAGCTTTTAGGCCGATCGGTTTATAAGGAAAATTATTAGAAAAAAACAACAATACTCAAAGCGATAGAAGTTATAGTACTATTTCGGAAATAACCACATTTCCTCATCAGACTTCTTTCTACTTGGCTTCTGCGGGAGTCGAACCCGTAACAACATGCGCAATTCTTAAGCCGGCAACTAAACGCATCTAGTTAAGCTTACGCTGTGTGAGCTGTTGTTATATTTCCTGCTTTCCCTTCACAACTTACTCCAATCAAGTGCGGCTGTTCTGCCGCTATTTCTATTTGACTGTGTAGTTGTTGTTTTGTACAATTTCTATTTGTTAGAATTTGTTTGTATAAGGCTGGCTCATCCTGTTTTACATTTTATTTGTTATTGTTGGGTCATATAACTATTTTATTTTTTATAATTTTTGAGCTTTAAGGCCGATCGGTTTATTGGGAAAATTATTAGCAAAAACAAATATACTCAAAGCGTTAGAAGTTATAGTACTATTTCGGAAATCACCACATTTCCTCATCAGACTTCATTCTTCTTGGCTTCTGCGGGAGTCGAACCCACAACAACATGCGCAGTACTTAAGCCGGTGTGTAAGCTGTTGTTATTTTTCCTGCTTTCCCTTCACAACTTACTCCAATCAAGTGCGGCTGTTCTGCCTCTATTTCTACTTGACTGTGTAGTTGTTGTTTTGTACAATTCCTATTTGTTAGAATTTGTTTGTATAAGGCTGGCTCATCCTTTTATACATTTCATTTGTTCTTGTTTGGCCATATAACTATTTTATTTTTTAATAATTTTTGAGCTTTAAGGCCGATCGGTTTATGGGAACAATTATTAGGAAAAAACAACAATATTCAAATCGGTAGAAATTGTAGTACTACTTCGGAAATCCCCACATTTCCTCATCAGACTCCTTTCTTCTTCGCTTCTGCGGAAGTCGAACCCGCAACAACATGCGCAGTACTTAAGCCGGTGTGTAAGCTGTTGTTATTTTTCCTGCTTTCCCTTCACAACTTACTCCAATCAAGTGCGGCTGTTCTGCCTCTTTTTCTACTTGACTGTGTAGTCGTTGTTTTGTACAATTTCTATTTGTTAGAATTTGTTTGTATAAGACTATTTTATTTTGAAGAATTTTTGAGCTTTAAGGCCGATCGGTTTATGGGAAAAAATATTAGGAAAAAACAACAATACTCAAAGCGGTAGAAGTTATAGTACTATTTCGGAAATCACCACATTTCCTCATCAGACTTCATTCTTCTTGGCTTCTGCGAGAGTCGAACCAACGACAACATGCGCAGTACTTAAGCCGGTGTGTAAGCTGTTGTTATTTTTCCTGCTTTCCTTCACAACTTACTCCAATCAAGTGCGGCTGTTCCGCCTCTATTTCTACTTGACTGTGTAGTTGTTGTTTTGTACAATTTCTATTTGTTAGAATTTGTTTGTATAAGGCTGGCTCATCCTTATAAACATTTTATTTGTTATTGTTTGGCCGTAGAAGTATTTTATTTTTAACAATTTTTGAGCTTTAAGGCCGATCGGTTTATAAGGAAAGTTATTAGAAAAAAACAACAATACTCAAAGCGATAGAAGTTATAGTACTATTTCGGAAATAACCACATTTCCTCATCAGACTTCTTTCTACTTGGCTTCTGCGGGAGTCGAACCCGTAACAACATGCGCAATTCTTAAGCCGGCAACTAAACGCATCCAGTTAAGCTTACGCTGTGTGAGCTGTTGTTATTTTTCCTGCTTTCCCTTCACAACTTACTGCAATCAAGTGCGGCTGTTCTGCCGCTGTTTCTACTTGACTGTGTAATTGTTGGTTTGTACAATTTCTATTTGTAAGAATTTGCTTGTATAAGGCTGGCTCATCCTTTTAAACATTTTATTTGTTATTGTTTGGCCGTAGAAGTATTTTATTTTTAACAATTTTTGAGCTTTAAGGCCGAACGGTTTATTGGCAAAATTATTAGAAAAAAACAACAATACTCAAAGCGGTAGAAGTTATAGTACTATTTCGGAAATCACCACATTTTCCTCATCAGACTTCTTTCTACTTGGCTTCTGCGGAAGTCGAACCCGCAACAACATGCGAAATATTAAGCTGGCATCTAAGCGCATCCAGTAAGCTTACGCTGTGTGAGCTGTTGTTATATTTCCTGCTTTCCCTTCACAACTTACTCCAATCAAGTGCGGCTGTTCTGCCGCTATTTCTATTTGACTGTGTAGTTGTTGTTTTGTACAATTTCTATTTGTTAGAATTTGTTTGTATAAGGCTGGCTCATCCTGTTCTACATTTTATTTGTTATTGTTGGGTCATATAACAATTTTATTTTTTATAATTTTTGAGCTTTAAGGCCGATCGGTTTATTGGGAAAATTATTAGCAAAAACAACAATACTCAAAGCGTTAGAAGTTATAGTACTATTTCGGAAATCACCACATTTCCTCATCAGACTTCATTCTTCTTGGCTTCTGCGGGAGTCGAACCCACAACAACATGCGCAGTACTTAAGCCGGTGTGTAAGCTGTTGTTATTTTTCCTGCTTTCCCTTCACAACTTACTCCAATCAAGTGCGGCTGTTCTGCCTCTATTTCTACTTGACTGTGTAGTTGTTGTTTTGTACAATTTCTATTTGTTAGAATTTGTTTGTATAAGGCTGGCTCATACTTTTATACATTTCATTTGTTATTGTTTGGCCATATAACTATTTTATTTTTTAATAATCTTTGAGCTTTAAGGCCGATCGGTTTATGGGAAAAATTATTAGGAAAAAACAACAATACTCAAAGCGGTAGAAGTTGTAGTACTACTTCGGAAATCCCCACATTTCCTCATCAGACTCCTTTCTCTTGGCTTCTGCGGGAGTCGAACCCGCAACAACATGCGCAGTACTTAAGCCGGTGTGTAAGCTGTTGTTATTTTTCCTGCTTTCCCTTCACAACTTACTCCAATCAAGTGCGGCTGTTCTGCCTCTATTTCTACTTGACTGTGTAGTCGTTGTTTTGTACAATTTCTATTTGTTAGAATTTGTTTGTATAAGACTATTTTATTTTTAAGAATTTTTGAGCTTTAAGGCCGATCGGTTTATGGGAAAAGTTATTAGGGAAAAACAACAATACTCAAAGCGGTAGAAGTTATAGTACTATTTCGGAAATCACCACATTTCCCCATCAGACTTCATTCTTCTTGGCTTCTGCGGGAGTCGAACCCACAACAACATGCGCAGTACTTAAGCCGGTGTGTAAGCTGTTGTTATTTTTCCTGCTTTCCCTTCACAACTTACTCCAATCAAGTGCGGCTGTTCTGCCTCTATTTCTACTTGACTGTGTAGTTGTGGTTTTGTACAATTTCTATTTGTTAGAATTTGCTTGTATAAGGCTGGCTCATCCTTTTAAACATTTTATTAGTTATTGTTTGGCCGTAGAAGTATTTTATTTTTAACTTTTTTTGAGCTTTAAGGCCGAACGGTTTATTGGCAAAATTATTAGAAAAAAACAACAATACTCAGAGCGGTAGAAGTTATAGTACTATTTCGGAAATCACCACATTTTCCTCATCAGACTTCTTTCTACTTGGAAGTCGAACCCGCAACAACATGCGAAATACTTAAGCTGGCATCTAAGCGCATCCAGTAAGCTTACGCTGTGTGAGCTGTTGTTATTTTCCCTGCTTTCCCTTCACAACTTACTCCAATCAAGTGCGGCTGTTGCGCGGCTATTTCTATTTGACTGTGTAGTTGTTGTTTTGTACAATTTTTATTTGTTAGAATTTGTTTGTATAAGGCTGGCTCATCCTGTTATACATTTTATTTGTTATTGTTGGGTCATATAACTATTTTATTTTTTATAATTTTTGAGCTTTAAGGCCGATCGGTTTATTGGGAAAATTATTATGAAAAAACAACAATACTCAAAGCGGTAGAAGTTATAGTACTATTTCGGAAATCACCACATTTCCTCATCAGACTTCTTTCTTCTTGGCTTCTGCGGGAGTCGAACCCGCAACAACATGCGCAGTACTTAAGCCGGTGTGTAAGCTGTTGTTATTTTTCCTGCTTTCCCTTCACAACTTACTCGAATCAAGTGCGGCTGTGCTGTCGCTGTTTCTACTTGACTGTGTAGTTGTTGTTTTGTACAATTTTTATTTGTTAGAATTTGTTTGTATAAGGCTGGCTCATCCTTTTATACATTTCATTTTTTTTTGTTTGGCCATATAACTATTTTATTTTTAACAATTTTTGAGCTTTTAGGCCGATCGGTTTATAAGGAAAATTATTAGAAAAAAACAACAATACTCAAAGCGATAGAAGTTATAGTACTATTTCGGAAATAACCACATTTCCTCATCAGACTTCTTTCTACTTGGCTTCTGCGGGAGTCGAACCCGTAACAACATGCGCAATTCTTAAGCCGGCAACTAAACGCATCTAGTTAAGCTTACGCTGTGTGAGCTGTTGTTATATTTCCTGCTTTCCCTTCACAACTTACTCCAATCAAGTGCGGCTGTTCTGCCGCTATTTCTATTTGACTGTGTAGTTGTTGTTTTGTACAATTTCTATTTGTTAGAATTTGTTTGTATAAGGCTGGCTCATCCTGTTTTACATTTTATTTGTTATTGTTGGGTCATATAACTATTTTATTTTTTATAATTTTTGAGCTTTAAGGCCGATCGGTTTATTGGGAAAATTATTAGCAAAAACAAATATACTCAAAGCGTTAGAAGTTATAGTACTATTTCGGAAATCACCACATTTCCTCATCAGACTTCATTCTTCTTGGCTTCTGCGGGAGTCGAACCCACAACAACATGCGCAGTACTTAAGCCGGTGTGTAAGCTGTTGTTATTTTTCCTGCTTTCCCTTCACAACTTACTCCAATCAAGTGCGGCTGTTCTGCCTCTATTTCTACTTGACTGTGTAGTTGTTGTTTTGTACAATTTCTATTTGTTAGAATTTGTTTGTATAAGGCTGGCTCATCCTTTTATACATTTCATTTGTTCTTGTTTGGCCATGTAACTATTTTATTTTTTAATAATTTTTGAGCTTTAAGGCCGATCGGTTTATGGGAAAAATTATTAGGAAAAAACAACAATATTCAAAGCGGTAGAAGTTGTAGTACTACTTCGGAAATCCCCACATTTCCTCATCAGACTCCTTTCTTCTTGGCTTCTGCGGGAGTCGAACCCGCAACAACATGCGCAGTACTTAAGCCGGTGTGTAAGCTGTTGTTATTTTTCCTGCTTTCCCTTCACAACTTACTCCAATCAAGTGCGGCTGTTCTGCCTCTATTTCTACTTGACTGTGTAGTCGTTGTTTTGTACAATTTCTATTTGTTAGAATTTGTTTGTATAAGACTATTTTATTTTTAAGAATTTTTGAGCTTTAAGGCGATCGGTTTATGGGAAAAGTTATTAGGAAAAAACAACAATACTCAAAGCGGTAGAAGTTATAGTACTATTTCGGAAATCACCACATTTCCTCATCAGACTTCATTCTTCTTGGCTTCTGCGGGAGTCGAACCCACAACAACATGCGCAGTACCTAAGCCGGTGTGTAAGCTGTTGTTATTTTTCCTGCTTTCCCTTCACAACTTACTCCAATCAAGTGCGGCTGTTCTGCCTCTATTTCTACTTGACTGTGTAGTTGTTGTTTTGTACAATTTTTATTTGTTAGAATTTGTTTGTATAAGGCTGGCTCATCCTTTTATACATTTCATTAGTTCTTGTTTGGCCATATAACTATTTTATTTTTTAATAATTTTTGAGCTTTAAGGCCGATCGGTTTATTGGGAAAATTATTAGGAAAAAACAACAATACTCAAAGCGGTAGAAGTTATAGTACTATTTCCGAAATCACCATATTTCCTCATCATACTTCTTTTTTCTTGGCTTCTGCGGGAGTCGAGCCCACAAAAACATGCGCAGTACTTAAGCCGCAGTGTAAGCTGTTGTTATTTTTCCTGCTTTCCCTTCACAACTTACTCCAATCAAGTGCGGCTGTTCTACCTCTATTTCTACTTGACTGCGTAGTTGTTGTTTTGTACAATTTCTATTTGTTAGAATTTGTGTGTATAAGACTATTTTATTTTTAATAATTTTTGAGCTCTAAGGCCGGTCGGTTTATTGGGAAAATTATTATGAAAAAACAACAATACTCAAAGCGGTAGAAGTTATAGTACTATTTAGGAAATCACCACATTTCCTCATCAGACTTCTTTCTTCTTGGCTACTGCGGGAGTCGAACCCGCAACAACATGCGCAGTACTTAAGCCGGTGTGTAAGCTGTTGTTATTTTTCCTGCTTTCCCTTCACAACTGACTCCAATCAAGTGCGGCTGTTCTGCCTCTATTTCTACTTGACTGTGTAGTTGTTGTTTTGTACAATTTCTATTTGTTAGAATTTGTTTGTATAAGGCTGGCTCATCCTTTTATACATTTCATTTGTTCTTGTTTGGCCATGTAACTATTTTATTTTTTTAATAATTTTTGAGCTTTAAGGCCGATCGGTTTATGGGAAAAATTATTAGGAAAAAACAACAATATTCAAAGCGGTAGAAGTTGTAGTACTACTTCGGAAATCCCCACATTTCCTCATCAGACTCCTTTCTTCTTGGCTTCTGCGGGAGTCGAACCCGCAACAACATGCGCAGTACTTAAGCCGGTGTGTAAGCTGTTGTTATTTTTCCTGCTTTCCCTTCACAACTTACTCCAATCAAGTGCGGCTGTTCTGCCTCTATTTCTACTTGACTGTGTAGTTGTGGTTTTGTACAATTTCTATTTGTTAGAATTTGCTTGTATAAGGCTGGCTCATCCTTTTAAACATTTTATTAGTTATTGTTTGGCCGTAGAAGTATTTTATTTTTAACAATTTTTGAGCTTTAAGGCCGAACGGTTTATTGGCAAAATTATTAGAAAAAAACAACAATACTCAGAGCGGTAGAAGTTATAGTACTATTTCGGAAATCACCACATTTTCCTCATCAGACTTCTTTCTACTTGGAAGTCGAACCCGCAACAACATGCGAAATACTTAAGCTGGCATCTAAGCGCATCCAGTAAGCTTACGCTGTGTGAGCTGTTGTTATTTTCCCTGCTTTCCCTTCACAACTTACTCCAATCAAGTGCGGCTGTTCCGCGGCTATTTCTATTTGACTGTGTAGTTGTTGTTTTGTACAATTTTTATTTGTTAGAATTTGTTTGTATAAGGCTGGCTCATCCTGTTATACATTTTATTTGTTATTGTTGGGTCATATAACTGTTTTATTTTTTATAATTTTTGAGCTTTAAGGCCGATCGGTTTATTGGGAAAATTATTATGAAAAAACAACAATACTCAAAGCGGTAGAAGTTATAGTACTATTTCGGAAATCACCACATTTCCTCATCAGACTTCTTTCTTCTTGGCTTCTGCGGGAGTCGAACCCGCAACAACATGCGCAGTACTTAAGCCGGTGTGTAAGCTGTTGTTATTTTTCCTGCTTTCCCTTCACAAGTTACTCGAATCAAGTGCGGCTCTGCTGTCGCTGTTTCTACTTGACTGTGTAGTTGTTGTTTTGTACAATTTTTATTTGTTAGAATTTGTTTGTATAAGGCTGGCTCATCCTTTTATACATTTCATTTTTTTTTGTTTGGCCATATAACTATTTTATTTTTAACAATTTTTGAGCTTTTAGGCCGATCGGTTTATAAGGAAAATTATTAGAAAAAAACAACAATACTCAAAGCGATAGAAGTTATAGTACTATTTCGGAAATAACCACATTTCCTCATCAGACTTCTTTCTACTTGGCTTCTGCGGGAGTCGAACCCGTAACAACATGCGCAATTCTTAAGCCGGCAACTAAACGCATCTAGTTAAGCTTACGCTGTGTGAGCTGTTGTTATATTTCCTGCTTTCCCTTCACAACTTACTCCAATCAAGTGCGGCTGTTCTGCCGCTATTTCTATTTGACTGTGTAGTTGTTGTTTTGTACAATTTCTATTTGTTAGAATTTGTTTGTATAAGGCTGGCTCATCCTGTTTTACATTTTATTTGTTATTGTTGGGTCATATAACTATTTTATTTTTTATAATTTTTGAGCCTTAAGGCCGATCGGTTTATTGGGAAAATTATTAGCAAAAACAAATATATTCAAAGCGTTAGAAGTTATAGTACTATTTCGGAAATCACCACATTTCCTCATCAGACTTCATTCTTCTTGGCTTCTGCGGGAGTCGAACCCACAACAACATGCGCAGTACTTAAGCCGGTGTGTAAGCTGTTGTTATTTTTCCTGCTTTCCCTTCACAACTTACTCCAATCAAGTGCGGCTGTTCTGCCTCTATTTCTACTTGACTGTGTAGTTGTTGTTTTGTACAATTTCTATTTGTTAGAATTTGTTTGTATAAGGCTGGCTCATCCTTTTATACATTTCATTTGTTCTTGTTTGGCCATGTAACTATTTTATTTTTTAATAATTTTTGAGCTTTAAGGCCGATCGGTTTATGGGAAAAATTATTAGGAAAAAACAACAATATTCAAAGCGGTAGAAGTTGTAGTACTACTTCGGAAATCCCCACATTTCCTCATCAGACTCCTTTCTTCTTGGCTTCTGCGGGAGTCGAACCCGCAACAACATGCGCAGTACTTAAGCCGGTGTGTAAGCTGTTGTTATTTTTTCTGCTTTCCCTTCACAACTTACTTCAATCAAGTGCGGCTGTTCTGCCTCTATTTCTACTTGACTGTGTAGTCGTTGTTTTGTACAATTTCTATTTGTTAGAATTTGTTTGTATAAGACTATTTTATTTTTAAGAATTTTTGAGCTTTAAGGCGATCGGTTTATGGGAAAAGTTATTAGGAAAAACAACAATACTCAAAGCGGTAGAAGTTATAGTTCTATTTCGGAAATCACCACATTTCCTCATCAGACTTCATTCTTCTTGGCTTCTGCGGGAGTCGAACCCACAACAACATGCGCAGTACCTAAGCCGGTGTGTAAGCTGTTGTTATTTTTCCTGCTTTCCCTTCACAACTTACTCCAATCAAGTGCGGCTGTTCTGCCTCTATTTCTACTTGACTGTGTAGTTGTTGTTTTGTACAATTTTTATTTGTTAGAATTTGTTTGTATAAGGCTGGCTCATCCTTTTATACATTTCATTAGTTCTTGTTTGGCCATATAACTATTTTATTTTTTAATAATTTTTGAGCTTTAAGGCCGATCGGTTTATTGGGAAAATTATTAGGAAAAAACAACAATACTCAAAGCGGTAGAAGTTATAGTACTATTTCCGAAATCACCATATTTCCTCATCATACTTCTTTTTTCTTGGCTTCTGCGGGAGTCGAGCCCACAAAAACATGCGCAGTACTTAAGCCGCAGTGTAAGCTGTTGTTATTTTTCCTGCTTTCCCTTCACAACTTACTCCAATCAAGTGCGGCTGTTCTGCCTCTATTTCTACTTGACTGCGTAGTTGTTGTTTTGTACAATTTCTATTTGTTAGAATTTGTGTGTATAAGACTATTTTATTTTTAATAATTTTTGAGCTCTAAGGCCGGTCGGTTTATTGGGAAAATTATTATGAAAAAACAACAATACTCAAAGCGGTAGAAGTTATAGTTCTATTTAGGAAATCACCACATTTCCTCATCAGACTTCTTTCTTCTTGGCTACTGCGGGAGTCGAACCCGCAACAACATGCGCAGTACTTAAGCCGGTGTGTAAGCTGTTGTTATTTTTCCTGCTTTCCCTTCACAACTGACTCCAATCAAGTGCGGCTGTTCTGCCTTTATTTCTACTTGACTGTGTAGTTGTTGTTTTGTACAATTTCTATTTGCTAGAATTTGTTTGTATAAGGCTGGTTCATCCTGTTGTACATTTTTTTTGTTATTGTTTGGTCATATAATTATTTTATTTTTAACAATTTTTGACCTTTTAGGCCGATCGGTTTATTGGGAAAATTATTAGAAAAAAACAACAATACTCAAAGCGTTAGAAGATATAGTATTATTTCGGAAATCACCACATTTCCTCATCAGACTTCTTTCTACTTGGCTTCTGCGGGAGTCGAACCCGCAACAACATGCGCAATACTTAAGCCGGCAACTAAACGCATTCAGTTAAGCTTACGCTGTGTGAGCTGTTGTTATTTTTCCTGCTTTGCCTTCACAACTTACTCCAATCAAGTGCGGCTGTTCTGTCGCTATTTCTACTTTACTGTGTGATTGTTTTTTTGTGCAATTTCTATTTGTAAGAATTTGATTGTATAAGGCAATCTCATCCTTTTAAACATTTTATTCGTTATTGTTTGGCCGTAGAAGTATTTTATTTTTAACAATTTTTGAGCTTTAAGGCCGATCGGTTTATTGGGAAAATTATTAGAAAAACAACAATACTCAAAGCGATAGAAGTTATTACACCATTTCGGAAATCACCACATTTCCTCATCAGACTTCATTCTTCTTGGCTTCTGTGGGAGTCGAACCAGCAACAACATGCGCAGTACTTAAGCCGGTGTGTAAGCTGTTGTTATTTTACCAGCTTTCCCTTCACAACTTACTTCAATCAAGTACGGCTGTTCTGCCTCTATTTCTACTTGACTGTGTAGTTGTAGTTTTGTACAATTTCTATTTGTTAGAATTTGCTTGTATAAGGCTGGCTCATCCTTTTAAACATTTTATTAGTTATTGTTTGGCCGTAGAAGTATTTTATTTTTAACAATTTTTGAGCTTTAAGGCCGAACGGTTTATTGGCAAAATTATTAGAAAAAAACAAATATACTCAAAGCGGTAGAAGTTATAGTACTATTTCGGAAATCACCACATTTTCCTCATCAGACTTCTTTCTACTTGGAAGTCGAACCCGCAACAACATGCGAAATACTTAAGCTGGCATCTAAGCGCATCCAGTAAGCTTACGCTGTGTGAGCTGTTGTTATTTTCCCTGCTTTCCCTTCACAACTTACTCCAATCAAGTGCGCCTGTTCCGCGGCTATTTCTATTTGACTGTGTAGTTGTTGTTTTGTACAATTTCTATTTGTTAGAATTTGTTTGTATAAGGCTGGCTCATCCTGTTATACATTTTATTTGTTATTGTTGGGTCATATAACTATTTTATTTTTTATAATTTTTGAGCTTTCAGGCCGATCGGTTTATTGGGAAAATTATTATGAAAAAACAACAATACTCAAAGCGGTAGAAGTTATAGTACTATTTCGGAAATCACCACATTTCCTCATCAGACTTCTTTCTTCTTGGCTTCTGCGGGAGTCGAACCCGCAACAACATGCGCAGTACTTAAGCCGGTGTGTAAGCTGTTGTTATTTTTCCTGCTTTCCCTTCACAACTTACTCGAATCAAGTGCGGCTGTTCTGTCGCTATTTCTACTTGACTGTGTAGTTGTTGTTTTGTACAATTTTTATTTGTTAGAATTTGTTTGTATAAGGCTGGCTCATCCTTTTATACATTTCATTTTTTATTGTTTGGCCATATAACTATTTTATTTTTAACAATTTTTGAGCTTTTAGGCCGATCGGTTTATAAGGAAAGTTATTAGAAAAAAACAACAATTCTCAAAGCGATAGAAGTTATAGTACTATTTCGGAAATAACCACATTTCCTCATCAGACTTCTTTCTACTTGGCTTCTGCGGGAGTCGAACCCGTAACACCATGCGCAATTCTTAAGCCGGCAACTAAACGCATCCAGTTAAGCTTACGCTGTGTGAGCTGTTGTTATTTTTCCTGCTTTCCCTTCACAACTTACTGCAATCAAGTGCGGCTGTTCTGCCGCTGTTTCTACTTGACTGTGTAATTGTTGGTTTGTACAATTTCTATTTGTAAGAATTTGCTTGTATAAGGCAATCTCATCCTTTTAAACATTTTATTCGTTATTGTTTGGCCGTAGAAGTATTTTATTTTTAACAATTTTTGAGCTTTAAGGCCGATCGGTTTATTGGGAAAATTATTAGAAAAACAACAATACTCAAAGCGATAGAAGTTATTACACCATTTCGGAAATCACCACATTTCCTCATCAGACTTCATTCTTCTTGGCTTCTGTGGGAGTCGAACCAGCAACAACATGCGCAGTACTTAAGCCGGTGTGTAAGCTGTTGTTATTTTACCAGCTTTCCCTTCACAACTTACTTCAATCAAGTACGGCTGTTCTGCCTCTATTTCTACTTGACTGTGTAGTTGTAGTTTTGTAAAATTTCTATTTGTTAGAATTTGCTTGTATAAGGCTGGCTCATCCTTTTAAACATTTTATTAGTTATTGTTTGGCCGTAGAAGTATTTTATTTTTAACAATTTTTGAGCTTTAAGGCCGAACGGTTTATTGGCAAAATTATTAGAAAAAAACAACAATACTCAAAGCGATAGAAGTTATAGTACTATTTCGGAAATAACCACATTTCCTCATCAGACTTCTTTCTACTTGGCTTCTGCGGGAGTCGAACCCGTAACAACATGCGCAATTCTTAAGCCGGCAACTAAACGCATCCAGTTAAGCTTACGCTGTGTGAGCTGTTGTTATATTTCCTGCTTTCCCTTCACAACTTACTCCAATCAAGTGCGGCTGTTCTGCCGCTATTTTTATTTGACTGTGTAGTTCTTGTTTTGTACAATTTCTATTTGTTAGAATTTGTTTGTATAAGGCTGGCTCATCCTGTTCTACATTTTATTTGTTGTTGTTGGGTCATATAACTATTTTATTTTTTATAATTTTTGAGCTTTAAGGCCGATCGGTTTATTGGGAAAATTATTAGCAAAAACAACAATACTCAAAGCGTTAGAAGTTATAGTACTATTTCGGAAATCACCACATTTCCTCATCAGACTTCATTCTTCTTGGCTTCTGCGGGAGTCGAACCCACAACAACATGCGCAGTACTTAAGCCGGTGTGTAAGCTGTTGTTATTTTTCCTGCTTTCCCTTCACAACTTACTCCAATCAAGTGCGGCTGTTCTGCCTCTATTTCTACTTGACTGTGTAGTTGTTGTTTTGTACAATTTCTATTTGTTAGAATTTGTTTGTATAAGGCTGGCTCATCCTTTTATACATTTCATTCGTTCTTGTTTGGCCATATAACTATTTTATTTTTTAATAATTTTTGAGCTTTAAGGCCGATCGGTTTATGGGAACAATTATTAGGAAAAAACAACAATATTCAAAGCGGTAGAAGTTGTAGTACTACTTCGGAAATCCCCACATTTCCTCATCAGACTCCTTTCTTCTTGGCTTCTGCGGGAGTCGAACCCGCAACAACATGCGCAGTACTTAAGCCGGTGTGTAAGCTGTTGTTATATTTCCTGCTTTCCCTTCACAACTTACTCCAATCAAGTGCGGCTGTTCTGCCTCTTTTTCTACTTGACTGTGTAGTCGTTGTTTTGTACAATTTCTATTTGTTAGAATTTGTTTGTATAAGACTATTTTATTTTTAAGAATTTTTGAGCTTTAAGGCCGATCGGTTTATGGGAAAAGTTATTAGGAAAAAACAACTATACTCAAAGCGGTAGAAGTTATAGTACTATTTCGGAAATCACCACATTTCCTCATCAGACTTCATTCTTCTTGGCTTCTGCGGGAGTCGAACCAACGACAACATGCGCAGTACTTAAGCCGGTGTGTAAGCTGTTGTTATTTTTCCTGCTTTCCTTCACAACTTACTTCAATCAAGTGCGGCTGTTCTGCCTCTATTTCTACTTGACTGTGTAGTTGTTGTTTTGTACAATTTCTATTTGTTAGAATTTGTTTGTATAAGGCTGGCTCATCCTTTTATACATTTCATTTTTTATTGTTTGGCCATATAACTATTTTATTTTTAACAATTTTTGAGCTTTTAGGCCGATCGGTTTATAAGGAAAGTTATTAGAAAAAAACAACAATTCTCAAAGCGATAGAAGTTATAGTACTATTTCGGAAATAACCACATTTCCTCATCAGACTTCTTTCTACTTGGCTTCTGCGGGAGTCGAACCCGTAACACCATGCGCAATTCTTAAGCCGGCAACTAAACGCATCCAGTTAAGCTTACGCTGTGTGAGCTGTTGTTATTTTTCCTGCTTTCCCTTCACAACTTACTGCAATCAAGTGCGGCTGTTCTGCCGCTGTTTCTACTTGACTGTGTAATTGTTGGTTTGTACAATTTCTATTTGTAAGAATTTGCTTGTATAAGGCTGGCTCATCCTTTTAAACATTTTATTTGTTATTGTTTGGCCGTAGAAGTATTTTATTTTTAACAATTTTTGAGCTTTAAGGCCGAACGGTTTATTGGCAAAATTATTAGAAAAAAACAACAATACTCAAAGCGGTAGAAGTTATAGTACTATTTCGGAAATCACCACATTTTCCTCATCAGACTTCTTTCTACTTGGCTTCTGCGGAAGTCGAACCCGCAACAACATGCGAAATACTTAAGCTGGCATCTAAGCGCATCCAGTAAGCTTACGCTGTGTGAGCTGTTGTTATATTTCCTGCTTTCCCTTCACAACTTACTCCAATCAAGTGCGGCTGTTCTGCCGCTATTTTTATTTGACTGTGTAGTTCTTGTTTTGTACAATTTCTATTTGTTAGAATTTGTTTGTATAAGGCTGGCTCATCCTGTTCTACATTTTATTTGTTGTTGTTGGGTCATATAACTATTTTATTTTTTATAATTTTTGAGCTTTAAGGCCGATCGGTTTATTGGGAAAATTATTAGCAAAAACAACAATACTCAAAGCGTTAGAAGTTATAGTACTATTTCGGAAATCACCACATTTCCTCATCAGACTTCATTCTTCTTGGCTTCTGCGGGAGTCGAACCCACAACAACATGCGCAGTACTTAAGCCGGTGTGTAAGCTGTTGTTATTTTTCCTGCTTTCCCTTCACAACTTACTCCAATCAAGTGCGGCTGTTCTGCCTCTATTTCTACTTGACTGTGTAGTTGTTGTTTTGTACAATTTCTATTTGTTAGAATTTGTTTGTATAAGGCTGGCTCATCCTTTTATACATTTCATTTGTTCTTGTTTGGCCATATAACTATTTTATTTTTTAATAATTTTTGAGCTTTAAGGCCGATCGGTTTATGGGAACAATTATTAGGAAAAAACAACAATATTCAAAGCGGTAGAAGTTGTAGTACTACTTCGGAAATCCCCACATTTCCTCATCAGACTCCTTTCTTCTTGGCTTCTGCGGGAGTCGAACCCGCAACAACATGCGCAGTACTTAAGCCGGTGTGTAAGCTGTTGTTATATTTCCTGCTTTCCCTTCACAACTTACTCCAATCAAGTGCGGCTGTTCTGCCTCTTTTTCTACTTGACTGTGTAGTCGTTGTTTTGTACAATTTCTATTTGTTAGAATTTGTTTGTATAAGACTATTTTATTTTTAAGAATTTTTGAGCTTTAAGGCCGATCGGTTTATGGGAAAAGTTATTAGGAAAAAACAACTATACTCAAAGCGGTAGAAGTTATAGTACTATTTCGGAAATCACCACATTTCCTCATCAGACTTCATTCTTCTTGGCTTCTGCGGGAGTCGAACCAACGACAACATGCGCAGTACTTAAGCCGGTGTGTAAGCTGTTGTTATTTTTCCTGCTTTCCTTCACAACTTACTTCAATCAAGTGCGGCTGTTCTGCCTCTATTTCTACTTGACTGTGTAGTTGTTGTTTTGTACAATTTCTATTTGTTAGAATTTGTTTGTATAAGGCTGGCTCATCCTTTTATACATTTCATTTTTTATTGTTTGGCCATATAACTATTTTATTTTTAACAATTTTTGAGCTTTTAGGCCGATCGGTTTATAAGGAAAGTTATTAGAAAAAAACAACAATACTCAAAGCGATAGAAGTTATAGTACTATTTCGGAAATAACCACATTTCCTCATCAGACTTCTTTCTACTTGGCTTCTGCGGGAGTCGAACCCGTAACACCATGCGCAATTCTTAAGCCGGCAACTAAACGCATCCAGTTAAGCTTACGCTGTGTGAGCTGTTGTTATTTTTCCTGCTTTCCCTTCACAACTTACTGCAATCAAGTGCGGCTGTTCTGCCGCAGTTTCTACTTGACTGTGTAATTGTTGGTTTGTACAATTTCTATTTGTAAGAATTTGCTTGTATAAGGCTGGCTCATCCTTTTAAACATTTTATTTGTTATTGTTTGGCCGTAGAAGTATTTTATTTTTAACAATTTTTGAGCTTTAAGGCCGAACGGTTTATTGGCAAAATTATTAAAAAAAAAACAACAATACTCAAAGCGGTAGAAGTTATAGTACTATTTCGGAAATCACCACATTTTCCTCATCAGACTTCTTTCTACTTGGCTTCTGCGGAAGTCGAACCCGCAACAACATGCGAAATACTTAAGCTGGCATCTAAGCGCATCCAGTAAGCTTACGCTGTGTGAGCTGTTGTTATATTTCCTGCTTTCCCTTCACAACTTACTCCAATCAAGTGCGGCTGTTCTGCCGCTATTTCTATTTGACTGTGTAGTTGTTGTTTTGTACAATTTCTATTTGTTAGAATTTGTTTGTATAAGGCTGGCTCATCCTGTTCTACATTTTATTTGTTATTGTTGGGTCATATAACTATTTTATTTTTTATAATTTTTGAGCTTTAAGGCCGATCGGTTTATTGGGAAAATTATTAGCAAAAACAACAATACTCAAAGCGTTAGAAGTTATAGTACTATTTCGGAAATAACCACATTTCCTCATCAGACTTCATTCTTCTTGGCTTCTGCGGGAGTCGAACCCACAACAACATGCGCAGTACTTAAGCCGGTGTGTAAGCTGTTGTTATTTTTCCTGCTTTCCCTTCACAACTTACTCCAATCAAGTGCGACTGTTCTGCCTCTATTTCTTCTTGACTGTGTAGTTGTTGTTTTGTACAATTTCTATTTGTTAGAATTTGTTTGTATAAGGCTGGCTCATATTTTTATACATTTCATTTGTTCTTGTTTGGCCATATAACTATTTTATTTTTTAATAATCTTTGAGCTTTAAGGCCGATCGGTTTATGGGAAAAATTATTAGGAAAAAACAACAATACTCAAAGCGGTAGAAGTTGTAGTACTACTTCGAAAATCCCCACATTTCCTCATCAGACTCCTTTCTTCTTGGCTTCTGCGGGAGTCGAACCCGCAACAACATGCGCAGTACTTAAGCCGGTGTGTAAGCTGTTGTTATTTTTCCTGCTTTCCCTTCACAACTTACTCCAATCAAGTGCGGCTGTTCTGCCTCTATTTCTACTTGACTGTGTAGTCGTTGTTTTGTACAATTTCTATTTGTTAGAATTTGTTTGTATAAGACTATTTTATTTTTAAGAAAATTTGAGCTTTAAGGCCGATCGGTTTATGGGAAAAGTTATTAGGGAAAAACAACAATACTCAAAGCGGTTGAAGTTATAGTACTATTTCGGAAATCACCACATTTCCTCATCAGACTTCTTTCTTCTTGGCTTCTGCGGGAGTCGAACCCGCAACAACATGCGCAGTACTTAAGCCGGTGTGTAAGCTGTTGTTATTTTTCCTGCTTTCCCTTCACAACTTACTCCAATCAAGTGCGGCTGTTCTGCCTCTATTTCTACTTGACTGTGTAGTTGTTGTTTTGTACAATTTCTATTTGTTAGAATTTGTTTGTATAAGGCTGGCTCATACTTTTATACATTTTTTTTGTTATTGTTTGGTCATATAATTATTTTATTTTTAACAATTTTTGACTTTTAAGGCCGATCGGTTTATTGGGAAAATTATTAGAAAAAAACAACAATACTCAAAGCGTTAGAAGATATAGTACTATTTCGGAAATCACCACATTTCCTCATCAGACTTCTTTCTACTTGGCTTCTGCGGGAGTCGAACCCGCAACAACATGCGCAATACTTAAGCCGGCAACTAAACGCATTCAGTTAAGCTTACGCTGTGTGAGCTGTTGTTATTTTTCCTGCTTTCCCTTCACAACTTACTCCAATCAAGTGCGGCTGTTCTGTCGCTATTTCTACTTTACTGTGTGATTGTTTTTTTGTGCAATTTCTATTTGTAAGAATTTGATTGTATAAGGCAATCTCATCCTTTTAAACATTTTATTCGTTATTGTTTGGCCGTAGAAGTATTTTATTTTTAACAATTTTTGAGCTTTAAGGCCGATCGGTTTATTGGGAAAATTATTAGAAAAACAACAATACTCAAAGCGGTAGAAGTTATAGTACTATTTCGGAAATCACCACATTTCCTCATCAGACTTCATTCTTCTTGGCATCTGCGGGAGTCGAACCCGCAACAACATGCGCAGTACTTAAGCCGGTGTGTAAGCTGTTGTTATTTTTCCTGATTTCCCTTCACAACTTACTCCCATCAAGTGCGGCTGTTCTGCCTCTATTTCTACTTGACTGTGTAGTTGTTGTTTTGTACAATTTCTATATGTTGGAATTTGTTTGTATAAGGCTGGCTCATCCTGTTATACATTTTATTTTTTTATTGTTTGGTCATATAACTATTTTAGTTTTAACAATTTTTGAGCTTTAAGGCCGATCGGTTTATTGGGAAAATTATAAGAAAAAAACAACAATACTCAAAGCGGTAGAAGTTATAGCTATTTCGGAAATCACCAAATTTCTTCATCAGACTCCTTTCTTCCTGGCTTCTGCGGGAGTCGAACCCGCAACAACATGCGCAGTACTTAAGCCGGTGTGTAAGCTGTTGTTATTTTTCCTGCTTTCCCTTTACAACTTACTCCAATCAAGTGCGGCTGTTCTGCCTCTATTTCTACTTGACTGTGTAGTTGTGGTTTTGTACAATTTCTATTTGTTAGAATTTGTTTGTATAAGACTATTTTATTTTTAATAATTTTTTGAGCATTAAGGCCGATCGGTTTATTGGGAAAATTATTAGGAAAAAACAACAATACTCAAAGCGGTAGAAGTTATAGTACTATTTCGGAAATTACCACATTTCCTCGTTAGACTTCATTCTTCGTGGCTTCTGCGGGAGTCGAACCCGCAACAACATGCAGTACTTAAGCCGGTGTGTAAGCTGTTGTTATTTTTCCTGCTTTCGCTTCACATCTTACTTCAATCAAGTGCGGCTGTTCTGCCTCTATTTCTACTTGACTGTGTAGTTGTTGTTTTGTACAATTTCTATTTGTTAGAATTTGCTTGTATAAGGCTGGCTCATCCTGTTATAAATTTTTTTGGTTATTGTTTGGTCATATAACTATTTTATTTTTAACAATTTTTGGGCTTTAAGGCCGATCGGTTTAGTGGGAAAATTATTAGAAAAAAACAACAATACTCAGAGCGTTAGAAGATATAGTACTATTTCGGAAATCACCACATTTCCTCATCAGACTTCTTTCTTCTTGGCTTCTGCGGGAGTCGAACCCGCAACAACATGCGCAGTACTTAAGCCGGTGTGTAAGCTGTTGTTATTTTTCCTGCTTTCCCTTCACAACTTACTCGAATCAAGTGCGGCTGTTCTGCCTCTATTTCTATTTGACTGTGTAGTTGTTGTTTTGTACAATTTTTATTTGTTAGAATTTGTTTGTATAAGGCTGGCTCATCCTGTTATACATTTTATTTGTTATTGTTGGGTCATATAACTATTTTATTTTTTATAATTTTTGAGCTTTAAGGCCGATCGGTTTATTGGGAAAATTATTATAAAAAAACAACAATACTCAAAGCGGTAGAAGTTATAGTACAATTTCGGAAATCACCACATTTCCTCATCAGACTTCTTTCTTCTTGGCTTCTGCGGGAGTCGAACCCGCAACAACATGCGCAGTACTTAAGCCGGTGTGTAAGCTGTTGTTATTTTTCCTGCTTTCCCTTCACAACTTACTCCAATCAAGTGCGGCTGTTCTGCCTCTATTTCTACTTGACTGTGTAGTTGTTGTTTTGTACATTTTCTATTTGTTAGAATTTGCTTGTATTATACTGGCTCATCCTGTTATAAATTTTTTTGGTTATTGTTTGGTCATATAATTATTTTATTTTTAACAATTTTTGAGCTTTAAGGCCGATCGGTTTATTGGGAAAATTATTAGAAAAAAACAACAATACTCAAAGCGTTAGAAGATATAGTACTATTTCGGAAATCACCACATTTCCTCATCAGACTTCTTTCTACTTGGCTTCTGCGGGAGTCGAACCCGCAACAACATGCGCAATACTTAAGCCGGCAACTAAACGCATCCAGTTAAGCTTACGCTGTGTGAGCTGTTGTTATTTTTCCTGCTTTCCCTTCACAACTTACTCCAATCAAGTGCGGCTGTTCTGCCGCTATTTCTACTTGACTGTGTAATTGTTGGTTTGTACAATTTCTATTTGTAAGAATTTGCTTGTATAAGGCTGGCTCATCCTTTTAAACATTTTATTTGTTATTGTTTGGCCGTAGAAGTATTTTATTTTTAACAATTTTTGAGCTTTAAGGCCTAACGGTTTATTGGCAAAATTATTAGAAAAAAACAACAATACTCAAAGCGGTAGAAGTTATAGTACTATTTCGGAAATCCCCACATTTCCTCATCAGACTCCTTTCT
Source organism: Philophylla caesio (assembly GCA_963971545.1). Classification (NCBI taxonomy): domain Eukaryota; kingdom Metazoa; phylum Arthropoda; class Insecta; order Diptera; family Tephritidae; genus Philophylla; species Philophylla caesio. The sequence goes on from OZ020605.1 coordinate 59,294,173, forward strand.
TCTTGGCTTCTGCGGGAGTCGAACCCGCAACAACATGCGCAGTACTTAAGCCGGTGTGTAAGCTGTTGTTATTTTTCCTGCTTTCCCTTCACAACTTACTCCAATCAAGTGCGGCTGTTCTCCCTCTATTTCTACTTGACTGTGTAGTTGTTGTTTTGTACAATTTCTATTTGTTAGAATTTGTTTGTATAAGACTATTTTATTTTTAAGAATTTTTGAGCTTTAAGGCCGATCGGTTTATGGGAAAAGTTATTAGAAAAAAAAAAACAAAACTCAAAGCGGTAGAAGTTATAGTACTATTTCGGAAATTACCACATTTCCTCATCAGACTTCTTTCTATTTGGCTTCTGCGGGAGTCGAACCCGCAACAACATGCGCAATACTTAAGCCGGCAACTAAACGCATCCAGTTAAGCTTACGCTGTGTGAGCTGTTGTTATTTTTCCTGCTTTCCCTTCACAACTTACTCCAATCAAGTGCGGCTGTTCTGCCTCTATTTCTACTTGACTGTGTAGTTGTTGTTTTGTACAATTTCTATTTGTTAGAATTTGTTTGTATAAGGCTGGCTCATCCTTTTATACATTTCATTTGTTCTTGTTTGGCCATATAACTATTTTATTTTTTAATAATTTTTGAGCTTTAAGGCCGATCGGTTTATTGGGAAAATTATTAGGAAAAAACAACAATACTCAAAGGGGTAGAAGTTACAGTACTATTTCCGAAATCACCACATCTCCTCATCAGACTTCTTTTTTCTTGGCTTCTGCGGGAGTCGAGCAGACAAAAACATGCGCAGTACTTAAGCCGGTGAGTAAGCTGTTGTTATTTTTCCTGCTTTCCCTTCACAACTTACTCCAATCAAGTGCGGCTGTTCTGCCCCTATTTCTACTTGACTGTGTAGTTGTTGTTTTGTACAATTTCTCTCTGTTGGAATTTGTTTGTATAAGACTATTTTATTTTTAATAATTTTTGAGCTTTAAGGCCGATCGGTTTATTGGGAAAATTATTATGAAAAAACAACAATACTCAAAGCGGTAGAAGTTATAATACTATTTCGGAAATCACCACATTTCCTCATCAGACTTCTTTCTTCTTGGCTTCTGCGGGAGTCGAACCCGCAACAACATGCGCAGTACTTAAGCCGGTGTGTAAGCTGTTGTTATTTTTCCTGCTTTCCCTTCACAACTTACTCGAATCAAGTGCGGCTGTTCTGCCTCTATTTCTATTTGACTGTGTAGTTGTTGTTTTGTACAATTTCTATTTGTTAGAATTTGTTTGTATAAGGCTGGCTCATCCTGTTATACATTTTTTTTGTTATTGTTTGGTCATATAATTATTTTATTTTTAACAATTTTTGCGCTTTAAGGCCGATCGGTTTATTGGGAAAATTATTAGAAAAAAACAACAATACTCAAAGCGTTAGAAGATATAGTACTATTTCGGAAATCACCACATTTCCTCATCAGACTTCTTTCTACTTGGCTTCTGCGGGAGTCGAACCCGTAGCAACATGCGCAATACTTAAGCCGGCAACTAAACGCATCCAGTTAAGCTTACGCTGGGTGAGCTGTTGTTATTTTTCCTGCTTTCCCTTCACGACTTACTCCAATCAAGTGCGGCTGTTCTGCCGCTATTTCTACTTGACTGTGTAATTGTTGGTTTGTACAATTTCTATTTGTAAGAATATGCTTGTATAAGGCTGGCTCATCCTTTTAAACATTTTCTGTCGCTATTTCTACTTGACTGTGTGATTGTTTTTTTTTGTGCAATTTTTATTTGTAATAATTTGATTGTAAAAGGCAATCTCATCCTTTTAAACATTTTATTCGTTATTGTTTGGCCGTAGAAGTATTTTATTTTTAACAATTTTTGAGCTTTAAGGCCGAACGGTTTATTGGGAAAATTATTAGAAAAACAACAATACTCAAAGCGGTAGAACATTTTATTCGTTATTGTTTGGCCGTAGAAGTATTTTATTTTTAACAATTTTTGAGCTTTAAGGCCGAACGGTTTATTGGGAAAATTATTAGAAAAACAACAATACTCAAAGCGGTAGAAGTTTTAGTACTATTTTGGAAATTGCCACATTTCCTCATCATACTTCTTTCTACTTGGCTTCTGCGGGGTCGAACCCGCAACAACATGCGCAGTACTTAAGCCGGTGTGTAAGTTGTTGTTATTTTTCCTGCTTTCCCTTCACAACTTACTTCAATCAAGTGCGGCTGTTCTGCCTCTATTTCTACTTGACTGTGTAGTTGTTGTTTTGTACAATTTCTATTTGTTTGAAATTGCTTGTATAAGGCTGGCTCATCCTTTTATACATTTCATTTGTTATTGTTTGGCCATATAAATATTTTATTTTTTAATAATTTTTGAGCTTTAAGGCCGATCGGTTTATTGGGAAAATTATTAGAAAAACAACAATACTCAAAGCGGTAGAAGTTGTAGTACTATTTCGGAAATCCCCACATTTCCTCATCAGACTCCTTTCTTCTTGGCTTCTGCGGGAGTCGAACCCGCAACAACATGCGCAGTACTTAAGCCGGTGTGTAAGCTGTTGTTATTTTTCCTGCTTTCCCTTCACAACTTACTTCAATCAAGTGCGGCTGTTCTGCACCTATTTCTACTTGACTGTGTAGTTGTTGTTTTTACAATTTCTATTTGTTAGAATTTGTTTGTATAAGACTATTTTATTTTTAATAATTTTTTGAGCTTTAAGGCCGATCGGTTTATTGGGAAAATTATTAGGAAAAAACAACAAAACTCAAAGCGATAGAAGTTATAACACTATTTCGGAAATCACCACATTTCCTCATCAGACTTCATTCTTCTTGGCTTCTGCGGGAGTCGAACCCGCAACAACATGCGCAGTACTTAAGCCGGTGTGTAAGCTGTTGTTATTTTTCCTGCTTTCCCTTCACAACTTACTTCAATCAAGTGCGGCTGTTCTGCCTCTATTTTTACTTGACTGTGTAGTTGTTGTTTTGTACAATTTCTATTTGTTAGAATTTGTTTTATAAGACTATTTTATTTTTAATAATTTTTGAGCTTTAAGGCCGATCGGTTTATGGGAAAATTATTAGGAAAAAACGACAATACTCAAGGCGGTAGAAGTTGTAGTACTATTTCGGAAATCACCACATTTCCTAATGAGACTTCATTCTTCTTGGCTTCTGCGGGAGTCGAACCCGCAACAACATGCGCAATACTTAAGCCGGCAACTAAACGCATCCAGTTAAGCTTACGCTGTGTGAGCTGTTGTTATTTTTCCTGCTTATCCTTCACAACTTACTCCAATCAAGTGCGGCTGTTCTGCCGCTATTTCTACTTGACTGTGTAATTGTTGGTTTGTACAATTTCTATTTGTAAGAATATGCTTGTATAAGGCTGGCTCATTCTTTTAAACATTTTATTAGTTATTGTTTGGCCGTAGAAGTATTTTATTTTTAACAATTTTTGAGCTTTAAGGCCGAACGGTTTATTGGCAAAATTATTAGAAAAAAACAACAATACTCAAAGCGGTAGAAGTTATAGTACTATTTCGGAAATCACCACATTTTCCTCATCAGACTTCTTTCTACTTGGAAGTCGAACCCGCAACAACATGCGAAATACTTAAGCTGGCATCTAAGCGCATCCAGTAAGCTTACGCTGTGTGAGCTGTTGTTATTTTTCCTGCTTTCCCTTCACAACTTACTCCAATCAAGTGCGGCTGTTCCGCCGCTATTTCTATTTGACTGTGTAGTTGTTGTTTTGTACAATTTCTATTTGTTAGAATTTGTTTGTATAAGGCTGGCTCATCCTGTTATTCATTTTATTTGTTATTGTTGGGTCATATAACTATTTTATTTTTTATAATTTTTGAGCTTTAAGGCCGATCGGTTTATTGGGAAAATTATTAGCAAAAACAACAATACTCAAAGCGGAAGAAGTTATAGTACTATTTCGGAAATCACCACATTTCCTCATCAGACTTCATTCTTCTTGGCTTCTACGGGAGTCGAACCTGCAACAACATGCGCAGTACTTAAGCCGGTGTGTAAGCTGTTGTTATTTTTCCTGCTTTCCCTTCACAAGTTACTCCAATCAAGTGCGGCTGTTCTGCCTCTATTTCTACTTGACTGTGTAGTTGTTGATTTGTACAATTTCAATTTGTTAGAATTTGTTTGTATAAGGCTGGCTCATCCTGTTATACACTTTTTTTGTTATTGTTTGGTCATATAATAATTTTATTTTTAACAAATTTTGAGCTTTAAGGCCGATCGGTTTATTGGGAAAATTATTAGAAAAAAACAACAATACTCAAAGCGTTAGAAGATATAGTACTATTTCAGAAATCACCACATTTCCTCATCAGACTTCTTTCTACTTGGCTTCTGCGGGGGTCGAACCCGCAACAACATGCGCAATACTTAAGCCGGCAACTAAACGCATCCAGTTAAGCTTACGCTGTGTGAGCTGTTTTTATTTTTCCTGCTTTCCCTTCACAACTTACTCCAATCAAGTGCGGCTGTTCTGTTGCTATTTCTACTTGACTGTGTGATTGTTTTTTTGTGCAATTTCTATTTGTAAGAATTTGATTATATAAGGCAATCTCATCCTTTTAAACATTTTATTCGTTATTGTTTGGCCGTAGAAGTATTTATTTTTAACAATTTTTGAGCTTTAAGGCCGATCGGTTTATTGGGAAAATTATTAGAAAAACAACAATACTCAAAGCGGTAGAAGTTATAGTACTATTTCCGAAATCACCACATTTCCTCATCAGACTTCTTTTTTCTTGGCTTCTGCGGGAGTTGAGCAGACAACAACATGCGCAGTACTTAAGCCGGTGTGTAAGCTGTTGTTATTTTTCCTGCTTTCCCTTCACAACTTACTCCAATCAAGTGCGGCTGTTCTGCCGCTATTTCTACTTGACTGTGTAGTTGTTGTTTTGTACAATTTCTATTTGTTAGAATTTGTTTGTATAAGACTATTTTATTTTTAATAATTTTTGAGCTTTAAGGCCGATCGGTTTATGGGAAAAGTTATTAGGAAAAAACAACAATACTCAAAGCGGTAGAAGTTATAGTACTATTTCGGAAATCACCACATTTCCTCATCAGACTTCATTCTTCTTGGCTTCTGCGGGAGTCGAACCCGCAACAACATGCGCAGTACTTAAGCCGATGTGTAAGTTGTTGTTATTTTTCCTGCTTTCCCTTCACAACTTACTTCAATCAAGTGCGGCTGTTCTGCCCCTATTTCTACTTGACTGTGTAGTTGTTGTTTTGTACATTTTCTATTTGTAAGAATTTGTTTGTATAAGGCTGGCTCATCCTTTTATACATTTCATTTGTTATTGTTTGGCCATATAACTACTTTATTTTTAATTTTTTAATAATTTTTGAGCTTCAAGGCCGATCGGTTTATTGGGAAAATTATTAGGAAAAGACAACAATACTCAAAGCGGTAGAAGTTATAGTACTATTTCCGAAATCACCACATTTCCTCATCAGACTTCTTTTTTCTTGGCTTCTGCGGGAGTTGAGCAGACAACAACATGCGCAGTACTTAAGCCGGTGTGTAAGCTGTTGTTATTTTTCCTGCTTTCTCTTCACAACTTACTTCAATCAAGTGCGGCTGTTCTGCCTCTATTTCTACTTGACTGTGTAGTTGTTGTTTTGTGCAATTTCTATTTGTAAGAATTTGATTGTATAAGGCAATCGCATCCTTTTAAACATTTTATTCGTTATTGTTTGGCCGTAGAAGTATTTTATTTTTAACAATTTTTGAGCTTTAAGGCCGATCGGTTTATTGGGAAAATTATTAGAAAAACAACAATACTCAAAGCGGTAGAAGTTATAGTACTATTTCGGAAATTACCACATTTCCTCATCAGACTTTTTTCTACTTGGCTTCTGCGGGGGTCGAACCCGCAAGAACATGCGCAGTACTTAAGCCGGTGTGTAATCTGTTGTTATTTTTCCTGCTTTCCCTTCACAACTTACTTCAATCAAGTGCGGCTGTTCTGCCTCTATTTCTACTTGACTGTGTAGTTGTTGTTTTGTACAATTTCTATTTGTCAGAATTTGCTTGTATAAGGCTGGCTCATCCTTTCATACATTTCATTTGTTATTGTTTGGCCATATAAATATTTTATTTTTTAATAATTTTTGAGCTTTAAGGCCGAACGGTTTATTGGGAAAATTATTAGGAAAAAACAACGATACTCAAAGCGGTAGAAATCCCCACATTTCCTCATCAGACTCCTTTCTTCTTGGCTTCTGCGGGAGTCGAACCCGCAACAACATGCGCAGTATTAAAGCCGGTGTGTAAGCTGTTGTTATTTTTCCTGCTTTCCCTTCACAACTTACTTCAATCAAGTGCGGCTGTTCTGCCTCTATTTCTACTTGACTGTGTAGTTGTTGTTTTGTACAATTTCTATTTGTCAGAATTTGCTTGTATAAGGCTGGCTCATCCTTTCATACATTTCATTTGTTATTGTTTGGCCATATAAATATTTTATTTTTTAATAATTTTTGAGCTTTAAGGCCGATCGGTTTATTGGGAAAATTATTAGGAAAAAACAACGATACTCAAAGCGGTAGAAGTTATAGTACTATTTCGGAAATCACCACATTTCCTCGTTAGACTTCATTCTTCTTGGCTTCTGCGGGAGTCGAACCCGCAACAACATGCGCAGTACTTAAGCCGGTGTGTAAGCTGTTGTTATTTTTCCTGCTTTCTCTTCACAACTTACTTCAATCAAGTGCGGCTGTTCTGCCTCTATTTCTACTTGACTGTGTAGTTGTTGTTTTGAACAATTTCTATTTGTTAGAATTTGCTTGTATAAGGCTGGCTCATCCTTTTATACATTTCATGTGTTTTTGTTTGGCCATATAACTATTTTATTTTTTAATAATTTTTGAGCTTTAAGGCCGATTGGTTTATGGGAAAATTATTAGGAAAAAACGACAATACTCAAAGCGGTAGAAGTTATAGTACTATTTCCGAAATCACCACATTTCCTCATCAGACTTCTTTTTTCTTGGCTTCTGCGGGAGTCGAGCCCGCAAAAACATGCGCAGTACTTAAGCCGGTGTGTAAGCTGTTGTTATTTTTCCTGCTTTTCCTTCACAACTTACTCCAATCAAGTGCGGCTATTCTGCGTCTATTTCTACTTGACTGTGTAGTTGTTGTTTTGTACAATTTCTATTTGTTAGAATTTGTTTGTATAAGACTATTTTATTTTTCATAATTTTTGAGCTTTAAGGCCGATCGGTTTATTGGGAAAATTATTATGAAAAAACAACAATACTCAAAGCGCTAGAAGTTATAGTGTTATTTCGAAAATCACCACATTTCCTCATCAGACTTCTTTCTTCTTGGCTTCTGCGGGAGTCGAACCCGCAACAACATGCGCAGTACTTAAGCCGGTGTGTAAGCTGTTGTTATTTTTCCTGCTTTCCCTTCACAACTTGCTCCAATCAAGTGCGGCTGTTCTGCCTCTATTTCTACTTGACTGTGTAGTTGTTGTTTTGAACAATTTCTATTTGTTAGAATTTGCTTGTATAAGGCTGGCTCATCCTATTATACATTTCATGTGTTATTGTTTGGCCAGATAATTATTTTATTTTTTAATAATTTTTGAGCTTTAAGGCCGATCGGTTTACGGGAAAATTATTAGGAAAAAACGACAATACTCAAAGCGGTAGAAGTTATAGTACTATTTCCGAAATCACCACATTTCCTCATCAGACTTCTTTTTTCTTGGCTTCTGCGGGAGTCGAGCCCGCAAAAACATGCGCAGTACTTAAGCCGGTGTGTAAGCTGTTGTTATTTTTCCTGCTTTCCCTTCACAACTTACTTCAATCAAGTGCGGCTGTTCTGCCTCTATTTCTACTTGACTGTGTAGTTGTTGTTTTGTACAATTTCTATATGTTAGAATTTGTTTGTATAAGACTATTTTATTTTTAATAATTTTTTGAGCTTTAAGGCCGATCGGTTTATTGGGAAAATTATTGGGAAAAAATAACAATACTCAAAGCGGTTGAAGTTATAGTACTATTTCGGAAATCACCACATTTCCTCGTTAGACTTCATTCTTCTTGGCTTCTGCGGGAGTCGAACCCGCAACAACATGCGCAGTACTTAAGCCGGTGTGTAAGCTGTTGTTATTTTTCCTGCTTTCTCTTCACAACTTACTTCAATCAAGTGCGGCTGTTCTGCCTCTATTTCTACTTGACTGTGTAGTTGTTGTTTTGAAAAATTTCTATTTGTTAGAATTTGCTTGTATAAGGCTGGCTCATCCTTTTATACATTTCATGTGTTATTGTTTGGCCATATAACTATTTTATTTTTTAATAATTTTTGAGCTTTAAGGCCGATCGGTTTATGGGAAAATTATTAGGAAAAAACGACAATACTCAAAGCGGTAGAAGTTATAGTACTATTTCCGAAATCACCACATTTCCTCATCAGACTTCTTTCTACTTGGCTTCTGCGGGAGTCGAACCCGCAACAACATGCGCAATACTTAAGCCGGCAACTAAACGCATCCAGTAAAGCTTACGCTGTGTGAGCTGTTGTTGTTTTTCCTGCTTTCCCTTCACAACTTACTCCTATCAAGTGCGGCTGTTCTGTCGCTATTTCTACTTGACTGTGTAATTGTTTTTTTGTGCAATTTCTATTTGTAAGAATTTGTTTGTATAAGGCTGGCTCATCCTGTTAAACATTTCATTCGTTATTGTTTGGCCATATAAATATTTTATTTTTTAATAATTGTTTGTATAAGACTATTTTATTTTTAATAATTTTTGAACTTGAACCCTGCTACTACGTTAGAAAAAAATTACACATATTATGTTTGGGTCATTCTGTGACCCTGGTCATATTTATTCAATTTTTATGTGATATTTTAATATACAAATTTATTTTATGACGTATAATTTGGACAATAAGTCATGGTGGTAGTTATTGTTTGCCTATGAGATGGACAGACGGGTTTTTTTGCAAACAATGCAGTCGGTATAGTTTTGTTTTCTTTTTTGGTCGGGCAAAATTGTTATCTTTTGCGTTCACTAGCGCATCGTCGTTTAGGAGACGGTGGGGACGAACATTGTGGTGTGTTTTCTTCACTTTGAATTCTCCTGAATATGGAAGCCGAGGCTTCTGATGGAGGAGTACGATCTCGTTTTGCTATGCATGGACGAACTAAGGTTTCTCCTAGTTCTTGTAAAAATATGCGCCTCTTATACAATTTAGTTTTATTCCAATCGGGATGTATATCGATCCATAAAATGAATGCGTTTAGAGCAGATTTGTCAATGATGTTCGAAAACAAAGCAACAGGCCATCGATTCGTCTTCCGCTTACAGGAATATGTGCGAACCATTTGGTCCATAGTATCGACTCCACCCTTTGTTGAGTTGTAATATTGAATTATTTCAGGCATTTTTTTTGGATGTTCTTCTACGACTTTCATATTATGGTGCATAGTGCTTAGCAAGTAAACAAGCTTGAATTTTTTGGGTAAATATTGAACAACCGTTTCTTTTCCATAAAAAAAAAAATTTGCTTGAATAAACTGGCAGTTTGCGTAATTCTTGGGCTGAAATTATTAGAAAAACAACAATACTCAAAGCGGTAGAAGTTATAGTACTATTTCGAAAATTACCACATTTCCTCATCAGACTTCTTTCTACTTGGCTTCTGCGGGGGTCGAACCCGCAACAACATGCGCAGTACTTAAGCCCATGTGTAAGCTGTTGTTATTTTTCCTGCTTTCCCTTCACAATTTACTCCAATCAAGTGCGACTGTTCTGCGTCTATTTCTACTTGACTGTGTAGTTGTTGTTTTGTACAATTTCCATTTGTTAGAATTTGTTTGTATAATACTATTTTATTTTTCATAATTTTTGAGCTTTAAGGCCGATCGGTTTATTGGGAAAATTATTATGAAAAAACAACAATACTCAAAGCGGTAGAAGTTATAGTACTATTTCGGAAATCACCACATTTCCTCATCAGACTTCTTTCTACTTGGCTTCTGCGGGAGTCGAACCCGCAACAACATGCGCAGTACTTAAGCCGGTGTGTAAGCTGTTGTTATTTTTCCTGCTTTCCCTTCACAACTTGCTCCAATCAAGTGCGGCTGTTCTGCCTCTATTTCTATTTGACTGTGTAGTTATTGTTTTGTACAATTTCTATTTGTTAGAATTTGTTTGTATAAGACTATTTTATTTTTAATAATTTTTGAGCTTTATTGGGAAAATTATTAGGAAAAAACAACAATACTCAAAGCGGTAGAAGATATAGTACTATTTCGGAAATCACCACATTTCCTCCTCAGACTTCTTTCTACTTGGCTTCTGCGGGAGTCGAACCCGCAACAACATGCGCAGTACTTAAGCCGCTGTGTAAGCTGTTGTTATTTTTCCTGCTTTCCCTTCACACCTTGCTCCAATGAAGTGCGGCTGTTCTGCCTCCAAATCTAGTTGACTGTGTAGTTGTTGTTTTGTACAATTTCCATTTGTGAGAATTTGTTTGTATAAGGCTGGCTCATCCTTTTATACATTTCATTTGTTATTGTTTGGCCATATAACTATTTTATTTTTAATAATTTTTGAACTTCAAGGCCGATCGGTTTATTGGGAAAATTATTAGGAAAAAACAACAATACTCAAATCGGTAGAAGTTATAGTACTATTTCCGAAATCACCACATTTCCTCATCAGACTTCTTTTTTCTTGGCTTCTGCGGGAGTCGAGCCCGCAAAAACATGAGCAGTACTTAAGCCGGTGTGTAAGCTGTTGTTGTTTTTCCTGCTTTCCTTTCACAACTTACTCCAATCAAGTGCGGCTGTTCTGCGTCTATTTCTATTTGACTGTGTAGTTGTTGTTTTGTACAATTTCTATTTGTTAGAATTTGTTTGTATAAGACTATTTTATTTTTAATAATTTTTGAGCTTCAAGGCCGATCGGTTTATTGGGAAAATTATTAGGAAAAAACAACAATACTCAAAGCGGTAGAAGATATAGTACTATTTCGGAAATCACCACATTTCCTCATCAGACTTCTTTCTACTTGGCTTCTGCGGGAGTCGAACCCGCAACAACATGCGCAGTACTTAAGCCGCTGTGTAAGCTGTTGTTATTTTTCCTGCTTTCCCTTCACAACTTGCTCCAATGAAGTGCGGCTGTTCTGCCTCCAAATCTAGTTGACTGTGTAGTTGTTGTTTTGTACAATTTCTATTTGTTAGAATTTGTTTGTATAAGGCTGGCTCATCCTGTTATACATTTTTTTTGTTATTGTTTGGTCATATAATTATTTTATTTTTAACAATTTTTGAGCTTTAAGGCCGATCGGTTTATTGGGAAAATTATAAGGAAAAAACAACAATACTCAAATCGGTAGAAGTTATAGTACTGTTTCCGAAATCACCACATTTCCTCATCAGACTTCTTTCTTCTTGGCTTCTGCGGGAGTCGAACCCGCAACAACATGCGCAGTACTTAAGCCGGTGTGTAAGCTGTTGTTATTTTTCCTGCTTTCCCTTCACAACTTGCTCCAATCAAGTGCGGCTGTTCTGCCTCTATTTCTATTTGACTGTGTAGTTGTTGTTTTGTACAATTTCTATTTGTTAGAATTTGTTTGTATAAGACTATTTTATTTTTAATAATTTTTGAGCTTTAGGGCCGATCGGTTTATTGGGAAAATTATTAGGAAAAAACAACAATACTCAAAGCGGTAGAAGTTATAGTACTATTTCGGAAATCACCAGATTTGCTCATCAGACTTCATTCTTCTTGGCTTCTGCGGGAGTCGAACCCGCAACAACATGCGCAGTACTTAAGCCGCTGTGTAAGCTGTTGTTATTTTTCCTGGTTTCACTTCACAACTTGCTCCAATGAAGTGCGGCTCTTCTGCCTCTTTTCTACTTGAATGTGTAGTTGTTGTTTTGTACAATTTCTATTTGTTAGAATTTGTTTGTATAAGGCTGGCTCATCCTGTTATACATTTTTTTTGTTATTGTTTGGCCATATAAATATTTTATTTTTTAATAATTGTTTGTATAAGACTATTTTATTTTTAATAATTTTTGAACTTGAACCCTGCTACTACGTTAGAAAAAAAATACACATATTATGTTTGGGTCATTCTGTGACCCTGGTCATATTTATTCAATTTTTATGTGATATTTTAATATACAAATTTATTTTATGACGTATGATTTGGACAATAAGTCATGGTGGTAGTTATTGTTTGCCTATGAGATGGACAGACGGGTTTTTTTGCAAACAATGCAGTCGGTATAGTTTTGTTTTCTTTTTTGGTCGGGCAAAATTGGTATCTTTTGCGTTCACTAGCGCATCGTCGTTTAGGAGACGGTGGGGACGAACATTGTGGTGTGTTTTCTTCACTTTGAATTCTCCTGAATATGGAAGCCGAGGCTTCTGATGGAGGAGTACGATCTCGTTTTGCTATGCATGGACGAACTAAGGTTTCTCCTAGTTCTTGTAAAAATATGCGCCTCTTATACAATTTAGTTTTATTCCAATCGGGATGTATATCGATCCATAAAATGAATGCGTTTAGAGCAGATATGTCAATGATGTTCGAAAACAAAGCTACAGGCCATCGATTCGTCTTCCGCTTACAGGAATATGTGCGAACCATTTGGTCCATAGTATCGACTCCACCCTTTGTTGAGTTGTAATATTGAATTATTTCAGGCATTTTTTTTTTGGATGTTCTTCTACGACTTTCATATTATGGTGCATAGTGCTTAGCAAGTAAACAAGCTTGTATTTTTTGGGTACATATTGAACAACCGTTTCTCTTCCATAAAAAAAAAATTTGCTTGAATAAACTGGCAGTTTACGTAATTCTTGGGCTGAAGCATGAACAGGCAAAAAACGTTTATTTTTACGAACAGTGCCAACTATAGTAATATTTCGCTGAAGTAGCTGCAGTGCAAGATTATGGCTCGTAAAAAAATTGTCGGTTGTGATATTGCGCCCACGATATTGAGAAACTAAATCCAGAACAACCCGTTCGCCTTGGTTTCGCTCCGCTAAATCTGCCGTTTTTCCCAAATATATTTGGAACTGCAAACAAAATGCGCTTGTGGAATCTGCGGCAATCCATGCCTTCATGCCATATTTTCCGGGTTTACTTGGCATGTACACTTTGAAGAGACATCTTCCTCTAAACGGGATAAGTTGTTCGTCAACCGTTATGTTAGCATTGGGAACATAAAGCAATGGTAAGTTTCGAGTTCACTGCTCATATAAAAATCGAATAGGTGCCAACTTATCCCCTCTTTGTTTAGATCTTCGTCTCTGCCTATTATCAAATGCTAAAACACGAGAAATTTGGCTGAATCGTTCCAAAGACATGACTGCTCTTAGAAAAGGACGTCCATGAGTGTCATCCCACAGGGCATTGAGGCTTTCGCCATACGATCGATATACACCTGAAACAGTAATACTTTTTCATTTGTATCAGAAAAAATTATGTAATGTACAATTTTTTACCAATAAGAATAAGAACGCCTAAGTAGGCATCAAACTCATTCTCATCGATTGCATTGAACTTGTCAAAAATGGCGTTTCATTGCATATTACTGTATTCAATGATGCTTTCTTTCATGGATCTGCTGAAATTTACTTCCTTGATGCTCCCGGGTGGACTGGAAAAACGTATCAATTTTATTGCTATTGGCAAAGATCAGATCGTAAAATGAAGTAGCTCTAGCTCATCTGGAATAGTTGCAACATTATTAGAAGGTGGACGAACTGCACATTCTACCAATAAACATTCAAATCAACGAAGCACCAGTTTGCAACATCGCCAAAAAACAGCGCATGGCGAAGACTCTTCAAATATGCAAATTGATCGTTTTGGGATGAACGTACGATGGCCCACAAGAGGTCACTGGAGGCACTGGACAGAACGTTAAACGATCTTCGTGGAGCCATTTTTCTGTTATCAGGTAATTTTTGTCACAGACTGGCTGTGGAAAGCGAATGAATAACGTCATCGGGCCAAGATCATCAAGGTAAATTACAAAGAAGAGGATGTCATGATCCCGCGTATACCGATGATTCCAACGGATTCTAATTCGATTTTAAGTGGCTACAATTTCCCGTGCGTCTGGCCCTTGCGATAACCATAAATAAATCGCAAGGTCAGTTGTTGCAAGTTTTCGGAATCAAGTTGAAGTTTCCCTGTTTCACGCATTGACAATAATACGTAACGTGTTCGCGTGTCGGAAAACCATAATCTTAATATATTTACGTATTTCATTTGAATTGTTGGCAAGTTTCGTTTAATAACCGAACGAAATCAAAACGGTGTGAGATAAGTATGCTGAACGTGTCTGATTGGGCGTGTGGGTTAATGTGAAATATACATACATATGTATATGTTGTTACTGAAATATATCCGTCCGAAATAAAATGCAACAATTCACATAATTTCAGAAAACATTTTGATCGGTTGGCGACATATCGATCAATCTAACGGCGAAAGTAAACCATACGTAAAGACTCTGCTCGGCGGTAGTCCATTTTACCGAAGGGAGAGTTTTAATGTTGTGAGGATAGGTTAAACGAAGTTCACCGGGTTATCTAGCTTTTAATAATATTTGAGATTTAACGCCGATCGGTTTATTGGGAAAATTATTAGAAAAAAACAACAATACTCAAAGCGGTAGAAGTTATAGTACTATTTCGGAAATCACCACATTTCCTCATCAGACTTCTTTCTTCTTGGCTTCTGCAGGAGTCGAACCCGCAACAACATGCGCAAAACTTCAAGCGGCAACTAAACGCATTCCGCTAAGCTTACGCTGTGTAAGCTGTTGTTATTTTGCCTGTTTTCCCTTTACAACTTACTCCAATCAAGTGCGGCTGTTCTGCCTTTATTTCTACTTGACTGTGTCATTGTTGTTTTGTACAATTTCTATTTGTTAGAATTTGTTGTATAAGGCTAACTCATCCTGTTATAGATTTTATTTGTAATTGTTTGGCCATATAACTATTTTATTTTTTAATAAGTTTTGAGCTTTAAGGCCGATCGGTTTATGGGGAAAATTATTAGGAAAAAACAACAAAGCGGTAGAAGTTGTAGTACTATTTCGGAAATCACCACATTTCCTCATCAGACTTCTTTCTACTTGGATTCTGCGGGAGTCGAACCCGCAACAACATGCGCAGTACTTAAGCCGGCAACTAAACGCATCGAGTTAAGAGTACGCTGTGTGAGCTGTTGTTATTTTTCCTGCTTGCCCATCACAACTTACATACTACAATCAAGTGCGGCTGTTCTGCCGCTATTTCTATTTGACTGCGTAGTTGTTGTTTTGTACAATTTATATTTGTTAGCATATGTTTGTATAAGGCTGCCTCATTCTGTTATACATTTCATTTGTTATTGTTTGGCCATATAACTATTTTATTTTTTAATAATTTTTGAGCTTTAAGGCCGATCGGTTTATGGGAAAATTATTAGGAAAAAACGACAATACTCAAAGCGGTAGAAGTTGTAGTACTATTTCGGAAATCACCACATTTCCTCAACGGACTTCATTCTTCTTGGCTTCTGCGGGAGTCGAACCTGCAACAACATGCGCATTACTTAAGCTGGTGTGTAAGCTGTTGTTATTTTTTCCTGCTTTCCCTTCACAACTTACTCCAATCAAGTGCGGCTGTTCTACCTCTATTTCTACTTGACTGTGTAGTTGTTGTTTTGTACAATTTCTATTTGTTAGAATTTGTTTGTATAAGGCTGGCTCATCCTGTTATACATTTTTTTTGTTATTGTTTGGGCATATAATTATTTTATTTTTAACAATTTTTGAGCTTTAAGGCCGATCGGTTTATTGGGAAAATTATTAGAAAAAACAACAATACTCAAAGCGGTAGAAGATATAGTTCTATTTCGGAAATCACCACATTTCCTCATCAGACTTCTTTCTACTTGGCTTCTGCGGGAGTGGAACCCGCAACAACATGCGCAATACTTAAGCCGGCAACTAAACGCATCCAGTAAAGCTTACGCTGTGTGAGCTGTTCTTGTTTTTCCTGCTTTCCCTTCACAACTTACTCCAATCAAGTGCGGCTGTTCTGTCGCCATTTCTACTTGACTGTGTAATTGTTTTTTTGTGCAATTTCTATTTGTAAGAATTTGATTGTATAAGGCAATCTCATCCTTTTAAACATTTCATTCGTTATTGTTTGGCCGTAGAAGTATTTTATTTTTAACCATTTTTGAGCTTTAAGGCCGATCGGTTTATTGGGAAAATTATTAGAAAAACAACAATACTCAAAGCGGTAGAAGTTATAGTACTATTTCGAAAATTACCACATTTCCTCATCAGACTTCTTTCTACTTGGCTTCTGCGGGGGTCGAACCCGCAACAACATGCGCAGTACTTAAGCCCATGTGTAAGCTGTTGTTATTTTTCCTGCTTTCCCTTCACAATTTACTCCAATCAAGTGCGACTGTTCTGCGTCTATTTCTACTTGACTGTGTAGTTGTTGTTTTGTACAATTTCTATTTGTTAGAATTTGTTTGTATAATACTATTTTATTTTTCATAATTTTTGAGCTTTAAGGCCGATCGGTTTATTGGGAAAATTATTATGAAAAAACAACAATACTCAAAGCGGTAGAAGTTATAGTACTATTTCGGAAATCACCACATTTCCTCATCAGACTTCTTTCTTCTTGGCTTCTGCGGGAGTCGAACCCGCAACAACATGCGCAGTACTTAAGCCGGTGTGTAAGCTGTTGTTATTTTTCCTGCTTTCCCTTCACAACTTGCTCCAATCAAGTGCGGCTGTTCTGCCTCTATTTCTATTTGACTGTGTAGTTATTGTTTTGTACAATTTCTATTTGTTAGAATTTGTTTGTATAAGACTATTTTATTTTTAATAATTTTTGAGCTTTAGGGCCGATCGGTTTATTGGGAAAATTATTAGGAAAAAACAACAATACTCAAAGCGGTAGAAGATATAGTACTATTTCGGAAATCACCACATTTCCTCATCAGACTTCTTTCTACTTGGCTTCTGCGGGAGTCGAACCCGCAACAACATGCGCAGTACTTAAGCCGCTGTGTAAGCTGTTGTTATTTTTCCTGCTTTCCCTTCACACCTTGCTCCAATGAAGTGCGGCTGTTCTGCCTCCAAATCTAGTTGACAGTGTAGTTGTTGTTTTGTACAATTTCCATTTGTGAGAATTTGTTTGTATAAGGCTGGCTCATCCTTTTAACCATTTCATTTGTTATTGTTTGGCCATATAACTATTTTATTTTTAATAATTTTTGAACTTCAAGGCCGATCGGTTTATTGGGAAAATTATTAGGAAAAAACAAGAATACTCAAATCGGTAGAAGTTATAGTACTATTTCCGAAATCACCACATTTCCTCATCAGACTTCTTTTTTCTTGGCTTCTGCGGGAGTCGAGCCCGCAAAAACATGAGCAGTACTTAAGCCGGTGTGTAAGCTGTTGTTGTTTTTCCTGCTTTCCTTTCACAACTTACTCCAATCAAGTGCGGCTGTTCTGCGTCTATTTCTATTTGACTGTGTAGTTGTTGTTTTGTACAATTTCTATTTGTTAGAATTTGTTTGTATAAGACTATTTTATTTTTAATAATTTTTGAGCTTTAGGGCCGATCGGTTTATTGGGAAAATTATTAGGAAAAAACACCAATACTCAAAGCGGTAGAAGATATAGTACTATTTCGGAAATCACCACATTTCCTCATCAGACTTCTTTCTACTTGGCTTCTGCGGGAGTCGAACCCGCAACAACATGCGCAGTACTTAAGCCGCTGTGTAAGCTGTTGTTATTTTTCCTGCTTTCCCTTCACAACTTGCTCCAATGAAGTGCGGCTGTTCTGCCACCAAATCTAGTTGACTGTGTAGTTGTTGTTTTGTACAATTTCTATTTGTTAGAATTTGTTTGTATAAGGCTGGCTCATCCTGTTATACATTTTTTTTGTTATTGTTTGGTCATATAATTATTTTATTTTTAACAATTTTTGAGCTTTAAGGCCGATCGGTTTATTGGGAAAATTATTAGAAAAAAACAACAATACTCAAAGCGGTAGAAGATATAGTACTATTTCGGAAATCACCACATTTCCTCATCAGACTTCTTTCTACTTGGCTTCTGCGGCAGTCGAACCCGCAACAACATGCGCAATACTTAAGCCGGCAACTAAACGCATCCAGTAAAGCTTACGCTGTGTGAGCTGTTCTTGTTTTTCCTGTTTTCCCTTCACAACTTACTCCAATCAAGTGCGGCTGTTCTGTCGCTATTTCTACTTGACTGTGTAATTGTTTTTTTGTGCAATTTCTATTTATAAGAATTTGATTGTATAAGGCAATCTCATCCTCTTAAACATTTCATTCGTTATTGTTTGGCCGTAGAAGTATTTTATTTTTAACCATTTTTGAGCTTTAAGGCCGATCGGTTTATTGGGAAAATTATTAGAAAAACAACAATACTCAAAGCGGTAGAAGTTATAGTACTATTTCGGAAAATACCACATTTCCTCATCAGACTTCTTTCTACTTGGCTTCTGCGGGGGTCGAACCCGCAACATGCGCAGTACTTAAGCCCATGTGTAAGCTGTTGTTATTTTTCCTGCTTTCCCTTCACAATTTGCTCCAATCAAGTGCGGCTGTTCTAGCTCTATTTCTACTTGACTGTGTAGTTGTTGTTTTGTACAATTTCTATTTGTTAGAATTTGTTTGTATAAGACTATTTTTTTTAAATAATTTTTGAGCTTTAAGGCCGATCGGTTTATGGGAAAAGTTATTAGGAAAAAACAACAATACTCAAAGCAGTAGAAGTTATAGTACTTTTTCGGAAATCACCACATTTGCTCATCAGACTTCATTCTTCTTGGCTTCTGCGGGAGTCGAACCCGCAACAACATGCGCAGTACTTAAGCCGGTGTGTAAGCTGTTGTTATTTTTCCTGCTTTCCCTTCACAACTTGCTCCAATCAAGTGCGGCTGTTCTGCCTCTATTTCTATTTGACTGTGTAGTTGTTGTTTTGTACAATTTCTATTAGTTAGAATTTGTTTGTATAAGGCTGGCTCATCCTGTTATACATTTTTTTTGTTATTGTTTGGCCATATAAATATTTTATTTTTTAATAATTGTTTGTATAAGACTATTTTATTTTTAATAATTTTTGAACTTGAACCCTGCTACTACGTTAGAAAAAAATTACACATATTATGTTTGGGTCATTCTGTGACCCTGGTCATATATATTCAATTTTTATGTGATATTTTAATATACAAATTTATTTTATGACGTATGATTTGGACAATAAGTCATGGTGGTAGTTATTGTTTGCCTATGAGATGGACAGACGGGTTTTTTTGCAAACAATGCAGTCGGTATAGTTTTGTTTTCTTTTTTGGCCGGGCAAAATTGGTATCTTTTGCGTTCACTAGCGCATCGTCGTTTAGGAGACGGTGGGGACGAACATTGTGGTGTGTTTTCTTCACTTTGAATTCTCCTGAATATGGAAGCCGAGGCTTCTGATGGAGGAGTACGATCTCGTTTTGCTATGCATGGACGAACTAAGGTTTCTCCTAGTTCTTGTAAAAATATGCGCCTCTTATACAATTTAGTTTTATTCCAATCGGGATGTATATCGATCCATAAAATGAATGCGTTTAGAGCAGATATGTCAATGATGTTCGAAAACAAAGCTACAGGCCATCGATTCGTCTTCCGCTTACAGGAATATGTGCGAACCATTTGGTCCATAGTATCGATTCCACCCTTTGTTGAGTTGTAATATTGAATTATTTCAGGCATTTTTTTTTTGGATGTTCTTATACGACTTTCATATTATGGTGCATAGTGCTTAGCAAGTAAACAAGCTTGTATTTTTTGGGTACATATTGAACAACCGTTTCTCTTCCATAAAAAAAAAATTTGCTTGAATAAACTGGCAGTTTGCGTAATTCTTGGGCTGAAGCATGAACAGGCAAAAAACGTTTATTTTTACGAACAGTGCCAACTATAGTAATATTTCGCTGAAGTAGCTGCAGTGCAAGATTATGGCTCGTAAAAAAATTGTCGGTTGTGATATTGCGCCCACGATATTGAGAAACTAAATCCAGAACAACCCGTTCGCCTTGGTTTCGCTCCGCTAAATCTGCCGTTTTTCCCAAATATATTTGGAACTGCAAACAAAATGCGCTTGTGGAATCTGCGGCAATCCATGCCTTCATGCCATATTTTCCGGGTTTACTTGGCATGTACACTTTGAAGAGACATCTTCCTCTAAACGGGATAAGTTGTTCGTCAACCGTTATGTTAGCATTGGGAACATAAAGCAATGGTAAGTTTCGAGTTCACTGCTCATATAAAAATCGAATAGGTGCCAACTTATCCTTTCTTTGTTCAGATCTTCGTCTCTGCCTATTATCAAATGCTAAAACACGAGAAATTTGGCTGAATCGTTCCAAAGACATGACTGCTCTTAGAAAAGGACGTACATGAGTGTCATCCCACAGGGCATTGAGGCTTTCGCCATACGATCGATATACACCTGAAACAGTAATACTTTTTCATTTGTATCAGAAAAAATTATGTAATGTACAATTTTTTACCAATAAGAATAAGAACGCCTAAGTAGGCATCAAACTCATTCTCATCGATTGCATTGAACTTGTCAAAAATGGCGTTTCATTGCATATTACTGTATTCAATGATGCTTTCTTTCATGGATCTGCTGAAATTTACTTCCTTGATGCTCCCGGGTGGACTGGAAAAACGTATCAATTTTATTGCTATTGGCAAAGATCAGATCGTAAAATGAAGTAGCTCTAGCTCATCTGGAATAGTTGCAACATTATTAGAAGGTGGACGAACTGCACATTCTATGCAAATTGATCGTTTTGGGATGAACGTACGATGGCCCACAAGAGGTCACTGGAGGCACTGGACAGAACGTTAAACGATCTTCGTGGAGCCATTTTTCTGTTATCAGGTAATTTTTGTCACAGACTGGCTGTGGAAAAGCGAATGAATAACGTCATCGGGCCAAGATCATCAAGGTAAATTACAAAGAAGAGGATGTCATGATCCCGCGTATACCGATGATTCCAACGGATTCTAATTCGATTTTAAGTGGCTACAATTTCCCGTGCGTCTGGCCCTTGCGATAACCATAAATAAATCGCAAGGTCAGTTGTGGAAGTTTTCGGAATCAAGTTGAAGTTTCCCTGTTTCACGCATTGACAATAATACGTAACGTGTTCGCGTGTCGGAAAACCATAATCTTAATATATTTACGTATTTCATTTGAATTGTTGGCAAGTTTCGTTTAATAACCGAACGAAATAAAAAACGGTGTGAGATAAGTATGCTGAACGTGTCTGCTTGGGCGTGTGGGTTAATGTGAAATATACATACGTATATGTTGTTACTGAAACATATCCGTCCGAAATAAAATGCAACAATTCACATAATTTCTGAAAACATTTTGATCGGTTGGTGACATATCGATCAATCTAACGGTGAAAGTAAACCATACGTAAAGACTCTGCTCGGCGGTAGTCCATTTTACCGAAGGGAGAGTTTTAATGTTGTGAGGATAGGTTAAACGAAGTTCACCGGGTCATCTAGCTTTTAATAATATTTGAGCTTTAACGCCGATCGGTTTATTGGGAAAATAATTAGAAAAAAACAACAATACTCAAAGCGGTAGAAGTTATAGTACTATTTCGGAAATCACCACATTTCCTCATCAGACTTCTTTCTTCTTGGCTTCTGCGGGAGTCGAACCCGCAACAACATGCGCAATACTTCAGGCGGCAACTAAACGCATTCCGCTAAGCTTACGCTGTTTAAGCTGCTGTTATTTTGCCTGCTTTCCCTTTACAACTTACTGCAATCAAGAGCGGCTGTTCTGCCTTTATTTCTACTTGACTGTGTCATTGTTGTTTTGTACAATTTCTATTTGTTAGAATTTGTTGTATAAGGCTAACTCATCCTGTTATACATTTTATTTGTTATTGTTTGGTCATATAACTATTTTACTTTTAATAATTTTTGAGCTTTAAGGCCGATCGGTTTATTGGGAAAATTATTAGGAAAAAACAACAACACTCAAAGCGGTAGAAGTTATAGTACTTTTTCGGAAATCACCTCATTTCTTATTGTTTGTTATTGTTTGGCCATATAACTATTTTATTTTTAACAATTTTTGAGCTTTAAGGCCGATCGGTTTATTGGGAAAATTATTAGAAAAAAACAACAATACTCAAAGCGGTAGACGATATAGTACTATTTCGGAAATCACCACATTTCCTCATCAGACTTCATTCTTCTTGGCTTCTGCGGGAGTCGAACCCGCAACAACATGCGCAGTACTTAAGCCCATGTGTAAGCTGTTCTTATTTTTCCTGCGTTCCCTTCACAATTTACTACAATCAAGTGCGGCTGTTCTGCCGCTATTTCTATTTTACTGTGTAGTTGTTGTTTTGTACAATTTCTATTTGTTAGAATTTGTTTGTATCAGGCTGGCTCATCCTGTTTTACATTTTATTTGTTATTGTTTGGTCATATAACAATTTTATTTTTAATAATTTTTGAGCTTAAAGGCCGATCGGCTTATTGGGAAAATTATTAGAAAAAAAAAACAAAACTCAAAGCGGTAGAAGTTATAGTACTATTTCGGAAATTACCACATTTCCTCATCAGACTTCTTTCTATTTGGCTTCTGCGGGAGTCGAACCCGCAACAACATGCGCAATACTTAAGCCGGCAACTAAACGCATCCAGTTAAGCTTACGCTGTGTGAGCTGTTGTTATTTTTCCTGCTTTCCCTTCACAACTTACTCCAATCAAGTGCGGCTGTTCTGCCTCTATTTCTACTTGACTGTGTAATTGTTGTTTTGTACAATTTCTATTTGTTAGAATTTGTTGTATAAGGCTGGCTCATCCTGTTATACATTTTATTTGTTATTGTTTGGTCATATAACTGTTTTATTTTTAATAATTTTTGAGCTTGAAGGCCGATCGGTTTATTGCGAAAATTATGAGGGAAAAACAACAATACTCCAAGCGGTAGAAGTTATAGTACTTTTTCGGAAATCACCATATTTCCTCATCAGACTTCTTTCTTCTTGGCTTCTGCGGGAGTCGAACCCGCAACAACATGCGCAGTACTTAAGCCCGTGTGTAAGCTGTTGTTTTATTTATTTATTTATTTATTTGCAAGAGTAACAACTAATTAATAATTATTGCACTTATATAATTAAAGCACTAGCTACCAGGGCCTTCGGCTTTTTGCTAAGATAGGAATAGTTATTTGGTAGAAATGTTCGAATACCAATACATATTGGCAAATGAATTTGTCTATGGCATAGTTTCATGATCTTTCGCTTAGCCAAGAGCCTCAACATCGTTTCCATGCCAGCGCTGCTAGCAATTTAGACGTACCCACTGTGGGTAGCACCAAGGTCTGTGTTCATCACCAACTTATTAAAGTATCCAAAAGCCTCTACCAGCCCCATTAAATACAGACAACTCTACTGTAAATCTATTGAACCTCTGAGGGGTAATTGGGATTTTATATTTACAGACCGATCGAAGTCTGACACCAGCACTACGTTTGCAGTAACCATCGACCTTGGTGCCACAATTGCCGTCGGTACTATGCCTGAGTATTGCTCGATATTTACAGCTGAAGCAGCTGCATTATTTGAAGCGGTACGGTTCGTCTCCCTCAGTGGAAAGAAATACGTTATATGCAGTGATAGTAAATCCACATTCGAATCCCTTGTTAATTACACCAACAACACGCCACTGGTGGGGAAAACTCGGGAAATTCTTTTAAAACATAAGGATTTCATTAAAATCATGTGGATACCATGTCATGCCGGTATTCAGGGAAACGAGAGAGCTGACGAACGTGACAAAGAAGCCAGCAAACAGCCATTACATATTTTCGAACATTTCATTGATAAATATATTAAGAAACTCGTCAAAAAATATATTCAAGAAAAATTCGCAAGAGATTGGCTTGACTACCATCAAAGTTACAAAAACTACATATCTACGGGAAAAACGTCTACATATCCAACGGATGTATCATGTGCCAAACTAAAAACCTTCGTCCGCCTAAAAATTGGGCACACTCTTACCACAAATGCACACCTTTTAAATGGCTCAGCATTACAAGTCTGCTAGTTTTGCGGCTCCATTGAAAACACAGTTGTTCACCTTCTAGATGTATGTACGGTACTCAAACTAATAAGGACCTCGATATTTAACAACACCTAACCATCAACATACCTCAAATACAGCGATGCCGATAGCATTAATATTATCTATAAATTTATTAAATTGTGCAAGATACAGATTTAATCATTACTGTTTTCCTTTTTCTCTTATAGTTATCTATGACACAACCAATACCTATTGGCACATGCATGCGTTGCATTAATTGTGGACCAAGTATGCGTGTGAGTATACATCTAGATGCAGACATACATATGTATGTAGATATGTATGATTGACACAGGGATTTTGCTCATACGCGCTTTCCCTTCACTACTTGACTGTGTAGCTGTTGTTTTGTACAATTTCTATTTGTACGAATTTGTTTGTATAAGGCTGGCTCATGCTTTTATACATTTTATTTGTTATTGTTTGGCCATATAACTTTTTTATTTTTTAATAATTTTTGAGCTTTAAGGCCGATCGGTTTATGGGAAAAATTATTAGGAAAAAACAAGAATACTCAAAGCGGTAGAAGTTGTAGTACTATTTCGGAAATCACCATAAATTTTCATCAGACATCTTTCTATTTGGCTTCTGCGGGAGTCGAACCCGCAACAACTTGCGCAATACTTAAGCCGGCAACTAAAAGCATCCAGTTAAGCTTACGCTGTGTGAGCTGTTGTTATTTTTCCTGCTTTCCCTTCACAACTTACTCCAATCAAGTGCGGCTGTTTTGCCGCTATTTATACTTGACTGTGTAGTTGTTGTTTTGTACAATTTCTATTTGTAAGAATTTGTTTGTATAAGGCTGGCTCATGCTTTTATACATTTTATTTGTTATTGTTTGGCCATAGAAGTATTTTATTTTTAATAATTTTTGAGCTTTAAGGCCGATCAGTTTATTGGGAAGATTATTAGGAAAAAACAACAATACTCAAAGCGGTAGAAGTTATAGTACTATTTCGGAAATTACCATAAATTTTCATCAGACATCTTTCTATTTGGCTTCTGCGGGAGTCGAACCCGCAACAACTTGCGCAATACTTAAGCCGGCAACTAAAAGCATCCAGTTAAGCTTACGCTGTGTGAGCTGTTGTTATTTTTCCTGCTTTCCCTTCACAACTTACTCCAATC
Organism: Philophylla caesio; assembly: GCA_963971545.1. Classification (NCBI taxonomy): domain Eukaryota; kingdom Metazoa; phylum Arthropoda; class Insecta; order Diptera; family Tephritidae; genus Philophylla; species Philophylla caesio. The sequence goes on from OZ020605.1 coordinate 59,319,561, forward strand.
AAGTGCGGCTGTTTTGCCGCTATTTCTATTTGACTGTGTAGTTGTTGTTTTGTACAATTTCTATTTGTTAGAATTTGTTTGTATAAGGCTTGCTCATCCTGTTATACATTTTATTTGTTATTGTTTGGCCATATAACTTTTTTATTTTTTAATAATTTTTGAGCTTTAAGGCCGATCGGTTTATGGGAAAAATTATTAGGAAAAAACAAGAATACTCAAAGCGGTAGAAGTTGTAGTACTATTTCGGAAATCACCACATTTCCTCATCAGACTTCATTCTTCTTGGCTTCTGCGGGAGTCGAACCCGGAACAACATGCCGAGTACTTAAGCCGCTGTGTAAGCTGTTGTTATTTTTCCTGCTTTCCCTTCACAACTTACTCCAATCAAGTGCGGCTGTTCTGCCGCTATTTCTACTTGACTGTGTAGTTGTTGTTTTGTACAATTTCTATTTGTTAGAATTTGTTTGTATAAGGCTGGCTCACTCTTTTATACATTTCATTTGTTATTGTTTGGCCATAAAACTTTTTTATTTTTTAACAATTTTTGAGCTTTAAGGCCGATCGGTTTATGGGAAAAATTATTAGGAAAAAACAAGAATACTCAAAGCGGTAGAAGTTGTAGTACTATTTCGGCAATCGCCACATTTCCTCATCAGACTCCTTTCTTCTTGGCTTCTGCGGGAGTCGAACCCGCAACAACATGCGTAATACTTAAGCCGGCAACTAAACGCATCCAGTAAGCTTACTCTGTGTGAGCTGTTGTTATTTTTCCTGCTTTCCCTTCACAACTTACTCCAATCAAGTGCGGATGTTCTGCCGCTATTTCTACTTGACTGTGTAGTTGTTGTTTTGTACAATTTCTATTTGTAAGAATTTGTTTGTATAAGGCTGGCTCATCCTGTTATACATGTTATTTGTTATTGTTTGGCCGTAGAAGTATTTTATTTTTAACAATTTTTGAGCTTTAAGGCCGATCAGCTTATTCGGAAGATTATTAAGAAAAAACAAGAATACTCAAAGCGGTAGAAGTTATAGTACTATTTCGGAAATTACCACATTTCCTCATCAGACTTCATTCTACTTGGCTTCTGCGGGAGTCGAACCCGCAACAACATGCGCAGTACTTAAGCCGGTGTGTAAGCTGTTCTTATTTTTCCTCCTTTCTCTTCACAACTTACTACAATCAAGTGCGGCTGTTCTGCCGCTATTTCTACTTGACTGTGTAGTTGTTGTTTTGCACATTTTCTATTTGTTAGAATTTGTTTGTATAAGGCTGCCTCATCCTGTTATACATTTTATTTGTTATTGTTTGGTCATATAACTATTTTATATTAAATAATTTTTGAGCTTTAAGGCCGATCGGTTTATTGCGAATATTATTAGGGAAAAACAACAATACTCCAAGCGGTAGGAGTTATAGTACTATTTCGGAAATCACCATATTTCCTCATCAGACTTCTTTCTTCTTGGCTTCTGCGGGAGTCGAACCCGCAACAACATGCGCAGTACTTAATGCAGTGTGTAAGCTGTTGTTATTTTTCCTGCTTTCTCTTTACTACTTACTCCAATCAAGTGTGGCTGTTCTGTCGCTTTTTCTACTTGACTGTGTAGTTGTTGTTTTGTACAATTTCTATTTGTTAGAATTTTTTGTATAAGGCTGGCTCATCCTTTTAAACATTTTATTTGTTATTGTTTGGCCGTAGAAGTATTTTATTTTTAACAATTTTTGAGCTTTAAGGCCGATCGGTTTATTGGGAAAATTATTAAAAAAAACAACAATACTCAAAGCGGTAGAATTTATAGTACTATTTCGGAAATCACCACATTTCGTCATCAGACTTCATCCTACTTGGCTTCTGCGGGAGTCGAAACCGGAACAACATGCGCAATACTTAAGCTGGCAACTAAATGCATCCAGTTAAGCTTACGCTGTGTGAGCTGTTGTTATTTTTCCTGCTTGCCCTTCACAACTTACTTCAATCAAGTGCGGCTGTTCTGCCGCTATTTCTACTTGACTGTGTAGTTGTTGTTTTGCTCATTTTCTATTTGTTAGAATTTGTTTGTATCAGGCTGGCTCATCCTGTTATACATTTTATTTGTTATTGTTTGGTCATATAACTATTTTATTTTTAATAATTTTTGAGCTTAAAGGCCGATCGGCTTATTGGGAAAATTATTAGAAAAAAAAAAACAAAACTCAAAGCGGTAGAAGTTATAGTACTATTTCGGAAATCACCACATTTTTATTAGATTTCTTTCTATTTGGCTTCTGCGGGAGTCGAACCCGCAACAACATGCGCAATACTTAAGTAGGCAACTAAACGCATCCAGTTAAGCTTACGCTGTGTGAGCTGTTGTTATTTTTCCTGCTTTTCCTTCACAACTTACTCCAATCAAGTGCGGCTGTTCTGCCTCTATTTCTACTTGACTGTGAAATTGTTGTTTTGTACAATTTCTATTTGTTAGAATTTGTTGTATAAGGCTGGCTCATCCTGTTATACTTTTTATTTGTTATTGTTTGGTCATATAACTATTTTATTTTTAATAATTTTTGAGCTTTAAGGCCGATCGGTTTATTGCGAAAATTATTAGGGAAAAATAACAATACTCCAAGCGGTAGAAGTTATAGTACTATTTCGGAAATCACCATATTTCCTCATCAGACTTCTTTCTTCTTGGCTTCTGCGGGTGTTGAACCCGCAACAACATGCGCAGTACTTAAGCCCGTGTGTAAGCTGTTGTTTTATTTATTTATTTATTTATTTGCAAGAGTAACAACTAATTAATAATTATTGCACTTATATAATTAAAGCACTAGCTACCAGGGCCTTCGGCTTTTTGCTAAGATAGGAATAGTTATTTGGTAGAAATGTTCGAATACCAATACATATTGGCAAATGAATTTGTCTATGGCATGGTTTCATGATCTTTCGCTTAGCCAAGAGCCTCAACATCGTTTCCATGCCAGCGCTGCTAGCAATTTAGACGTACCCACTGTGGGTAGCACCAAGGTCTGTGTTCATCACCAACTTATTAAAGTATCCAAAAGCCTCTACCAGCCCCATTAAATACAGACAACTCTACTGTAAATCTATTGAACCTCTGAGGGGTAATTGGGATTTTATATTTACAGACCGATCGAAGTCTGACACCAGCACTACGTTTGCAGTAACCGTCGAGCTTGGTGCCACAATTGCCGTCGGTACTATGCCTGAGTATTGCTCGATATTTACAGCTGAAGCAGCTGCATTATTTGAAGCGGTACGGTTCGTCTCCCTCAGTGGAAAGAAATACGTTATATGCAGTGATAGTAAATCCACATTCGAATCCCTTGTTAATTACACCAACAACACGCCACTGGTGGGGAAAACTGGGGAAATTCTTTTAAAACATAAGGATTTCATTAAAATCATGTGGATACCATGTCATGCCGGTATTCAGGGAAACGAGAGAGCTGACGAACGTGCCAAAGAAGCCAGCAAACAACCATTACATATTTTCGAACATTTCATTGATAAATATATTAAAAAACTCGTCAAAAAATATATTCAAGAAAAATTCGCAAGAGATTGGCTTGACTACCATCACAGTTACAAAAACTACATATCTACGGGAAAAACGCCTACATATCCAACGGATGTATCATGTGCCAAACTAAAAACCTTCGTCCGCCTAAAAATTGGGCACACTCTTACCACAAATGCACACCTTTTAAATGGCTCAGCATTACAAGTCTGCTAGTTTTGCGGCTCCACTGAAAACACAGTTGTTCACCTTCTAGATGTATGTACGGGACTCAAACTAATAAGGACCTTGATATTTAACAACACCAAACCATCAACATACCTCAAATACAGCGATGCCGATAGCATTAATATTATCTATAAATTTATTAAATTTTGCAAGATACAGATTTAATCATAACTGTTTTCCTTTTTCTTTTATAGTTATCTACGACACAACCAATACCTATTGGCACATGCATGCATTGCATTAATTGTGGACCACGCATGCGTGTGAGTATACATCTAGATGCAGACATATGTATGTATGTAGATATGTATGATTGACACAGGGATTTTGCTCATACGCGCTTTCCCTTCACTACTTGACTGTGTAGCTGTTGTTTTGTACAATTTCTATTTGTACGAATTTGTTTGTATAAGGCTGGCTCATGCTTTTATACATTTTATTTGTTATTGTTTGGCCATAGAAGTATTTTATTTTTAATAATTTTTGAGCTTTAAGGCCGATCAGTTTATTGGGAAGATTATTAGGAAAAAACAACAATACTCAAAGCGGTAGAAGTTATAGTACTATTTCGGAAATTACCATATTTTTTCATCAGACATCTTTCTATTTGGCTTCTGCGGGAGTCGAACCCGCAACAACTTGCGCAATACTTAAGCCGGCAACTAAACGCATCCAGTTAAGCTTACGCTGTGTAAGCTGTTGTTATTTTTCCTGCTTTCCCTTCACAACTTACTCCAATCAAGTGCGGATGTTCTGCCGCTATTTATACTTGACTGTGTAGTTGTTGTTTTGTACAATTTCTATTTGTAAGAATTTGTTTGTATAAGGCTGGCTCATCCTGTTATACATGTTATTTGTTATTGTTTGGTCACATAACTATTTTATTTTTAATAATTTTTGAGCTTTAAGGCCGATCGGTTTATTGGGAAAATTATTAGGAAAAAACAACAATACTTAAAGCGGTTGAAGTTATAGTACTATTTCGGAAATTACCACATTTCCTCATCAGACTTCATTCTTCTTGGCTTCTGCGCGAGTCGAACCCGCAACAACATGCGCAATACTTAAGCCGGTGTGTAAGCTGTTCTTATTTTCCTGCTTTCCCTTCACAATTTACTACAATCAAGTGCGGCTGTTCTGCCGCTATTTCTATTTGACTGTGTAGTTGTTGTTTCGTACAATTTCTATTTGTTAGAATTTGTTGTATAAGGCTGGCTCTTCCTGTTATACATTTTATTTGTTATTGTTTGGTCACATAACTATTTTATTTTTAATAATTTTTGAGCTTTAAGGCCGATCGGTTTATTGGGAAAATTATTAGGAAAAAACAACAATACTTAAAGCGGTTGAAGTTATAGTACTATTTCGGAAATCACCACATTTCCTCATCAGACTTCATTCTTCTTGGCTTCTGCGCGAGTCGAACCCGCAACAACATGCGCAATACTTAAGGCGGTGTGTAAGCTGTTCTTATTTTTCCTGCTTTCCCTTCACAATTTACTACAATCAAGTGCGGCTGTTCTGCCGCTATTTCTATTTGACTGTGTAGTTGTTGTTTCGTACAATTTCTATTTGTTAGAATTTGTTGTATAAGGCTGGCTCTTCCTGTTATACATTTTATTTGTTATTGTTTGGTCACATAACTATTTTATTTTTAATAATTTTTGAGCTTTAAGGCCGATCGGTTTATTGGGAAAATTATTAGGAAAAAACAACAATACTTAAAGCGGTTGAAGTTATAGTACTATTTCGGAAATCACCACATTTCCTCATCAGACTTCATTCTTCTTGGCTTCTGCGCGAGTCGAACCCGCAACAACATGCGCAATACTTAAGCCGGTGTGTAAGCTGTTCTTATTTTTCCTGCTTTCCCTTCACAATTTACTACAATCAAGTGCGGCTGTTCTGCCGCTATTTCTATTTGACTGTGTAGTTGTTGTTTCGTACAATTTCTATTTGTTAGAATTTGTTGTATAAGGCTGGCTCTTCCTGTTATACATTTTATTTGTTATTGTTTGGTGATATAACTATTTTATTTTTAATAATTTTTGAGCTTTAAGGCCGATCGGTTTATTGCGAAAATTATTAGGGTAAAATAACAATACTTCAAGCGGTAGAAGTTATAGTACTATTTCGGAAATCACCATATTTCCTCTTCAAACTTCTTTCTTCTTGGCTTCTGCGGGAGTCGAACCCGCAACAACATGCGCAGTACTTAAGCCCGTGTGTAAGCTGTTGTTTTATTTATTTATTTATTTATTTGCAAGAGTAACAACTAATTAATAATTATTGCACTTATATAATTAAAGCACTAGCTACCAGGGCCTTCGGCTTTTTGCTAAGATAGGAATAGTTATTTGGTAGAAATGTTCGAATACCAATACATATTGGAAAATGCATTTGTCTATGGCATGGTTTCATGATCTTTCGCTTAGCCAAGAGCCTCAACATCGTTTCCATGCCAGCGCTGCTAGCAATTTAGACGTACCCACTGTGGGTAGCACCAAGGTCTGTGTTCATCACCAACTTATTAAAGTATCCAAAAGCCTCTACCAGCCCCATTAAATACAGACAACTCTACTGTAAATCTATTGAACCTCTGAGGGATAATTGGGATTTTATATTTACAGACCGATCGAAGTCTGACACCAGCACTACGTTTGCAGTAACCATCGAGCTTGGTGCCACAACTGCCGTCGGTACTATGCCTGAGTATTGCTCGATATTTACAGCTGAAGCAGCTGCATTATTTGAAGCGGTACGGTTCGTCTCCCTCAGTGGAAAGAAATACGTTATATGCAGTGATAGTAAATCCACATTCGAATCCCTTGTTAATTACACCAACAACACGCCACTGGTGGGGAAAACTCGGGAAATTCTTTTAAAACATAAGGATTTCATTAAAATCATGTGGATACCAGGTCATGCCGGTATTCAGGGAAACGAGAGAGCTGACGAACGTGCCAAAGAAGCCAGCAAACAACCATTACATATTTTCGAACATTTCATTGATAAATATATTAAAAAACTCGTCAAAAAATATATTCAAGAAAAATTCGCAAGAGATTGGCTTGACTACCATCACAGTTACAAAAACTACAACTCTACGGGAAAAACGCCTACATATCCAACGGATGTATCATGTGCCAAACTAAAAACCTTCGTCCGCCTAAAAATTGGGCACACTCTTACCACAAATGCACACCTTTTAAATGGCTCAGCATTACAAGTCTGCTAGTTTTGCGGCTCCACTGAAAACACAGCTTCTAGATGTAAGTACGGGACTCAAACTAATAAGGACCTCGATATTTAACAACACCAAACCATCAACATACCTCAAATACAGCGATGCCGATAGCATTCATATTATCTATAAATTTATTAAATTGTGCAAGATACAGATTTAATCATTACTGTTTTCCTTTTTATCTTATAGTTATCTATGACACAACCAATACCTATTGGCACATGCATGCGTTGCATTAATTGTGGACCAAGTATGCGTGTGAGTATACATCTAGATGCAGACATACATGTGTATGTAGATATGTATGATTGACGCAGGGATTTTGCTCATACGCGCTTTCCCTTCACTAATTGACTGTGTAGCTGTTGTTTTGTACAATTATTTTTTAATAATTTTTGAGCTCTAAGGCCGATCGGTTTATTTGGAAAATTATTAGGAAAAAACAACAAAACTCAAAGCGGTAGAAGTTATAGTGTGAGCTAGTGTTATTTTTCCTGCTTTCCCTTCACTACTTGACTGTGTAGCTGTTGTTTTGTACAATTTCTATTTGTACGAATTTGTTTGTATAAGGCTGGCTCATCCTTTTATACATTTTATTTGTTATTGTTTGGCCATAGAAGTATTTTATTTTTAATAATTTTTGAGCTTTAAGGCCGATCAGTTTATTGGGAAGATTATTAGGAAAAAACAACAATACTCAAAGCGGTAGAAGTTATAGTACTATTTCGGAAATTACCACATTTTTTCATCAGACATCTTTCTATTTGGCTTCTGCGGGAGTCGAACCCGCAACAACTTGCGCAATACTTAAGCCGGCAACTAAACGCATCCAGTTAAGCTTACGCTGTGTGAGCTTTTGTTATTTTTCCTGCTTTCCCTTCACAACTTACTCCAATCAAGTGCGGCTGTTCTGCCGCTATTTCTATTTGACTGTGTAGTTGTTGTTTTGTACAATTTCTATTTGTTAGAATTTGTTTGTATAAGGCTGGCTCATCCTGTTATACATTTTATTTGTTATTGTTTGGTCATATAACTATTTTATTTTTAATAATTTTTGAGCTTTAAGGCCGATCGGTTTATTGGGAAAATTATTAGGAAAAAACAACAATACTTAAAGCGGTAGAAGTTATAGTACTATTTCGGAAATCACCACATTTCCTCATCAGACTTTATTCTTCTTGGCTTCTACGGGAGTCGAACTCCCAACAACATGCCGAGTACTTAAGCCGGTGTGTAAGCTGTTGTTATTTTTCCTGCTTTCCCTTCACAACTTACTCCAATCATGTGCGGCTGTTCTGCCGCTATTTCTATTTGACTGTGTAGTTGTTGTTTTGTACAATTTTTATTTGTTAGAATTTGTTTGTATAAGGCTGGCTCATTCTTTTATACATTTCATTTGTTATTGTTTGGCCATATAACTTTTTTATTTTTTAATAATTTTTGAGCTTTAAGGCCGATCGGTTTATTGGAAAAATTATTAGGAAAAAACAAGAATACTCAAAGCGGTAGAAGTTGTAGTACTATTTCATAAATCGCCACATTTCCTCATCAGACTCCTTTCTTCCTGGCTTCTGCGGGAGTCAAACCCGCAACAACATGCGTTATACTTAAGCCGGCGCAACTAAACGCATCCAGTAAGCTTACTCTGTGTGAGCTGTTGTTATTTTTCCTGCTTTCCCTTCACAACTTACTCCAATCAAGTGCGGATGTTCTGCAGCTATTTCTACTTGACTGTGTAGTTGTTGTTTTGTACAATTTCTATTTGTAAGAATTTGTTTGTATAATGCTGGCTCATCCTGTTATACATGTTATTTGTTATTGTTTGGTCATATAACTATTTTATATTTAATAATTTTTGAGCTTTAAGGCCGATCGGTTTATTGCGAAAATTATTAGGGAAAAACAACAATACTCCAAGCGGTAGAAGTTATAGTACTATTTCGGAAATCACCATATTTCCTCATCAGACTTCTTTCTTCTTGGCTTCTGCGTGAGTCGAACCCGCAACAACATGCGCAGTACTTAATCCAGTGTGTAAGCTGTTGTTATTTTTCCTGCTTTCTCTTTACAACTTACTCCAATCAAGTGCGGCTGTTCTGCCGCTATTTCTATTTGACTATGTAGTTGTTGTTTTGTACAATTTCTATTTGTTAGAATTTGTTTGTATAAGGCTGGCTCATCCTGTTATACATTTTATTTGTTATTGTTTGGTCATATAACTATTTTATTTTTAATAATTTTTGAGCTTTAAGGCCGATCGGTTTATTGAGAAAATTATTAGGAAAAAACAACAATACTTAAAGCGGTAGAAGTTATAGTACTATTTCGGAAATCACCACATTTCCTCATCAGACTTCATTCTTCTTGGCTTCTGCGGGAGTCGAACCCGCAACAACATGCCGAGTACTTAAGCCGGTGTGTAAGCTGTTGTTATTTTTCCTGCTTTCCCTTCACAACTTACTCCAATCAAGTGCGGCTGTTCTGCCGCTATTTCTATTTGACTGTGTAGTTGTTGTTTTGTACAATTTCTATTTGTTAGAATTTGTTTGTATAAGGCTGGCTCATTCTTTTATACATTTCATTTGTTATTGTTTGGCCATATAACTTTTTTATTTTTTAATAATTTTTGAGCTTTAAGGCCGATCGGTTTATTGGAAAAATTATTAGGAAAAAACAAGAATACTCAAAGCGGTAGAAGTTGTAGTACTATTTCATAAATCGCCACATTTCCTCATCAGACTCCTTTCTTCCTGGCTTCTGCGGGAGTCGAACCCGCAACAACATGCGTAATACTTAAGCCGGCAACTAAACGCATCCAGTAAGCTTACTCTGTGTGAGCTGTTGTTATTTTTCCTGCTTTCCCTTCACAACTTACTCCAATCAAGTGCGGATGTTCTGCCGCTATTTCTACTTGACTGTGTAGTTGTTGTTTTGTACAATTTCTATTTGTAAGAATTTGTTTGTATAAGGCTGGCTCATCCTGTTATACATGTTATTTGTTATTGTTTGGTCATATAACTATTTTATATTTAATAATTTTTGAGCTTTAAGGCCGATCGGTTTATTTCGAAAATTATTAGGGAAAAACAACAATACTCCAAGCGGTAGAAGTTATAGTACTATTTCGGAAATCACCATATTTCCTCATCAGACTTCTTTCTTCTTGGCTTCTGCGTGAGTCGAACCCGCAACAACATGCGCAGTACTTAATCCAGTGTGTAAGCTGTTGTTATTTTTCCTGCTTTCTCTTTACAACTTACTCCAATCAAGTGCGGCTGTTCTGCCGCTATTTCTATTTGACTGTGTAGTTGTTGTTTTGTACAATTTCTATTTGTTAGAATTTGTTTGTATAAGGCTGGCTCATCCTGTTATACATTTTATTTGTTATTGTTTGGTCATATAACTATTTTATTTTTAATATTTTTTGAGCTTTAAGGCCGATCGGTTTATTGAGAAAATTATTAGGAAAAAACAACAATACTTAAAGCGGTAGAAGTTATAGTACTATTTCGGAAATCACCACATTTCCTCATCAGACTTCATTCTTCTTGGCTTCTGCGGGAGTCGAACCCGCAACAACATGCCGAATACTTAAGCCGGTGTGTAAGCTGTTCTTATTTTTCCTGCTTTCCCTTCACAATTTACTGCAATCAAGTGCGGCTGTTCTGCCGCTATTTCTATTTGACTGTGTAGTTGTTGTTTTGAACAATTTCTATTTGTTAGAATTTGTTTGTATAAGGCTTGCTCATCCTGTTATTCATTTTGTATGTTATTGTTTGGTCATATAACTATTTTATTTTTAATAATTTTTGAGCTTTAAGGCCGATCGGTTTATTGCGAAAATTATTAGGGAAAAACAACAATACTCCAAGCGGTAGAAGTTATAGTACTATTTCGGAAATCACCATATTTCCTCATCAGACTTCTTTCTTCTTGGATTCTGCGGGAGTCGAACCCGCAACAACATGGGCAGTACTTAAGCCCGTGTGTAAGCTGTTGTTTTATTTATTTATTTATTTATTTGCAAGAGTAACAACTAATTAATAATTATTGCACTTATATAATTAAAGCACTAGCTACCAGGGCCTTCGGCTTTTTGCTAAGATAGGAATAGTTATTTGGTAGAAATGTTCGAATACCAAAAGCCTCTACCAGCCCCATTAAATACAGACAACTCTACTGTAAATCTATTGAACCTCTGAGGGGTAATTGGGATTTTATATTTACAGACCGATCGAAGTCTGACACCAGCACTACGTTTGCAGTACCCATCGAGCTTGGTGCCACAATTTCCGTCGGTACTATGCCTGAGTATTGCTCGATATTTACAGCTGAAGCAGCTGCATTATTTGAAGCGGTACGGTTCGTCTCCCTCAGTGGAAAGAAATACGTTATATGCAGTGATAGTAAATCCACATTCGAATCCCTTGTTAATTACACCAACAACACGCCACTGGTGGGGAAAACTCGGGAAATTCTTTTAAAACATAAGGATTTCATTAAAATTATGTGGATACCAGGTCATGCCGGTATTCAGGGAAACGAGAGAGCTGACGAACGTGCCAAAGAAGCCAGCAAACAACTATTACATATTTTTGCGGCTCCACTGAAAACACAGTTGTTCACCTTCTAGATGTATGTACGGGACTCAAACTAATAAGGACCTCGATATTTAACAACACCAAACCATCAACATACCTCAAATACAGCGATGCCGATAGCATTAATATTATCTATAAATTTATTAAATTGTGCAAGATACAGATTTAATCATTACTGTTTTCCTTTTTCTTTTATAGTTATCTACGACACAACCAATACCTATTGGCACATGCATGCGTTGCATTAATTGTGGACCAAGTATGCGTGTGAGTATACATCTAGATGCAGACATACATATGTATGTAGATATGTATGATTGACGCAGGGATTTTGCTCATACGCGCTTTCCCTTCACTACTTGACTGTGTAGCTGTTGTTTTGTACAATTATTTTTTAATAATTTTTGAGCTTTAAGGCCGATCGGTTTATTTGGAAAATTATTAGGAAAAAACAACAAAACTCAAAGCGGTAGAAGTTATAGTGTGAGCTGTTGTTATTTTTCCTGCTTTCCCTTCACAACTTACTCCAATTAAGTGCGGATGTTCTGCCGCTTTTTCTACTTGACTGTGTTGTTGTTGTTTGTACAATTTCTATTTGGAAGAATTTGTTTGTATAAGGCTGGCTCATCCTGTTATACATGTTATTTGTTATTGTTTGGTCCTATAACTTTTTATATTTAATAATTTTTGAGCTTTAAGGCCGATCGGTTTATTGCGAAAATTATTAGGGAAAAACAACAATACTCCAAGCGGTAGAAGTTATAGTACTATTTCGGAAATCACCATATTTCCTCATCAGACTTCTTTCTTCTTGGCTTCTGCGTGAGTCGAACCCGCAACAACATGCGCAGTACTTAATCCAGTGTGTAAGCTGTTGTTATTTTTCCTGCTTTCTCTTTACAACTTACTCCAATCAAGTGCGGCTGTTCTGCCGCTATTTCTATTTGACTATGTAGTTGTTGTTTTGTACAATTTCTATTTGTTAGAATTTGTTTGTATAAGGCTGGCTCATCCTGTTATACATTTTATTTGTTATTGTTTGGTCATATAACTATTTTATTTTTAATAATTTTTGAGCTTTAAGGCCGATCGGTTTATTGAGAAAATTATTAGGAAAAAACAACAATACTTAAAGCGGTAGAAGTTATAGTACTATTTCGGAAATCACCACATTTCCTCATCAGACTTCATTCTTCTTGGCTTCTGCGGGAGTCGAACCCGCAACAACATGCCGAGTACTTAAGCCGGTGTGTAAGCTGTTGTTATTTTTCCTGCTTTCCCTTCACAACTTACTCCAATCAAGTGCGGCTGTTCTGCCGCTATTTCTATTTGACTGTGTAGTTGTTGTTTTGTACAATTTCTATTTGTTAGAATTTGTTTGTATAAGGCTGGCTCATTCTTTTATACATTTCATTTGTTATTGTTTGGCCATATAACTTTTTTATTTTTTAATAATTTTTGAGCTTTAAGGCCGATCGGTTTATTGGAAAAATTATTAGGAAAAAACAAGAATACTCAAAGCGGTAGAAGTTGTAGTACTATTTCATAAATCGCCACATTTCCTCATCAGACTCCTTTCTTCCTGGCTTCTGCGGGAGTCGAACCCGCAACAACATGCGTAATACTTAAGCCGGCAACTAAACGCATCCAGTAAGCTTACTCTGTGTGAGCTGTTGTTATTTTTCCTGCTTTCCCTTCACAACTTACTCCAATCAAGTGCGGATGTTCTGCCGCTATTTCTACTTGACTGTGTAGTTGTTGTTTTGTACAATTTCTATTTGTAAGAATTTGTTTGTATAAGGCTGGCTCATCCTGTTATACATGTTATTTGTTATTGTTTGGTCATATAACTATTTTATATTTAATAATTTTTGAGCTTTAAGGCCGATCGGTTTATTTCGAAAATTATTAGGGAAAAACAACAATACTCCAAGCGGTAGAAGTTATAGTACTATTTCGGAAATCACCATATTTCCTCATCAGACTTCTTTCTTCTTGGCTTCTGCGTGAGTCGAACCCGCAACAACATGCGCAGTACTTAATCCAGTGTGTAAGCTGTTGTTATTTTTCCTGCTTTCTCTTTACAACTTACTCCAATCAAGTGCGGCTGTTCTGCCGCTATTTCTATTTGACTGTGTAGTTGTTGTTTTGTACAATTTCTATTTGTTAGAATTTGTTTGTATAAGGCTGGCTCATCCTGTTATACATTTTATTTGTTATTGTTTGGTCATATAACTATTTTATTTTAATATTTTTTGAGCTTTAAGGCCGATCGGTTTATTGAGAAAATTATTAGGAAAAAACAACAATACTTAAAGCGGTAGAAGTTATAGTACTATTTCGGAAATCACCACATTTCCTCATCAGACTTCATTCTTCTTGGCTTCTGCGGGAGTCGAACCCGCAACAACATGCCGAATACTTAAGCCGGTGTGTAAGCTGTTCTTATTTTTCCTGCTTTCCCTTCACAATTTACTGCAATCAAGTGCGGCTGTTCTGCCGCTATTTCTATTTGACTGTGTAGTTGTTGTTTTGAACAATTTCTATTTGTTAGAATTTGTTTGTATAAGGCTTGCTCATCCTGTTATTCATTTTGTATGTTATTGTTTGGTCATATAACTATTTTATTTTTAATAATTTTTGAGCTTTAAGGCCGATCGGTTTATTGCGAAAATTATTAGGGAAAAACAACAATACTCCAAGCGGTAGAAGTTATAGTACTATTTCGGAAATCACCATATTTCCTCATCAGACTTCTTTCTTCTTGGATTCTGCGGGAGTCGAACCCGCAACAACATGGGCAGTACTTAAGCCCGTGTGTAAGCTGCTGTTATTTTTCCTGCTTTCTCTTCACAACTTACTCCAATCAAGTGTGGCTGAAAACGCTGATGCTGACGGAGTGTTCAAACTCGAAATGGCACCAGTGTTTATATGGTATAAAAATATAATAAAAGGACAAATGTTAGGCTTTGTGTAAAATTTAAAGAGTTCGTTTTATTGGCAATGATATGTTTGCTGGGTGAACAATATTTTACCTGACGGATATGTGGTGGCTGAAAACAACGGCTTTGATCTTCGGTGATTCCAAAACGGGAGTGAACCAGTGAAAAATCTAAACCGTTTCTCCAACCTCTCAAAAGCAGTTTTTAATGAAAACCGTTTTGAGGGGAAATCGCTTAAGTTACTAGCTGGAAAAACTGTCGTTCTTCAAGTACCGTGTGTGTATGTGTGTGTCAAAGGAAAACACATGAAATAAAGGGTGACCCAATATTTTTTAATTGAGTTTAGCACGGAGGTCTAAACATGCCGCCCCCCTTGCGACAAGCAACATCTGTTGAATAATTCAGCCACCACATGTACACGTATTTAAGAAAATTAAACTTTTGCAATTTAAGGTCTTAACGCTAATTTGTCTTCCACCATAATCGAGTCCCGTAATCCTCTGTTCCACACTTGGGGTGACCTAGCTGTTGGGGAAGAAGAAGGTTTAATGAAAAAAAAAACGACGTGGTTGACTATTTACTTGCACATTGATAAATATTTCATTTATTTCATAATTTTTTTTTCTTTACTTCATATGTATATGTTTGTATGTGTAGGTTATAAGTGACCACTATTTCTTAATATTATGACCGGATTGTGCCGAAAAAGATGTCACCGGTGTAATGAAAAACACCACACTCTGCTACATTTGGACGAAGAGCGCCGACGTCTTGATACCAGGCCATGGAGCGTGCAGGTCGCAAGCGAAATAGACACTGACAATGAATTGTCGATCAACGCGTCCGACTCCGGAATGGAGACGAGGTCGATCCAGCCGGAACGGGAAGAAGGCGAGTTGGTTTCCGGAGCGGAATCTCGGACTTTCCGCCCGGTTGATCGAGCTTCTGTCGCTTTTTCTACTTGACTGTGTAGTTGTTGTTTTGTACAATTTCTATTTGTTAGAATTTTTTTGTATAAGGCTGGCTCATCCTTTTAAACATTTTATTTGTTATTGTTTGGCCATAGAAGTATTTCATTTTTAACAATTTTTAAGCTTTAAGGCCGATCGGTTTATTGGGAAAATTATTAAAAAAAACAACAATACTCAAAGTGGTAGAATTTATAGTACTATTTCGGAAATCACCACATTTCCTCATCAGACTTCGTTCTACTTGGCTTCTGCGGGAGTCGAAACCGGAACAACATGCGCAATACTTAAGCTTTCCCTTCACTACTTGACTGTGTAGCTGTTGTTTTGTACAAGATATATTTGTTAAATTTGTTTGTATTAGGCTGGCTCATCATATTATACATTATATTTGTTATTTTTTGGTCATATAACTATTTTATTTTTAATAATGTTTGAGCTTTAAGGCCGATCGGTTTATTGGGAAGATTATTAGGGAAAAACAACTTTACTCAAAGCGGTAAAAGTTATAGTACTATTTCGGAAATCACTACGTTTCCTCATCAGACTTCTTTCTTCTTGGCTTCTGCGGGAGTCGAACCAACAACAACATGCGCAGTACTTAAGCCAGTGAGTAAGCATGTGTTATTTTTCCAGCTTTCCCTTCACGACTTACTTCAATCAAGTGCGGCTGTTCTGCCGCTATTTCTACTTGAATTTGCTTGTATAAGGCTGGCTCATCCTTTTATACATTCCATTTGTTATTGTGTGGCCATATATGTAACTATTTTATTTTTTAATAATTTTTGAGCTTTAAGGCTGATCGGTTTTTGGGAAAATTTATTAGGAAAAAACGACAATACTCAAAGCGGTAGAAGTTGTAGTACTATTTCGGAAATCCCCACATTTCCTCATCAGACTTCTTTCTTCTTGGCTTCTGCGGGAGTCGAAACCGCAACAACATGCGCAGTACTTAAGCCGATGTGTAAGCTGTTGTTATTTTTCCTGCTTTCCCTTCACAACTTACTCCAATCAAGTGCGGCTGCTCTGCCTCTATTTCTACTTGACTGTGTAGTTGTTGTTTTGAACAATTTCTATTTGTTAGAATTTGTTTGTATAAGAATATTTTATTTTTAATAATTTTTGAGCTTTAAGGCCGATCGGTTTATTGGGAAAATTATTAGGAAAAAACAATAATACTCAAAGCGGTAGAAGTTATAGTACTATTTCGGAAATCACCACACTTCCTCATCAGACTTCATTCTTCTTGGCTTCTGCGGGAGTCGAACCCGCAACAACATGCGCAGAACTTAAGCCGGTGTGTAAGCTGTTGTTATTTTTCCTGCTTTCCCTTCACAACTTACTCCAATCAAGTGCGGCTGTTCTGTCGCTATTTCTACTTGACTGTGTAGTTGTTGTTTTGTACAATTTCTATTTGTTAGAATTTGTTTGTATAAGGCTGGCTTATCCTGTTATACATTTTATTTGTTTTTGTTTGGTCATATAACTATTTTATTTTTAACAATTTTTGAGCTTTAAGGCCGATCGGTTTATTGGGAAAATTATTAGAAAAAAACAACAATACTCAAAGCGGTAGAAGATATTGTACTATTTCAGAAATCACCACATTTCCTCATCAGGCTTCTTTCTACTTGGCTTCTGCGCGAGTCGAACCCGCAACAACATGCGCCGGCAACTAAACGCATCCAATTAAGCTTACGCTGTGTGAGCTGTTGTTATTTTTCCTGTTTTCCCTTCACAACTAACTATAATCAATTGCGGTTGTTCTACCTCTATTTCTACTTGACTGTGTAGTTATTGTTTTGTACAATTTCTATTTGTTAGAATTTGTTTGTATAAGGCTGGCTCATCCTGTTATACATTTTATTTGTTTTTGTTTGGTCATATAACTATTTTATTTTTAACAATTTTTGAGCTTTAAGGCCGATCGGTTTATTGGGAAAATTATTAGAAAAAAACAACAATACTCAAAGCGGTAGAAGATATTGTACTATTTCGGAAATCACCACATTTCCTCATCAGACTTCTTTCTACTTGGCTTCTGCGCGAGTCGAACCCGCAACAACATGCGCAATACTTAAGCCGGCAACTAAACGCATCCAGTTAAGCTTACGCTGAGTGAGCTGTTGTTATTTTTCCTGCTTTCCCTTCACAACTTACTCCAATCAAGTGCGGCTGTTCTGTCGCTATTTCTACTTGACTCTGTAATTGTTTTTTTGTGCAATTTCTATTTGTAAGAATTTGCTTGTATAAGGCTATCTCATCCTTTTAAACATTTTAGTCGTTATTGTTTGGCCGTAGAAGTATTTTATTTTTAACAATTTTTGAGCTTTAAGGCTGATCGGTTTATTGGGAAAATTATTAGAAAAAACAACAATACTCAAAGCGGTAGAAGTTGTATTACTATTTCGGAAATCCCCACATTTCCTCATCAGACTCCTTTCTTCTTGGCTTCTGCGGGTGTCGAACCCGCACAACATGCGCAGTAATTAAGCCGGTGTGTAAGCTGTTGTTATTTTTCCTGCTTTTCCTTCACAACTTACTCCAGTCAAGTGCGGCTGTTCTGCCGCTTTTTCTATTTGACTGTGTATTTGTTGTTTTGTGCAATTTCTATTTGTTAGAATTTCTTTGTATAAGGCTGGCTCATCCTTTTATACATTTCATTTGTTATTGTTTGGCCATATAACTATTTTAAATTTTAATAAATTTTGAGCTTTAAGGCCGATCGGTTTATGGGAAAAATTATTAAGAAAAAACAACAATACTCAAAGCGGTAGAAGTTATAGTACTATTTCGGAAATCCCCACATTTCCTCATCAGACTCCTTTCTCCTTGGCTTCTGCGGGAGTCGAACCCGCAACAACATGCGCAGTACTTAAGCCGCTGTGTAAGCTGTTGTTATTTTTCCTGCTTTCCCTTCACAAATTACTCCAATCAAGTGCGGCTGTTCTACCTCTATTTCTACTTGACTGTGTAGTTGTTGTTTTGGACAATTTCTATTTGTTAGAATTTGATTGTATAAGGCTGGCTCATCCTTTTATACATATCATTCCTTATTGTTTGGTCATATAACTATTTTACTTTTAATAATTTTTGAGCTTTAAGGCCGATCGGTTTATTGGGAAAATTATTAGGAAACAACAAGAATACTCAAAGCGGTAGAAGTAATTGTACTATTTCGGAAATTACCCGATTTCCTCATAAGACTTCTTTCTACTGGGCTTCTGCGGGAGTCCAACCCGCAACAACATGCGCAGTACTTAAGCCGGTGTGTAAGCTGTTGTTATTTTTTCTGCTTTCCCTTCACAACTTACTCCAATCAAGTGCGGCGGTTCTGTCGCTATTTCTACTTGCCTGTGTAATTGTTTTTTGTGCAAATTATATTTGTTAGAATTTGCTTGTATAAGGCTATCTCATCCTTATAAACATTTTATTCGTTATTGTTTGGCCGTAGAAGTATTTTATTTTTAACAATTTTTGAACTTTAAGGCCGATCGGTTTATTGGGAAAATTATTAGAAAAAACAACAATACTCAAAGCGGTAGAAGTTGTGGTACTATTTCGGAAATCCCCACATTTCCTCATCAGACTCCTTTCTTCTTGGCTTCTGCGGGAGTCGAACCCGCAACAACATGCGCAGTACTTAAGCCGGCAACTAAACGCATCCAGTTAAGCTTACGCTGAGTGAGCTGTTGTTATTTTTCCTGCTTTCCCTTCACAACTTACTCCAATCAAGTGCGGCTGTTCTGTCGCTATTTCTACTTGACTGTGTAATTGTTTTTTTGTGCAATTTCTATTTGTAAGAATTTGCTTGTATAAGGCTATCTCATCCTTTTAAACATTTTATTCGTTATTGTTTGGCCGTAGAAGTATTTTATTTTTAACAATTTTTGAGCTTTAAGGCTGATCGGTTTATTGGGAAAATTATTAGAAAAAACAACAATACTCAAAGCGGTAGAAGTTGTAGTACTATTTCGGAAATCCCCACATTTCCTCATCAGACTCCTTTCTTCTTGGCTTCTGCGGGAGTCGAACCCACACAACATGCGCAGTAATTAAGCCGGTGTGTAAGCTGTTGTTATTTTTCCTGCTTTCCCTTCACAACTTCCTTCAATAAAGTGCGGCTGTTCTACCTCTATTTCTACTTGACTGTGTAGTTGTTGTTTTGTACAATTTCTATTTGTTAGAATTTGTTTGTATAAGGCTGGCTCATCCTGATATACATTTAATTTGTTTTTGATTAGCCATATAACTATTTTATTTCTAACAATTTTTGAGCTTTAAGGCCGATCGGTTTATTGGGAAAATTATTAGAAAAAAACAACAATACTCAAAGCGGTAGAAGATATTGTACTATTTCGGAAATCACCACATTTCCTCATCAGACTTCTTTCTACTTGGCTTCTGCGCGAGTCGAACCCGCAACAACATGCGCAATACTTAAGCCGGCAACTAAACGCATCCAGTTAAGCTTACGCTGAGTGAGCTGTTGTTATTTTTCCTGCTTTCCCTTCACAACTTACTCCAATCAAGTGCGGCTGTTCTGTCGCTATTTCTACTTGACTGTGTAATTGTTTTTTTGTGCAATTTCTATTTGTAAGAATTTGCTTGTATAAGGCTATCTCATCCTTTTAAACATTTTATTCGTTATTGTTTGGCCGTAGAAGTATTTTATTTTTAACAATTTTTGAGCTTTAAGGATGATCGGTTTATTGGGAAAATTATTAGAAAAAACCACAATACTCAAGGCGGTAGAAGTTGTAGTACTATTTCGGAAATCCCCACATTTCCTCATCAGACTCCTTTCTTCTTGGCTTCTGCGGGAGTCGAACCCGCACAACATGCGCAGTAATTAAGCCGGTGTGTAAGCTGTTGTTATTTTTCCTGCTTTCCCTTCACAACTTACTTCAATCAAGTGCGGCTGTTCTGCCTCTATTTCTACTTGACTGTGTAGTTGTTGTTTTGTACAATTTCTATTTGTTAGAATTTGTTTGTATAAGGCTGGCTCATCCTGTTATACATTTTATTTGTTTTTGATTGGTCATATAACTATTTTATTTCTAACAATTTTTGAGCTTTAAGGCCGATCGGTTTATTGGGAAAATTATTAGAAAAAAACAACAATACTCAAAGCGGTAGAAGATATTGTACTATTTCGGAAATCACCACATTTCCTCATCAGACTTTTTTCTACTTGGCTTCTGCGCGAGTCGAACCCGCAACAACATGCGCAGTACTAAAGCCGCTGTGTAAGCTGTTGTTATTTTTCCTGCTTTCCCTTCACAACTTACTCCAATCAAGTGCGGCTGTTCTGCCGCTATTTCTACTTGACTGTGTAATTGTTTTTTTTGTGCAATTTCTATTTGTTAGAATTTGTTTGTATAAGGCTGGCTCACCCTTTTAAACATTTTATTTGTTATTGTTTGGCCGTAGAAGTAATTTATTTTTAACAATTTTTGAGCTTTAAGGCCGATCGGTTTATTGGGAAAACTATTAGAAAAAACAACAATACTCAAAGCGGTAGAAGTTATAGTACTATTTCGGAAATTACCACATTTCCTCATCAGACTTCTTTCTACTTGGCTTCTGCGGGAGTTGAACCCGCAACAACATCCGCAATACTTAAGCCGGCAACTAAACGCATCCAGTAAGCTTACGCTGTGTGAGCTGTTGTTATTTTTCCTGCTTTCCCTTCACAACTTACTCCAGTCAAGTGCGGCTGTTCTGCCGCTTTTTCTATTTGACTGTGTATTTGTTGTTTTGTGCAATTTCTATTTGTTAGAATTTGTTTGTATAAGGCTCGCTCATCCTTTTATACATTTCATTTGTTATTGTTTGGCCATATAACTATTTTAAATTTTAATAATTTTTGAGCTTTAAGGCCGATCGGTTTATGGGAAAAATTATTAAGAAAAAACAACAATACTCAAAGCGGTAGAAGTTATGGTACTATTTCGGAAATCCCCACATTTCCTCATCAGACTCCTTTCTCCTTGGCTTCTGCGGGAGTCGAACCCGCAACAACATGCGCAGTACTTAAGCCGCTGTGTAAGCTGTTGTTATTTTTCCTGCTTTCCCTTCACAACTTACTCCAATCAAGTGCGGCTGTTCTACCTCTATTTCTACTTGACTGTGTAGTTTTTGTTTTGGACAATTTCTATTTGTTAGAATTTGATTGTATAAGGCTGGCTCATCCTTTTATACATATCATTCCTTATTGTTTGGTCATATAACTATTTTACTTTTAATAATTTTTGAGCTTTAAGGCCGATCGGTTTATTGGGAAAATTATTAGGAAACAACAAGAATACTCAAAGCGGTAGAAGTAATTGTACTATTTCGGAAATTACCCGATTTCCTCATAAGACTTCTTTCTACTTGGCTTCTGCGGGAGTCCAACCCGCAACAACATGCGCAGTACTTAAGCCGGTATGTAAGCTGTTGTTATTTTTTCTGCTTTCCCTTCACAACTTACTCCAATCAAGTGCGGCTGTTCTGTCGCTATTTCTACTTGCCTGTGTAATTGTTTTTTGTGCAAATTATATTTGTTAGAATTTGCTTGTATAAGGCTATCTCATCCTTATAAACATTTTATTCGTTATTGTTTGGCCGTAGAAGTATTTTATTTTTAACAATTTTTGAACTTTAAGGCCGATCGGTTTATTGGGAAAATTATTAGAAAAAACAACAATACTCAAAGCGGTAGAAGTTGTGGTACTATTTCGGAAAACCCCACATTTCCTCATCAGACTCCTTTCTTTTTGGCTTCTGCGGGAGTCGAACCCGCAACAACATGCGCAGTACTTAAGCCGGCTACTAAACGCATCCAGTTAAGCTTACGCTGAGTGAGCTGTTGTTATTTTTCCTGCTTTCCCTTCACAACTTACTGCAATCAAGTGCGGCTGTTCTGTCGCTATTTCTACTTGACTGTGTAATTGTTTTTTTGTGCAATTTCTATTTGTAAGAATTTGGTTGTATAAGGCTATCTCATCCTTTTAAACATTTTATTCGTTATTGTTTGGCCGTAGAAGTATTTTATTTTTAACAATTTTTGAGCTTTAAGGATGATCGGTTTATTGGGAAAATTATTAGAAATAACCACAATACTCAAGGCGGTAGAAGTTGTAGCACTATTTCGGAAATCCCCACATTTCCTCATCAGACTCCTTTCTTCTTGGCTTCTGCGGGAGTCGAACCCGCACAACATGCGCAGTAATTAAGCCGGTGTGTAAGCTGTTGTTATTTTTCCTGCTTTCCCTTCACAACTTCCTTCAATAAAGAGCGGCTGTTCTACCACTATTTCTACTTGACTGTGTAGTTGTTGTTTTGTACAATTTCTATTTGTTAGAATTTGTTTGTATAAGGCTGGCTCATCCTGTTATACATTTTATTTGTTTTTGATTGGTCATATAACTATTTTATTTCTAACAATTTTTGAGCTTTAAGGCCGATCGGTTTATTGGGAAAATTATTAGAAAAAAACAACAATACTCAAAGCGGTAGAAGATATTGTACTATTTCGGAAATCACCACATTTCCTCATCAGACTTCTTTCTACTTGGCTTCTGCGCGAGTCGAACCCGCAACAACATGCGCAATACTTGAGCCGGCAACTAAACGCATCCAGTTAAGCTTACGCTGAGTGAGCTGTTGTTATTTTTCCTGCTTTCCCTTCACAACTTACTCCAATCAAGTGCGGCTGTTCTGTCGCTATTTCTACTTGACTGTGTAATTGTTTTTTTGTGCAATTTCTATTTGTAAGAATTTGCTTGTATAAGGCTATCTCATCCTTTTAAACATTTTATTCGTTATTGTTTGGCCGTAGAAGTATTTTATTTTTAAAAATTTTTGGAGCTTTAAGGATGATCGGTTTATTGGGAAAATTATTAGAAAAAACCACAATACTCAAGGCGGTAGAAGTTGTAGTACTATTTCGGAAATCCCCGCATTTCCTCATCAGACTCCTTTCTTCTTGGCTTCTGCGGGAGTCGAACCCGCACAACATGCGCAGTACTTAAGCCGGTGTGTAAGCTGTTGTTATTTTTTCTGCTTTCCCTTCACAACTTACTCCAATCAAGTGCGGCTGTTCTGTCGCTATTTCTACTTGACTGTGTAATTGTTTTTGTGCAAATTATATTTGTTAGAATTTGCTTGTATAAGGCTATCTCATCCTTATAAACATTTTATTCGTTTTTGTTTGGCCGTAGAAGTATTTTATTTTTAACAATTTTTGAGCTTTGAGGCCGATCGGTTTATTGGGAAAATTATTAGAAAAAACAACAATACTCAAAGCGGTAGAAGTTGTAGTACTATTTCGGAAATCCCCACATTTCCTCATCAGACTCCTTTCTTCTTGGCTTCTGCGGGAGTCGAACCCGCACAGCATGCGCAGTACTTAAGCCGGTGGGTAAGCTGTTGTTATTTTTCCTGCTTTCCCTTCACAACTTACTCCAATCAAGTGCGGCTGTTCTACCTCTATTTCTACTTGACTGTGTAGTTGTTGTTTTGGACAATTTCTATTTGTCAGAATTTGTTTGTATAAGGCTGGCTCATCCTTTTATACATATCATTCCTTATTGTTTGGTCATATAACTATTTTACTTTTAATAATTTTTCAGCTTTAAGGCCGATCGGTTTATTGGGAAAATTATTAGGAAAAAACAAGAATAATCAAAGCGGTAGAAGTTATAGTACTATTTCGGAAATCACCACATTTCCTCATCAGACTTCATTCTTCTTGGCTTCTGCGGGAGTCGAACCCGCAACAACATGAGCAGTACTTAAGCCGCTGTGTAAGCTGTTGTTATTTTTCCTGCTTTCCCTTCACAACTTACTCCAATCAAGTGCGGCTGTTCTACCTCTATTTCTATTTGACTGTGTAGTTGTTGTTTTGTACAATTTCTATTTGTTAGAATTTGTTTGTATAAGGTTGGCTCATCCTTTTATACATTTTATTTGTTATTGTTTGGTCATATAACTATTTTACTTTTAACAAATTTTGAGCTTTAAGGCCGATCGGTTTATTGGGAAAATTATTAGGAAAAAACAAGAATACTCAAAGCGGTAGAAGTAATAGTACTATTTCGGAAATTACCCGATTTCCTTATAAGACTTCTTTCTACTTGGCTTCTGCGGGAGTCGAAACCGCAACAACATGCGCAGTACTTAAGCCGGTGTGTAAGCTGTGGTTATTTTTTCTGCTTTCCCTTCACAACTTACTTTAATCAAGTGCGGCTTTTCTGTCGCTTTTTCTACTTGACTGTGTAATTGTTTTTTTGTGCAATTTATATTTGTAAGAATTTGCTTGTATAGGGCTATCTCATCCTTTTAAACATTTTATTCCTTATTCTTTGGCCGTAGAAGTATTTTATTTTTAACAATTTTTAAGCTTTAAGGCCGATCGGTTTATTGGGAAAATTATTAGAAAAAACAACAATACTCAAAGCGGTAGAAGTTGTAGTACTACTTCGGAAATCCCCACATTTCCTCATCAGATTCCTTTCTTCTTGGCTTTTGCGGGAGTCGAACCCGCAACAACATGAGCAGTACTTAAGCCGCTGTGTAAGCTGTTGTTATTTTTCCTGCTTTCCCTTCACAACTTACTCCAATCAAGTGCGGCTGTTCAACCACTATTTCTATTTGACTGTGTAGTTGTTGTTTTGTACAATTTCTTTTTGTTAGAATTTGTTTGTATAAGGCTGGCTCATCCTGATATACATTTTATTTGTTATTGTTTGGTCATATAACTATTTTATTTTTAAGGCCGATACTTACCTACGGAGTACTGGTGTGGTGGCCAGCACTAGACAGGCAATAAAATATCAAGAAGGTAAGCAGCATACAACGTGCAGCTTGCGCGAGTGTAACAGGGGCCATTAGATCATGTCCCAAGGACGCACTTAATGCGATCCTACATCAGCTGCCAATTGAGCTCCAAATAAAAGAAACTGCGGCGAACTCTGCAATCAGACTCCAAGAGTCAGGATGCTGGAGGCCAAAGCAGTACGGTCACAGCAGAGTTCTCGACGGGCTCTTGGGAGCAAACGAACAATCAGATTATCTACCTCCTTCGCTGGACTTCAGGAAAAGCTTCCAGGTAGTATTTCCATCTAGGCGGGACTGGAGCAGGGGCAGACTACCGGACAAGAAAAACACCTCTCTCTACACAGACGGGTCAAAAATGAAGTGCGGTGTGGGTGCTGGGGTGTTCTCAGAGAAGCTAGATGTGTCACTCTCGTTCCGTCTACCTAACTTTGCCAGTATCTTCCAAGCAGAAGTGATGGGAATTGAGAGGGCCTGTCAGGTACTGAAAGATAGAAGCGAAGGGGTACGGAAAGCATACATCTTCTCAGATAGTCAAGCAGCTCTCTTGGCACTGGAATCACCGAGAACCAATTCCAGAATAGTCCATGACTGCAAGTGTGCGTTAAGCTCAGCGGCTGAGTCGGTTGACATTTCTCTCGTTTGGGTTCCTGGCCATAGGAACATATACGGAAACGAGAGGGCAGACGGGCTGGCCCGAGTCGGCGCCTTTCTTGAGGAATCCGAGGCGGAAGCAATACGCTGCCCGCTGGGAGTCATCAAGAGAGAACTACATTTGAAGTTTGTGCGAACAGCAGGATTGAGATGGGGTAGGTTAACGACGTGCAAAATCGACGAGAGAAATTTGGCCTACCTATGATCGACCAAAAACGGTAGACCTCCTTAATAGATCAAGGAAAGAAATATTCCGCCTAACAGCTCACCATGCGGCCAAGATTGGCCTTCCATTCAGTAACCACTGCAGGAGCTGTAAACACGCAGACAGCAGAGAAACCATTTTTCACTATCTGTGTGAGTGCCCAGCTCTGGCACGCCTTCGACAAGAAACACTTGGGTTTATCCCAAGAGGGCTAAGGGAGATCCCTAAGTGTAATATAACCTGTTTAAATAGCTTCATCCACAAATCAAAGTGGTTCGAAAATTAAAGACCGTAGGACATACCAGAGGTTCCACGAAAATAGCGTAGCAAAATGGTGCTTCCAGCGCTAATTGGGCCCTTGTCACTAAAGGACTAGGCAACGCTTCAACCAACCAACCAACCAAGGCTGGCTCATCCTTTTATACATTTCATTTGTTACTGTTTGGCCATATAACTATTTTATTTTTTAATAATTTTTGAGCTTTAAGGCCGATCGGTTTATGGGAAAAATTATTAGGAAAAAACAACAATACTCAAAGCGGTAGAAGTTGTAGTACTACTTCGGAAATCCCCACATTTCCTCATAAGATTCCTTTCTTCTTGGCTTTTGCAGGAGTCGAACACGCAACAACATGCGCAGTACTTAAGCCGGTGTGTAGCTGTTGTTATTTTTCCTGCTTTCCCTTCACAACTTACTCCAATCAAGTGCGGCTGTTCTGCCTCTTTTTCTACTTGACTGTATAGTCGTTGTTTTGTACAATTTCTATTTGTTAGAATTTGTTTGTATAAGACTATTTTATTTTTAAGAATTTTTGAGCTTTAAGGCCGATCGGTTTATGGGAAAAAACAACAATACTCAAAGCGGTAGAAGTTATAGTACTATTTCGGAAATCACCACATTTCCTCATCAGACTTCTTTCTACTTGGCTTCTGCGGGAGTCAAAACCGCAACAAGATGCGCAGTACTTAAGCCGGCGTGTAAGCTGTGGTTATTTTTTCTGCTTTCCCTTCACAACTTACTTTAATCAAGTGCGTCTGTTCTGTCGCTATTTCTACTTGACTGTGTAATTGTTTTTTTGTGCAATTTATATTTGTAAGAATTTGCTTGTATAAGGCTATCTCATCCTTTTGAACATTTTATTCCTTATTGTTTGGCCGTAGAAGTATTTTATTTTTAACAATTTTTGAACTTTAAGGCCGATCGGTTTATTGGGAAAATTATTAGAAAAAACAACAATACTCAAAGCGGTAGAAGTGGTAGTACTACTTCGGAAATCCCCACATTTCCTCATCAGATTCCTTTCTTCTTGGCTTTTGCAGGAGTCGAACACGCAACAACATGCGCAGTACTTAAGCCGGTGTGTAAGCTGTTGTTATTTTTCCTGCTTTCCCTTCACAACTTACTCCAATCAAGTGCGGCTGTTCTGCCTCTATTTCTACTTGACTGTGTAGTTGTTGTTTTGTACAATATCTATTTGTTAGAATTTGTTTGTACAAGAATATATAATTTTGAAGAATTTTTGAGCTTTAAGGCCGATCGGTTTATTGGGAAAATTATTAGAAAAAACAACAATACTCAAAGCGGTAGAAGTGGTAGTACTACTTCGGAAATCCCCACATTTCCTCATCAGATTCCTTTCTTCTTGGCTTTTGCGGGAGTCGAACACGCAACAACATGCGCAGTACTTAAGCCGGTGTGTAAGCTGTGGTTATTTTTCCTGCTTTCCTTTCACAACTTACTCAAATCAAGTGCGGCTGTTCAACCGCTATTTCTATTTGACTGTGTAGTTGTTGTTTTGTACAATTTCTATTTGTTAGAATTTGTTTGTATAAGGCTGGCTCATCCTGATATACATTTTATTTGTTATTGTTTGGTCATATAACTATTTTATTTTTAAGGCCGATACTTACCTACGGAGTACTGGTGTGGTGGCCAGCACTAGACAGGCAATAAAATATCAAGAAGGTAAGCAGCATACAACGTGCAGCTTGCGCGAGTGTAACAGGGGCCATTAGATCATGTCCCAAGGACGCACTTAATGCGATCCTACATCAGCTGCCAATTGAGCTCCAAATAAAAAAAACTGCGGCGAACTCTGCAATCAGACTCCAAGAGTCAGGAAGCAGTACGGTCACAGCAGAGTTCTCGACGGGCTCTTGGGAGCAAACGAACAATCAGATTATCTACCTCCTTCGCTGGACTTCAGGAAAAGCTTCCAGGTAGTATTTCCATCTAGGCGGGACTGGAGCAGGGGCAGACTACCAGACGAGAACACCACCTCTCTCTACACAGACGGGTCAAAAATGAAGTGCGGTGTCGGTGCTGGGGTGTTCTCAGAGAAGCTAGATGTGTCACTCTCGTTCCGTCTACCTAACTTTGCCAGTATCTTCCAAGCAGAAGTGATGGGAATTGAGAGGGCCTCTCAGGTACTGAAAGATAGAAGCGAATCGGTACGGAAAGCATACATCTTCTCAGATAGTCAAGCAGCTCTCTCGGCACTGGAATCTCCGAGAACCAATTCCAGAATAGTCCATGACTGCAAGTGTGCGTTAAGCTCAGCGGCTGAGTCGGTTGACATTTCTCTCGTTTTGGTTCCTGGCCATAGGAACATATACGGAAACGAGAGGGCAGACGGGCTGGCCGAGTCGGCGTCTTTCTTGAGGAATCCGAGGCGGAAGCAATACGCTGCCCGCTGGGAGTCATCAAGAGAGACCTACATTTGAAGTTTGTGCGAACAGCAGGATTGAGATGGGGTAGGTTAACGACGTGCAAAATCGACGAGAGAAATTTGGCCTACCTATGATCGACCAAAAACGGTAGACCTCCTTAAGATCAAGGAAAGAAATATTCCGCCTAACAGCTCACCATGCGGCCAAGATTGGCCTTCCATTCAGTAACCACTGCAGGAGCTGTAAACACGCAGACAGCAGAGAAACCATTTTTCACTATCTGTGTGAGTGCCCAGCTCTGGCACGCCTTCGACAAGAAACACTTGGGTTTATCCCAAGAGGGCTAAGGGAGATCCCTAAGTGTAATATAACCTGTTTAAATAGCTTCATCCACAAATCAAAGTGGTTCGAAAATTAAAGACCGTAGGACATACCAGAGGTTCCACGAAAATAGCGTAGCAAAATGGTGCTTCCAGCGCTAATTGGGCCCTTGTCACTAAAGGACTAGGCAACGCTTCAACCAACCAACCAACCAAGGCTGGCTCATCCTTTTATACATTTCATTTGTTACTGTTTGGCCATATAACTATTTTATTTTTTAATAATTTTTGAGCTTTAAGGCCGATCGGTTTATGGGAAAAATTATTAGGAAAAAACAACAATACTCAAAGCGGTAGAAGTTGTAGTACTACTTCGGAAATCCCCACATTTCCTCATAAGATTCCTTTCTTCTTGGCTTTTGCAGGAGTCGAACACGCAACAACATGCGCAGTACTTAAGCCGGTGTGTAGCTGTTGTTATTTTTCTGCTTTCCCTTCACAACTTACTCCAATCAAGTGCGGCTGTTCTGCCGCTATTTCTACTTGACTGTGTAATTGTTTTTTTTGTGCAATTTCTATTTGTAAGAATTTGTTTGTATAAGGCTGGCTCACCCTTTTAAACATTTTATTTGTTATTGTTTGGCCGTAGAAGTAATTTATTTTTAACAATTTTTGAGCTTTAAGGCCGATCGGTTTATTGGGAAAATTATTAGAAAAACAACAATACTACAAGCGGTAGAAGTTATAGAACTATTTCGGAAATTACCACATTTCCTCATCAGACTTCTTTCTACTTGGCTTCTGCGGGAGTCGAACCCGCAACAACATCCGCAATACTTAAGCCGGCAACTAAACGCATCCAGTAAGCTTACGCTGTGTGAGCTGTTGTTATTTTTCCTGCTATGCCTTCACAACTTACTCCTATCAAGTGCGGCTGTTCTACCTCTATTTCTATTTGACTGTGTAGTTGTTGTTTTGTACAATTTCTATTTGTTAGAATTTGTTTGTATAAGGCTGGCTCATCCTGTTATACATTTTATTTGTTTTTGTTTGGTCATATAACTATTTTATTTTTAACAATTTTTGAGCTTTAAGGCCGATCGGTTTATTGGGAAAATTATTAGAAGAAAACAACAATACTCAAAGCGGTAGAAGATATTGTACTATTTCGGAAATTACCCGATTTCCTTATAAGACTTCTTTCTACTTGGCTTCTGCGGGAGTCAAAACCGCAACAAGATGCGCAGTACTTAAGCCGGCGTGTAAGCTGTGGTTATTTTTTCTGCTTTCCCTTCACAACTTACTTTAATCAAGTGCGGCTGTTCTGTCGCTATTTCTTGTTGACTGTGTAATTGTTTTTTTGTGCAATTTATATTTGTAAGAATTTGCTTGTATAAGGCCATCGCATCCTTTTAAACATTTTATTCCTTATTGTTTGGCCGTAGAAGTATTTTATTTTTAACAATTTTTGAGCTTTAAGGCCGATCGGTTTATTGGGAAAATTATTAGAAAAAACAACAATACTCAAAGCGGTAGAAGTGGTAGTACTACGTACTACTTCGGAAATCCCCACATTTCCTCATCAGATTCCTTTCTTCTTGGCTTTTGCGGGAGTCGAACACGCAACAACATGCGCAGTACTTAAGCCGGTGTGTAAGCTGTTGTTATTTTTCCTGCTTTCCCTTCACAACTTACTCCAATCAAGTGCGGCTGTTCTGCCTCTATTTCTACTTGACTGTGTAGTTGTTGTTTTGTACAATATCTATTTGTTAGAATTTGTTTGTATAAGACTATATAATTTTTAAGAATTTTTGAGCTTTAAGGCCGATCGGTTTATTGGGAAAATTATTAGAAAAAACAACAATACTCAAAGCGGTAGAAGTGGTAGTACTACTTCGGAAATCCCCACATTTCCTCATCACATTCCTTTCTTCTTGGCTTTTGCGGGAGTCGAACACGCAACAACATGCGCAGTACTTAAGCCGGTGTGTAAGCTGTGGTTATTTTTCCTGCTTTCCTTTCACAACTTACTCCAATCAAGTGCGGCTGTTCAACCACTATTTCTATTTGACTGTGTAGTTGTTGTTTTGTACAATTTCTTTTTGTTAGAATTTGTTTGTATAAGGCTGGCTCATCCTGATATACATTTTATTTGTTATTGTTTGGTCATATAACTATTTTATTTTTAAGGCCGATACTTACCTACGGAGTACTGGTGTGGTGGCCAGCACTAGACAGGCAATAAAATATCAAGAAGCTAAGCAGCATACAACGTGCAGCTTGCGCGAGTGTAAGAGGGGCCATTAGATCATGTCCCAAGGACGCACATAATGCGATCCTACATCAGCTGCCAATTGAGCTCCAAATAAAAGAAACTGCGGCGAACTCTGTAATCAGACTCCAAGAGTCAGGATGCTGGAGGCCAAAGCAGTACGGTCACAGCAGAATTCTCGACGGGCTCTTGGGAGCAAACGAACAATCAGATTATCTACCTCCTTCGCTGGACTTCAGGAAAAGCTTCCAGGTAGTATTTCCATCTAGGCGGGACTGGAGCAGGGGCAGACTACCGGACGAGAACACCACCTCTCTCTACACAGACGGGTCAAAAATGAAGTGCGGTGTGGGTGCTGGGGTGTCACTCTCGTTCCGTCTACCTAACTTTGCCAGTATCTTCCAAGCAGAAGTGATGGGAATTGAGAGGGCCTGTCAGGTACTGAAAGATAGAAGCGAAGGGGTACGGAAAGCATACATCTTCTCAGATAGTCAAGCAGCTCTCTTGGCACTGGAATCACCGAGAACCAATTCCAGAATAGTCCATGACTGCAAGTGTGCGTTAAGCTCAGCGGCTGAGTCGGTTGACATTTCTCTCGTTTTGGTTCCTGGCCATAGGAACATATACGGAAACGAGAGGGCAGACGGGCTGGCCCGAGTCGGCGCCTTTCTTGAGGAATCCGAGGCGGAAGCAATACGCTGCCCGCTGGGAGTCATCAAGAGAGAACTACATTTGAAGTTTGTGCGAACAGCAGGATTGAGATGGGGTAGGTTAACGACGTGCAAAATCGACGAGAGAAATTTGGCATACCTATGATCGACCAAAAACGGTAGACCTCCTTAATAGATCAAGGAAAGAAATATTCCGCCTAACAGCTCACCATGCGGCCAAGATTTGCCTTCCATTCAGTAACCACTGCAGGAGCTGTAAACACGCAGACAGCAGAGAAACCATTTTTCACTATCTGTGTGAGTGCCCAGCTCTGGCACGCCTTCGACAAGAAACACTTGGGTTTATCCCAAGAGGGCTAAGGGAGATCCCTAAGTGTAATATAACCTGTTTAAATAGCTTCATCCACAAATCAAAGTGGTTCGAAAATTAAAGACCGTAGGACAAACCAGAGGTTCCACGAAAATAGCGTAGCAAAATGGTGCTTCCAGCGCTAATTGGGCCCTTGTCACTAAAGGACTAGGCAACGCTTCAACCAACCAACCAACCAAGGCTGGCTCATCCTTATATACATTTCATTTGTTACTGTTTGGCCATTTAACTATTTTATTTTTTAATAATTTTTGAGCTTTAAGGCCGATCGGTTTATGGGAAAAATTATTAGGAAAAAACAACAATACTCAAAGCGGTAGAAGTTGTAGTACTACTTCGGAAATCCCCACATTTCCTCATCAGATTCCATTCTTCTTGGGTTTGCGGGAGTCGAAACCGCAACAACCTGCGCAGTACTTAAGCCGGTGTGTAAGCTGTTGTTATTTTTCCTGCTTTCCCTTCACAACTTACTCCAGTCAAGTGCGGCTGTTCTGCCTCCATTTCTTCTTGACTGTGTAGTTGTTGTTTTGTACAATTTCTATTTGTTAGAATTTGTTTGTATAAGACTATTTTATTTTAAGAATTTTTGAGTTTTAAGGCCGATCGGTTTATTGGGAAAATTATTACAAAAAAATAACAATACTCAAAGCGGTAGAAGTTATAGTACTATTTCGGAAATCACCACATTTCCTCATCAGACTTCATTCTTCTTGGCATCTGCGGGAGTCGAACCCGCAACAACATGCGCAGTACTAAAGCCGCTGTGTAAGCTGTTGTTATTTTTCGTGCTTTCCCTTCACAACTTACTCCAATCAAGTGCGGCTGTTCTACCTCTATTTCTATTTGACTGTGTAGTTGTTGTTTTGTACAATTTCTATTTGTTAGAATTTGTTTGTATAAGGCTGGCTCATCCTGTTATACATTTTATTTGTTTTTGTTGGGTCATATAACTATTTTATTTTAAACAATTTTTGAGCTTTAAGGCTGATCGGTTTATTGGGAAAATTATTAGAAAAAAACAACAATACTCAAAGCGGTAGAAGATATTGTACTATTTCGGAAATCACCACATTTCCTCATCAAACTTCTTTCTACTTGGCTTCTGCGCGAGTCGAACTCGCAACAACATGCGCAATACTTAAGCCGGCAACTAAACGCATCCAGTTAAGCTTACGCTGTGCGAGCTGTTGTTATTTTTCCTGCTTTCCCTTCACAACTTACTCCAATCAAGTGCGGCTGTTCTGCCGCTATTTCTACTTGACTGTGTAATTGTTGTTTTGTGCAATTTCTATTTGTTAGAATTTGTTTGTATAAGGCTGGCTCATCCTTTTATACATGTTATTTGTTATTGTTTGGCCATATAACTATTTTATTTTTTAATAATTTTTAAGCTTTAAGGCCTATCGGTTTATGGGAAAAATTATTAAGAAAAAACAACAATACTCAAAGCGGTAGAAGTTATAGTACTATTTCGGAAATCACCACATTTCCTCATCAGACTTCTTTCTGCTTGGCTTCTGCGGGAGTCGAACCCGCAACAACATGTGCAGTACTTAAGCCGGTGTGTAAGCTGTTGTTATTTTTTCTGCTTTCTCTTCACAACTTACTCCAATCAAGTGCGGCTGTTCTGCCGCTATTTCTACTTCACTGTGTAATTGTTGTTTTATGCAATTTCTATTTGTAAGAATTTGTTTGTATAAGGCTGGCTCACCCTTTTAAACATTTTATTTGTTATTGTTTGGCCGTAGAAGTAATTTATTTTTAACAATTTTTGAGCTTTAAGGCCGATCGGTTTATTGGGAAAATTATTAGAAAAAACAACAATACTACAAGCGGTAGAAGTTATTGTACTATTTCGGAAATTACCACATTTCCTCATCAGACTTCTTTTTACTTGGCTTCTGCGGGAGTCGAACCCGCAACAACATCTGCAATACTTAAGCCGGCAACTAAACGCATCCAGTAAGCTTACGCTGTGTGAGCTGTTGTTATTTTTCCTGCTTTCCCTTCACAACTTACTCCTATCAAGTGCGGCTGTTCTGCCGCTTTTTCTATTTGACTGTGTATTTGTTGTTTTGTGCAATTTCTATTTGTTAGAATTTGTTTGTATAAGGCTGGCTCATGCTTTTATACATTTCATTTGTTATTGTTTGGCCATATAACTATTTTATTTTTTAATAATTTTTGAGCTTTAAGGCCGATCGGTTTATGGGAAAAATTATTAAGAAAAAACAACAATACTCAAAGCGGTAGAAGTTATAGTACTATTTCGGAAATCCCCACATTTCCTCATTAGACTCCTCTCTTCTTGGCTTTTGCAGGAGTCGAACCCGCAACAACATGCGCAGTACTTAAGCCGCTGTGTAAGCTGTTGTTATTTTTCCTGCTTTCCCTTCACAACTTACTCCAATCAAGTGCGGCTGTTCTACCTCTATTTCTACTTGACTGTGTAGTTGTTGTTTTGGACAATTTCTATTTGTTAGAATTTGATTGTATAAGGCTGGCTCATGCTTTTATACATTTCATTTGTTATTGTTTGGCCATATAACTATTTTATTTTTTAATAATTTTTGAGCTTTAAGGCCGATCGGTTTATTGGGAAAATTATTAGGAAACAACAAGAATACTCAAAGCGGTAGAAGTAATTGTACTATTTCGGAAATTACCCGACTTCCTCATAAGACTTCTTTCTACTTGGCTTCTGCGGGAGTCGAACCCGCAACAACATGCGCAGTACTTAAGCCGGTGTGTAAGCTGTTGTTATTTTTCCTGCTTTCCCTTCACAACTTACTCCAATCAAGTGCGGCTGTTCTGTCGCTATTTCTACTTGACTGTGTAATTGTTTTTGTGCAAATTATATTTGTTAGAATTTGCTTGTATAAGGTTATCTCATCCTTATAAACATTTTATTCGTTATTGTTTGGTCGTAGAAGTATTTTATTTTTAACAATTTTTGAGCTTTAAGGCCGATCGGTTTATTGGGAAAATTATTACAAAAAACAACAATACTCAAAGCGGTAGAAGTTGTAGTACTATTTCGGAAATCCCCACATTTCCTCATCAGACTCCTTTCTTCTTGGCTTCTGCGGGAGTCGAACCCGCACAGCATGCGCAGTACTTAAGCCGGTGTGTAAGCTGTTGTTATTTTTCCTGCTTTCCCTTCACAACTTACTCCAATCAAGTGCGGCTGTTCTACCTCTATTTCTACTTGACTGTGTAGTTGTTGTTTTGGACAATTTCTATTTGTCAGAATTTGTTTGTATAAGGCTGGCTCATCCTTTTATACATATCATTCTTTATTGTTTGGTCATATAACTATTTTACTTTTAATAATTTTTCAGCTTTAAGGCCGATCGGTTTATTGGGAAAATTATTAGGAAAAAACAAGAATACTCAAAGCGGTAGAAGTTATAGTACTATTTCGGAAATCACCACATTTCCTCATCAGACTTCATTCTTCTTGGCTTCTGCGGGAGTCGAACCCGCAACAACATGCGCAGTACTTAAGCCGCTGTGTAAGCTGTTGTTATTTTTCCTGCTTTCCCTTCACAACTTACTCCAATCAAGTGCGACTGTTCTACCTATATTTCTATTGACTGTGTAGTTGTTGTTTTGTACAATTTCTATTTGTTAGAATTTGTTTGTATAAGGCTGGCTCATCCTTTTATACATTTCATTCCTTATTGTTTGGTCATATAACTATTTTACTTTTAACAATTTTTGAGCTTTAAGGCCGATCGGTTTATTGGGAAAATTATTAGGAAAAAACAAGAATACTCAAAGCGGTAGAAGTAATAGTACCATTTCGGAAATTACCTGATTTCCTTATAAGACTTCTTTCTACTTGGCTTCTGCGGGAGTCGAAACCGCAACAACATGCGCAGTACTTAAGCCGGTGTGTAAGCTATGGTTATTTTTTCTGCTTTCCCTTCACAACTTACTTTAATCAAGTGCGGCTGTTCTGTCGCTATTTCTATTTGACTGTGTAATTGTTTTTTTTGTGCAATTTATATTTGTAAGAATTTGCTTGTATTTATAAGGCTATCTCATCCTTTTAAACATTTTATTCCTTATTGTTTGGGCGTAGAAGTATTTTATTTTTAACAATTTTTGAGCTTTAAGGCCGATCGGTTTATTGGGAAAATTATTAGAAAAAACAACAATACTCAAAGCGGTAGAAGTTGTAGTACTACTTCGGAAATCCCCACATTTCCTCATCAGATTCCTTTCTTCTTGGCTTTTGCGCGAGTCGAACCCGCAACAACATGCGCAGTACTTAAGCCGGTGTGTAAGCTGTTGTTATTTTTCCTGCTTTCCCTTCACAACTTACTCCAATCAAGTGCGGCTGTTCTGCCTCTATTTCTACTTGACTGTGTAGTTGTTTTTTTGTACAATTTCTATTTGTTAGATTTTTTTTGTATAAGACTATATAATTTTTAAGAATTTTTGAGCTTTAAGGCCGATCGGTTTATTGGGAAAATTATTAGGAAAAAGCAAGAATACTCAAAGCGGTAGAAGTAATAGTACTATTTCGGAAATTACCCGATTTCCTTATAAGACTTCTTTCTACTTGGCTTCTGCGGGAGTCGAACCCGCAACAACATGCGCAGTACTTAAGCCGGTGTGTAAGCTGTTGTTATTTTTCCTGCTTTCCTTTCACAACTTACTCCAATCAAGTGCGGCTGTTCAACCGCTATTTTTATTTGACTGTGTAGTTGTTGTTTTGTACAATTTATATTTGTTAGAATTTGTTTGTATAAGGCTGGCTCATCCTGATATACATTTTATTTGTTATTGTTTGGTCATATAACTATTTTATTTTTAAGGCCGATACTAACCTACGGAGTACTGGTGTGGGGGCCAGCACTAGACAGGCAATAAAATATCAAGAAGCTAAGCAGCATACAACGTGCAGCTTGCGCGAGTGTAACAGGGGCCATTAGATCATGTCCCAAGGACGCACTTAATGCGATCCTACATCAGCTGCCAATTGAGCTCCAAATAAAAGAAACTGCGGCGAACTCTGCAATCAGACTCCAAGAGTCAGGATGCTGGAGGCCAAAGCAGTACGGTCACAGCAGAGTTCTCGACGGGCTCTTGGGAGCAAACGAACAATCAGATTATCTACCTCCTTCGCTGGACTTCAGGAAAAGCTTCCAGGTAGTATTTCCATCTAGGCGGGACCGGAGCAGGGGCAGACTACCGGACAAGAAAAACACCTCTCTCTACACAGACGGGTCAAAAATGAAGTGCGGTGTGGGTGCTGGGGTGTTCTCAGAGAAGCTAGATGTGTCACTCTCGTTCCGTCTACCTAACTTTGCCAGTATCTTCCAAGCAGAAGTGATGGAAATTGAGAGGGCCTGTCAGGTACTGAAAGATAGAAGCGAAGGGGTACGGAAAGCATACATCTTCTCAGCAAGCAGCTCTCTTGGCACTGGAATCACCGAGAACCAATTCCAGAATAGTCCATGACTGCAAGTGTGCGTTAAGCTCAGCGGCTGAGTCGGTTGACATTTCTCTCGTTTGGGTTCCTGGCCATAGGAACATATACGGAAACGAGAGGGCAGACGGGCTGGCCCGAGTCGGCGCCTTTCTTGAGGAATCCGAGGCGGAAGTAATACGCTGCCCGCTGGGAGTCATCAAGAGAGAACTACATTTGAAGTTTGTGCGAACAGCAGGATTGAGATGGGGTAGGTTAACGACGTGCAAAATCGACGAGAGAAATTTGGCCTACCTATGATCGACCAAAAACGGTAGACCTCCTTAATAGATCAAGGAAAGAAATATTCCGCCTAACAGCTCACCATGCGGCCAAGATTGGCCTTCCATTCAGTAACCACTGCAGGAGCTGTAAACACGCAGACAGCAGAGAAACCATTTTTCACTATCTGTGTGAGTGTCCAGCTCTGGCACGCCTTCGACAAGAAACACTTGGGTTTATCCCAAGAGGGCTAAGGGAGATCCCTAAGTGTAATATAACCTGTTTAAATAGCTTCATCCACAAATCAAAGTGGTTCGAAAATTAAAGACCGTAGGACATACCAGAGGTTCCACGAAAATAGCGTAGCAAAATGGTGCTTCCAGCGCTAATTGGGCCCTTGTCACTAAAGGACTAGGCAACGCTTCAACCAACCAACCAACCAAGGCTGGCTCATCCTTTTATACATTTCATTTGTTACTGTTTGGCCATATAACTATTTTATTTTTTAATAATTTTTGAGCTTTAAGGCCGATCGGTTTATGGGAAAAATTATTAAGAAAAAACAACAATACTCAAAGCGGTAGAAGTTATAGTACTATTTCGGAAATCCCCACATTTCCTCATCAGACTCCTTTCTCCTTGGCTTCTGCGGGAGTCGAACCCGCAACAACATGCGCAGTACTTAAGCCGCTGTGTAAGCTGTTGTTATTTTTCCTGCTTTCCCTTCACAACTTACTCCAATCAAGTGCGGCTGTTCTACCTCTATTTCTACTTGACTGTGTAATTGTTGTTTTGTGCAATTTCTATTTGTAAGAATTTGTTTGTGTAAGGCTGGCTCACCCTTTAAAACATTTTATTTGTTATTGTTTGGCCGTAGAAGTAATTTATTTTTAACAATTTTTGAGCTTTAAGGCCGATCGGTTTATTGGGAAAATTATTAGAAAAAACAACAATACTACAAGCGGTAGAAGTTAAAGTACTATTTCGGAAATTACCACATTTCCTCATCAGACTTCTTTTTACTTGGCTTCTGCGGGAGTCGAACCCGCAACAACATCTGCAGTACTTAAGCCGGCAACTAAACGCATCCAGTAAGCTTACGCTGTGTGAGCTGTTGTTATTTTTCCTGCTTTCCCTTCACAACTTACTCCTATCAAGTGCGGCTGTTCTGCCGCTTTTTCTATTTGACTGTGTATTTGTTGTTTTGTGCAATTTCTATTTGTTAGAATTTGTTTGTATAAGGCTGGCTCATGCTTTTATACATTTCATTTGTTATTGTTTGGCCATATAACTATTTTATTTTTTAATAATTTTTGAGCTTTAAGGCCGATCGGTTTATGGGAAAAATTATTAAGAAAAAACAACAATACTCAAAGCGGTAGAAGTTATAGTACTATTTCGGAAATCCCCACATTTCCTCATCAGACTCCTTTCTTCTTGGCTTTTGCAGGAGTCGAACCCGCAACAACATGCGCAGTACTTAAGCCGCTGTGTAAGCTGTTGTTATTTTTCCTGCTTTCCCTTCACAACTTACTCCAATCAAGTGCGGCTGTTCTACCTCTATTTCAACTTGACTGTGTAGTTGTTGTTTTGGACAATTTCTATTTGTTAGAATTTGATTGTATAAGGCTGGCTCATCCTTTTATACATTTCATTCCTTATTGTTTGGTCATATAACTATTTTACTTTTAATAATTTTTGAGCTTTAAGGCCGATCGGTTTATTGGGAAAATTATTAGGAAACAACAAGAATACTCAAAGCGGTAGAAGTAATTGTACTATTTCGGAAATTACCCGATTTCCTCTTAAGACTTCTTTCTACTTGGCTTCTGCGGGAGTCGAACCCGCAACAACATGCGCAGTACTTAAGCCGGTGTGTAAGCTGTTGTTATTTTTTCTGCTTTCCCTTCACAACTTACTCCAATCAAGTGCGGCTGTTCTGTCGCTATTTCTACTTGACTGTGTAATTGTTTTTGTGCAAGTTATATTTGTTAGAATTTGCTTGTATAAGGCTATCTCATCCTTATAAACATTTTATTCGTTATTGTTTGGCCGTAGAAGTATTTTATTTTTAACAATTTTTGAGCTTTAAGGCCGATCGGTTTATTGGGAAAATTATTAGAAAAAACAACAATACTCAAAGCGGTAGAAGTTGTAGTACTATTTCGGATATCCCCACATTTCCTCATCAGACTCCTTTCTTCTTGGCTTCTGCGGGAGTCGAACCCGCACAGCATGCGCAGTACTTAAGCCGGTGTGTAAGCTGTTGTTATTTTTCCTGCTTTCCCTTCACAACTTACTCCAATCAAGTGCGGCTGTTCTACCTCAATTTCTACTTGACTGTGTAGTTGTTGTTTTGGACAATTTCTATTTGTCAGAATTTGTTTGTATAAGGCTGGCTCATCCTTTTATACATATCATTCTTTATTGTTTGGTCATATAACTATTTTACTTTTAATAATTTTTCAGCTTTAAGGCCGATCGGTTTATTGGGAAAATTATTAGGAAAAAACAAGAATACTCACCACATTTCCTCATCAGACTTCATTCTTCTTGGCTTCTGCGGGAGTCGAACCCGCAACAACATGCGCAGTACTTAAGCCGCTGTGTAAGCTGTTGTTATTTTTCCTGCTTTCCCTTCACAACTTACTCCAATCAAGTGCGACTGTTCTACCTATATTTCTATTTGACTGTGTAGTTGTTGTTTTGTACAATTTCTATTTGTTAGAATTTGTTTGTATAAGGCTGGCTCATCCTTTTATACATTTCATTCCTTATTGTTTGGTCATATAACTATTTTACTTTTAACAATTTTTGAGCTTTAAGGCCGATCGGTTTATTGGG
Organism: Philophylla caesio; assembly: GCA_963971545.1. Taxonomy (NCBI): domain Eukaryota; kingdom Metazoa; phylum Arthropoda; class Insecta; order Diptera; family Tephritidae; genus Philophylla; species Philophylla caesio. The sequence continues at coordinate 59,360,601 of OZ020605.1, forward strand.
AAAATTATTAGGAAAAAACAAGAATACTCAAAGCGGTAGAAGTAATAGTACTATTTCGGAAATTACCTGATTTCCTTATAAGACTTCTTTCTACTTGGCTTCTGCGGGAGTCGAAACCGCAACAACATGCGCAGTACTTAAGCCGGTGTGTAAGCTGTGGTTATTTTTTCTGCTTTCCCTTCACAACTTACTTTAATCAAGTGCGGCTGTTCTGTCGCTATTTCTATTTGACTGTGTAATTGTTTTTTTTGTGCAATTTATATTTGTAAGAATTTGCTTGTATTTATAAGGCTATCTCATCCTTTTAAACATTTTATTCCTTATTGTTTGGCCGTAGAAGTATTTTATTTTTAACAATTTTTGAGCTTTAAGGCCGATCGGTTTATTGGGAAAATTATTAGAAAAAACAACAATACTCAAAGCGGTAGAAGTTGTAGTACTACTTCGGAAATCCCCACATTTCCTCATCAGATTCCTTTCTTCTTGGCTTTTGCGCGAGTCGAACCCGCAACAACATGCGCAGTACTTAAGCCGGTGTGTAAGCTGTTGTTATTTTTCCTGCTTTCCCTTCAAAACTTACTCCAATCAAGTGCGGCTGTTCTGCCTCTATTTCTACTTGACTGTGTAGTTGTTTTTTTGTACAATTTCTATTTGTTAGAATTTGTTTGTATAAGACTATATAATTTTTAAGAATTTTTGAGCTTTAAGGCCGATCGGTTTATTGGGAAAATTATTAGGAAAAAGCAAGAATACTCAAAGCGGTAGAAGTAATAGTACTATTTCGGAAATTACCCGATTTCCTTATAAGACTTCTTTCTACTTGGCTTCTGCGGGAGTCGAACCCGCAACAACATGCGCAGCACTTAAGCCGGTGTGTAAGCTGTGGTTATTTTTCCTGCTTTCCTTTCACAACTTACTCCAATCAAGTGCGGCTGTTCAACCGCTATTTTTATTTGACTGTGTAGTTGTTGTTTTGTACAATTTATATTTGTTAGAATTTGTTTGTATAAGGCTGGCTCATCCTGATATAAATTTTATTTGTTATTGTTTGGTCATATAACTATTTTATTTTTAAGGCCGATACTAACCTACGGAGTACTGGTGTGGTGGCCAGCACTAGACAGGCAATAAAATAACAAGAAGCTAAGCAGCATACAACGTGCAGCTTGCGCGAGTGTAACAGGGGCCATTAGGTCATGTCCCAAGGACGCACTTAATGCGATCCTACATCAGCTGCCAATTGAGCTCCAAATAAAAGAAACTGCGGCGAACTCTGCAATCAGACTCCAAGAGTCAGGATGCTGGAGGCCAAAGCAGTACGGTCACAGCAGAGTTCTCGACGGGCTCTTGGGAGCAAACGAACAATCAGATTATCTACCTCCTTCGCTGGACTTCAGGAAAAGCTTCCAGGTAGTATTTCCATCTAGGCGGGACTGGAGCAGGGGCAGACTACCGGACAAGAAAAACACCTCTCTCTACACAGACGGGTCAAAAATGAAGTGCGGTGTGGGTGCTGGGGTGTTCTCAGAGAAGCTAGATGTGTCACTCTCGGTCCGTCTACCAAACTTTGCCAGTATCTTCCAAGCAGAAGTGATGGAAATTGAGAGGGCCTGTCAGGTACTGAAAGATAGAAGCGAAGGGGTACGGAAAGCATACATCTTCTCAGCAAGCAGCTCTCTTGGCACTGGAATCACCGAGAACCAATTCCAGAATAGTCCATGACTGCAAGTGTGCGTTAAGCTCAGCGGCTGAGTCGGTTGACATTTCTCTCGTTTGGGTTCCTGGCCATTGGAACATATACGGAAACGAGAGGGCAGACGGGCTGGCCCGAGTCGGCGCCTTTCTTGAGGAATCCGAGGCGGAAGCAATACGCTGCCCGCTGGGAGTCATCAAGAGAGAACTACATTTGAAGTTTGTGCGAACAGCAGGATTGAGATGGGGTAGGTTAACGACGTGCAAAATCGACGAGAAAAATTTGGCCGACCTATGATCGACCAAAAACGGTAGACCTCCTTAATAGATCAAGGAAAGAAATATTCCGCCTAACAGCTCACCATGCGGCCAAGATTGGCCTTCCATTCAGTAACCACTGCAGGAGCTGTAAACACGCAGACAGCAGAGAAACCATTTTTCACTATCTGTGTGAGTGCCCAGCTCTGGCACGCCTTCGACAAGAAACACTTGGGTTTATCCCAAGAGGGCTAAGGGAGATCCCTAAGTGTAATATAACCTGTTTAAATAGCTTCATCCACAAATCAAAGTGGTTCGAAAATTAAAGACCGTAGGACATACCAGAGGTTCCACGAAAATAGCGTAGCAAAATGGTGCTTCCAGCGCTAATTGGGCCCTTGTCACTAAAGGACTAGGCAACGCTTCAACCAACCAACCAACCAAGGCTGGCTCATCCTTTTATACATTTCATTTGTTACTGTTTGGCCATATAACTATTTTATTTTTTAATAATTTTTGAGCTTTAAGGCCGATCGGTTTATGGGAAAAATTATTAGGAAAAAACATCAATACTCAAAGCGGTAGAAGTTGTAGTACTACTTCGGAAATCCCCACATTTCCTCATCAGATTCCATTCTTCTTGGCTTTTGCGGGAGTCGAACCCGCAACAACCCGCGCAGTACTTAAGCCGGTGTTTAAGCTGTTGTTATTTTTCCTGCTTTCCCTTCACAACTTACTCCAGTCAAGTGCGGCTGTTCTGCCTCTATTTCTACTTGACTGTGTAGTTGTTGTTTTGTACAATTTCTATTTGTTAGAATTTGTTTGTATAAGACTATTTTATTTTTAAGAATTTTTAAGCTTTAAGGCCGATCGGTTTATTGGGAAAATTATTACGAAAAAACAACAATACTCAAAGCGGTAGAAGTTATAGTACTATTTCGGAAATCACCACATTTCCTCATCAGACTTCATTCTTCTTGGCTTCTGCGGGAGTCGAACCCGCAACAACATGCGCAGTACTTAAGCCGATGTGTAAGCTGTTGTTATTTTTCCTGCTTTCCCTTCACAACTTACTTCAATCAAGTGCGGCTGTTCTGCCTCCAATTCTAAATGACTGTGTAGTTGTTGTTTAGTACAATTTCTATTTGTTAGAATTTGCTTGTATAAGGCTGGCTCATCCTTTTATACATTTCATTTATTATTGTTTGGCCATATAACTATTTTATTTTTTAATAACTTTTGAGCTTTAAGGCCGATCGGTTTATGGGAAAATTTATTAGGAAAAAACAACAATACTCAAAGCGGTAGAAGTTGTAGTACTATTTCGGAAATCCTCACATTTCCTCATCAGACTTCTTTCTTCTTGGCTTCTGCGGGAGTCGAAACCGCAACAACATGCGCACTACTTAAGCCGATGTGTAAGCTGTTGTTATTTTTCCTGCTTTCCCTTCACAACATACTCCAATCAAGTGCGGCTGCTCTGCCTCTATTTCTACTTGACTGTGTAGTTGTTGTTTTGTACAATTTCTATTTGTTAGAATTTGTTTGTATAAGACTATTTTATTTTTAATAATTTTTGAGCTTTAAGGTCGATCGGTTTATTGGGAAAATTATTAGAAAAAACAACAATACTCAAAGCGGTAGAAGTTATAGTACTATTTCAGAAATTACAACATTTCCTCATCAGACTTCTTTCTACTTGGCTTCTGCGGGAGTCGAACCCGCAACAACATCCGCAATACTTAAGCCGGCAACTAAACGCATCCAGTAAGCTTACGCTGTGTGAGCTGATGTTATTTTTCCTGCTTTCCCTTCACAACTTACTCCAATCAAGTGCGGCTGCTCTGCCTCTATTTCTAATTGACTGTGTAGTTGTTGTTTAGTACAATTTCTATTTGTTAGAATTTGCTTGTATAAGGCTGGCTCATCCTTTTATACATTTCATTTGTTATTGTTTGGCCATATAACTTTTGAGCTTTAAGGCCGATCGGTTTATGGAAAATTTATTAGGAAAAAACAACAATACTCAAAGCGGTAGAAGTTGTAGTACTATTTGGGAATCACCACATTTCCTCATCAGACTTCATTCTTCTTTGCTTCTGCGGGAGTCGAACCCGCAACAACATGCGCAGAACTTAAGCCGGTGTGTAAGCTGTTGTTATTTTTCCTGCTTTCCCTTCACAACTTACTCCGATCAAGTGCGGCTGTTCTACCTCTATTTCTACTTGGCTGTGTAGTTGTTGTTTTGTACAATTTCTATTTGTTAGAATTTGTTTGTATAAGGCTGGCTCATTCTGTTATACATTTTATTTGTTTTTGTTTGGTCATATAACTATTTTATTTTTAACAATTTTTGAGCTTAAAGGCCGATCGGTTTATTGGGAAAATTATTAGAAAAAAACAACAATACTCAAAGCGGTAGAAGATATTGTACTGTTTCGGAAATCACCACATTTCCTCATCAGACTTCTTTCTACTTGGCTTCTGCGCGAGTCGAACCCGCAACAACATGCGCAATACTTAAGCCGGCAACTAAACGCATCCAGTAAGCTTAGGCTGTGTGAGCTGTTGTTATTTTTCCTGCTTTCCCTTCACAACTTACTGCAATCAAGTGCGACTGTTCTGCCGCTATTTCTACTTGACTGTGTAATTGTTTTTTTTGTGCAATTTCTAGTTGTAAGAATTTGCTTGTATAAGGCTGGCTCACCCTTTTAAACATTTTTTTTGTTATTGTTTGGCCGTATAAGTAATTTATTTTTAACAATTTTTGAGCTTTAAGGCCGATCGGTTTATTGGGAAACTTATTAGAAAAAACAAGAATACTCAAAGCGGTAGAAGTTGTAGTACTATTTCAGAAATTACCACATTTCCTCATCAGACTTCTTTCTACTTGGCTTCTGCGGGAGTCGAACCCGCAACAACATCCGCAATACTTAAGCCGGCAACTAAACGCATCCAGTAAGCTTACGCTGTGTGAGCTGATGTTATTTTTCCTGCTTTCCCTTCACAACTTACTCCAATCAAGTGCGGCTGTTCTGTCGCTATTTCTACTTGACTGTGTAATTGTTTTTTTGTGCCATTTATATTTGTAAGAATTTGCTTATATAAGGCTATCTCATCCTTTTAAACATTTTATTCGTTATTGTTTGGCCGTAGAAGTATTTTATTTTTAACAATTTTTGAGCTTTAAGGCCGATCGGTTTATTGGGAAAATTATTTAAAAAAACAACAATACTCAAAGCGGTAGAAGTTGTAAATAGTACTATTTCGGAAATCCCCACATTTCCTCATCAGACTCCTTTCTTCTTGGCTTCTGCGGGAGTCGAACCCGCACAACATGCGCAGTACTTAAGCCGATGTGTAAGCTGTTGTTATTTTTCCTGCTTTCCCTTCACAACTTACTCCAATCAAGTGCGGCTGCTCTGCCTCTATTTCTACTTGACTGTGTAGTTGTTGTTTTGAACAATTTCTATTTGTTAGAATTTGTTTGTACAAGACTATTTTATTTTTAATAATTTTTGAGCTTTAAGGCCGATCGGTTTATTGGGAAAATTATTACGAAAAAACAACAATACTCAAAGCGGTAGAAGTTATAGTACTATTTCGGAAATCTCCACATTTCCTCATCAGATTTCATTCTTCTTGGCTTCTGCGGGAGTCGAACCCGCAACAACATGCGCAGTACTTAAGCCGATGTGTAAGCTGTTGTTATTTTTCCTGCTTTCCCTTCACAACTTACTTCAATCAAGTGCGGCTGTTCTGCCTCCAATTCTAAATGACTGTGTAGTTGTTTTTTTGTACAATTTCTATTTGTTAGAATTTGCTTGTATAAGGCTGGCTCATCCTTTTATACATTTCATTTGTTATTGTTCGGCCATATAACTATTTTATTTTTTAATAATTTTTGAGCTTTAAGGCCGATCGGTTTATGGGAAAATTTATAAGGAAAAAACAACAATACTCAAAGCGGTAGAAGATATTGTACTATTTCGGAAATCACCACATTTCCTTATCAGACTTCTTTCTACTTGGCTTCTGCGCGAGTCGAACTCGCAACAACATGCGCAATACTTAAGCCGGCAACTAAACGCATCCAGTTTAGCTTACGCTGTGTGAGCTGTTGTTATTTTTCCTGCTTTCCCTTCACAACTTACTCCAATCAAGTGCGGCTGTTCTGCCGCTATTTCTACTTGACTGTGTAAATGTTTTTTTTGTGCAATTTCTATTTGTAAGAATTTGTTTGTATAAGGCTGGCTCACCCTTTTAAACATTTTATTTGTTATTGTTTGGCCGTAGAAGTAATTTATTTTTAACAATTTTTGAGCTTTAAGGCCGATCGGTTTATTGGGAAAATTATTAGAAAAAACAACAATACTTAAAGCGGTAGAAGTTATAGTACTATTTCGGAAATTACCACATTTCCTCATCAGACTTCTTTCTACTTGGCTTCTGCGCGAGTCGAACTCGCAACAACATGCGCAATACTTAAGCCGGCAACTAAACGCATCCAGTAAGCTTACGCCGTGTGAGCTGTTGTTATTTTTCCTGCTTTCCCTTCACAACTTACTCCAATCAAGTGCGGCTGTTCTGCCGCTTTTTCTATTTGACTGTGTATTTGTTGTTTTGTGCAATTTCTATTTGTTAGAATTTGTTTGTATAAGGCTGGCTCATCCTTTCATACATTTCATTTGTTATTGTTTGGCCCTATATGTAACTATTTTATTTTTTAATAATTTTTGAGCTTTAAGGCCGATCGGTTTATGGGAAAAATTATTAAGAAAAAACAACAATACTCAAAGCGGTAGAAGTAATAGTACTATTTCGAAAATCCCCACATTTCCTCATCAGACTCCTTTCTTCTTGGCTTCTGCGGGAGTCGAACCCGCAACAACATGCGCAGTACTTAAGCCGCTGTGTAAGCTGTTGTTATTTTTCCTGCTTTCCCTTCACAACTTACTCCAATCAAGTGCGGCTGTTCTACCTCTATTTCAACTTGACTGTGTAGTTGTTGTTTTGGACAATTTCTATTTGTTAGAATTTGTTTGTATAAGGCTGGCTCATCCTTTTATACATTTCATTCCTTATTGTTTGGTCATATAACTATTTTACTTTTAATAATTTTTGAGCTTTAAGGCCGATCGGTTTATTGGGAAAATTATTAGGACACAACAAGAATACTCAAAGCGGTAGAAGTAATTGTACTATTTCGGAAATTACCCGATTTCCTCATAAGACTTCTTTCTACTTGGCTTCTGCGGGAGTCGAACCCGCAACAACATGCGCAGTACTTAAGCCGGTGTGTAAGCTGTGGTTATTTTTTCTGCTTTCCCTTCACAACTTACTCCAATCAAGTGCGGCTGTTCTGTCGCTATTTCGACTTGACTGTGTAATTGTTTTTTGTGCAAATTATATTTGTTAGAATTTGCTTGTATAAGGCTATCTCATCTTTATAAACATTTTATTCGTTATTGTTTGGCCGTAGAAGTATTTTATTTTTGACATTTTTTGAGCTTTAAGGCCGATCGGTTTATTGGGAAAATTACTAGGAAAAAACAAGAATACTCAAAGCGGTAGAAGTCATAGAACTCTTTCGGAAATTACCCGATTTCCTTATAAGACTTCTTTCTACTTGGCTTCTGCGGGAGTCAAAACCGCAACAGCATGCGCAGTACTTAAGCCGGTGTGTAAGCTGTGGTTATTTTTTCGGCTTTCCCTTCACAACTTACTTTAATCAAGTGCGGCTGTTCTGTCGCTATTTCTACTTGACTGTGTAATTGTTTTTTTTTGTGCAATTTCTATTTGTAAGAATTTGCTTGTATAAGGCTGGCTCACCCTTTTAAACATTTTATTTGTTGTTGTTTGGCCGTAGAAGTAATTTATTTTTAACAATTTTTGAGCTTTAAGGCCGATCGGTTTATTGGGAAAATTATTAGAAAAAACAACAATACTCAAAGCGGTAGAAGTTATAGTACTATTTCGGAAATTACCACATTTCCTCATCAGACTTCTTTCTACTTGGCTTCTGCGGGAGTCGAACCCGCAACAACATCCGCAATACTTAAGCCGGCAACTAAACGCATCCAGTAAGCTTACGCTGTGTGAGCTGTTGTTATTTTTCCTGCTTTCCCTTCACAACTTACTCCAATCAAGTGCGGCTGTTCTGCCGCTATTTCTATTTGACTGTGTAGTTGTTGTTTTGTACAATTTCTATTTGTTAGAATTTGTTTGTATAAGGCTGGCTCATCCTTTTATACATTTCATTTGTTATTGTTTGGCCATATAACTATTTTACTTTTAATAATTTTTCAGCTTTAAGGCCGATCGGTTTATTGGGAAAATTATTAGGAAAAAACAAGAATAATCAAAGCGGTAGAAGTTATAGTACTATTTCGGAAATCACCACATTTCCTCATCAGGCTTCATTCTTCTTGGCTTCTGCGGGAGTCGAACCCGCACAACATGCGCAGTACTTAAGCCGGTGTGTAAGCTGTTGTTATTTTTCCTGCTTTCCCTCCACAACTTACTTCAATCAAGTGCGGCTGTTCTGCCTCCAATTCTAAATGACTGTGTAGTTGTTTTTTTGTACAATTTCTATTTGTTAGAATTTGCTTGTATAAGGCTGGCTCATCCTTTTATACATTTCATTTGTTATTGTTTGGCCATATAACTATTTTATTTTTTAATAATTTTTGAGCTTTAAGGCCGATCGGTTTATGGGAAAATTTATAAGGAAAAAACAACAATACTCAAAGCGGTTCGAACTCGCAACAACATACGCAATACTTAAGCCGGCAACTAAACGCATCCAGTTTAGCTTACGTTGTGTGAGCTGTTGTTATTTTTCCTGCTTTCCCTTCACAACTTACTCCAATCAAGTGCGGCTGTTCTGCCGCTATTTCTACTTGACTGTGTAAATGTTTTTTTTGTGCAATTTCTATTTGTAAGAATTTGTTTGTATAAGGCTGGCTCACCCTTTTAAACATTTTATTTGTTATTGTTTGGCCGTAGAAGTAATTTATTTTTAACAATTTTTGAGCTTTAAGGCCGATCGGTTTATTGGGAAAATTATTAGAAAAAACAACAATACTCAAAGCGGTAGAAGTTATAGTACTATTTCGGAAATTACCACATTTCCTCATCAGACTTCTTTCTACTTGGCTTCTGCGGGAGTCGAACCCGCACAACATGCGCAGTACTTAAGCCGGTGTGTAAGCTGTTGTTATTTTTCCTGCTTTCACTTCAAAACTTACTCCAATCAAGTGCGGCTGTTCTACCTCTATTTCTACTTGACTGTGTAGTTGTTGTTTTGAACAATTTCTATTTGTCAGAATTTGTTTGTATAAGGCTGGCTCATCCTTTTATACATATCATTCCTTATTGTTTGGTCATATAACTATTTTACTTTTAATAATTTTTCAGCTTTAAGGCCGATCGGTTTATTGGGAAAATTATTAGGAAAAAACAAGAATAATCAAAGCGATAGAAGTTATAGTACTATTTCGGAAATCACCACATTTCCTCATCAGGCTTCATTCTTCTTGGCTTCTGCGGGAGTCGAACCCGCACAACATGCGCAGTACTTAAGCCGCTGTGTAAGCTGTTGTTATTTTTCCTGCTTTCCCTTCACAACTTACTCCAATCAAGTGCGGCTGTTCTACCTCTATTTCTTTTTGACTGTGTAGTTGTTGTTTTGTACAATTTCTATTTGTTAGAATTTGTTTGTATAAGGCTGGCCCATCCTTTTATACATTTCATTCCTTATTGTTTGGTCATATAACTATTTTACTTTTAACAATTTTTGAGCTTTAAGGCCGATTGGTTAATTGGGAAAATTATTAGGAAAAAACAAGAATACTCAAAGCGGTAGAAGTCATAGAACTATTTCGGAAATTACCCGATTTCCTTATAAGACTTCTTTCTACTTGGCTTCTGCGGGAGTCAAAACCGCAACAACATGCGCAGTACTTAAGCCGATGTGTAAGCTGTGGTTATTTTTTCGGCTTTCCCTTCACAACTTACTTTAATCAAGTGCGGCTGTTCTGTCGCTATTTCTACTTGACTGTGTAATTGTTTTTTTGTGCAATTTATATTTGTAAGAATTTGCTTGTATAAGGCTATCTCATTCTTTTAAACATTTTATTCCTTATTGTTTGGCCGTAGAAGTATTTTATTTTTAAAAATTTTTGAGCTTTAAGGCCGATCGGTTTATTGGGAAAATTATTAGAAAAAACAACAATACTCAAAGCGGTAGAAGTTATAGTACTACTTCGGAAATCCCCACATTTCCTCATCAGATTCCTTTCTTCTTGGCTTATGCGGGAGTCGAACACGCAACAACATGCGCAGTACTTAAGCCGGTGTGTAAGCTGTTGTTATTTTTCCTGCTTTCCCTTCACAACTTACTCCAATCAAGTGCGGCTCTTCTGCCTCTATTTCTACTTGACTGTGTAGTTGTTGTTTTGTACAATTTCTATTTGTTAGAATTTGTTTGTATAAGACTATATATTTTTTAACAATTTTTGAGCTTTAAGGCCGATCGGTTTATGGGAAAAATTATTAGGAAAAAATAACAATACTCAAAGCGGTAGAAGTTGTAGTACTACTTCGGAAATCCCCACATTTCCTTATCAGATTCCATTCTTCTTGGCTTTTGCGGGAGTCGAACCCGCAACAACCTGCGCAGTACTTAAGCCGGTGTGTAAGCTGTTGTTATTTTTGCTGCTTTCCCTTCACAACTTAATCCAGTCAAGTGCGACCGTTCTGCCTCTATTTCTACTTGACTGTGTAGTTGTTGTTTTGTACAATTGCTATTTGTTAGAATTTGTTTGTATAAGACTATTTTATTTTTAAGAATTTTTGAGCTTTAAGGCCGATCGGTTTATTGGGAAAATTATTACGAAAAAACAACAATACTCAAAGCGGTAGAAGTTATAGTACTATTTCGGAAATCACCACATTTCCTCATCAGACTTCATTCTTCTTGGCTTCTGCGGGAGTCGAACCCGCAACAACATGCGCAGTACTTAAGCCGATGTGTAAGCTGTTGTTATTTTTCCTGCTTTCCCTTCACACTTTACTCCAATCAAGTGCGCCTGTTCTACCTCTATTTCTACTTGGCTGTGTAGTTGTTGTTTTGTACAATTTCTCTTTGTTAGAATTTGTTTGTATAAGGCTGGCTCATCCTGTTATACATTTCATTTGTTTTTGTTTGGTCATATAACTATTTTATTTTTAACAATTTTTGAGCTTAAAGGCCGATCGGTTTATTGGGAAAATTATTAGAAAAAAACAACAATACTCAAAGCGGTAGAAGATATTGTACTATTTCGGAAATCACCACATTTCCTCATCAGACTTCTTTCTTCTTGGCTTCTGCGGGAGTCGAAACCGCAACAACATGCGCAGTACTTAAGCCGATGTGTAAGCTGTTGTTATTTTTCCTGCTTTCCCTTCACAACTTACTCCACTCAAGCGCGGCTGTTCTGTAGCTATTTCTACTTGACTGTGTAATTGTTTTTTTGTGCAATTTCTATTTGTAAGAATTTGCTTGTATAAGGCTATCTCATCCTTTTAAACATTTTATTCGATATTGTTTGGCTGTAGAAGTATTTTATTTTTAACAATTTTTTAGCTTTAAGGCCGATCGGTTTATTGGGAAAATTATTAGAAAAAACAAGAATACTCAAAGCGGTAGAAGTTATAGTACTATTTCGGAAATTACCACATTTCCTCATAAGACTTCTTTCTTCTTGGCTTCTGCGGGAGTCGAACCCGCAACAACATGCGCAGTACTTAAGCCGATGTGTCAGCTGTTGTTATTTTTCTGCTTTCCTTAAACAACTTACTCCAAGCTAGTGCGGCTGTTCTGCCGCTATTTCTACTTGACCGTGTAGTTGTTGTTTTGTACAATTTCTATTTGTTAGAATTTGTTTGTATAAGACTATTTTATTTTTAATAATTTTTGAGCTTTAAGGCCGATTGGTTAATTGGGAAAATTATTAGGAAAAAACAACAATACTCAAAGCGGTAGAAGATATTGTACTATTTCGGAAATCACCACATTTCCTCATCAGACTTCTTTCTTCTTGGCTTCTGCGGGAGTCGAACCCGCAACAACATGCGCAGTACTTAAGCCGGTGTGTAAGCTGTTGTTATTTTTCTGCTTTCCCTTCACAACTTACTTCAATCAAGTGCGGCTGTTCTGCCGCTATTTCTATTTGACTATGTAGTTGTTGTTTCGTACAATTTCCATTGGTTAGAATTTGTTTGTATGTATAAGGCTGGCTCTACCTGTTATATATTATATTTGTTATTGTTTGGTCATATAACTATTTTATTTTTAATAATTTTTGAGCTTCAAGGCCGATCGGTTTGTTGGGAAAATTATTAGGAAAGAACAACAATACTTAAAGCGGTAGAAGATATAGTACTATTTCGGAAATCACCACATTTCCTCATCAGACTTCTTTTTTCTTGGCTTCTGCGGGAGTCGAGCCCGCAAAAACATGCGCAGTACTTAAGCCGGTGTTTAAGCTGTTGTTATTTTTCCTGCTTCGCTTCACAATTTACTCCAATAGAGTGCGGCTGTTCTACCTCTATTTCTACTTGACTGTGTAGTTGTTGTTTTGTACAATTTCTATTTGTTAGAATTTGTTTGTATAAGGCTGGCTCATCCTTTTATACATTTCATTCCTTATTGCTTGGTCATATAACTATTTTACTTTTAATAATTTTTGAGCTTTAAGGATGATGGGTTTATTGGGAAAATTACTAGGAAAAAACAAGAATACTCAAAGCGGTAGAAGCTATAGTACTATTTCGGAAATTACCATATTTCCTCATAAGACTTCTTTCTACTTGGCTTCTGCGGGAGTCGAACCCGCAACAACATGCGCAACATGCTTTCCTTTCACAACTTACTCCAAACAAGTGCGACTGTTCTGCCGCTATTTCTATTTGACTGTGTAGTTGTTGTTTCGTACAATTTCCATTTGTAAGAATTTGTTTGTATAAGGCTGGCTCATCCTGTTAGACATTTTATTTCTTATTGTTTGGTCATATAACCATTTTATTTTTAATAATTTTTAAGCTTCAAGGCCGATCGGTTTGTTGGGAAAACTATTAATAAAAAACAACAATACTCAAAGCGGTAGAAGTTATAGTACTGTTTCGGAAATCACCACGTTTCCTCATCAGTCTTCTTTTTTCTTGGCTTCTGCGGGAGTCGAGCCCGCAAAAACCTGCGCAGTACTTATGCCGGTGTGTAAGCTGTTGTTATTTTTCCTGCTTTCCCTTCACAACTTACTCCACTCAAGCGCGGCTGTTCTGTAGCTATTTCTACTTGACTGTGTAATTGTTTTTTTGTGCAATTTCTATTTGTTAGAATTTGTTTGTATAAGGCTGGCCCATCCTTTTATACATTTCATTCCTTATTGTTTGGTCATATAACTATTTTACTTTTAACAATTTTTGAGCTTTAAGGCCGATCGGTTTATTGTAAAAACTACTAGGAAAAAACAAGAATACTCAAAGCGGTAGAAGTCATAGAACTATTTCGGAAATTACCCGATTTCCTTATAAGACTTCTTTCTACTTGGCTTCTGCGGGAGTCAAAACCGCAACAACATGCGCAGTACTTAAGCCGGTGTGTAAGCTGTGGTTATTTTTTCGGCTTTCCCTTCACAACTTACTTTAATCAAGTGCGGCTGTTCTGTCGCTATTTCTACTTGACTGTGTAATTGTTTTTTTGTGCAATTTATATTTGTAAAAATTTGCTTGTATAAGGCTATCTCATTCTTTTAAACATTTTATTCCTTATTGTTTGGCCGTAGAAGTATTTTATTTTTAAAAATTTTTGAGCTTTAAGGCCGATCGGTTTATTGGGAAAATTATTAGAAAAAACAACAATACTCAAAGCGGTAGAAGTTATAGTACTACTTCGGAAATCCCCACATTTCCTCATCAGATTCCTTTCTTCTTGGCTTATGCGGGAGTCGAACACGCAACAACATGCGCAGTACTTAAGCCGGTGTGTAAGCTGTTGTTATTTTTCCTGCTTTCCCTTCACAACTTACTCCAATCAAGTGCGGCTGTTCTGCCTCTATTTCTACTTGACTGTGTAGTTGTTGTTTTGTACAATTTCTATTTGTTAGAATTTGTTTGTATAAGACTATATATTTTTTAACAATTTTTGAGCTTTAAGGCCGATCGGTTTATGGGAAAAATTATTAGGAAAAAACAACAATACTCAAAGCGGTAGAAGTTGTAATACTACTTCGGAAATCCCCACATTTCCTCATCAGATTCCATTCTTCTTGGCTTTTGCGGGAGTCGAACCCGCAACAACCTGCGCAGTACTTAAGCCGGTGTGTAAGCTGTTGTTATTTTTCCTGCTTTCCCTTCACAACTTAATCCAGTCAAGTGCGACCGTTCTGCCTCTATTTCTACTTGACTGTGTAGTTGTTGTTTTGTACAATTGCTATTTGTTAGAATTTGTTTGTATAAGACTATTTTATTTTTAAGAATTTTTGAGCTTTAAGGCCGATCGGTTTATTGGGAAAATTATTACGAAAAAACAACAATACTCAAAGCGGTAGAAGTTATAGTACTATTTCGGAAATCACCACATTTCCTCATCAGACTTCATTCTTCTTGGCTTCTGCGGGAGTCGAACCCGCAACAACATGCGCAGTACTTAAGCCGATGTGTAAGCTGTTGTTATTTTTCCTGCTTTCCCTTCACAACTTACTTCAATCAAGTGCGGCTTTTCTGCCTCCAATTCTAAATGACTGTGTAGTTGTTGTTTTGTACAATTTCTATTTGTTAGAATTTGTTTGTATAAGGCTGGCTCATCCTTTTATACATTTCATTTGTTATTGTTTGGCCATATAACTATTTTATTTTTAATAATTTTTGAGCTTTAAGGCCGATCGGTTTATGGGAAAATTTATTAGAAAAAAACAACAATACTCAAAGCGGTAGAAGTTGTAGTACTATTTCGGAAATCCCCACATTTCCCCATCAGACTTCTTTCTTCTTGGCTTCTGCGGGAGTCGAAACCGCAACAACATGCGCAGTACTTAAGCCGATGTGTAAGCTGTTGTTATTTTTCCTGCTTTCCCTTCACAACTTACTCCACTCAAGCACGGCTGTTCTGTAGCTATTTCTACTTGACTGTGTAATTGTTTTTTTGTGCAATTTCTATTTGTAAGAATTTGCTTGTATAAGGCTATCTCATCCTTTTAAACATTTTATTCGTTATTGTTTGGCTGTAGAAGTATTTTATTGTTAACAATTTTTGAGCTTTAAGGCCGATCGGTTTATTGGGAAAATTATTAGAAAAAACAACAATACTCAAAGCGGTAGAAGTTGTAGTACTATTTCGGAAATCACCACATTTCCTCATCAGACTCCTTTCTTCTTGGCTTCTGTGGGAGTCGAACCCGCAACAACATGCGCAGTTCTTAAGCCGGTGTGTAAGCTGTTGTTATTTTGCTGCTTTCCCTTCACACTTTACTCCAATCAAGTGCGCCTGTTCTACCTCTATTTCTACTTGGCTGTGTAGTTGTTGTTTTGTACAATTTCTATTTGTTAGAATTTGTTTGTATAAGACTATTTTATTTTTAATAATTTTTGAGCTTTAAGGCCGATTGGTTAATTGGGAAAATTATTAGGAAAAAACAACAATACTCAAAGCGGTAGAAGTTGTATTACTATTTCGGAAATCACCACATTTCCTCATCAGACTCCTTTCTTCTTGGCTTCTGCGGGAGTCAAACCCGCACAACATGTGCAGTAATTAAGCCGGTGTGTAAGCTGTTGTTATTTTTCCTGCTTTCCCTTCACAACTTACTCCAATCAAGTGCGGCTGTTCTGCCTCTATTTCTGTTTGACTGTGTAGTTGTTGTTTTGTACAATTTCTATTTGTTAGAATTTGTTTCTATAAGACTATTTTATTTTTAATAATTTTTGAGCTTTAGGGCCGATCGGTTTATTGGGAAAATTATTAGGAAAAAACCACAATACTCAATGCGGTAGAAGTTATAGTACTATTTCGGAAACCACCACATTTGCTCAGCAGACTTCATTCTTCTTGGCTTCTGTGGGAGTCGAACCCGCAACAACATGCGCAGTACTTAAGCCGCTGTGTAAGCTGTTGTTATTTTTCCTGCTTTCCCTTCACACTTTACTCCAATCAAGTGCGCCTGTTCTACCTCTATTTCTACTTGGCTGTGTAGTTGTTGTTTTGTACAATTTCTATTTGTTAGAATTTGTTTGTATAAGACTATTTTATTTTTAATAATTTTTGAGCTTTAAGGCCGATTGGTTAATTGGGAAAATTATTAGGAAAAAACAACAATACTCAAAGCGGTAGAAGTTGTATTACTATTTCGGAAATCACCACATTTCCTCATCAGACTCCTTTCTTCTTGGCTTCTGCGGGAGTCAAACCCGCACAACATGTGCAGTAATTAAGCCGGTGTGTAAGCTGTTGTTATTTTTCCTGCTTTCCCTTCACAACTTACTCCAATCAAGTGCAGCTGTTCTGCCTCTATTTCTGTTTGACTGTGTAGTTGTTGTTTTGTACAATTTCTATTTGTTAGAATTTGTTTCTATAAGACTATTTTATTTTTAATAATTTTTGAGCTTTAGGGCCGATCGGTTTATTGGGAAAATTATTAGGAAAAAACAACAATACTCAATGCGGTAGAAGTGATAGTACTATTTCGGAAATTACCACATTTCCTCATAAGACTTCTTTCTTCTTGGCTTCTGCGGGAGTCGAACCCGCAACAACATGCGCAGTACTTAAGCCGCTGTGTAAGCTGTTGTTATTTTTCCTGCTTTCCCTTCACACTTTACTCCAATCAAGTGCGCCTGTTCTACCTCTATTTCTACTTGGCTGTGTAGTTGTTGTTTTGTACAATTTCTATTTGTTAGAATTTGTTTGTATAAGACTATTTTATTTTTAATAATTTTTGAGCTTTAAGGCCGATTGGTTAATTGGGAAAATTATTAGGAAAAAACAACAATACTCAAAGCGGTAGAAGTTGTATTACTATTTCGGAAATCACCACATTTCCTCATCAGACTCCTTTCTTCTTGGCTTCTGCGGGAGTCGAACCCGCAACAACATGCGCAGTACTTAAGCCGCTGTGTAAGCTGTTGTTATTTTTCCTGCTTTCCCTTCACACTTTACTCCAATCAAGTGCGCCTGTTCTACCTCTATTTCTACTTGGCTGTGTAATTGTTTTTTTGTGCAATTTCTATTTGTAAGAATTTGCTTGTATAAGGCTATCTCATCCTTTTAAACATTTTATTCGTTATTGTTTGGCCGTAGAAGTATTTTATTTTTAACAATTTTTGAGCTTTAAGGCCGATCGGTTTATTGGGAAAATTATTAGAAAAAACAAGAATACTGAAAGCGGTAGAAGTTATAGTACTATTTCGGAAATTACCACATTTCCTCATAAGACTTCTTTCTTCTTGGCTTCTGCGGGAGTCGAACCCGCACAACATGCGCAGTAATTAAGCCGGTGTGTAAGCTGTTGTTATTTTTCCTGCTTTCCCTTCACAACTTACTCCAATCAAGTGCGGCTGTTCTGCCTCTATTTCTATTTGACTGTGTAATTGTTGTTTTGTACAATTTCTATTTGTTAGAATTTGCTTGTATAAGGCTGGCTCATCCTTTTATACATTTCATTTGTTATTGTTTGACCATATAACTATTTTATTTTTTAATAATTTTTGAGCTTTAAGGCCGATCGGTTTATTGGGAAAATTACTAGGAAAAAACAAGAATACTCAAAGCGGTAGAAGTTATAGTACTATTTCGGAAATTACCACATTTCCTCATAAGACTTCTTTCTTCTTGGCTTCTGCGGGAGTCGAACCCGCAACAACATGCGCAGTACTTAAGCCGATGTGTCAGCTGTTGTTATTTTTCTGCTTTCCTTTAACAACTTACTCCAAGCTAGTGCGGCTGTTCTGCCGCTATTTCTACTTGACCGTGTAGTTGTTGTTTTGTACAATTTCTATTTGTTAGAATTTGTTTGTATAAGACTATTTTATTTTTAATAATTTTTGAGCTTTAAGGCCGATTGGTTAATTGGGAAAATTATTAGGAAAAAACAACAATACTCAAAGCGGTAGAAGATATTGTACTATTTCGGAAATCACCACATTTCCTCATCAGACTTCTTTCTTCTTGGCTTCTGCGGGAGTCGAACCCGCAACAACATGCGCAGTTCTTAAGCCGGTGTGTAAGCTGTTGTTATTTTGCTGCTTTCCCTTCACAACTTACTTCAATCAAGTGCGGCTGTTCTGCCGCTATTTCTATTTGACTATGTAGTTGTTGTTTCATACAATTTCCAATTGTTAGAATTTGTTTGTATAAGGATGGCTCTACCTGTTATACATTATATTTGTTATTGTTTGGTCATATAACTATTTTATTTTTAATAATTTTTGAGATTCAAGGCCGATCGGTTTGTTGGGAAAATTATTAGGAAAGAACAACAATACTCAAAGCGGTAGAAGATATAGTACTATTTCGGAAATCACCACATTTCCTCATCAGACTTCTTTTTTCTTGGCTCCTGCGGGAGTCGAGCCCGCAAAAACATGCGCAGTACTTAAGCCGGTGTTTAAGCTGTTGTTATTTTTCCTGCTTCGCTTCACAATTTACTCCAATAGAGTGCGGCTGTTCTACCTCTATTTCTACTTGACTGTGTAGTTGTTGTTTTGTACAATTTCTATTTGTTAGAATTTGTTTGTATAAGGCTGGCTCATCCTTTTATACATTTCATTCCTTATTGCTTGGTCATATAACTATTTTACTTTTAATAATTTTTGAGCTTTAAGGATGATCGGTTTATTGGGAAAATTACTAGGAAAAAACAAGAATACTCAAAGCGGTAGAAGCTATAGTACTATTTCGGAAATAACCATATTTCCTCATAAGACTTCTTTCTACTTGGCTTCTGCGGGAGTCGAACCCGCAACAACATGCGCAACATGCTTTCCTTTCACAACTTACTCCAAACAAGTGCGACTGTTCTGCCGCTATTTCTATTTGACTGTGTAGTTGTTGTTTCGTACAATTTCCATTTGTAAGAATTTGTTTGTATAAGGCTGGCTCATCCTGTTAGACATTTTATTTCTTATTGTTTGGTCATATAACCATTTTATTTTTAATAATTTTTAAGCTTCAAGGCCGATCGGTTTATTGGGAAAACTATTAATAAAAAACAACAATACTCAAAGCGGTAGAAGTTATAGTACTGTTTCGGAAATCACCACGTTTCCTCATCAGTCTTCTTTTTTCTTGGCTTCTGCGGGAGTCGAGCCCGCAAAAACCTGCGCAGTACTTATGCCGGTGTGTAAGCTGTTGTTATTTTTCCTGCTTTCCCTTCACATCTTACTCCAATCAAGTGCGGCTGTTCTGCCACTTTTTCTGCTTGACCGTGTAGTTGTTGTTTTGTACAATTTCTATTTGTAAGAATTTGCTTGTATAAGAATATTTTATTTTTCATAATTTTTGAGCTTTAAGGCCGATTGGTTAATTGGGAAAATTATTAGGAAAAAACAACAATACTCAAAGCGGTAGAAGATATAGTACTATTTCGGAAATCACCACATTTCCTCATCAGACTTCTTTCTACTTGGCTTCTGCGGGAGTCGAACCCGCAATAACATGCGCAGTACTTAAGCCGGTGTGTAAGCTGATGCTATTTTTCCTGCTTTCCCTTCACAATTTACTTCAATCAAGTGCGGCTGTTCTGCCTCTTTTTCTACTTGACTGTGTCGTTGTTGTTTTGTACAATTTCTATTTGTTAGAATTTGCTTGTATAAGGCTGGCTCATCCTTTTATGAATTTCATTCCTTATTGCTTGGTCATATAACTATTTTACTTTTAATAATTTTTGAGCTTTAAGGCCGATCGGTTTATTGGGAAAATTACTAGGAAAAAACAAGAATACTCAAAGCGGTAGAAGTTATAGTACTATTTCGGAAATTACCACATTTCCTCATAAGACTTCTTTCTTCTTGGCTTCTGCGGAAGTCGAACCCGCAACAACATGCGCAGTACTTAAGCCGGTGTGTAAGCTGTTGTTATTTTTCTGCTTTCCTTTCACAACTTACTCCAAGCAAGTGCGGCTGTTCTGCCGCTATTTCTATTTGACTGTGTAGGGTTTGTTTCGTACAATTTCCATTTGTAAGAATTTGTTTGTATAAGGCTTGCTCATCCTGTTAGACATTTTATTTGTTATTGTTTGGTCAAATAACTATTTTATTTTTAATAATTTTTGAGCTTCAAGGCCGATCGGTTTGTTGGGAAAATTATTAGGAAAAAACAACAATACTCAAAGCGGTAGAAGATATAGTACTATTTCGGAAATCACCACGTTTCCTCATCAGACTTCTTTCTACTTGGCTTCTGCGGGAGTCGAACCCGCAACAACATGCGCAGTACTTAAGCCGGTGTGTAAGCTGTTGTTATTTTTCCTGCTTTCCCTTCACAATCTACTTCAATCAAGTGCGGCTGTTCTGCCTCTATTTATACTTGACTGTATAGTTGTCGTTATGTACAACTTCTATTTGTTAGAATTTGCTTGTATAAGGCTGGCTCATCCTTTTCTACATTTCATTTGTTACTGTTTGGCCATATAACTATTTTATTTTTTAATAATTTTTCAGCTTCAAGGCCGATCGGTTTATTGGGAAACTTATTAGAAAAAACAGCAATACTCAAACCGGTAGAAGTTATAGTACTATTTCGGAAATCACCACATTTCCTAATCAGACTTCTTTCTTCTTGGCTCTGCGGAAGTCGAACCCGCAACAACATGCTCAGTACTTAAGCCGGTGTGTAAGCTGTTGTTATTTTTTCTGCTTTCTCTTCACAACTTACTCCAATCAATTGCGGTTGTTCTGTCGCTATTTCTACTCGACTGTGTAGTTGTTATTTTGTACAATTTCTATTTCTTAGAATTTATTTGTATAAGGCTGGCTCATCCTTTTATACATTTCATTTGTTATTTTTTGGCCATATAACTATTTTATTTTTTATAATTTTTGAGCTTTAAGGCCGATCGGTTTATTGGGAAAATTATTAGAAAAAACCACAATACTCAAAACGGTAGAAGTTATAGTACTTTTTCGGAAATCAACACATTTCCTCATCAGACTTCTTTCTACTAGGCTACTGCGAGAGTCGAGCCCGCAACAACATGCGCAATAATTAAGCCGGCAACTAATCGCATCCAGTTAAACTTACGCTGTGTGAGCTGTTGTTAATTTTACTACTTTCCCTTCACAACTTACTCCAATCAAGTGCGGTTGTTCTGCCGCTATTTCTACTTGACTGTGAAGTTGTTGTTTTGTACAATTTCTATTTGTTAAAATTTGTGTGTGCAAGGCTGCCTCATCCTTTTATACATTTCATTTGTTATTGTTTGGCCATATAACTATTTTATTTTTAATAATTTTTGAGCTTTAAGGCTGATCGATTTATTGGGAAAATTATTAGAAAAAAACAACAATACTCAAACCGGTAGAAGTTATAGTACTATTTCGCAAGTCACCACATTTCCCCATCAGACTTCTTTCTTCTTGGCTCTGCGGAGGTCGAACCCGCAACAACATGCTCAGTACTTAAGCCGGTGTGTAAGCTGTTGTTATTTTTTCTGCTTTCCCTTCACAACTTACTTCAATCAAGTGCGGCTGTTCTGCCGCTATTTCTATTTGACTATGTAGTTGTTGTTTCGTACAATTTCCATTTGTTAGAATTTGTTTGTATAAGGCTGGCTCTACCTGTTATACATTATATTTGTTATTGTTTGGTCATATAACTATTTTATTTTTAATAATGTTTGAGCTTCAAGGCCGATCGGTTTGTTGGGAAAATTATTAGGAAAGAACAACAATACTCAAAGCGGTAGAAGATATAGTACTATTTCGGAAATTACCACATTTCCTCATAATACTTCTTTCTTCTTGGCTTCTGCGGGAGTCGAACCCGCACAACATGCGCAGTAATTAAGCCGGTGTGTAAGCTGTTGTTATTTTTCCTGCTTTCCCTTCACAACTTACTCCAATCAAGTGCGGCTGTTCTGCCTCTATTTCTATTTGACTGTGTAATTGTTGTTTTGTACAATTTCTATTTGTTAGAATTTGTTTGTATAAGGCTGGCTCATCCTTTCATACATTTCATTTGTTATTGTTTGGCCATATAACTATTTTATTTTTTAATAATTTTTGAGCTTTAAGGCCGATTGGTTAATTGGGAAAATTATTAGGAAAAAACAACAATACTCAAAGCGGTAGAAGATATAGTACTATTTCGGAAATCACCACATTTCCTCATCAGACTTCTTTCTACTTGGCTTCTGCGGGAGTCGAACCCGCAATAACATGCGCAGTACTTAAGCCGGTGTGTAAGCTGATGCTATTTTTCCTGCTTTCCCTTCACAATTTACTTCAATCAAGTGCGGCTGTTCTGCCTCTTTTTCTACTTGACTGTGTCGTTGTTGTTTTGTACAATTTCTATTTGTTAGAATTTGCTTGTATAAGGCTGGCTCATCCTTTTATGAATTTCATTCCTTATTGCTTGGTCATATAACTATTTTACTTTTAATAATTTTTGAGCTTTAAGGCCGATCGGTTTATTGGGAAAATTACTAGGAAAAAACAAGAATACTCAAAGCGGTAGAAGTTATAGTACTATTTCGGAAATTACCACATTTCCTCATAAGACTTCTTTCTTCTTGGCTTCTGCGGAAGTCGAACCCGCAACAACATGCGCAGTACTTAAGCCGGTGTGTAAGCTGTTGTTATTTTTCTGCTTTCCTTTCACAACTTACTCCAAGCAAGTGCGGCTGTTCTGCCGCTATTTCTATTTGACTGTGTAGGGTTTGTTTCGTACAATTTCCATTTGTAAGAATTTGTTTGTATAAGGCTTGCTCATCCTGTTAGACATTTTATTTGTTATTGTTTGGTCAAATAACTATTTTATTTTTAATAATTTTTGAGCTTCAAGGCCGATCGGTTTGTTGGGAAAATTATTAGGAAAAAACAACAATACTCAAAGCGGTAGAAGATATAGTACTATTTCGGAAATCACCACGTTTCCTCATCAGACTTCTTTCTACTTGGCTTCTGCGGGAGTCGAACCCGCAACAACATGCGCAGTACTTAAGCCGGTGTGTAAGCTGTTGTTATTTTTCCTGCTTTCCCTTCACAATCTACTTCAATCAAGTGCGGCTGTTCTGCCTCTATTTATACTTGACTGTATAGTTGTCGTTATGTACAACTTCTATTTGTTAGAATTTGCTTGTATAAGGCTGGCTCATCCTTTTCTACATTTCATTTGTTACTGTTTGGCCATATAACTATTTTATTTTTTAATAATTTTTCAGCTTCAAGGCCGATCGGTTTATTGGGAAACTTATTAGAAAAAACAGCAATACTCAAACCGGTAGAAGTTATAGTACTATTTCGGAAATCACCACATTTCCTAATCAGACTTCTTTCTTCTTGGCTCTGCGGAAGTCGAACCCGCAACAACATGCTCAGTACTTAAGCCGGTGTGTAAGCTGTTGTTATTTTTTCTGCTTTCTCTTCACAACTTACTCCAATCAATTGCGGTTGTTCTGTCGCTATTTCTACTCGACTGTGTAGTTGTTATTTTGTACAATTTCTATTTCTTAGAATTTATTTGTATAAGGCTGGCTCATCCTTTTATACATTTCATTTGTTATTTTTTGGCCATATAACTATTTTATTTTTTATAATTTTTGAGCTTTAAGGCCGATCGGTTTATTGGGAAAATTATTAGAAAAAACCACAATACTCAAAACGGTAGAAGTTATAGTACTTTTTCGGAAATCAACACATTTCCTCATCAGACTTCTTTCTACTAGGCTACTGCGAGAGTCGAGCCCGCAACAACATGCGCAATAATTAAGCCGGCAACTAATCGCATCCAGTTAAACTTACGCTGTGTGAGCTGTTGTTAATTTTACTACTTTCCCTTCACAACTTACTCCAATCAAGTGCGGTTGTTCTGCCGCTATTTCTACTTGACTGTGAAGTTGTTGTTTTGTACAATTTCTATTTGTTAAAATTTGTGTGTGCAAGGCTGCCTCATCCTTTTATACATTTCATTTGTTATTGTTTGGCCATATAACTATTTTATTTTTAATAATTTTTGAGCTTTAAGGCTGATCGATTTATTGGGAAAATTATTAGAAAAAAACAACAATACTCAAACCGGTAGAAGTTATAGTACTATTTCGCAAGTCACCACATTTCCCCATCAGACTTCTTTCTTCTTGGCTCTGCGGAGGTCGAACCCGCAACAACATGCTCAGTACTTAAGCCGGTGTGTAAGCTGTTGTTATTTTTTCTGCTTTCCCTTCACAACTTACTTCAATCAAGTGCGGCTGTTCTGCCGCTATTTCTATTTGACTATGTAGTTGTTGTTTCGTACAATTACCATTTGTTAGAATTTGTTTGTATAAGGCTGGCTCTACCTGTTATACATTATATTTGTTATTGTTTGGTCATATAACTATTTTATTTTTAATAATGTTTGAGCTTCAAGGCCGATCGGTTTGTTGGGAAAATTATTAGGAAAGAACAACAATACTCAAAGCGGTAGAAGATATAGTACTATTTCGGAAATTACCACATTTCCTCATAATACTTCTTTCTTCTTGGCTTCTGCGGGAGTCGAACCCGCACAACATGCGCAGTAATTAAGCCGGTGTGTAAGCTGTTGTTATTTTTCCTGCTTTCCCTTCACAACTTACTCCAATCAAGTGCGGCTGTTCTGCCTCTATTTCTATTTGACTGTGTAATTGTTGTTTTGTACAATTTCTATTTGTTAGAATTTGTTTGTATAAGGCTGGCTCATCCTTTCATACATTTCATTTGTTATTGTTTGGCCATATAACTATTTTATTTTTTAATAATTTTTAAGCTTTAAGGCAGATTGGTTTATGGGAAAAATTATTAGGAAAAAACAACAATACTCAAAGCGGTAGGAAGTTGTAGTACTATTTCGGAAATCCCCACATTTCCTCATCAGACTCCTTTCTTCTTGGCTTCTGTTGGAGTCGAACCCGCAACAACATGCGCAGTACTTAAGCCGGTGTGTAAGCTGTTGTTATTTTTACTGCTTTCCCTTCACAACTTACTCCAATCAAGGGCGGCTGTTCTGCCTCTATTTCTACTTGACTGTGTAGTTGTTGTTTTGTACAATTCCTATTTGTTAGAATTTGTTTGTATAAGGCTGGCTCATCCTTTTATACATTTCATTCCTTATTGCTTGGTCATATAACTATTTTACTTTTAATAATTTTTGAGCTTAAAGGCCGATCGGTTTATTGGGAAAATTACTAGGAAAAAAACAAGAATACTCAAAGCGGTAGAAGTTATAGTACTATTTCGGAAATTACCACATTTCCTCATAAGACTTCTTTCTTCTTGGCTTCTGCGGGAGTCGAACCCGCAACAACATGCGCAGTACTTAAGCCGGTGTGTAGGTTAGGTTAGGTTAGGTTAGAGTGGCTGCCACCGCACAAAGCACGGTGGCACACTTAGGCTGTAAGAAGCCCATTGTGATACCAATGGCGTAGGCTATGCATTCCCTCCCTCCCTTATTCTCAAAAATTGAACCATCCTGTGCGTTTGATGTAGAGTATAAAGTTAGAAATGCTTGCCGAGTTCAAATCGGCTAGACAGTCCAAAAAGTAACTTTTGAAAAATTTGCTGCGCGTTTTGGCCAGGCTGGGGCAGTGGCAGAGATAGTGCTCAATGCTCTCCACCTCCTCCTCGTTTCGGCGGCTGCGGCAAAAATCATTTGTTGGGTAACCTAGTCTTTCCCCATGCGTGCCCATAAGGCAGTGCCCGGTTATCACCCCAACTACTAATCTGAGAGAGGAGCGACCAAGCATAATGAGAGCTTTAGAGCGCTTCCCATCAACTTCCGGCCAGATTTGTCTGGTAATGAGACAGGTGGGCTCCGATGCCCACCTTAAATTTACCTTATCCATAAGCTCAGATCTTAGTCTGTGTTTATATGATGCTAAGGGTAAACCCACCTCTTCAGCAGAGTTTATTACGGGTAGTTCCGTCCCATTCCTAGCTAGTTCATCGGCCAGGCAGTTGCCAGGAATGTCTTTATGGCCAGGGACCCACACAGCACATACGGAGTACATATCTGCAAGATGGTTTAAAGCCGCTCTGCATTCAATGGCTACTTTGGAGGTTGTACCGTAGGAGTTTAAAGATTTGATAGCAGCCTGGCTATCAGAATAAATGGTGATGCCTCGTTCTAAAGAGGTACACGTTGTCAGGCCACGAGCTGCATCTATTATTTCATTTAGTTCGGCCTGAAAAACGCTACAGTGGTCCAGTAAACGAAGGCTGAGGTTTAGATCGAGTTCGCTTGAGTGAATCCCGCTGCCTACTCTTTCGTTTAACTTGGAGCCGTCTGTGTACACAGCCGTCGATCCTGGATCCAGGTCCACGATACCTATCCATTCGTTTCTCTCTGGGATTCTTATGGA
Organism: Philophylla caesio; assembly: GCA_963971545.1. Taxonomy (NCBI): domain Eukaryota; kingdom Metazoa; phylum Arthropoda; class Insecta; order Diptera; family Tephritidae; genus Philophylla; species Philophylla caesio. The sequence continues at coordinate 59,387,126 of OZ020605.1, forward strand.
GAACCTATTTGCAGAGAAAGAGGGGTGTAGGATATAATCCAACTTCTTGTCGGGCAGAGTTTCCAGGACTTTTGAGTGGCAATAGTCAAGATTTCTCCACGGAAGGATCGCATTTAGCCTGGCAGCACTGCAGGCCGCCAGAAATTTGCCGTAGAGATCCACCGGTGGAAGATTTAACATTATCTCTAGAGATTTGGTGGGTGTAGAGGGCAGTGCTCCCGTGGTGAGCATTGAGGCCGCCCTCTGCACCCGTTCAAGCTTGACTCTAGTTAGAGCCCTGCTCAGTGCCGGCCACCATACGAAGACCCCGTAAAAGAGGATGGGCCGTATCACAGCTGTGTACATCCAGTGTACAATGTGTGGCTTTATTCCCCATTTCTTCCCCACGGCCGTCTTACAGGCATAAAGGGCAACAATTGCTTTCTTGGAGCGGTCTTCAATGTTCCGCCTCCAGTCGAGTTTTCTATCTAGTACGATTCCGAGATATTTTACCTCGGTTGAGAGACTAAGTACCATTCCATTTACAGATGGTAATTTGAAGCCGGGGATTTTGTATTTCCTTGTAAAGAGCACTGCTTCGGTCTTAGTAGGGTTGACGTTAAGTCCGCACTCCACAGACCAGCGGGTAACAATATTTAGAGCGTTTTGCAGTAGATCACTAATGACTTGAAGATGTTTACCCGTGGCTATGATTGCCAAGTCGTCAGCTTATGACACGGCCTTGCAGCCAGTGCCCTTCAGGTTTAAGAGTAAGTCGTTTACGGTAAGGTTCCAGAGTAAAGGTGACAACACACCTCCCTGGGGTGTACCTCTAGCCACATGTTTGGATTTAGAGCTATCCCCTACTGTTGAGAAAATCGATCTTTTCCTGAGTAGGAGCCCCACAAAATCCACCAGTCCCTCCTGTACTCCCACCATACGGAGTGATTTGATAACAGATTCGGGGTAGACATTGTTGAAGGCTCCCTCGATGTCAATAAAGATCCCCAGCGTGTACTCTTTTATGGCCAATCCTTTCTCGATCGTTGAGACGATGTCGTGGAGAGGAGTCTCCGCGGATTTGCCTTTAGAGTATGCGTGTTGGTTCGGGGAGAGATTTTCTTTCCTTGTATTACGCCGAATATGCTCGTCTATGAGCCTCTCAAGAGTTTTGATAAGGAATGAGGTGAGGCTTATGGGCCTGAAATCTTTGGGTTTTGCCTCCCTTCGGTAGAAAGATGACTTTCGCCTTCGTCCACACATTGGGAATGTGGGTGAGGGTAAGGCATGCTTTAAAAATCTGTGTGAGAAGTGGACAAAGAAGGTCCTTCGCTGTTTGTAGTAGTGCGGGAAAAATTCCGTCAGGTCCTGGGGATTTGTAAGGTTCGAAGGACGCTACTGCCCATTCCACCTTTTCGTACCTCACTATATCCCCTGCGGTATTCCCTAAGAGTGAGTTGGTTTGGTGACCTGACAAAATGTTGGAGTCATCAGAGCACCAAGGAAAGTGGGTGGTCATTAGTAACTCCAGCATTTCGTCGGCTGTATATGTCCATTCTCCGTTTGGTTTTTGAATAGAATTTATCGTTGGAGCACTTTTCGAGAGAACCTTCCTCAGCCTGTTGGCTTCGGAGTTTTCTTCTATGTTATTACAGAAGTTTTGCCAAGATTTGCGTTGTGCTGTCTTAATGGCCTTCTTGAAAGTTTTAAGAGCGTCTTTGTATGGTTGCCAAAGACCCGTCCTCTTGGCTTGGTTAAAGAGTCGCCTGCTCTCTTTCCTGGGTGCTGAAATCTCTAGATTCCACTGGGGTTTCTTTTTACCCTTCGGTAGGGTCTTAGGGCAGGAGACTCTAAAAGCGGAATTACATGCGTTTGTTACGAGGTCTACCGCTTCATCTATTTTTGAAGGTGAGTCCAGCTTACCGAGAGAAACGACCTTCGTGTTTGAGGGACTCGCTTCATCAGGTGTTTGCGATAGGTCTAGCCTATCGTGATAAACGTGTCTGGACAAAGAGGCTGAGAGGACGCTTTTATATTTCTGCCAATCCGTCCGCCTCTTATTCCTATACGCTGTAAGAGTAGCCGTGTCCAATACCGCCAATGGGACGCCCCCGGTTGCCTCCGTTGAAATCGACTCGAGGTCAGTAGGGGCGCTCGCGGCGTCTCCTACTCTGCTGACCTCTTCGCCGACAGAAGAAGTCGCTGGTCCGCTTGAAGCGTTGCCTGCATTTTCGGTTTCTCTGACCTCCGCCTTCTTGTGGATTTTAACTGTGATGGAGTAAAAGCCGTAGCTTATAACCCCACCACAATCCGAAAGAACTGTGATGGAAGCATCGTTGATGACCAGGTCAACGTAACGCTGCTTCTCCTTGGTCTCGCCAACTCGCACTATCCTCCAATCGTTGGTGGGTAGTTCTGCGTTGCCAAGGCGGATGAGCTCCAGGATCTCTTTCGGTTCTGATGGTTCCGCTGGGACCCAGGCCCAGGCTCGTGGCCGTTTAGGGATTTCCTCCCTGTGGACGGCTCTCAGGTCGGCCCCAGGCCACAGTTCTCAAACCGATGAGATTGCCTCCTTGTAGAGCCGTACTGCGCGTTCGTCCGCGCACGAGACGAGTTTGATTCGCCCTTGATGCCATCCGGCGTCGCGGACGACTGGTGAAGGGCCGGGATACTTCTCGAGTACGCCCTTGTAGACCCTGCAGAGACCCATCAGCACGGACTTCCAATTGTCAGTGCTGATGTGTCCGTCGGGATGGCTCTTGTCCAGCACGGCCAGTGTCAGGTGCTCTTTGGCAGCCTCGTTGAACGGCTTTGTGGCTACGGCCATCGACCGACGGTTTGGAGGGGAGGACGTTCTGTACCTTTTTGAACCACTAGGAGTCTCCTCGAGAGATCGCTGTCTCTTTGAGGCTAATTCTCTCCGGTGGTCCAGTCGAGTGGGTGGTTTGTCTTTTCTGCCGTTCCCCAAGGGGCGCTTTTCGCTTGCGGCCATGACTCCCTTAGCCCACTCGAGTGAGGATTTCTGTGTCTCCGTCAATTTGTCGTATTGCATAGCCTCCAGCCGTTTTATGACCTTCGGTGCTGCCCTTCGATCGCGCTGGGCCCTGACGTGGGGCCTGATGGCTTTTGAGCAGCTGGGGCTCTGATCTGTGTCATTTGCCTCAGCTGCTTTCATGCCTTTGTTCTGCGCAGTGGTGGTCGCTTTCTTGGCCGTGGAGGACTCCTGCTCGACCACAACACTTTGCATAGAGGGGGTGGCCTTGATAGGCCTATGGGGGTTGGTCGCCCTTGGCTTTCCCACCGGAAACGGCTTTCCCTCGGGGGGCTTAGTGGTTCCGGTTTCAATAGAGGCTGGTTTTCCTTTTAGAGGCATAACCACTCCTCCAGTCGCTGTGGGGGACCGAATGTGTGGTTTGGGCCGTTGAGGCCCTTTCGGCACCGTCGATGCGGTTCCCGAAGGTTTTAGGGACTTTTCTTCGCCTTGTCCAGTGGCGACACTACCCGTGCAGGGTTCCGAGGCTTCTTGATAAGGGTTCATTTTGCATACTGGTTCTTTCGCCACCTAATGAGCCGAGACCGTTCGGTGGCCGGAATAAAAGGAAAGGGGAATGAAAGGGTCGACTACGGCAGAGCCCCATGCCGCAGTAAGTCCACCGTTACTCCCGGAGGCGCACCGGTATCCGGGAGGCGCCGTTCGAATACAGTCGGAAAAGCCCCCTGACTGCAAACCATCCATGGGCACGGTGACGCATGACACCCTGGATTAGGGGGGAAGGGTTGTTTCGATACCCTCCGGATCTAGATCCATAGTGTTCAGTGAAAACAGGGTCACCTCTTGAAGGGTACGATTCCGCATCGTGCACTACGGTCTTGATGTGGGATAGGCTAGGTGCACCGGATGTCCTATGCACTGTGTTACGCTTCATCCACACCCTGCTTCCGCTCGACCCCAAGCCGGTGTGTAAGCTGTTGTTATTTTTCTGCTTTCCTTTCACAACTTACTCCAAGCAAGTGCGGCTGTTCTGCCGCTATTTCTATTTGACTGTGTAGTTGTTGTTTCTTACAATTTCCATTTGTAAGAATTGTTTGTATAAGGTTGGCTCATCCTGTTATACATTTATTTGTTATTGTTTGGTCATATAACTATTTTATTTTTAATAATTTTTAAGCTTTAAGGCAGATTGGTTTATGGGAAAAATTATTAGGAAAAAAAAAACATCAATACTATAAGCGGTAGAAGTTATAGTACTATTTCGCAAATCACCACATTTCCTCATCAGACTTCTTTTTTCTTGGCTTCTGCGGGAGTCGAGCCCGCAAAAACATGCGCAGTACTTAAGCCGGTGTGTAAGCTGTTGTTATTTTTCCTGCTTTCCCTTCACAACTTAGTCGAATCAAGTGCGGCTGTTCTGCTGCTATTTCTATTTGACTGTGTAGTTGTTGTTTTGTACAATTTCTATTTGTTAGAATTTGTTTGTATAAGGTTGGCTCATCCTGTTATACATTTATTTGTTATTGTTTGGTCATATAACTATTTTATTTTTTAATAATTTTTCAGCTTTAAGGCCGATCGGTTTATGGGAAAAATTATTAGGAAAAAACAACAATACTCAAAGCGGTAGAAGTTGTAGTACTATTTCGGAAATCCCCACATTTCCTCATCAGACTCCTTTCTTCTTGGCTTCTGCGGGAGTCGAACCCGCAACTACATGCGCAATACTTAAGCCGGCAACTAAACGCATCCAGTTAAGCTTACGCTGTGTGAGCTGTTATTATTTTTCCTGCTTTCCCTTCACAACTTACTCCAATCAAGTGCGGCTGTTCTGCCGCTATTTCTACGTGACTGTGTTATTGTTGTTTTGTACAATTTCTATTTGTTAGAATTTGTTTGTATAAGGCTGGCTCATCCTTTCATACATTTCATTTGTTATTGTTTGGCCATATAACTATTTTATTTTTTAATAATTTTTAAGCTTTAAGGCAGATTTGTTTATGGGAAAAATTATTAGGAAAAAACAACAATACCCAACGCGGTAGGAAGTTGTAGTACTATTTCGAAAATCCCCACATTTCCTCATCAGACTCCTTTCTTCTTGGCTTCTGTTGGAGTCGAACCCTCAACAACATGCGCATTACTTAAGCCGGTGTGTAAGCTGTTGTTATTTTTCCTGCTTTTCCTTCACAACTCACTCCAATCAAGTGCGACTGTTCTGCCTCTATTTCTACTTGACTGTGTAGTTGTTGTTTTGTACAATTTCTATTTGTTAGGATTTGTTTGTATAAGGCTGTCTCATCCTTTTATACATTTCATTCCCTATTGTTTGGTCATATAACTATTTTATTTTTAATAATTTTTGAGCTTTAAGGCCGATCGGTTTATTGGGAAAATTATTAGAAAAAAACAACAATACTCAAAGCGGTGGAAGTTATAGTACTATTTCGGAAATCACTACATTTCCTCATCAGACTTCTTTCGACTTGGCTTCTGCGGGAGTCGAACCCGAAACAACTTACGCTATACTTAAGCCGGCAACTAAACGCATCCAGTAAGCTTACGCTGTGTGAGCTGTTGTTATTTTTCCTGCTTTCCCTTCATAACTTATTCCAATCAAGTGCATATGTTCTGCCGCTATTTGTACTTGCCTGTATAGTTGTCGTTTTGTACAACTTATATTTGTTAGAATTTGCTTGTATAAGGCTGGCTCATGCTCTTATACATTTCATTTGTTATTGTTTGGATATATAACTATTTTATTTTTTGATAATTTTTGAGCTTTAAGGCCGATCGGTTTATGGGAAAAATTATTTAGAAAAAACAACAATACTCAAAGCGGTGGAAGTTGTAGTACTATTTCGGAAATCCCCACATTTCCTCATCAGACTCCTTTCTTCTTGGCTTCTGCGGGAGTCGAACCCGCAACTACATGCGCAATACTTAAGCCGGCAACTAAACGCATCCAGTTAAGCTTACGCTGTGTGAGCTGTTATTATTTTTCCTGCTTTCCCTTCACAACTTACTCCAATCAATTGCGGCTGTTCTGCCGCTATTTCTACGTGACTGTGTTATTGTTGTTTTGTACAATTTCTATTTGTTAGAATTTGTTTGTATAAGGCTGGCTCATCCTTTCATACATTTCATTTGTTATTGATTGGCCATATAACTATTTTATTTTTTAATAATTTTTAAGCTTTAAGGCCGATTGGTTTATGGGAAAAATTATTAGGAAAAAACAACAATACTCAAAGCGGTAGAAGTTGTAGTACTATTTCGGAAATCCCCACATTTCCTCATCATACTCCTTTCTTCTTGGCTTCTACGGGAGTCGAACCCGCAACAACATGCGCAGTACTTAAGCCGGTGTGTAAGCTGTTGTTATTTTTCCTGATATCCTTTCACAACTTACTCCAATCAAGTGCGGCTGTTCTGCCGCTATTTCTATTTGACTGTGTAGTTGTTGTTTTGTACAATTTCCATTTGTAAGAATTTGTTTGTATAAGGCTGGCTCATCCTGTTAGACATTTTATTTGTTATTGTTTGGTCATATAACTATTTTATTTTTAATAATTTTTGAGCTTCAAGGCCGATTGGTGTATGGGAACAATTATTAGGAAAAAACAACAATACTCAAAGCGGTAGAAGTTGTAGTACTATTTCGGAAATCCCCACATTTCCTCATCAGACTCCTTTCTTCTTGGCTTCTGCGGGAGTCGAACCCGCAACAACATGCGCAGTACTTAAGCCGGTGAGTAAGCTGTTGTTATTTTTCCTGCTTTCCCTTCACAACTCACTCCAATCAAGTGCGGCTGTTCTGCCTCTATTTCTACTTGACTGTGTAGTTGTTGTTTTGTACAATTTCTATTTGTTAGGATTTATTTGTATAAGGCTGGCTCATCCTTTTATACATTTCATTTCTTATTGTTTGGTCATATAACTATTTTATTTTTAATAATTTTTGAGCTTTAAGGCCGATCGGTTTATTGGGAAAATTATTAGGAAAAAACAAGAATACTCAAAGCGGTAGAAGTTATAGTACTATTTCGCAAATCACCACATTTCCTCATCAGACTTCTTTTTTCTTGGCTTCTGCGGGAGTCGAGCCCGCAAAAACATGCGCAGTTCTTAAGCCGGTGTGTAAGCTGTTATTATTTTTCCCGCTTTCCCTTCACAACTTACTCCAATCAAGTGCGGCTGTTCTGCCTCTATTTCTACTTGACTGTGTAGTTGTTGTTTTGTAAAACTTCTATTTGTTAGAATTTGTTTGTATAAGAGTATTTTATTTTTAATAATTTTTGAGCTTTAAGGCCGATCGGTTTATTGGGACAATTATTAGGAAAAATCAACAATACTCAAAGCGGTAGAAGTTATAGTACTATTTCGCAAATCACCACATTTCCTCATCAGACTTCTTTTTTCTTGGCTTCTGCGGGAGTCGATCCCGCAACAACATACGCAATACTTAAGCCGGCAACTAAACGCATCCACTTAAGCTTACGCTGTGTGATCTGTCGTTATTTTTCCTGCTTTCCCTTCACAACTTACTCCAAGCAAGTGCGGCTGTTCTGCCGCTATTTCTACTTGACTGTGTAGTTGTTGTTTTGTACAATTTCTATTTGTTAAATTTGTTTGCATAAGGCTGGCTCGGCCTGTTATACATTATATTTGTTATTGTTTGGTCATATAACTATTTTATTTTTAATAATTTTTGAGCTTCAAGGCAGAGCGGTTTATTGGGAAAATTATTATGAAAAAACAACAATACTCAAAGCGGTAGAAGTTGTAGTACTATTTCGCAAATCACCACATTTCCTCATCAGACTTCTTTTTTCTTGGCTTCTGCGGGAGACGAGCCCGCAAAAACATGCGCAGTACTTAAGCCGGTGTGTAAGCTGTTATTATTTTTCCTGCTTTCCCTTCACAACTTATCCAATCAAGTGCGGCTGTTCTGCCTCTATTTCTACTTGACTGTGTAGTTGTTGTTTTGTAAAATTTCTATTTGTTAGAATTTGTTTGTATAAGAGTATTTTATTTTTAATAATTTTTGAGCTTTAAGGCCGATCGGTTTATAGGGAAAATTATTAGGAAAAAACAACAATACTCAAAGCGGTAGAAGTTATAGTACTATTTCGGAAATCACCACATTTCCTCATCAGACTTCTTTTTTCTTGGCTTCTGCGGTAGTCGAACCAGCAAAAACATGCGCAGTACTCAAGCCGGTGTGTAAGCTGTTGTTATTTTTCCAGCTTTCCCTTCACAACTTAGTTCAATCAAGTGCGGCTGTTCTGCCGCTATTTCTACTTGACTGTGTAGTTGTTGTTTTGTACAATTTCTATTTGTTAGAATTTGTTTGTATAAGAGTATTTTATTTTTAATAATTTTTGAGCTTTAAGGCCGATCGGTTTATTGGGAAAATTACTAGGAAAAAACAAGAATACTCAAAGCGGTAGAAGTTATAGTACTATTTCGGAAATTACTACATTTCCTGATAAGACTTCTTTTTTCTTGGCTTCTGCGGGAGTCGAACCCGCAACAACATGCGCAGTACTTAAGCCGGTGTGTAAGCTGTTATTATTTTTCCTGCTTTCCCTTCACAACTTATCCAATCAAGTGCGGCTGTTCTGCCTCTATTTCTACTTGACTGTGTAGTTGTTGTTTTGTAAAATTTCTATTTGTTAGAATTTGTTTGTATAAGAGTATTTTATTTTTAATAATTTTTGAGCTTTAAGGCCGATCGGTTTATTGGGAAAATTATTAGGAAAAAACAACAATACTCAAAGCGGTAGAAGTTATAGTACTATTTCGGAAATCACCACATTTCCTCATCAGACTTCTTTTTTCTTGGCTTCTGCGGGAGTCGAACCAGCAAAAACATGCGCAGTACTCAAGCCGGTGTGTAAGCTGTTGTTATTTTTCCAGCTTTCCCTTCACAACTTAGTCCAATCAAGTGCGGCTGTTCTGCCTCTATTTCTACTTGACTGTGTAGTTGTTGTTTTGTACAATTTCTATTTGTTAGAATTTGTTTGTATAAGGCTGGCTCATCCTTTTATACATTTCATTCCTTATTGCTTGGTCATATAACTATTTTACTTTTAATAATTTTTGAGCTTTGAGGCCGATCGGTTTATTGGGAAAATTATTAGGAAAAAACATCAACCCTCAAAGCGGTAGAAGTTATAGCACTATTTCGGAAATCACCACATTTCCTCATCCGACTTCTTTCTACTTGGCTTCTGCGGGAGTCGAACCCGCAACAACATACGCAATACTTAAGCCGGCAACTAAACGCATCCACTTAAGCTTACGCTGTGTGATCTGTCGTTATTTTTCCTGCTTTCCCTTCACAACTTACTCCAAGCAAGTGCGGTTGTTCTGCCGCAATTTCTACTTGACTGTGTAGTTGTTGTTTTGTACAATTTCTATTTGTTAGAATTTGTTTGTATAAGGCTGGCTCATCCTTTTATACATTTCATTCCTTATTGCTTGGTCATATAACTATTTTACTTTTAATAATTTTTGAGCTTTGAGGCCGATCGGTTTATTGGGAAAATTATTAGGAAAAAACATCAACCCTCAAAGCGGTAGAAGTTATAGCACTATTTCGGAAATCACCACATTTCCTCATCCGACTTCTTTCTACTTGGCTTCTGCGGGAGTCGAACCCGCAACAACATGCGCAATACTTAATCCGGCAACTAAACGCATTCAGCTAAGCATACGCTGTGTGATCTGTTGTTAATTTTCCTGCTTTCCCTTCACAACTTACTCCAAGCAAGTGCGGCTGTTCTGCCGCTATTTCTACTTGACTGTGTAGTTGTTGTTTTGTACAATTTCTATTTGTTAGAATTTGTTTGTATAAGGCTGGTTCATCCTTTTATACATTTCATTCCTTATTGCTTGGTCATATAACTATTTTATTTTTAATAATTTTTTAGCTTTAAGGCCGATCGGTTTATTGGGAAAATTATTAGAAAAAAACAACAATACTCAAAGTGGTAGAAGTTATAGTACTGTTTCGGAAATCACCACATTTCCTCATCCGACTTCTTTCTACTTGGCTTCTGCGGGAGTCGAACCCGCAACAACATGCGCAATACTTAAGCCGGTAACTAAACGCATCCAGTTAAGCATACGCTGTGTGAGCTGTTGTTTTTTTTCCTGCTTTCCCTTCACAACTTGGCTGTGTAGCTGATGTTTTGTACAATTTCTATTTGTTAGAATTTGTTTGTATAAGGCTGGCTCATCCTGTTATACATTTATTTGTTATTGTTTGGTCATATAACTATTTTATTTTTAACAATTTTTGAGCTTTAAGGCCGATCGGTTTATTGGGAAAATTATTAGAAAAAAACAACAATACTCAAAGCATTAGAAGTTATAGTACTGTTTCGGAAATCACCACATTTCCTCATCAGACTTCTTTTTTCTTGGCTTCTGCGGGATCGAGCCCGCAAAAACATGCGCAGTACTTAAGCCGGTGTGTAAGCTGTTGTTATTTTTCCTGCTTTCCCTTCACAACGTACTCCAATCAAGTGCGGCTGTTCTGCCGCTATTTCTACTTGACTGTGTAGTTGTTGTTTTGTACAATTTCTATTTGTTGGAATTTGTTTGTATAGGGCTGGCTCATCCTGTTATACATTTTATTTGTTATTGTTTGGTCATATAACTATTTTATTTTTAACAATTTTTGAGCTTTAAGGCCGATCGGTTTATTGGGAAAATTATTAGAAAAAACAACAATACTCAAAGCGGTAGAAGTTATAGTACTATTTCGGAAATCACCACATTTCCTCATCAGACTTCTTTCTATTTGGGTTCTGCGGGAGTCGAACTCGCAACAACATACGCAATACTTAAGCCGGCAACTAAATGCATCCAGTTAGGCATACGCTGTGTGAGCTGTCGTTATTTTTCCTGCTTTCCCTTCACAACTTACTCCAAGCAAGTGCGGCTGTTCTGCCGCAATTTCTACTTGACTGTGTAGTTGTTGTTTTGTACAATTTCTATTTGTTAAATTTGTTTGCATAAGGCTGGCTCGTCCTGTTATATGTACATACATTATATTTGTTATTGTTTGGTCATATAACTATTTTATTTTTAATAATTTTTTAGCTTTAAGGCCGATCGGTTTATTGGGAAGATTATTAGGAAAAAACAACAATACTCAAAGCGGTAGAAGTTATTGTACTATTTCGCAAATCACCACATTTCCTCATCAGACTTCTTTCTACTTGGCTTCTGCGGGAGTCGAACCCGCAACAACATACGCAATACTTAAGCCGGCAACTAAACGCATCCACTTAAGCTTACGCTGTGTGATCTGTCGTTATTTTTCCTGCTTTCCCTTCACAACTTACTCCAAGCAAGTGCGGTTGTTCTGCCGCAATTTCTACTTGACTGTGTAGTTGTTGTTTTGTACAATTTCTATTTGTTAGAATTTGTTTGTATAAGGCTGGCTCATCCTGTTATACATTTATTTGTTATTGTTTGGACATATAACTATTTTATTTTTAACAATTTTTGAGCTTTAAGGCCGATCGGTTTATTGGGAAAATTATTAGAAAAAAACAACAATACTCAAAGCGGTAGAAGTTATAGTACTATTTCGGAAATCACCACATTTCCTCATCAGACTTCTTTCTACTTGGCTTCTGCGGGAGTCGAACCCGCAACAACATACGCAATATTTAAGCCGGCAACTAAACGCATCCACTTAAGCTTACGCTGTGTGATCTGTCGTTATTTCTACTTGAATTTGTAGTTGTTGTTTTGTACAATTTCTATTTGTTAAATTTGTTTGCATAAGGCTGGCTCGTCCTGTTATATGTACATTATATTTGTTATTGTTTGGTCATATAACTATTTTATTTTTAATAGTTTTTTAGCTTTAAGGCCGATCGGTTTATTGGGAAGAAAAAACAACAATACTCAAAGCGGTAGAAGTTATAGTACTATTTCGCAAATCACCACATTTCCTCATCAGACTCCTTTCTACTTGGCTTCTGCGGGAGTCGAACCCGCAACAACATACGCAATACTTAAGCCGGCAACTAAACGCATCCACTTAAGCTTACGCTGTGTGATCTGTCGTGATTTTTCCTGCTTTCCCTTCACAACTCACTCCAAGCAAGTGCGGCTGTTCTGCCGCAATTTCTACTTGACTGTGTAGTTGTTGTTTTGTACAATTTCTATTTGTTAAATTTGTTTGCATAAGGCTGGCTCGTCCTGTTATATGTACATTATATTTGTTATTGTTTGGTCATATAACTATTTTATTTTTAATAATTTTTGAGCTTCAAGGCAGAGCGGTTTATTGGGAAAATTATTATGAAAAAACAACAATACTCAAAGCGGTAGAAGTTATAGTACTATTTCGCAAATCACCACATTTCCTCATCAGTCTTCTTTTTTCTTGGCTTCTGCGGGAGTCGAGCCCGCAAAAACATTCGCAGTACTTAAGCCGGTGTGTAAGTTGTTATTTTTTTTCCTGCTTTTCCTTCACATTTTACTCCAATCAAGTGCGGCTGTTCTGCCGCTATTTCTACTTGACTGTGTAGTTGTTGTTTTGTACAATTTCTATTTGTTAGAATTTGTTTGTATAAGGCTGGCTCATCCTTTTATACATTTCATTCCTTATTGCTTGGTCATATAACTATTTTACTTTTAATAATTTTTGAGCTTTAAGGCCGTTCGGTTTATTGGGAAAATTATTAGAAAAAAACAACAATACTCAAAGCGGTAGAAGTTATAGTACTGTTTCGGAAATCACCACATTTCCTCATCAGACTTCTTTCTTCTTGGCTTCTGCGGGAGTCGAACCCACAACAACATGCGCAGTACTTAAGCCAGTGAATAAGCTTGTGTTATTTTTCCAGCTTTCCCTTCACAACTTTCTTTAATCAATTGCGGCTGTTCTGCCGCTATTTCTACTTGACTGTGTAGTTGTTGTTTTGTACATTTTCTATTTGTACGAATTTGTTTGTGTAAGGCTGGCTCATCCTTTTATACATTTTATTTGTTATTGTTTGGCTATAGAAGTATTTTATTTTTAATAATTTTTGAGCTTTAAGGCCGATCGGTTTATTGGGAAAGTTATTAGGAAAAAACATCAATCCTCAAAGCGGAAGAAGTTATAGTACTATTTCGGAAATCACCACATTTCCTCATCAGACTTCTTTCTACTTGGCTTCTGCGGGAGTCGAACCCGCAACAACATGCGCAATACTTAAGCCGGCAACTAAACGCACTCAGCTAAGCATACGCTGTGTGATCTGTTGTTATTTTTCCTGCTTTCCCTTCACAACTTACTCCAAGCAAGTGCGGCTGTTCTGCCGCTATTTCTACTTGACTGTGTAGTTGTTGTTTTGTACAATTTATATTTGTTAAATTTGTTTGCATAAGGCTGGCTCGTCCTGTTATACATTATATTTGTTATTGTTTGGTCATATAACTATTTTATTTTTAACAGTTTTTGAGCTTTAAGGCCGATCGGTTTATTGGGAAAATTATTAGAAAAAAAACAACAATACTCAAAGCGGTAGAAGTTATAGTACTATTTCGTAAATCACCACATTTCCTCTTCAGACTTCTTTCTACTTGGGTTCTGCTGGAGTCGAACCCGCAACAACATATGCAATACTTAAGCCGGCAACTAAATGCATCCAGTTAAGCATACGCTGTGTGAGCTGTTGTTATTTTTCCTGCTTTCCCTTCACAACTTGACTGTGTAGCTGTTGTTTTGTACAATTTCTATTTGTTAAATTTGTTTGCATAAGGCTGGCTCATCCTGTTATACATTTTATTTGTTATTGTTTGGTCATATAACTATTTTATTTTTAACAATTTTTGACTTTAAGGCCGATCGGTTTATTGGGAAAATTATGAGAAAAAAACAACAATACTCAAAGCGGTAGAAGTTATAGTACTATTTCGGAAATCACCACATTTCCTCATCAGACTTCTTTCTACTTGGGTTCTGCGGGAGTCGAACCCGCAACAACATACGCAATACTTAAGCCGGCAACTAAACGCATTCAGTTAAGCATACGCTGTGTGAGCTTGTGTTATTTTTCCAGCTTTCCCTTCACAACTTACTTTAATCAATTGTGGCTGTTCTGCCGCTATTTCTACTTGACTGTGTAGTTGTTGTTTTGTACAATTTCTATTTGTTAGAATTTGTTTGTATAAGGCTGGCTTATCCTGTTATACATTTATTTGTTATTGTTTGGTTATATAACTACTTTATTTTTAACAATTTTTGAGCTTTAAGGCCGATCGGTTTATTGGGAAAATTATTAACAACATATGCAATACTTAAGCCGGCAACTAAATGCATCCAGTTAAGCATACGCTGTGTGAGCTGTTGTTATTTTTCCTGCTTTCCCTTCACAACTTGACTGTGTAGCTGTTGTTTTGTACAATTTCTATTTGTTAATTTTGTTTGCATAAGGCTGGCTCATCCTGTTATACATTTTATTTGTTATTGTTTGGTCATATATTTACTTTATTTTTAACAATTTTTTAGCTTTAAGGCCGATCGGTTTATTGGGAAAATTATTAGAAAAAAACAACAATACTCAAAGCGGTAGAAGTTATAGTACTATTTCGGAAATCACCACATTTCCTCATCAGACTTCTTTCTACTTAGGTTCTGCGGGAGTCGAACCCGCAACAACATACGCAATACTATAACCCAAATGAATACTCAGTCTAAGGTTTGATCGAGAAATCCCCTTCTTTATTGGATATGCTTTCTTTTATACTAAATTCTTACACTAATACTTAGAAGTTATTTACGAACTAAAATGTATACCGATATATTGCTAATACATACAAACTAACTGCATATAAATATATAAATATGTCAGTCGCATTGACAAACTGACGTTGTGGATCAGTTGGGCATTGCGACTGTCTTTGGCGGTGTCTTTGACCGTCCGCACAAGTGTAACAAGATCCTCGTTATGTGCGACGAATGCAGTCTTTGCATAAACTCCCGCTGAGTTCAATGTAACTAATTTGGGTATAATGTTGTTTGTGTACATGGCAATTAAAGTAAAAGGGCGATGTGTTTATGTAATGCTACACCTTCCCTCTTAAAAAAAAATAGATATATATTTTTGTAGTCAACTATATATATCTATTTGACTGATTCAATGAACCGCTTAATGTTTGTCCAATCAAGTGCGGCTGTTCTGCCGCTATTTCTACTTGACTGTGTAGTTGTTGTTTTGTACAATTTCTATTTGTTAGAATTTGTTTGTATAAGAGTATTTTATTTTTAATAATTTTTGAGCTTTAAGGCCGATCGGTTTATTGGGAAAATTACTAGGAAAAAACAAGAATACTCAAAGCGGTAGAAGTTATAGTACTATTTCGGAAATTACTACATTTCCTGATAAGACTTCTTTTTTCTTGGCTTCTGCGGGAGTCGAACCCGCAACAACATGCGCAGTACTTAAGCCGGTGTGTAAGCTGTTATTATTTTTCCTGCTTTCCCTTCACAACTTATCCAACCAAGTGCGGCTGTTCTGCCTCTATTTCTACTTGACTGTGTAGTTGTTGTTTTGTAAAATTTCTATTTGTTAGAATTTGTTTGTATAAGGCTGGCTCATCCTTTTATACATTTCATTCCTTATTGCTTGGTCATATAACTATTTTACTTTTAATAATTTTTGAGCTTTGAGGCCGATCGGTTTATTGGGAAAATTATTAGGAAAAAACATCAACCCTCAAAGCGGTAGAAGTTATAGCACTATTTCGGAAATCACCACATTTCCTCATCCGACTTCTTTCTACTTGGCTTCTGCGGGAGTCGAACCCGCAACAACATGCGCAATACGTAATCCGGCAACTAAACGCATTCAGCTAAGCATACGCTGTGTGATCTGTTGTTATTTTTCCTGCTTTCCCTTCACAACTTACTCCAAGCAAGTGCGGCTGTTCTGCCGCTATTTCTACTTGACTGTGTAGTTGTTGTTTTGTACAATTTCTATTTGTTAGAATTTGTTTGTATAAGGCTGGCTCATCCTTTTATACATTTCATTCCTTATTGCTTGGTCATATAACTATTTTATTTTTAATAATTTTTTAGCTTTAAGGCCGATCGGTTTATTGGGAAAATTATTAGAAAAAAACAACAATACTCAAAGTGGTAGAAGTTATAGTACTGTTTCGGAAATCACCACATTTCCTCATCCGACTTCTTTCTACTTGGCTTCTGCGGGAGTCGAACCCGCAACAACATGCGCAATACTTAAGCCGGTAACTAAACGCATCCAGTTAAGCATACGCTGTGTGAGCTGTTGTTTTTTTCCTGCTTTCCCTTCACAACTTGGCTGTGTAGCTGATGTTTTGTACAATTTCTATTTGTTAGAATTTGTTTGTATAAGGCTGGCTCATCCTGTTATACATTTATTTGTTATTGTTTGGTCATATAACTATTTTATTTTTAACAATTTTTGAGCTTTAAGGCCGATCGGTTTATTGGGAAAATTATTAGAAAAAAACAACAATACTCAAAGCATTAGAAGTTATAGTACTGTTTCGGAAATCACCACATTTCCTCATCAGACTTCTTTTTTCTTGGCTTCTGCGGGATCGAGCCCGCAAAAACATGCGCAGTACTTAAGCCGGTGTGTAAGCTGTTGTTATTTTTCCTGCTTTCCCTTCACAACGTACTCCAATCAAGTGCGGCTGTTCTGCCGCTATTTCTACTTGACTGTGTAGTTGTTGTTTTGTACAATTTCTATTTGTTGGAATTTGTTTGTATAGGGCTGGCTCATCCTGTTATACATTTTATTTGTTATTGTTTGGTCATATAACTATTTTATTTTTAACAATTTTTGAGCTTTAAGGCCGATCGGTTTATTGGGAAAATTATTAGAAAAAACAACAATACTCAAAGCGATAGAAGTTATAGTACTATTTCGGAAATCACCACATTTCCTCATCAGACTTCTTTCTATTTGGGTTCTGCGGGAGTCGAACTCGCAACAACATACGCAATACTTAAGCCGGCAACTAAATGCATCCAGTTAGGCATACGCTGTGTGAGCTGTCGTTATTTTTCCTGCTTTCCCTTCACAACTTACTCCAAGCAAGTGCGGCTGTTCTGCCGCAATTTCTACTTGACTGTGTAGTTGTTGTTTTGTACAATTTCTATTTGTTAAATTTGTTTGCATAAGGCTGGCTCGTCCTGTTATATGTACATTATATTTGTTATTGTTTGGTCATATAACTATTTTATTTTTAATAATTTTTTAGCTTTAAGGCCGATCGGTTTATTGGGAAGATTATTAGGAAAAAACAACAATACTCAAAGCGGTAGAAGTTATAGTACTATTTCGCAAATCACCACAATTCCTCATCAGACTTCTTTCTACTTGGCTTCTGCGGGAGTCGAACCCGCAACAACATACGCAATACTTAAGCCGGCAACTAAACGCATCCACTTAAGCTTACGCTGTGTGATCTGTCGTTATTTTTCCTGCTTTCCCTTCACAACTTACTCCAAGCAAGTGCGGTTGTTCTGCCGCAATTTCTACTTGACTGTGTAGTTGTTGTTTTGTACAATTTCTATTTGTTAGAATTTGTTTGTATAAGGCTGGCTCATCCTGTTATACATTTATTTGTTATTGTTTGGACATATAACTATTTTATTTTTAACAATTTTTGAGCTTTAAGGCCGATCGGTTTATTGGGAAAATTATTAGAAAAAAACAACAATACTCAAAGCGGTAGAAGTTATAGTACTATTTCGGAAATCACCACATTTCCTCATCAGACTTCTTTCTACTTGGCTTCTGCGGGAGTCGAACCCGCAACAACATACGCAATATTTAAGCCGGCAACTAAACGCATCCACTTAAGCTTACGGTGTGTGATCTGTCGTTATTTCTACTTGAATGTGTAGTTGTTGTTTTGTACAATTTCTATTTGTTAAATTTGTTTGCATAAGGCTGGCTCGTCCTGTTATATGTACATTATATTTGTTATTGTTTGGTCATATAACTATTTTATTTTTAATAGTTTTTTAGCTTTAAGGCCGATCGGTTTATTGGGAAGAAAAAACAACAATACTCAAAGCGGTAGAAGTTATAGTACTATTTCGCAAATCACCACATTTCCTCATCAGACTCCTTTCTACTTGGCTTCTGCGGGAGTCGAACCCGCAACAACATACGCAATACTTAAGCCGGCAACTAAACGCATCCATTTAAGCTTACGCTGTGTGATCTGTCGTGATTTTTCCTGCTTTCCCTTCACAACTCACTCCAAGCAAGTGCGGCTGTTCTGCCGCTATTTCTACTTGACTGTGTAGTTGTTGTTTTGTACAATTTCTATTTGTTAAATTTGTTTGCATAAGGCTGGCTCGTCCTGTTATATGTACATTATATTTGTTATTGTTTGGTCATATAACTATTTTATTTTTAATAATTTTTTAGCTTTAAGGCCGATCGGTTTATTGGGAAGATTATTAGGAAAAAACAACAATACTCAAAGCGGTAGAAGTTATAGTACTATTTCGCAAATCACCACATTTCCTCATCAGACTTCTTTTTTCTTGGCTTCTGCGGGAGTCGAGCCAGCAAAAACATGCTCAGTACTCAAGCCAGTGTGTAAGCTGTTGTTATTTTTCCAGCTTTCCCTTCACAACTTAGTCCAATCAAGTGCGGCTGTTCTGCCGCTATTTCTACTTGACTGTGTAGTTGTTGTTTTGTACAATTTCTATTTGTTAGAATTTGTTTGTATAAGGCTGGCTCATCCTTTTATACATTTCAATCCTTATTGCTTGGTCATATAACTATTTTACTATTAATAATTTTTGAGCTTTAAGGCCGATCGGTTTATTGGGAAAATTATTAGGAAAAAACATCAACCCTCAAAGCGGTAGAAGTTATAGCACTATTTCGGAAATCACCACATTTCCTCATCCGACTTCTTTCTACTTGGCTTCTGCGGGAGTCGAACCCGCAACAACATGCGCAATACTTAATCCGGCAACTAAACGCATTCAGCTAAGCATACGCTGTGTGATCTGTTGTTATTTTTCCTGCTTTCCCTTCACAACTTACTCCAAGCAAGTGCGGCTGTTCTGCCGCTATTTCTACTTGACTGTGTAGTTGTTGTTTTGTACAATTTCTATTTGTTAGAATTCGTTTGTATAAGGCTGGCTCATCCTTTTATACATTTCATTCCTTATTGCTTGGTCATATAACTATTTTATTTTTAATAATTTTTTAGCTTTAAGGCCGATCGGTTTATTGGGAAAATTATTAGAAAAAAACAACAACAATACTCAAAGTGGTAGAAGTTATAGTACTGTTTCGGAAATCACCACATTTCCTCATCCGACTTCTTTCTACTTGGCTTCTGCGGGAGTCGAACCCGCAACAACATGCGCAATACTTAAGCCGGTAACTAAACGCATCCAGTTAAGCATACGCTGTGTGAGCTGTTGTTTTTTTTCCTGCTTTCCCTTCACAACTTGGCTGTGTAGCTGATGTTTTGTACAATTTCTATTTGTTAGAATTTGTTGGTATAAGGCTGGCTCATCCTGTTATACATTTATTTGTTATTGTTTGGTCATATAACTATTTTATTTTTAACAATTTTTGAGCTTTAAGGCCGATCGGTTTATTGGGAAAATTATTAGAAAAAAACAACAATACTCAAAGCATTAGAAGTTATAGTACTGTTTCGGAAATCACCACATTTCCTCATCAGACTTCTTTTTTCTTGGCTTCTGCGGGATCGAGCCCGCAACAACATACGCAATATTTAAGCCGGCAACTAAACGCATCCACTTAAGCTTACGCTGTGTGATCTGTCGTTATTTCTACTTGAATGTGTAGTTGTTGTTTTGTACAATTTCTATTTGTTAAATTTGTTTGCATAAGGCTGGCTCGTCCTGTTATATGTACATTATATTTGTTATTGTTTGGTCATATAACTATTTTATTTTTAATAGTTTTTTAGCTTTAAGGCCGATCGGTTTATTGGGAAGAAAAAACAACAATACTCAAAGCGGTAGAAGTTATGGTACTATTTCGCAAATCACCACATTTCCTCATCAGACTCCTTTCTACTTGGCTTCTGCGGGAGTCGAACCCGCAACAACATACGCAATACTTAAGCCGGCAACTAAACGCATCCACTTAAGCTTACGCTGTGTGATCTGTCGTGATTTTTCCTGCTTTCCCTTCACAACTCACTCCAAGCAAGTGCGGCTGTTCTGCCGCTATTTCTACTTGACTGTGTAGTTGTTGTTTTGTACAATTTCTATTTGTTAAATTTGTTTGCATAAGGCCGGCTCGTCCTGTTATACATTATATTTATTATTGTTTGGTCATATAACTATTTTATTTTTAATAATTTTTGAGCTTCAAGGCAGAGCGGTTTATTGGGAAAATTATTATGAAAAAACAACAATACTCAAAGCGGTAGAAGTTATAGTACTATTTCGCAAATCACCACATTTCCTCATCAGACTTCTTTTTTCTTGGCTTCTGCGGGAGTCGAGCCCGCAAAAACATTCGCAGTACTTTAGCCGGTGTGTAAGTTGTTATTATTTTTCCTGCTTTCCCTTCACATTTTACTCCAATCAAGTGCGGCTGTTGTGCCTCTATTTCTACTTGACTGTGTAGTTGTTGTTTTGTAAAATTTCTATTTGTTAGAATTTGTTTGTATAAGAGTATTTTATTTTTAATAATTTTTGAGCTTTAAGGCCGATAGGTTTATTGGGAAAATTATTAGGAAAAAACAACAATACTCAAAGCGGTAGAAGTTATAGTACTATTTCGTAAATCACCACATTTCCTCTTCAGACTTCTTTCTACTTGGGTTCTGCGGGAGTCGAACCCGCAACAACATATGCAATACTTAAGCCGGCAACTAAATGCATCCAGTTAAGCATACGCTGTGTGAGCTGTTGTTATTTTTCCTGCTTTCCCTTCACAACTTGACTGTGTAGCTGTTGTTTTGTACAATTTCTATTTGTTAAATTTGTTTGCATAAGGCTGGCTCATCCTGTTATACATTTTATTTGTTATTGTTTGGTCATATAACTATTTTATTTTTAACAATTTTTGAGCTTTAAGGCCGATCGGTTTATTGGGAAAATTATGAGAAAAAAACAACAATACTCAAAGCGGTAGAAGTTATAGTACTATTTCGGAAATCACCACATTTCCTCATCAGACTTCTCTCTACTTGGGTTCTGCGGGAGTCGAACCCGCAACAACATATGCAATACTTAAGCCGGCAACTAAATGCATCCAGTTAAGCATACGCTGTGTGAGCTGTTGTTATTTTTCCTGCTTTCCCTTCACAACTTGACTGTGTAGCTGTTGTTTTGTACAATTTCTATTTGTTAATTTTGTTTGCATAAGGCTGGCTCATCCTGTTATACATTTTATTTCTTATTGTTTGGTCATATATTTATTTTATTTTTAACAATTTTTGAGCTTTAAGGCCGATCGGTTTATTGGGAAAATTATTAGAAAAAAACAACAATACTCAAAGCGGTAGAAGTTATAGTACTATTTCGGAAATCACCACATTTCCTCATCAGACTTCTTTCTACTTAGGTTCTGCGGGTGTCGAACCCGCAACAACATACGCAATACTATAACCCAAATGAATACTCAGTCTAAGGTTTGATCGAGAAATCCCCTTCTTTATTGGATATGCTTTCTTTTATACTAAATTCTTACACTAATACTTAGAAGTTATTTACGAACTAAAATGTATACCGATATATTGCTAATACATACAAACTAACTGCATATAAATATATAAATATGTCAGTCGCATTGACAAACTGACGTTGTGGATCAGTTGGGCATTGCGACTGTCTTTGGCGGTGTCTTTGACCGTCCGCACAAGTGTAACAAGATCCTCGTTATGTGCGACGAATGCAGTCTTTGCATAAACTCCCGCTGAGTTCAATGTAACTAATTTGGGTATAATGTTGTTTGTGTACATGGCAATTAAAGTAAAAGGGCGATGTGTTTATGTAATGCTACACCTTCCCTCTTAAAAAAAAATAGATATATATTTTTGTAGTCAACTATATATATCTATTTGACTGATTCAATGAACCGCTTAATGTTTGTTTGGGTTGACAAAGTTTTAATTGCTTTAAGATCTTGTTACCATTGTTTTGTTACGTGTTTTTCTTTTTTTTTTTTTTTTTTTTTTTCATACATTTTTTTTTTTTTGTTTGTTTGTTTGTATACTTTATCTGATATTTGATTCTGTTTTCTTTTGGCTTGTGCCGTATATAAGGTTGAGTAAATTGGAATGCTTATGTATTTTGTTATTGCTAAATTAATGTGGATAAAAAGGTTTTAAATTGGTTTAAGCCTATTCTTATGAATTACGATTTCCTTTTTGTTTTTATTGCTATCTCCTATGCTATTTGGAATTTAAGTATAGTTGTTATTTTTATCAATGGTTTTAACTTTATAGTGTCCTGTATATCTATTCTCTAACTTATGGGAGGCCTCTTCTCTAACTAATACTAAATCTCCTATTTTAATTTCCTTACTATAGCTATTTTTGTCATAATTGGATTTTTGCTTTTCTTTAGCTTCTTGAATTAGTTTTCTTGCTCTTTGCTGTGCTATTTGAAGTTTGT
This sequence comes from Philophylla caesio, assembly GCA_963971545.1. Lineage (NCBI taxonomy): Eukaryota > Metazoa > Arthropoda > Insecta > Diptera > Tephritidae > Philophylla > Philophylla caesio. The sequence goes on from OZ020605.1 coordinate 59,409,742, forward strand.
ATTTTACTTCTTTGTCATACGCCTCATGGTTGTATACCGGGCTAATTTTATTTTCTTTCAAAAATTCATAATTTGGTGGTTGTTTTGCGAATATTAGTTCGAAAGGACAATAATTATGTGTTGTTGATGGCGTTGTATTGTAACAATAAGCGAAATACCTGAGGTATTCATCCCAATCGTCTTTGTCACTGGATATGTATGCACGCATATATTCGTTGAATGCCCGGTGACTGCGTTCTACAGTACCCAAAGTCTGGTGATGGTACGGTGTAGAAGTTTTATGCTCAATTTTTAACAATTTACACAGTTCTTTGAACAGGCTATTTTTGTATTCTGTGCCCATGTCTGTTAAAATTGTTTTCATTTGGCCGTAAATCAGGATGAAATGCTCGAATATGGCTTTAGCGACAGTTGTTGCATGTTTGCTTGGAACTGGAATCCCTACCCAATATTTGATTAGATCGCATATAATGGTAACTGCATATTCGTTTCCATTTATCGACTTTGGCAATGGGCCGACTGTGTCAATTTGTACAATATCAAATGCTTTCGGAGGTGTCTCCGTTATTGTCATTGGTTCTTTGAGATGTTTATTAATTTTATTTTTCTTGCAGTGGATGCAGTGCTTTACATATTTTCGTATGTCATTTTTCATATTCAGCCAGCTATATTTCTGCTTGATTTTATCTGTCATGCGATTTATTCCTGGGTGGCCACCACTAATAGGATCGTCATGATATTTGTGTAGAATTTCTTTGATTTTCCCGGGATTTGTCACACATATAACCTCTGGGGTTAGAGCGATTGTTAACTTTTTGAGAACTTTATTTCCCATTTCCATAAATTTGCCTACTGCAGTATAATTATTTTTAAACAATTTGTCCCCTAAGGACAACTGTACTTGTACAAGTCCTAAATTGCCGGCTTCTCTTTCGAGCCTGGTAAAGAATTGTTCTAAGTCAATCTTATCCTCAACAATTAGGTTGCTTGTATCAAAATTGCTACAAATTTTCTTTCCTTTTTTGAAATATAATTTCGGAGGATTGAAAACGAGCTCGACATGTCTTTTTACTTCAAATTAAATTAGCGCTTCGTAAATTTTGGGGTTCTCTGTGTGACTTTCTTTAACTTTAGTTTTATTACTGGTCTTTTTAGCTGCTGATCTTGTTGTTATTTTAAATATTTTGTTTGTTTCCACTGACATATCTTTTAAATTTGTAATAGTTATGCGGGATAATGCATCCGCGATATGATTTTCTTTACCAGCTATATACTCCACCTAAAAATCATACTCTTCTAAATCTAATAATACTCGTGTCAGCTTAGATGAAGGGCTTTTCATTGAAAATAGGTATGTTAATGGGCGATGGTCGGTTTTTACTAAGAATTTTCTACCATAGACGTATGGTCTGAAGAAGGTTATGGCCCAATGGATTGCTGCCAATTCTTTTTCTATTGTTGCTTTATTTATTTCACCTTTTGTGAATGACCTGGACGCGTAGGCAATTAATAACTGTTTGCCATCATGTTCTTGGCTAAGGACTGCTCCACAAGCATACCCACTAGCATCTGTCGTTATGCAAAATTCTTTACCGAAGTCTGGGTATTGCAAAAGTGTTGGGCTAATTAATGCTTCTTTTAAATAGACAAAGACTTTTTGACATTCTTCTGACCATTCAAAAGTAGCATTCTTTCTGCAAAGCCTAGTTAACTTTCTTGAATGGTCTGCAAAATTTAGTACAAATCTTCTGTAATAATTACAGAAGGCTACAAATCTTTTAACTTCGTCAGCTGTTTTTGGTGTTGGGTAATTTTGAACTGTTTCAAATTTGCTTGGGTCGGGTAATATTCCCATGTTTGTGCATTTATGTCCTAAATATGTTACCTCTTGGCTGAAAAATAAGCATTTATCTGGATGTAATTTTAAGTTGTATTTTCTACAAGTAGAGAACACGTCTCTTAAATTTTTCAGCATATGGTTTTCTGAACAACCTAATACAACTAAATCATCCATGTAGAGAAATGCTTGGGATGGTTTAAGGCCCGCGAATGCTTATGTCATCATTCGTTGGAATGAATTTGGAGCTACTTTCAATCCATATGGTAATCTTTTGAATCTATAGGTGCCATTTTCGGCAGTGAATGAAGTAATGTCCCTAGAGTCTGGGTGTAATTCTATTTGATGAAAACCTGACATAAGGTCTAGGCATGAAAAATATTTTGCTCTTCCAAGTTGATCTAGAATGTCATCAATTCTTGGGAGTGGGAATTTATCTGCTGCTAATTTTTTATTTACTTGTCTGTAGTCAACAACCAATCTCCATCTTTTTTCTGTGTTTCCTGGAAGTGATTTTTTAGGAACTAATAAAATTGGACTATTATATTCCGAAATTGAAGGTTCTATTATATCATATTTGATTAGCTTATTTACTTGTTTAGTTATTTCTCTTTTTTGTGTTTGGGGTAATCTATAATTTTTAATGTAAACAGGGTTGTCATCCTTCATATATAATTTTTGTTTATAAAAATTATTAGAAGTAATAGGTTCCGTTTCTAGTGCAAATATATCCATGAATTCTGTGCAAAGTGATGTTAATTGAGCTTTAACAAAATTTGGAACATTTTTGGTTAAGCTTTTTAATTTTTCTGTATCTGTGCAACTTTTACTATGTGTGGTTGATTTAATTAGTGTATAATCGTCTAAATTTTCAGTATTAATTTTATAATTTTGCAAAGTTGTGTTATTATGTGTCGTGTTAATAATTCTAACGAAAGTTTGCTCGTTATTTGTAATGGTATTTGCAATATAAATGCCCTCGGATAGTTGTTGGTGTGGTATGAAAATGTTTTTGTTATTTGTGTTTATTTTAATTTGTCTAATAACGTCCGATCGAGATGGAATTGTGATTGTGTTGACGGACAGACAGTTTGTTAGATTCATTGTTATTGTTTGAGGGAAATCATATGGTCTTTGGATTAGTTTATCCTCTGTTTTTCCATAATCTAGAATACAATTGTATTTCTTTATGAAATCTAGGCCTATTATTCCATCACATGGAATAGGAAAGTTGTCTTCTACAACATGAAATTTATGATAAATTAGAAGGTCATCGCCTTTTAGATCTGCTTTGATTGTGCCTAAAGTGCTAGTTATTCCCTGACCAATGCCTTTCAAATCTGTGATTTGTTCAGTATTTATTTTTTCTTTATTATTTATTTGTTGTATTTTAATTATGGAGATATCGGCTCCAGTATCAATTAAAAAATTTGGGTATGAATTGTTTAATGATGTCCTTGTAGATATATAGCTGTTTAAATTTAGATTAAGTACGCATATTTTTCTTTTTGTTAATTTTGAAGTGGAGTTTCCTGGTTTTCCGTTTCGGTGCAACTGCGCACGTTACGGGTTTGTGTGTATGTTCTGTTTGTATTTTGGGATTGTGATCCTCTTTGATTGCTATTATTGTTATTATTGTTTGATCTAGAATTATTGTTGTACCTTGGCTGTGGTCTGTATCTTCTATTTTCGTAGTTTCCATAGTTGTTACTACGGTAACCTCCACGGAAATTACTCCTGTACTGACTTTGCTGTCTTACATTTAAGATCGTATTTGAGCTGTCAGTGATTTCGGTACAACTATTAGTGAATTTCGAGATTGCGTCGTTCATCGTTGTGAACGTTCCTGCTTGCATGATCATTTTGACCTTGTCATTAGAGCAGTTTTTACACATGGCTTTAACTGCTGCCTGTGTTGAATATCTCGTGGCTAAGTCTGGGTTTAATCCATCAGAGATATATGCTCCTTCTAATGACCTTGTGATTTTTTCAATTTCCGCTGTGTATTGGTTAGCAGTTTTGCTACGCTGTTGAATGTTCAGTAGTTTAGCGGTCAAAACCTCCACTGATTCACCCTTTATTGCGGTATGTAATTTGTTTTTTATTTGTGCGATTGTGGTCTCATTACTAATAAAATTTCTTGCTGTACCCTTCAGCTTTGTTTTTATCATGGTAATGGCCAATGCTTCGTGTGTATCTTTGATTTGCTCGAGTATATCGAGTGCATCTAGGAAGCTATGTAGATTTTCTGGTTTACCATCAAACTCTGGTAGTACTGTCGAAGCAGTTTTAATAAATTCTACTACGGTTTGTGGCATTGTGACGTTTATTATCGGGATGTCTATTTTAAATTCTTCCACCGATGTGGCTTGACTTAATGAAGGTGAGGGGGTTCGGCTAGGAACGCGTTCAGATAGAAGTAATACAAAATCTATTTGAATTTCTTCTTCTGTTGTATTTGGTACATCAAATTCTATATTGTGTCTAGCTAGAGAAGATACAAGTTTATCTCGTAAGGCGGAGAAAAATTGGTAAGCTTCTCTTTGATGTTCTTCGGTAAGTATGTTAGTTACAGATTTGATCACCTGTGTTATGCCATTTAGAGCTTCTAAAATTATATTCAGATGCTTTATTATGGTTTCTGGTGATATCGGGGCACTTTTATTTATGCACTTATATGATTTATTAGCTTTAATTTTTTCTTCAGATAATGTGTCATGGATGTCTTTCCACCGATTCATTTCTATTGGGAAGGTCATACGCGTTGTTGTACATTATTTAATTGTCTTAATTTGTTTTTAATATAATTTTTAATTAGAATTGCAATTGCAACAATTAAACATGTAGCTACGCATGCAAAAGCAGTCAACCACTTATCGGAAACCTCTTCCTTGTTTTCTACAATAGGATGTGGTTCATATTTGACTAATTTAGTTTCATAGGTTTTTTCACCTGAGGTTTCTTTTCCTACCTCATAACCTGTTATTCCTATTAATATACCGTTTAGTGCAATTTTCCACCAAGTCAAGTTTGAAAGAGAAGAAAATTTCGAATTTAATATTTTATTTTTATTTATTCGTGAACTCGTCTTTAATTTACAATTTTTAATTTTCTTCAGGGCTTATCAATCTATTTAATTATTCTACTAATGTGGAAGGCTATAATAAGTATTCCATTGTGGGCTCTCTAGCCATACCTATATAGAACCAAGATTGTCTTAAATGGTTTAAATTGGATCTATTGCTTCCCTTATTTCGTGATCTAGATTGTCTACAATTTTGTTTATTGCCTCGTAGTCAAGATCATCGGGCAATGCACTATCCATGAGAAAAGATTATTTAAAGTAAATCTTAAAATCTAGCCCTAGTCGCACACATGTACACATATGATTGTTCATATGTAGCTACTTTAGATATGATTATCATAAGCCGAAGGCCCTAGTAGCCAGTGCTTAGCTCTTAAGTGTAATAGTTATTGTATAAGTATTACTCTTGTAAATAAATAAATAAATAAATAAACATAGGCGTTCGAATTTACTCAAAAAAAATTTTTTGTTTTAATTTTTTTTTTTTTTTTTTTTTTTTATTAATGTTTTAACATTTCAATTTCTTCTTATATTTTTAATCTCTTATCTGAGTTGGTAGCAAAGTTAAGTTGTTGATATAACTTTGCTAATTCTATTCGTCTTTTTACTTTTCTTCCTGCCCTTTTTCTTTTATGTACAATTTGTGGGGCAGGTATTTTTGGAATATTTTCTATTTTATTTTGTTTATTTCTTTTCCTATATTCTTCGATGGTAATCGGTTTAGGTCCGATTTTTTCGTATTTGCGACTCTCGAGGATCTGATTTGTACCTTTAATAAGTGTGTCTACGCACTTTTGAAATAGTCTATCAATTTCTTTATGAAATTTTTTATCAGACTCCTCTTGAGTCGAAATCCTCTGCATAATATTTTGTAGAATTTCGTTTATATACACTGTATAGAGAGAAAAAAAATGTCCAATATTCAATTTTTAAACTTTATCCCTAAGCAAATTTCTGCTATTTGGATGGCGACCATAAGGCGTGCCAAAGTTTTCTAAAGGAAACTGTGTTTTTATCCATTTAGCGCTTCCAATACTATTTTTTTTTTTTTTTTTTTTTCATCTCCACCTCACGCTGCCGTTTTTTGCCGCCAGTCACATGCCATATCATGCCATATCACCAAAATAAGCCACTCCTTGCCGCCTTTTGCCGCTTTTTGCCGCCATATGCCATATAACGAAAAACACCAGTTATACCATGAAAATAAGTTCTTCTTCGCTGTTCTTTGCCGTTTTTTTTTTTAGTTACTTATAAGCCTGGCAGGATCGCCATATAACCCAAATGAATACTCAGTCTGAGGTTTGATCGAGAAATCCCCTTCTTTATTGGATATGCTTTCTTTTATACTAAATTCTTACACTAATACTTAGAAGTTATTTACGAACTAAAATGTATTCCGATATATTGCTAATACATACAAACTAACTGCATAATTCTAAAATACGCTGAGTCAACATATGGTTGCAATAAATATATAAATATGTCAGTCGCATTGACAAACTGACGTTGTGGATCAGTTGGGCATTGCGACTGTCTTTGGCGGTGTCTTTGACCGTCCGCACAAGTGTAACAAGATCCTCGTTATGTGCGACGAATGCAGTCTTTGCATAAACTCCCGCTGAGTTCAATGTAACTAATTTGGGTATAATGTTGTTTGTGTACATGGCAATTAAAGTAAAATGGCGATGTGTTTATGTAATGCTACAATACTTAAGCCGGCAACTAAACGCATCCAGTTAAGCATACGCTGTGTGAGCTTGTGTTATTTTTCCAGCTTTCCCTTCACAACTTACTTTAATCAATTGTGGCTGTTCTGCCGCTATTTCTACTTGACTGTGTAGTTGTTGTTTTGTACAATTTCTATTTGTTAGAATTTGTTTGTATAAGGCTGGCTTATCCTGTTATACATTTATTTGTTATTGTTTGGTTATATAACTATTTTATTTTTAACAATTTTTGAGCTTTAAGGCCGATCGGTTTATTGGGAAAATTATTAGAAAAAAACAACAATACTCAAAGCTGTAATAGTTATAGTACTATTTCGGAAATCACCACATTTCCTCATCAGACTTCTTTCTACTTGGGTTCTGCGGGAGTCGAACCAAGCAACAACATACGCAATACTTAAGCCGGCAACTAAACGCATCCAGTTAAGCATACGCTGTGTAAGCTGTTGTTATTTTTCCTGCTTTCCCTTCACAACTTGACTGTGTAGCTGTTGTTTTGTACAATTTCTATTTGTTAATTTTGTTTGCATAAGGCTGGCGCATCCTGTTATACATTTTATTTGTTATTGTTTGGTCATATAACTATTTTATTTTTAACAATTTTTGAGCTTTAAGGCCGATCGGTTTATTGGGAAAATTATTAGAAAAAAAACAACAATACCCAAAGCGGTAGAAGTTATAGTACTATTTCGGAACTCACCACATTTCCTCATCAGACTTCTTTCTACTTGGGTTCTGCGGGAGTCGAACCCGCAACAACATATGCAATACTTAAGCCGGCAACTAAATGCATCCAGTTAAGCATACGCTGTGTGAGCTGTTGTTATTTTTCCTGCTTTCCCTTCACAACTTGACTGTGTAGCTGTTGTTTTGTACAATTTCTATTTGTTAAATTTGTTTGCATAAGGCTGGCTCATCCTGTTATACATTTTATTTGTTATTGTTTGGTCATATAACTATTTTATTTTTAACAATTTTTGAGCTTTAAGGCCGACCGGTTTATTGGGAAAATTATTAGAAAAAAAACAACAATACTCAAAGCGGTAGAAGTTATAGTACTATTTCGGAACTCACCACATTTCCTCATCAGACTCCTTTCTTCTTGGCTTCTGCGAGAGTCGAGCCCGCAAACACGTGCGCAGTACTTAAGCCCGTGTGTAAGCTGTTGTTATTTTTCCTTTTTTCCCTTCACAACTTACTCCAATCAAGCGCGGCTGTTCTGCCTCTATTTCTATTTGACTGTGTAGCTGTTGTTTTGTACATTTTATATTTGTTAGAATTTGTATGTATAAAGCGAGCTCAGCCCTTTATACATTATATTTGTTATTGTTTTGTCATATAACTATTTTATTTTTAATAATTTTTGAGCTTTAAGGCCGATCGGTTTATTGGGAAGATTATTAGGAAAAACAACAATACTCAAAGCGGTAGAAGTTATAGTACTATTTCGGAAATCACCACGTTTCCTCATCAGACTTCTTTCTTCTTGGCTTCTGCGGGAGTCGAACCCACAACAACATGCGCAGTACTTAAACCAGTGAGTAAGCTGTTGTTATTTTTTCAGCTTTCCCTTCACAACTTACTTCAATCAAGTGCGGCTGTTCTGCCACTATTTCTACTTGACTGTGTAGCTGTTGTTTTGTACATTTTATATTTGTTAGAATTTGTATGCATAAAGCTGGCTCAGCCTTTTATACATTTTATTTGGTATTGTTTGGCCATATAACTATTTTATTATTAATAATTTTTGAGCTTTAAGGCCGATCGGTTTATTGGGAAAATTTTTAGAAAAAAACAACAATACGCAAAGCGGTAGAAGTTATAGCACTGTTTCGGAAATCGCCACATTTTTTCATCAGACTTCTTTCTACTTGGTTTCTGCGGGCGTCGAACCCGCAACAACATGCGCAATACTTAAGCCGGCAACTAAACGCATACACTTAAGCTTACGCTGTGTGATCTGTCGTTATTTTTCCTGCTTTCCCTTCACAACTTACTCCAATCAAGTGCGGCTGTTCTGCCGCTATTTCTATTTGACTGTGTAGTTGTTGTTTTGTACAATTTCCATTTGTTAGAATTTGTTTGTATAAGGCTGGCTCGTCCTGTTATACATTTTATTTGTTATTGTTTGGTCATATAACTATTTTATTTTTAATAATTTTTGAGCTTTAAGGCCGATCGGTTTATTGGGAAAATTATTAGGAAAAAACAACAATACTCAAAGCGGTTGAAGTTATAGTACTATTTCGGAAATCACCACATTTCCTCATCAGACTTCTTTCTTCTTGGCTTCTGCGAGAATCGAGCCCGCAAACACATGCGCAGTGCTTAAGCCCGTGTGTAAGCTGTTGTTATTTTTCCTTTTTTCCCTTCACAACTTACTCCAATCAAGCGCGGCTGTTCTGCCTCTATTTCTACTTGACTGTGTAGTTGTTGTTTTGTACAATTTCTATTTGTTAAAATTTGTTTCTATAAGGCTGGCTCATCCTATTATACATTTTATTTGTTATTGTTTGGTCATATAACTATTTTATTTTTAACTATTTTTGAGCTTTAAGGCCGATCGATTAATTGGAAAAATTATTAGGAAAAAACAACAATACTCAAAGCGGTAGAAGTTTAGTACTATTTCGGAAATCCCCACATTTCCTCATCAGACTTCTTTCTACTTGGCTTCTGCGGGAGTCGATCCCGCAACAACATGCGCAATACTTAAGCCGGCAACTAAATGCATCCAGTTAAGCTTACGCTGTGTGAGCTGTTGTTATTTTTTCTGCTTTCCCTTCACAACTTACTCCAACCAAGTGCGGTTGTTCTGCCGCTATTTCTACTTGACTGTGTAGCTGCTGTTTTGTAGAATTTCTATTTGTTAAATTTGATTGTATAAGGCTGGCTCATCCTGTTATACATTTTATTTGTTATTGTTTGGTCATATAACTGTTTTATTTTTAATAATTTTTGAGCTTTAAGGCCGATCAGTTTATTGGGAAAATTATTAGGAAAAAAGAACAATACTCAAAGCGGTTGAAGTTATAGTACTATTTCGGAAATCATCACATTTCCTCATCAGACTTTTTTCTTCTTGGCTTCTGCGGGAGTCGAACCAACAACAACATGCGCAGTATTTAAGCTAGTGAGTAAGCTGTTGTTATTTTCCCAGCTTTCCCTTCACAACTTTCTTCAATCAAGTGCGGCTGTTCTGCCGCTATTTCTACTTGACTGTGTAGTTGTTGTTTTGTACATTTTCTATTTGTACGAATTTGTTTGTATAAGGCTGGCTCATCCTTTTATACATTTTATTTCTTATTGTTTGGCCATATAACTATTTTTTTTTTAAATAATTTTTGACCTTTACGGCCGATCGGTTTATTGGGAAAATTATTAGAAAGAAACAACAATACTCAAAGCGGTAGAAGTTATAGTACTGTTTCGGAAATCACCACATTTCCTCATCAGACTTCTTTCTTCTTGGCTTCTGCGGGAGTCGAACCAACAACAACATGCGCAGTACTTAAGCCAGTGAGTAAGCTTGTGTTGTTTTTCCTGCTTTCCCTTCACAACCTACTTCAATCAAGTGCGGTTGTTCTGCCGCTATTTCTACTTGACTGTGTAGCTGTTGTTTTGTACAATTTCTATTTGTTAAATTTGTTTGTATAAGGCTGGCTCTGCGGTAGAAGTTATAGTACTATATCGGAAATCACCACATTTCCTCCTCAGAGGAAGGGAGTCGAACCCACAACAACATGCGCAGTACTTAAGCCAGTGTGTAAGCTGTTGTTATTTTTCCTTCTTTACCTTCACAACTTACTCCAATCAAGTGCGGCTGTTCTGCCGCTTTTTCTAGTTGATTGTGTAGTTAATGTTTTGTACTTTTTCTAGTTGTACGAATTTGTTTGTATAAGGCTGGCTGATCCTTTTATACATTTTATTTGTTATTGTTTGGCCATAGAAGTATTTTATTTTTAATAATTTTTGAGCTTTAGGGCCGATCGGTTTATTGGGAAAATTATTAGGAAAAAACAACAACACTCAAAGCGGTAGCAGTTAAAGTACTATTTCGGAAACCACCTCATTTCCTTCTCTGGGAGTCGAACCCGCAACAACATGCGCAATACTTAAGCCGGTAACTAAATGCATTCAGCTAAGTTTACACTGTGTGATCTGTTGTTATTTTTCCTACTTTCCCTTCACAACTTACTCCAATCAAGTGCGAATGTTCTGCCGCTATTTCTACTTGACTGTGTAGTTGTTGTTTTCTACAATTTGTATTTGTTAGAATTTGTTTGTATAAGGCTGGCTCATCCTTTTATACATTTCATTTGATATTGTTTGGCCATATAACTATTTTATTTTTAAAAATTTTTGAGCTTTAAAGCCGATTGGTTTATTGGGAAAATTATTAGGAAAAAACAACAATACTCAAAGCGGTTGAAGTTATAGTACTGTTTCGAAAATCACCACATTTCCTCATCAGACTTCATTCTTCTTGGCTTCTACGGGAGTCGAACCCGCAACAACATGCGGAGTACTTAAGGCGGTGTGTAAGCTGTTGTTATTTTTCCTGCTTTCCCTTCACAACTTACTCCAATCAAGTGCGGCTGTTCTGCCGCTATTTCTACTTGACTGTGTAGTTGATGTTTGGTACAATTTTTATTTGTTAGAATTTGTTTGTATAAGGCTGGCTCATCCTTTTATACATTTCATTTTTTATTGTTTAGCCATAGAAGTATTTTTTTTTTAATAATTTTTGAGCTTTAAGTCCGATCGGTTTATTGGGAAAATTATTAGGGAAAAACAACAATACTCAAAGCGGTAGAAGTTATAGTACTATTTCGGAAATCACGACATTTTCTGATCAGACTTCTTTCTACATGGCTTCTGCGAGAGTCGAACCCGCAATAACATGCGCAATACTTAAGCCCGCAATTAAACGCATCCAATTAAGCTTACGCTGTGTGAGCTGTTGTTATTTTTCCTGCTTTCCCTTCATAAATTACTCCAATAAATTGCGACTGTTCTGCCGCTATTTCTACTCGACTGTGTAGTTGTTGTTTTGTACAATTTCTATTTCTTAGAATTTGTTTGTATAAGGCTGGCTCATCCTTTTATACATTTCATTTGTTATTGTTTGGTCATATAACTATTTTATTTTTAATAATGTTTGAGCTTTAAGGCCGATCGGTTTATTGGGAAAATTATCAGAAAAAAACAACAATATTCAAAGCGGTAGAAGTTATAGTACTATTTCGGAAATCACCACATTTCGTCATCAGACTTCTTTCTTCTTGGCTTCTGCGGGAGTCGAACCCGCAACAACATGCGCAGTACTTAAGCCGGTGCGTAAGCTGTTGTTATTTTTCCTGCTTTCCCTTCACAACTTACTCCAATCAATTGCGGCTATTCTGCCGCTATTTCTACTCGACTGAGTAGTTGTTGTGTGTTTACAATTTCTATTTGTTAGAGTTTGTTTATATTAGGTGGGCTCTTCCTTTTATACATTTTATTTTTTATTGTTTGGCCCTAAAACTTTTTAATTTTTAATAATTTCAGAGCGGTAGAAGTTATAGTACTATTTCGGAAATCACCGAACCCGCAACAACATGCGCAGTACTTAAGCCGGTGTGTAAGCCGTTGGTTTTTTTCCTGCTTTCCCTTCACAAATTACTCCAATCAAGTGTCGCTGTTTCTACTTGACTGTGTATTTGTTGTTTTGTGTAATTTCTATTTGTTAGAATTTGTTTGTATAAGGCTGGCTCATCCTTTTATACATTTCATTTGTTATTGCTTGGCCATATAACTATTTTATTTGTAATAATTTTTGAGCTTAAAGGCCGATCGGTTTATTGGGAAAATTATTAGGAAAAAACCACAATACTCAAAGCGGTATAAGTTATAGTACTATTTCGGAAATCACCACATTTCCTCATCAGACTTCTTTCTTCTTGGCTTCTGCGGGAGTCGAACCCGCAACAACATGCTCAGTACTTAAGCCGGTGTGTAAGTTGTTGTTATTTTTCTGGCTTTCCTTTCACAACTTACTCCAATCAAGTGCGGCTGTTCTGCCGCTATTTCTACTCGACTGTGTAGTTGTTGTTTTGTACAATTTCTATTTCTTAAAATTTTTTTGAATAAGGCTGGCTCATCCTTTTATACATTTCATTTGTTATTGTTTGGCCATATAACTATTTTATTTTTAATTTTTTAATAATTTTTGAGCTTTAAGTCCGATCGGTTTATTGGGAAAATTATTAGCAAAAACAACAATTCTCAAACCGGTAGAACTTATAGTACTATTTCGGAAATCACCACATTTCCTCATCAGACTTCTTTCTACTTGGCTACTGCGGGAGTCGAACCCGCAACAACATGCTCAGTACTTAACCCGGTGTGTAAGCTGTTGTTATTTTTTCTGCTTTCCCTTCACAAGTTACTCCAATTATTTGCGGTTCTTCTGTCGCTATTTCTACTCGACTGTGTAGATGTTATTTTGTACAATTTCTATTTGTTAGGATTTGTTTGTATAAGGCTGGCTCATCCTTTTATTCATTTCATTTGTTATTGTTTGGCCATTTAACTATATTATTTTTAATAATTTTTGAGCTTTAAGTCCGATCGGTTTATTGGGAAAATTATTATGGAAAAACCACAATACTGAAAGCGGTAGAAGTTATAGTACTATTTCGGAAATCACCACATTTCATCATCAGACTTCTTTCTACATGGCTTCTGCGAGAGTCGAACCCGCAATAACATGCGCAATACTTAAGCCGGCAATTAAACGCATCCAGTTAAGCGTACGCTGTGTGAGCTGTTGTTATTTTTCCTGCTTTCCCTTCATAAATTACTCCAATCAATTGCGGCTGTTCTGCCACTATTTCTACTCGACTGTGTAGTTGTTGTTTTGTACAATTTCTATTTCTTAGAATTTGTTTGTATAAGGCTGGCTCATCCTTTTATACTTTTCATTTGTTATTGTTAGGCCATATAACTATTTTATTTTTATTAATGTTTGAGCTTTAAGGCCGATCGGTTTATTGGGATAATTGTTAGAAAAAAACAACAATACTCATTATTGGGATAATTATAATAAAAAAAGCACAATACTCAAAGCGGTAGAAATTATAGTACTATTTCGGAAATCACCACATTTCCTCATCAGACCTCTTTCTACTTGGCTTCTGCGGGAGTCGAACCCGCTACAACATGCGCAGTACTTAAGCCGGTGTGTAAGCTGTTGTTATTTTTCCTGCTTTCCCTTCACAACTTACTCCAATCAAGTGCGGCTGTTCTGTCGCTATTTCTACTTGACTGTGTATTTGTTTTTTTGTGCAATTTCTATTTGTTAGAATTTGTTTGTATAAGGCTGCCTCATCCTATTATACATTTCATTTGTTATTGTTTGGCCATATAACTATTTTAGTTTTAATTTTTTAATAATTTTTGAACTTTAAGTCCGATCGGTTTATTAGGAAAATAAATTATTAGTGAAAAACAACAATACTCAAAGCGGTAGAAGTTATTGTACTATTTCGGAAATCACCACATTTCCTCATCAGACCTCTTTCTACTTGGCTTCTGCGGGAGTCGAACCCGCTACAACATGCGCAGTACTTAAGCCGGTGTGTAAGCTGTTGTTATTTTTCCTGCTTTCCCTTCACAACTTACTCCAATCAAGTGCGGCTGTTCTGGCGCTATTTCTACTTGACTGTGTATTTGTTTTTTTGTGCAATTTCTATTTGTTAGAATTTGTTTGTATAAGGCTGCCTCATCCTATTATACATTTCATTTGTTATTGTTTGGCCATATAACTATTTTATTTTTAATTTTTTAATAATTTTTGAATTTTAAGTCCGATCGGTTTATTAGGAAAATTATTAGGGAAAAACAACAATACTCAAAGCGGTAGAAGTTATTGTACTATTTCGGAAATCACCACATTTCCTCATCAGACCTCTTTCTACTTGGCTTCTGCGGGAGTCGAACCCGCTACAACATGCGCAGTACTTAAGCCGGTGTGTAAGCTGTTGTTAGTTTTCCTGCTTTCCCTTCACAACTTACTCCAATCAAGTGCGGCTGTTCTGCCGCTATTTCTACTCGACTGTGTATTTGTTGTTTTGTGTAATTTTTATTTGTTAGAATTTGTTTGTATAAGGCTGGCTCATCCTTTTATACATTTCATTTGTTATTGTTTAGCCATAGAAGTATTTTTTTTTTAATAATTTTTGAGCTTTAAGTCCGATCGGTTTATTGGGAAAATTATTAGGGAAAAACAACAATACTCAAAACGGTAGAAGTTATAGTACTATTTCGGAAATCACGACATTTTCTGATCAGACTTCTTTCTACATGGCTTCTGCGAGAGTCGAACCCGCAATAACATGCGCAATACTTAAGCCCGCAATTAAACGCATCCAATTAAGCTTACGCTGTGTGAGCTGTTGTTATTTTTCCTGCTTTCCCTTCATAAATTACTCCAATAAATTGCGACTGTTCTGCCGCTATTTCTACTCGACTGTGTAGTTGTTGTTTTGTACAATTTCTATTTCTTAGAATTTGTTTGTATAAGGCTGGCTCATCCTTTTATACATTTCATTTGTTATTGTTTGGTCATATAACTATTTTATTTTTAATAATGTTTGAGCTTTAAGGCCGATCGGTTTATTGGGAAAATTATCAGAAAAAAACAACAATATTCAAAGCGGTAGAAGTTATAGTACTATTTCGGAAATCACCACATTTCGTCATCAGACTTCTTTCTTCTTGGCTTCTGCGGGAGTCGAACCCGCAACAACATGCGCAGTACTTAAGCCGGTGCGTAAGCTGTTGTTATTTTTCCTGCTTTCCCTTCACAACTTACTCCAATCAATTGCGGCTATTCTGCCGCTATTTCTACTCGACTGAGTAGTTGTTGTGTGTTTACAATTTCTATTTGTTAGAGTTTGTTTATATTAGGTGGGCTCTTCCTTTTATACATTTTATTTTTTATTGTTTGGCCCTAAAACTTTTTAATTTTTAATAATTTCAGAGCGGTAGAAGTTATAGTACTATTTCGGAAATCACCGAACCCGCAACAACATGCGCAGTACTTAAGCCGGTGTGTAAGCCGTTGGTTTTTTTCCTGCTTTCCCTTCACAAATTACTCCAATCAAGTGTCGCTGTTTCTACTTGACTGTGTATTTGTTGTTTTGTGTAATTTCTATTTGTTAGAATTTGTTTGTATAAGGCTGGCTCATCCTTTTATACATTTCATTTATTATTGCTTGGCCATATAACTATTTTATTTGTAATAATTTTTGAGCTTAAAGGCCGATCGGTTTATTGGGAAAATTATTAGGAAAAAACCACAATACTCAAAGCGGTATAAGTTATAGTACTATTTCGGAAATCACCACATTTCCTCATCAGACTTCTTTCTTCTTGGCTTCTGCGGGAGTCGAACCCGCAACAACATGCTCAGTACTTAAGCCGGTGTGTAAGTTGTTGTTATTTTTCTGGCTTTCCTTTCACAACTTACTCCAATCAAGTGCGGCTGTTCTGCCGCTATTTCTACTCGACTGTGTAGTTGTTGTTTTGTACAATTTCTATTTCTTAAAATTTTTTTGAATAAAGCTGGCTCATCCTTTTATACATTTCATTTGTTATTGTTTGGCCATATAACTATTTTAGTTTTAATTTTTTAATAATTTTTGAGCTTTAAGTCCGATCGGTTTATTGGGAAAATTATTAGCAAAAACAACAATTCTCAAACCGGTAGAACTTATAGTACTATTTCGGAAATCACCACATTTCCTCATCAGACTTCTTTCTACTTGGCTACTGCGGGAGTCGAACCCGCAACAACATGCTCAGTACTTAACCCGGTGTGTAAGCTGTTGTTATTTTTTCTGCTTTCCCTTCACAAGTTACTCCAATTATTTGCGGTTCTTCTGTCGCTATTTCTACTCGACTGTGTAGATGTTATTTTGTACAATTTCTATTTGTTAGGATTTGTTTGTATAAGGCTGGCTCATCCTTTTATTCATTTCATTTGTTATTGTTTGGCCATTTAACTATATTATTTTTAATAATTTTTGAGCTTTAAGTCCGATCGGTTTATTGGGAAAATTATTATGGAAAAACCACAATACTGAAAGCGGTAGAAGTTATAGTACTATTTCGGAAATCACCACATTTCATCATCAGACTTCTTTCTACATGGCTTCTGCGAGAGTCGAACCCGCAATAACATGCGCAATACTTAAGCCGGCAATTAAACGCATCCAGTTAAGCGTACGCTGTGTGAGCTGTTGTTATTTTTCCTGCTTTCCCTTCATAAATTACTCCAATCAATTGCGGCTGTTCTGCCACTATTTCTACTCGACTGTGTAGTTGTTGTTTTGTACAATTTCTATTTCTTAGAATTTGTTTGTATAAGGCTGGCTCATCCTTTTATACATTTCATTTGTTATTGTTAGGCCATATAACTATTTTATTTTTATTAATGTTTGAGCTTTAAGGCCGATCGGTTTATTGGGATAATTATTAGAAAAAAACAACAATACTCATTATTGGGATAATTATAATAAAAAAAGCACAATACTCAAAGCGGTAGAAATTATAGTACTATTTCGGAAATCACCACATTTCCTCATCAGACTTCTTTCTGCTTGGCTACTGCGGAAGCGAACCCGCAACAACATGCTCAGTACTTAAGCCGGTGTTTTAGCTGTTGTTATTTTTTCGGCTTTCCCTTCACACGTTACTCGAATCAATTGCGGTTCTTCTGTCGCTATTTCTACTCGACTGTGTAGTTGTTTTTTTGTACAATTTCTATTTCTTAGAATTTGTTTGTATAAGGCTGGCTCATCCTTTTATACATTTCATTTGTTATTGTTTGGCCATATAACTATTTTATTTTTAATTTTTTAATAATTTTTGAGCTTTAAGTCCGATCGGTTTATTGGGAAAATTATTAGGGAAAAACAACTATACTCAAAGGGGTAGAAGTTATAGTACTATTTCGGAAATCACCACATTTCCTCATCAGACTTCTTTCTACTTGGCTTCTGCGGGAGTCGAAACCGCAACAACATGCGCAGTACTTAAGCCGGTGTGTAAGCCGTTTGTTTTTTTCCTGCTTTCTCTTCACAAATTACTCCAATCAAGTGCGGCTGTTCTGTCGCTATTTCTACTTGACTGTGTATTTGTTGTTTTGTGCAATTTCTATTTGTTAGAATTTGTTTGTATAAGGCTGCCTCATCCTATTATACATTTCATTTGTTATTGTTTGGCCATATAACTATTTTATATTTAATTTTTTAATAATTTTTGAACTTTAAGTCCGATCGGTTTATTAGGAAAATTATTAGGGAAAAACAACAATACTCAAAGCGGTAGAAGTTATTGTACTATTTCGGAAATCACCACATTTCCTCATCAGACCTCTTTCTACTTGGCTTCTGCGGGAGTCGAACCCGCTACAACATGCGCAGTACTTAAGCCGGTGTGTAAGCTGTTGTTATTTTTCCTGCTTTCCCTTCACAACTTACTCCAATCAAGTGCGGCTGTTCTGTCGCTATTTCTACTTGACTGTGTATTTGTTTTTTTGTGCAATTTCTATTTGTTAGAATTTGTTTGTATAAGGCTGCCTCATCCTATTATACATTTCATTTGTTATTGTTTGGCCATATAACTATTTTAGTTTTAATTTTTTAATAATTTTTGAACTTTAAGTCCGATCGGTTTATTAGGAAAATAAATTATTAGGGAAAAACAACAATACTCAAAGCGGTAGAAGTTATTGTACTATTTCGGA
Source organism: Philophylla caesio (assembly GCA_963971545.1). Classification (NCBI taxonomy): domain Eukaryota; kingdom Metazoa; phylum Arthropoda; class Insecta; order Diptera; family Tephritidae; genus Philophylla; species Philophylla caesio. The sequence continues at coordinate 59,428,185 of OZ020605.1, forward strand.
AATCACCACATTTCCTCATCAGACCTCTTTCTACTTGGCTTCTGCGGGAGTCGAACCCGCTACAACATGCGCAGTACTTAAGCCGGTGTGTAAGCTGTTGTTATTTTTCCTGCTTTCCCTTCACAACTTACTCCAATCAAGTGCGGCTGTTCTGGCGCTATTTCTACTTGACTGTGTATTTGTTTTTTTGTGCAATTTCTATTTGTTAGAATTTGTTTGTATAAGGCTGCCTCATCCTATTATACATTTCATTTGTTATTGTTTGGCCATATAACTATTTTATTTTTAATTTTTTAATAATTTTTGAATTTTAAGTCCGATCGGTTTATTAGGAAAATTATTAGGGAAAAACAACAATACTCAAAGCGGTAGAAGTTATTGTACTATTTCGGAAATCACCACATTTCCTCATCAGACCTCTTTCTACTTGGCTTCTGCGGGAGTCGAACCCGCTACAACATGCGCAGTACTTAAGCCGGTGTGTAAGCTGTTGTTAGTTTTCCTGCTTTCCCTTCACAACTTACTCCAATCAAGTGCGGCTGTTCTGCCGCTATTTCTACTCGACTGTGTATTTGTTGTTTTGTGTAATTTTTATTTGTTAGAATTTGTTTGTATAAGGCTGGCTCATCCTTTTATACATTTCATTTGTTATTGCTTGGCTATATAACTATTTTATTTTTAATAATTTTTGAGCTTAAAGACCGATCGGTTTATTGGGATAATTACAATAAAAAAACCACAATACTCGAAGCGGTAGAAATTATAGTACTATTTCGGAAATCACCACATTTCCTCAACAGACTTCTTTCTGCTTGGCTACTGCGGAAGCGAACCCGCAACAACATGCTCAGTACTTAAGCCGGTGTTTTAGCTGTTGTTATTTTTTCGGTTTTCCCTTCACACGTTACTCGAATCAATTGCGGTTCTTCTGTCGCTATTTCTACTCGACTGTGTAGTTGTTATTTTGTACAATTTCTATTTCTTAGAATTTGTTTGTATAAGGCTGGCTCATCCGTTTATACATTTCATTTGTTATTGTTTGGCCATATAACTATTTTATTTTTAATTTTTTAATAATTTTTGAGCTTTAAGTCCGATCGGTTTATTGGGAAAATTATTAGGGAAAAACAACTATACTCAAAGCGGTAGAAGTTATAGTACTATTTCGGAAATCACTACATTTCCTCAACATACTTCTTTCTACTTGGCTTCTCCGAGAGTCGAACCCGCAATAACATGCGCAATACTTAAGCCGGCAACTAAACGCATCGAGTTAAGCTTACTCTGTTGGAGCTGTTGTTATTTTTCCTGCTTTCGTTTCACAAATCACTCCAATCAATTGCGGCTGTTCTGTCGCTATTTCTACTCGACTGAGTAGCTGCTGTTTTGTACAATTTCTATTTCTTGGAATTTGTTTGTATAAGGCTGGCTCATCTTTTTATACAGTTCACTAGTTATTGTTTGGCCATATACTATTTTATTTTTAATTTTTTAATAATTTTTGAGCTTTAAGTCCGATCGGTTTATTGGGAAAATTATTAGTTAAAAACAACAATACTCAAAGCGGTAGAAGTTATAGTACTATTTCGGAAATCACCACATTTCCTCATCAGACTTCTTTCTACATGGCTTCTGCGAGAGTCGAACCCGCAATAACATGCGCAATACTTAAGCCGGCAATTAAACGCATCCAGTTAAGCTTACGCTGTGTGAGCTGTTGTTATTTTTCCTGCTTTCCCTTCACAACTTACTCCAATCAAGTGCGGCTGTTCTGTCGCTATTTCTACTTGACTGTGTATTTGTTTTTTTGTGCAATTTCTATTTGTTAGAATTTGTTAGTATAAGGCTGCCTCATCCTATTATACATTTCATTTGTTATTGTTTGGCTATATAACTATTTTATTTTTAATTTTTTAATAATTTTTGAACTTTAAGTCCGATCGGTTTATTAGGAAAATTATTAGGGAAAAACCACAATACTCAAAGCGGTAGAAGTTATTGTACTATTTCGGAAATCACCACATTTCCTCATCAGACCTCTTTCTACTTGGCTTCTGCGGGAGTCGAACCCGCTACAACATGCGCAGTACTTAAGCCGGTGTGTAAGCTGTTGTTAATTTTCCTGCTTTCCCTTCACAACCTTCTCCAATCAAGTGCGGTTGTTCTGTCGCTATTTCTACTTGACTGTGTATTTGTTTTTTTGTGCAATTTCTATTTGTTAGAATTTGTTTGTATAAGGCTGCCTCATCCTATTATACATTTCATTTGTTATTGTTTGGCCATATAACTATTTTATTTGTAATTTTTTAATAATTTTTGAACTTTAAGTCCGATCGGTTTATTAGGAAAATTATTAGGGAAAAACAACAATACTCAAACCGGTAAAAGTTATTGTACTATTTCGGAAATCACCACATTTCCTCATCAGACCTCTTTCTACTTGGCTTCTGCGGGAGTCGAACCCGCTACAACATGCGCAGTACTTAAGCCGGTGTGTAAGCTGTCGTTAGTTTTCCTGCTTTCCCTTCACAACTTACTCCAATCAAGTGCGGCTGTTCTGCCGCTATTTCTACTCGACTGTGTATTTGTTGTTTTGTGTAATTTCTATTTGTTAGAATTTGTTTGTATAAGGCTGGCTCATCCTTTTATACATTTCATTTGTTATTGCTTGGCTATATAACTATTTTATTTTTAATAATTTTTGAGCTTAAAGACCGATCGGTTTATTGGGATAATTATAATAAAAAAACCACAATACTCAAAGCGGTAGAAATTATAGTACTATTTCGGAAATCACCACATTTCCTCATCAGACTTCTTTCTGCTTGATCGGTTTATTGGGATAATTATAATTCAATTGCGGCTGTTCTGTCGCTATTTCTACTCGACTGAGTAGCTGTTGTTTTGTACAATTTCTATTTCTTGGAATTTGTTTGTATAAGGCTGGCTCATCCTTTTATACAGTTCATTAGTTATTGTTTGGCCATATACTATTTTATTTTTAATTTTTTAATAATTTTTGAGCTTTAAGTCCGATCGGTTTATTGGGAAAATTATTAGTTAAAAACAACAATACTGAAAGCGGTAGAAGTTATAGTACTATTTCGGAAATCACCACATTTCGTCATCAGACTTCTTTCTACATGGCTTCTGCGAGAGTCGAACCCGCAATAACATGGGCAATACTTAAGCCGGCAATTAAACGCATCCAGTTAAGCTTACGCTGTGTGAGCTGTTGTTATTTTTCCTGCTTTCCCTTCATAAATTACTCCAATCAATTGCGGCTGTTCTGCCGCTATTTCTACTCGATTGTGTAGTTGTTGTTTTGTAAAATTTCTATTTCTTAGAATTTACTTGTATAAGGCGGGCTCATCCTTTTATACATATCATTTGTTATTGTTTGGCCATATAACTATTTTATTTTTAATTTTTAATAATTTTTGAGCTTTAAGGCCGATCGGTTTATTGGGAAAATTATTAGGAAAAAACCACAATACTCAAAGCGGTAGAAATTATAGTGCTATTTCGGAAATCACCACATTTCCTCATCAGACTCCTTTCTTCTTGGCTTCTGCGGGAGTCGAACCCGCAACAACATGCGCAGTACTTAAGCCGGTGTGTAAGCCGTTTGTTTTTTTCCTGCTTTCTCTTCACAAATTACTCCAATCAAGTGCGGCTGTTCTGGCGCTATTTCTACTTGACTGTGTATTTGTTTTTTTGTGCAATTTCTATTTGTTAGAATTTGTTTGTATAAGGCTGCCTCATCCTATTATACATTTCATTTGTGATTGTTTGGCCATATAACTATTTTATTTTTAATTTTTTAATAATTTTTGAACTTTAAGTCCGATCGGTTTATTAGGAAAATTATTAGGGAAAAACAACAATACACAAAGCGGTAGAAGTTATTGTACTATTTCGGAAATCACCACATTTCCTCATCATACTTCTTTCTACTTGGCTTTTGCGAGAGTTGAACCCGCAATAACATGCGCAATACTTAAGCCGACAATTGATCGCATCCAGTTAAGCTTACGCTGTGTGAGCTGTTGTTATTTTTCCTGCTTTCCCTTCATAAATTTCTCCAATCAATTGCGGCTGTTCTGCCGCTATTTCTACTCGACTGAGTAGTTGTTGTTTTGTACAATTTCTATTTCTTAGGATTTGTTTGTATAAGGCTGGCTCATCCTTTTATACATTTCATTTGTTATTGTTTGCCCAAGTAACTATTTTATTTTTAATTTTTTAATAATTTTTTAGCTTTAAGTCCGATCGGTTTATTGGGAAAATTATTAGAGAGAAACAACAATACTCAAAGCGGTAGAAGTTATAGTACTATTTCGGAAATCACCACATTTCCTCATCAGACTTCTTTCTACTTGGCTTCTGCGAGAGTCGAACCCGCAATAACATGCGCAATACTCAAGCCGGCAACTAAACGCATCGCGTTAAGCTTATGCTGTTTGAGCTGTTGTTATTTTTCCTGCTTTCCCTTCACAAATCACTCCAATCAATTGCGGCTGTTCTGCCGCTATTTCTACTCGACTGAGTAGTTGTTGTTTTGTACAATTTCTATTTCTTAGAATTTGTTTGTATAAGGCTGGCTCATCCTTTTATACATTTCATTTGTTATTGTTTGGCCATATAAGTATTTTATTTTTAATTTTTTAATAATTTTTGAGCTTTAAGTCCGATCGGTTTATTAGGAAAATTATTAGGGAAAAACAACAATACTCAAAGCGGTAGAAGTTATTGTACTATTTCGGAAATCACCACATTTCCTCATCAGACTTCTTTTTACTTGGCTTTTGCGAGAGTCGAACCCGCAATAACATGCGCAATACTTAAGCCGACAATTGATCGCATCCAGTTAAGCTTACGCTGTGTGAGCTGTTGTTATTTTTCCTGCTTTTCCTTCATAAATTTCTCCAATCAATTGCGGCTGTTCTGCCGCTATTTCTACTCGACTGTGTAGTTGTTGTTTTGTACAATTTCTATTTCTTAGAATTTACTTGTATAAGGCGGGCTCATCCTTTTATACATATCATTTGTTATTGTTTGGCCATATAACTATTTTATTTTTAATTTTTAATAATTTTTGAGCTTTAAGGCCGATCGGTTTATTGGGAAAATTATTAGGAAAAAACGACAATACTCAAAGCGGTAGAAGTTATTGTACTATTTCGGAAATCACCACATTTCCTCATCAGACCTCTTTCTACTTGGCTTCTGCGGGAGTCGAACCCGCTACAACATGCGCAGTACTTAAGCCGGTGTGTAAGCTGTTGTTATTTTTCCTGCTTTCCCTTCACAACTTACTCCAATCAAGTGCGGCTGTTCTGTCGCTATTTCTACTTGACTGTGTATTTGTTTTTTTGTGCAATTTCTATTTGTTAGAATTTGTTTGTATAAGGCTGCCTCATCCTATTATACATTTCATTTGTTATTGTTTGGCCATACAACTATTTTATTTTTAATTTTTTAATAATTTTTGAACTTTAAGTCCGATCGGTTTATTGGGAAAATTATTAGGGAAAAACAACAATACTCAAAGCGGTAGAAGTTATTGTACTATTTCGGAAATTTTTTAATAATTTTTGAGCTTTAAATTGGCCTACTACTCGACTGAGTAGTTGTTGTTTTGTACAATTTCTATTTCTTAGAATTTGTTTGTATAAGGCTGGCTCATCCTTTTATACATTTCATTTGTTATTGTGTGGCCATATAAGTATTTTATTTTTAATTTTTTAATAATTTTTGAGCTTTAAGTCCGATAGGAAAAAACCACAATACTCAAAGCGGTAGAAATTATAGTACTATTTCGGAAATCACCACATTTCCTCATCAGACTCCTTTCTTCTTGGCTTCTGCGGGAGTCGAACCCGCAACAACATGCGCAGTACTTAAGCCGGTGTGTAAGCCGTTGGTTTTTTTTCCTGCTTTCCCTTCACAAATTACTCCAATCAAGTGCGGCTGTTCTGTCGCTATTCCTACTTACCTGCGTGTTTGTTGTTTTGTGGAATTTATATTTCTTAGAATTTGTTTGTATAAGGCCGCCTCATCCTTTTATACATTTCATTTGTTATTGTTTGGCCATATAACTATTTTATTTTTAATTTTTTAATAATTTTTGAGCTTTAAGTCCGATTGGTTTATTGGGAAAATTATTAGGGGAGAACAACAATACTCAACGCGGTAGAAGTTATTGTACTATTTCGGAAATCACCACATTTCCTCATCAGACTTCTTTCTACTTGGCTTCTGCGGGAGTCGAACCCGCAACAACATGCGGAGTACTTAAGCCGGTGTGTAAGCTGTTGTTATTTTTCCTGCTTTCCCTTCACAACTTACTCCAATCAAGTGCGGCTGTTCTGTCGCTATTTCTACTTGACTGTGTATTTGTTTTTTTGTGCAATTTCTATTTGTTAGAATTTGTTTGTATAAGGCTGCCTCATCCTATTATACATTTCATTTGTTATTGTTTGGCCCTATAACTAATTAATTATTAATTTTTTAATAATTTTTGAACTTGAAGTCCGATCGGTTTATTAGGAAAATTATTAGGGAAAAACAACAATACTCAAAGCGGTAGAAGTTATTGTACTATTTCGGAAATCACCACATTTCCTCATCAGACTTCTTTCTACTTGGCTTTTGCGAGAGTCGAACCCGCAATAACATGCGCAATACTTAAGCCGACAATTGATCGCATCCAGTTAAGCTTACGCTGTGTGAGCTGTTGTTATTTTTCCTGCTTTCTCTTCATAAATTTCTCCAATCAATTGCGGCTGTTCTGCCGCTATTTCTACTCGACTGAGTAGTTGTTGTTTTGTACAATTTCTATTTCTTAGGATTTGTTTGTATAAGGCTGGCTCATCCTTTTATACATTTCATTTGTTATTGTTTGGTAATGTAACTATTTTATTTTAAATTTTTTAATAATTTTTTAGCTTTAAGTCCGATCGGTTTATTGGGAAAATTATTAGAGAAAAACAACAATACTCAAAGCGGTAGAAGTTATAGTACTATTTCGGAAATCACCACATTTCCTCATCAGACTCCTTTCTACTTGGCTTCTGCGAGAGTCGAACCCGCAAGAACATGCGCAATACTTAAGCCGACAATTAAACGCATCCAGTAAAGCTTACGCTGTGTGAGCTGTTGTAATTTTTCCTGCTTTCCCTTCATAAATTTCTCCAATCAATTGCGGCTGTTCTGCCGCTATTTCTACTCGACTGTGTAGTTGTTGTTTTGTTCAATTTCTATTTGTTAGAATTTGTTTGTATTAGGTGGGGTCTTCCTTTTATACATTTTATTTGTTATTGTTTGGCCCCAAAACTTTTTAATTTTTAATAATTTCAGAGCAGTAGAAGTTATAGTACTATTTCGGAAATGTGGTGATCCTCATCAGACTTCTTTCTTTTTGGTTTCTGCAGGAGACGAACACGCAACAACATGCGCAGTACTTAAGCCGGTGTGTAAGCCGTTGGTTTTTTCCTGCTTTCCCTTCACAAATTACTCCAATCAAGTGTCGCTATTTCTACTTGACTGTGTATTTGTTGTTTTGTGCAATGTCTATTTGTTAGAATTTGTTTGTATAAGGCTGGCTCATCCTGTTATACATTTCATTTGTTATTTTTTGGCCATATAACTATTTTATTTTTAATTTTTTAATAATTTTTGAGCTTTAAGGCCAATCGGTTTATTGGGAAAATTATTAGGAAAAAACCACAATACTCAAAGCGGTAGAAATTATAGTACTATTTCGGAAATCACCACATTTCCTTATCAGACTCCTTTCTTCTTGGCTTCTGCGGGAGTCGAACCCGCAACAACATGCGCAGTACTTAAGCCGGTGTGTAAGCCGTTGGTTTTTTTTCCTGCTTTCCCTTTACAAATTACTCCAATCAAGTGCGGCTGTTCTGTCGCTATTTCTACTTACCTGCGTGTTTGTTGTTTTGTGGAATTTCTATTTCTTAGAATTTGTTTGTATAAGGCTGCCTCATCCTTTTATACATTTCATTTGTTATTGTTTGGCCATATAACTATTTTATTTTTAATTTTTTAATAATTTTTGAGCTTTAAGTCCGATTGGTTTATTGGGAAAATTATTAGGGGAGAACAACAATACTCAAAGCGGTAGAACTTATTGTACTATTTCGGAAATCACCACATTTCCTCATCAGACTTCTTTCTACTTGGCTTCTGCGCGAGTCGAACCCGCAACAACATGCGGAGTACTTAAGCCGGTGTGTAAGCTGTTGTTATTTTTCCTGCTTTCCCTTCATAAATTACTCCAATCAAGTGTCGCTATTTCTACTTGACTGTGTATTTGCTGTTTTGTGCAATATCTATTTGATAGAATTTGTTTGTATAAGGCGGGCTCATCCTTTTATACATTTCATTTGTTACTGTTTGGCCATATAACTATTTTATTTTTAATTTTTTAATAATTTTTAAGCTTTAAGGCCGATCGGTTTATTGGGAAAATTATTAGAAAAAACAACAATACTCAAAACGGTAGAATTTATAGCACTAACATGCGCAATACTTAAGCCGGCAACTAAACGCATCCAGTTAAGCTTACGCTGCGTGAGCTGTTGTTATTTTTCCTGCTTTCCCTTCACAAATTACTCCAATCAATTTCGGCTGTTCTGCCGCTAGTTCTACTCGACTGTGTAGTTGTTGTTTTGTACAATTTATATTTCTTAGAATTTGTTTGTATTAGGTTGGCTCATCCTTTTATACATTTGATTTTAATTGTTTGACCCTATAACTATTTAATTTTTAATAATTTCAGAGTGGTAGAAGTTATAGTACTATTTCGGAAATCACCACATTTCCTCATCAGACTTCTTTCTTCTTGGCTTCTGCGAGAGTCGAACTCGCAGTAACATGCGCAGTACTTAAGCCGGTGTGTAATCCGTTGGTTTTTTTCCTGCTTTCCCTTCACAAATTACTCCAATCAAGTGCGGCTGTTCTGTCGCTATTTCTACTTGACAGTAAATTTGTTGTTTTGTACAATTTCTATTTCTTAGAATTTGTTTGTAGAAGGCTAACTCATCCTTTTATACATTTCTTTTGTTATTGTTTGGCCATATAACTATTTTATTTTTAATTTTTTAATAATTTTTGAGCTTTAAGTCCGATCGGTTTATTGGGAAAATTATTAGGGAAAAACAACAATACCCAAAGCGGTAAAAGTTATTGTACTATTTCGGAAATCACCACATTTCCTCATCAGACTTCTTTCTACTTGGCTTTTGCGAGAGTCGAACCCGCAAAAACATGCGCAATACTTAAGCCGGCAACTAAACGCATCCAGTTAAGCTTACGCTGTGTGAGCTGTTGTTACTTTTCCTGCTTTCCCTTCACAACTTACTCCAATCAATTGCGGCTGTTCTGCCGCTAGTTCTACTCGACTGTGTAGTTGTTGTTTTGTACAATTTATATTTGTCAGAATTTGTTTGTATTAGGTTGGCTCATCCTTTTATACATTTGATTTGTAATTGTTTGACCCTATACCTATTTAATTTTTAATAATTTCAGAGTGGTAGAAGTTATAGTACTATTTCGGAAATCACCAGATTTGTTCATCAGACTTCTTTCTTCTTGGCTTCTGCGAGAGTCGAACCCGCAGTAACATGCGTAGTACTTAAGCCGGTGTGTAAGCCGTTGGTTTTTTTCCTGTTTTCCCTTCACAAATTACTCCAATCAAGTGCGGCTGTTTTGTCGCTATTTCTACTTGACTGTGTATTTGTTGTTTTGAGCAATTTCTATTTCTTAGAATTTGTTTGTATAAGGCTGCCTCATCCTTTTATACATTTCATTTGTTATTGTTTGGCCATCTAACTATTTTATTTTAAATAATTTTTGAGCTTTAAGGCCGATGGGTTTATTGGGAAAATTATTAGAAAAAACAACAATACTCAAAGCGGTAGAAGTTATAGTACTATTTCGGAAATCACAACATTTCCTCATCAGACTTCTTTCTTCTTGGCTTCTGCGGGGCTCCAACCCGCAACAACATGCTCAGTACTTAAGCCGGTGTGTAAGCTGTTGTTATTTTTTCTGCTTGCCCTTCACAACTTACTCCAATCAATAGCGGTTGTTCTGTCGGTATTTCTACTCGACTGTGTAGTTGTTATTTTGTACAATTTCTATTTTTTAGAGTTTGTTGGTATAAGGCTGGCTCATCCTTTTATACATTTCATTTGTTATTGTTTGGCCATATAACTATTTTATTTTTAACTTTTTAATAATTTTTGAGCTTTAAGTCCGATCGGTTTATTGGGAAAATTATTGGGGAAAAACAACAATACTCAAAGCGGTAGAATTTATAGTACTATTTCGGAAATCACCACATTTCCTCATCAGACTTCTTCCTACTTATCTTTTGCGAGAGTCGAACCCGCAATAACATGCGCAATACTTAAGCCGGCAACTAAACGCATCCAGTTAAGCTTACGCTGTGTGAGCTGTTGTTATTTTTCCTGCTTTCCCTTCACAAATTACTCCAATCAATTGCGGCTGTTCTGCCGCTAGTTCTACTCGACTGTGTAGTTGTTGTTTTGTACAATTTATATTTGTTAGAATTTGTTTGTATTAGGTTGGCTCATCCTTTTATACATTTGATTTGTAATTGGTTGACCCTATAACTATTTAATTTTTAATAATTTTAGAGTGGTAGAATTTATAGTACTATTTCGGAAATCACCACATTTCCTCATCAGACTTCTTTCTTCTTGGCTTCTGCGAGAGTCGAACCCGCAGCAACATGCGCAGTACTTAAGCCGGTGTGTAAGCCGTTTGTTTTTTTCCTGCTTTCCCTTCACAAATTACTCCAATAAAGTGCGGCTGTTCTGTCGCTATTTCTACTTGACTGTGTATTTGTTGTTTTGTTCAATTTCTATTTCTTAGAATTTGTTTGTAGAAGGCTGGCGCATCCTTTATACATTTCATTTGTTGTTGTTTGGCCATATAACTATTTTATTTTTAACTTTTTAATAATTTTTGAGCTTTAAGTCCGATCGGTTTATTGGGAAAATTATTAGGGAAAAACAACAATACCCAAAGCGGTAAAAGTTATTGTACTATTTCGGAAATAACTACATTTCCTCATGAGACTTCTTTCTACTTGGCTTCTGCCGGAGTCGAACCCGCAACAACATGCGCAGTACTTAAGCCGGTGTGTAACCTGTTGTTATTTTTCCTGCTTTCCCTTCACAACTTACTCCAATCAATAGCCGTTGTTCTGTCGCTATTTCTACTCGTCTGTGTAGTTGTTATTTTGTACAATAGCCATATAACTATGTTATTTTTAGTTTTTTAATAATTTTTGACCTTTAAGTCCGATCGGTTTATTGGGAAAATTATTAGGGAAAAACAACAATACTCAAAGCGGTAGAAGTTATAGTACTATTTCGGAAATCACCACATTTCCTCATCAGACTTCTTTCTTCTTGGCTTCTGCGAGAGTCGAACCCGCAGCAACATGCGCAGTACTTAAGCCGGTGTGTAAGCCGTTTGTTTTTTTCCGGCTTTCTCTGCACAAATTACTCCAATCAAGTGCGGCTGTTCTGTCGCTATTTCTACTTGACTATGTATTTGATGTTTTGTACAATTTGTATTTCTTAGAATTTGTTTGTAGAAGGCTGGCCCATCCTTTTATATATTTCATTTGTTATTGTTTGGCTATATAACTATTTTATTTTTAATTTTTGTATAATTTTTGAGCTTTAAGGCCGATCAGTTTATTGGGAAAATTATTAAGAGAAAACCACAATACTCAAAGCGGTTGAAGTTATAGTACTATTTCGGAAATCACCACATTTTCTCATCAGACTCCTTTCTTCTTGGCTTCTGCGGGAGTCGAACCCGCAACAACATGCGCAGTACTTAAGCCGGTGTGTAAGCTGTTGTTATTTTTCCTGCTTTCCCTTCACAACATACACCAATCAATTGCGGCTGTTCTGTCGCTTTTTCTACTCGACTGTGTAGATGTTATTTTGTACAATTTCTATTTTTTTGTATAAGGCTGGCTCATCCTTTTATACAATTTATTTGTTATTGTTTAGCCATATAACTATTTTATTCTAAGTTTTTTAATAATTTTTGACCTTTAAGTCCGATCGGTTTATTGGGAAAATTATTACGGAAAAAGAACAATACTCAAAGCGATAGAAGTTATAGTACTATTTCGCAAATCACCACATTTCCTCATCAGACTTCTTTCTACTTGGCTTTTGCGAGAGTCGAACCCGCAATAACATGCGCAATACTTAAGCCGGCAACTAAACGCATCCAGTAAGCTTACGCTGTCTGAGCTGTTGCTATTTTTCCTGCTTTCCCTTCACAAATTACTCCAATCAATTGCGGCTGTTCTGCCGCTATTTCTACTCGACTGAGTAGTTGTTGTTTTATACAATTTATATTTCTTAGAATTTGTTTGTATAAGGCTGGCTCATCCTTTTATACATTTCATTTGTTATTGTTTGGCCATGTTACTATTTTATTTTTATTTTTTTAATAATTTTTGAGCTTTAAGGCCGATCGGTTTATTGGGAAAATTATTAGGAAAAAACAACAATATTTAAAGCGGTAGAAGTTATAGTACTATTTCGAAAATCACCACATTTCCTCATCAGACTCCTTTCTTCTTGGCTTCTGCGGGAGTCGAACCCGCAACAACATGCGCAGTACTTAAGCCGGTGTGTAAGCTGTTGTTATTTTTCCTGCTTTCCCTTCACAACTTACTCCAATCAATTGCGGATGTTCTATCGCTTTTTCTACTCGACTGTGTAGATGTTATTTTGAACAATTTCTATTTTTTAGAAATTGATTGTATAAGGCTGGCTCATCCTTTTATACAATTTAATTGTTATTGTTTAGCCATATAACTATTTTATTCTTAGTTTTTTAATAATTTTTGACTTTTAAGTCCGATCGGTTTATTGGGAAAATTATTAGGGAAAAACAACAATACTCAAAGCGGTAGAAGTTATAGTACTATTTCGGAAATCACCACATTTCCTCATCAGACTTCTTTCTTTTTGGCTTCTGCGAGAGTCGAACACGCAACAACATGCGCAGTACTTAAGCCGGTGTGTAAGCCGTTGGTTTTTTTTCCTGCTTTCTCTTCACAAATTACTCCAATCAAGTGCGGCTGTTCTGTCGCTATTTCTACTCGACTGTGTAGATGTTGTTTTGTACAATTTCTATTTCTTAGAATTTGTTTGTATAAGGCTGGCTCATCCTTTTATACATTTCATTTGTTATTGTTTGGCCATATAACTATTTTATTTTTAATTTTATAATAATTTTTGAGCTTTAAGTCCGATCGGTTTTTTGGGAAAATTATTAAGGAAAAACAACAATACCCAAAGCGGTAAAAGTTATTGTACCACATATTTCGGAAATAACTAAATTTTTCATCAGACTTCTTTCTACTTGGCTTCTGCCGGAGTCGAACCCGCAACAACATGCGCAGTACTTAAGCCGCTGTGTAAGCTGTTGTTATTTTTCCTGCTTTCCCTTCACAACTTACTCCAATCAATTGCGTCTGTTCTGTCGCTAGTTCTATTCGACTGTGTAGATGTTATTTTGTACAATTTCTATTTTTTAGAATTTGTTTGAATAAGGCTGGCTCATCCTTTTATACATTTCATTTGTTATTGTTTGGTCATATAACTATTTTATTTTTAATAATGTTTGAGCTTTAAGTCCGATCGGTTTATTGGGAAAATTATTAGGGAAAAACAACAATACTCAAAGCGGTAGAAGTTATAGTACTATTTCGGAAATCACCACATTTCCTCATCAGACTTCTTTCTTTTTGGCTTCTGCGAGAGTCGAACCCGCAACAACATGCGCAGTACTTAAGCCGGTGTGTTAGCCGTTGGTTTTTTTCCCTGCTTTCCCTTCACAAATTACTCCAATCAAGTGCGGCTGTTCTGTCGCTATTTCTACTTGACTGTGTATTTGTTGTTTTGTACAATTTCTATTTCTTAGAATTTGTTTGTATAAGGCTGGCTCATCCTTTTATACATTTCATTTGTTATTGTTTGGCCATATAACTATTTTATTTTTAATTTTATAATAATTTTTGAGCTTTAAGGCCGATCGGTTTATTGGGAAAATTATTAGGAGAAAACCACAATACTCAAAGCGGTAGAAGTTATAGTACTATTTCGGAAATCACCACATTTTCACATCAGACTCCTTTCTTCTTGGCTTCTGCGGGAGTCGAACCCGCAACAACATGCGCAGTACTTAAGCCGGTGTGTAAGCTGTTGTTATTTTTCCTGCTTTCCCTTCACAACTTACACCAATCAATTGCGGCTGTTCTGTCGCTTTTTCTACTCGACTGTGTAGATGTTATTTTGTACAATTTCTATTTTTTTGTATAAGGCTGGCTCATCCTTTTATACAATTTATTTGTTATTGTTTAGCCATATAACTAATTTATTTTTAATTTTTTAATAATTTTTGAGCTTTAAGTCCGATCGGTTTATTGGGAAAATTATTAGGGAAAAACAACAATACTCAAATCGATAAAAGTTATAGTACTATTTCGGAAATCACCACATTTCCTCATCAGACTTCTTTCTACTTGGCTTTTGCGAGAGTCGAACCCGCAATAACATGCGCAATACTTAAGCCGGCAACTTAACGCATCCAGTTAAGCTTACGCTGTGTGAGCTGTTGTTATTTTTCCTGCTTTCCCTTCACAAATTACTCCAATCAATTGCGGCTGTTCTGCCGCTATTTCTACTCGACTGAGTAGTTGTTGTTTTGTACAATTTCTATTTCTTAGAATTTGTTTGTATAAGGCTGGCTCATCCTTTTATACATTTCATTTGTTATTGTTTGGCCATGTTACTATTTTGTTTTTATTTTTTTAATAATTTTTGAGCTTTAAGGCCGATCGGTTTATTGGGAAAATTATTAGGAAAAAACAACAATACTCAAAGCGGTAGAAGTTATAGTACTATTCCGTTAATCACCACATTTCCTCATCAGACTTCATTCTTCTTGGCTTCTGCGGGAGTCGAACCCGCAACAACATGCGCAGTACTTAAGCCGGTGTGTAAGCTGTTGTTATTTTTCCTGCTTTCCCTTCACAACTTACTCCAATCAATTGCGGATGTTCTATCGCTTTTTCTACTCGACTGTGTAGATGTTATTTTGAACAATTTCTATTTTTTAGAAATTGATTGTATAAGGCTGGCTCATCCTTTTATACAATTTAATTGTTATTGTTTAGCCATATAACTATTTTATTCTTAGTTTTTTAATAATTTTTGACTTTTAAGTCCGATCGGTTTATTGGGAAAATTATTAGGGAAAAACAACAATACTCAAAGCGGTAGAAGTTATAGTACTATTTCGGAAATCACCACATTTCCTCATCAGACTTCTTTCTTTTTGGCTTCTGCGAGAGTCGAACACGCAACAACATGCGCAGTACTTAAGCCGGTGTGTAAGCCGTTGGTTTTTTTTCCTGCTTTCTCTTCACAAATTACTCCAATCAAGTGCGGCTGTTCTGTCGCTATTTCTACTCGACTGTGTAGATGTTGTTTTGTACAATTTCTATTTCTTAGAATTTGTTTGTATAAGGCTGGCTCATCCTTTTATACATTTCATTTGTTATTGTTTGGCCATATAACTATTTTATTTTTAATTTTATAATAATTTTTGAGCTTTAAGTCCGATCGGTTTTTTGGGAAAATTATTAAGGAAAAACAACAATACCCAAAGCGGTAAAAGTTATTGTACCACATATTTCGGAAATAACTAAATTTTTCATCAGACTTCTTTCTACTTGGCTTCTGCCGGAGTCGAACCCGCAACAACATGCGCAGTACTTAAGCCGCTGTGTAAGCTGTTGTTATTTTTCCTGCTTTCCCTTCACAACTTACTCCAATCAATTGCGTCTGTTCTGTCGCTAGTTCTATTCGACTGTGTAGATGTTATTTTGTACAATTTCTATTTTTTAGAATTTGTTTGAATAAGGCTGGCTCATCCTTTTATACATTTCATTTGTTATTGTTTGGTCATATAACTATTTTATTTTTAATAATGTTTGAGCTTTAAGTCCGATCGGTTTATTGGGAAAATTATTAGGGAAAAACAACAATACTCAAAGCGGTAGAAGTTATAGTACTATTTCGGAAATCACCACATTTCCTCATCAGACTTCTTTCTTTTTGGCTTCTGCGAGAGTCGAACCCGCAACAACATGCGCAGTACTTAAGCCGCTGTGTAAGCTGTTGTTATTTTTCCTGCTTTCCCTTCACAACTTACTCCAATCAATTGCGTCTGTTCTGTCGCTAGTTCTATTCGACTGTGTAGATGTTATTTTGTACAATTTCTATTTTTTAGAATTTGTTTGAATAAGGCTGGCTCATCCTTTTATACATTTCATTTGTTATTGTTTGGTCATATAACTATTTTATTTTTAATAATGTTTGAGCTTTAAGTCCGATCGGTTTATTGGGAAAATTATTAGGGAAAAACAACAATACTCAAAGCGGTAGAAGTTATAGTACTATTTCGGAAATCACCACATTTCCTCATCAGACTTCTTTCTTTTTGGCTTCTGCGAGAGTCGAACCCGCAACAACATGCGCAGTACTTAAGCCGGTGTGTTAGCCGTTGGTTTTTTTCCCTGCTTTCCCTTCACAAATTACTCCAATCAAGTGCGGCTGTTCTGTCGCTATTTCTACTTGACTGTGTATTTGTTGTTTTGTACAATTTCTATTTCTTAGAATTTGTTTGTATAAGGCTGGCTCATCCTTTTATACATTTCATTTGTTATTGTTTGGCCATATAACTATTTTATTTTTAATTTTATAATAATTTTTGAGCTTTAAGGCCGATCGGTTTATTGGGAAAATTATTAGGAGAAATCCACAATACTCAAAGCGGTAGAAGTTATAGTACTATTTCGGAAATCACCACATTTTCACATCAGACTCCTTTCTTCTTGGCTTCTGCGGGAGTCGAACCCGCAACAACATGCGCAGTACTTAAGCCGGTGTGTAAGCTGTTGTTATTTTTCCTGCTTTCCCTTCACAACTTACACCAATCAATTGCGGCTGTTCTGTCGCTTTTTCTACTCGACTGTGTAGATGTTATTTTGTACAATTTCTATTTTTTTGTATAAGGCTGGCTCATCCTTTTATACAATTTATTTGTTATTGTTTAGCCATATAACTATTTTATTTTTAATTTTTTAATAATTTTTGAGCTTTAAGTCCGATCGGTTTATTGGGAAAATTATTAGGGAAAAACAACAATACTCAAATCGATAGAAGTTATAGTACTATTTCGGAAATCACCACATTTCCTCATCAGACTTCTTTCTACTTGGCTTTTGCGAGAGTCGAACCCGCAATAACATGCGCAATACTTAAGCCGGCAACTTAACGCATCCAGTTAAGCTTACGCTGTGTGAGCTGTTGTTATTTTTCCTGCTTTCCCTTCACAAATTACTCCAATCAATTGCGGCTGTTCTGCCGCTATTTCTACTCGACTGAGTAGTTGTTGTTTTGTACAATTTCTATTTCTTAGAATTTGTTTGTATAAGGCTGGCTCATCCTTTTATACATTTCATTTGTTATTGTTTGGCCATGTTACTATTTTGTTTTTATTTTTTTAATAATTTTTGAGCTTTAAGGCCGATCGGTTTATTGGGAAAATTATTAGGAAAAAACAATAATACTCAAAGCGGTAGAAGTTATAGTACTATTTCGAAAATCACCACATTTCCTCATCAGACTTCTTTCTACTTGGCTTTTGCGAGAGTCGAACCCGCAATAACATGCGCAATACTTAAGCTGGCAACTTAACGCATCCAGTTAAGCTTACGCTGTGTGAGCTGTTGTTATTTTTCCTGCTTTCCCTTCACAAGTTACTCCAATCAATTGCGGCTGTTCTGCCGCTATTTCTACTCGACTGAGTAGTTGTTGTTGTCTACAATTTCTATTTCTTAGACTTTGTTTGTATAAGGCTGGCTCATCCTTTTATACATTTCATTTGTTATTGTTTGGCCATGTTACTATTTTATTTTTATTTTTTTAATAATTTTTGAGCTTTATGGCCGATCGGTTTATTGGGAAAATTATTAGGAAAAAACAACAATACTCAAAGCGGTAGAAGTTATAGTACTATTTCGAAAATCACGACATTTCCTCATCAGACTCCTTTCTTCTTGGCTTCTGCGGGAGTCGAACCCGCAACAACATGCGCAGTACTTAAGCCGGTGTGTAAGCTGTTGTTATTTTTCCTGCTTTCCCTTCACAACTTACTCCAATCAAGTGCGGCTGTTCTGTCGCTATTTCTACTTGACTGTGTATTTGTTTTTTTGTGCAATTTCTATTTGTTAGAATTTGTTTGTATAAGGCTGCCTCATCCTATTATACATTTCATTTGTTATTGTTTGGCCATATAACTATTTTATTTTAAATTTTTTAATAATTTTTGAACTTTAAGTCCGATCGGTTTATTAGGAAAATTATTAGGGAAAAACAGCAATACTCAAAGCGGTAGAAGTTATAGTACTATTTCGGAAATCACTACATTTCCTCATCAGACTTCTTTCTTTTTGGCTTATGCGAGAGTCGAACCCGCAACAACATGCGCAGTACTTAAGCCGGTGTGTAAGCCGTTGGTTTTTTTTTCCTGCTTTCCCTTCACAAATTACTCCAATCAAGTGCGGCTGTTCTGTCGCTATTTCTACTTGACTGTGTATTTGTTGTTTTGTACAATTTCTATTTCTTCGAATTTGTTTGTATAAGGCTGGCTCATCCTTTTATACATTTCATTTGTTATTGTTTGGCCATATAACTATTTTATTTTTAATAATGTTTGAGCTTCAAGGCCGATCGGTTTATTGGGAAAATTATTAGAAAAAAACAACAATACTCAAAGCGGTAGAAGTTATATTACTATTTCGGAAATCACCACATTTTCTTATCAGACTCTTTTCTTCTTGGCTTCTGTGGGAGTCGAACCCGCAACAACATGCGCAGTACTTAAGCCGGCAACTGAACGCATCCAGTTAAGCTGTGTGAGCTGTTGTTATTTTTCCTGCTTTCCCTTCACAAATTACTCCAATCAATTGCGGCTTTTCTGCCGCTATTTCTATTCGACTGTGTAGTTGTTGTTTTGTAGAAATTCTATTTCTTAGAATTTGTTTGTATAAGGCTGGCTCATCCTTTTATACATTTCATTTGTTATTGTTTGGCCATATAACTATTTTATTTTTAATAATGTTTGAGCTTCAAGGCCGATCGGTTTATTGGGAAAATTATTAGAAAAAAACAACAATACTCAAAGCGGTAGAAGTTATAGTGCTATTTCGAAAATCACCACATTTCCTCATCAGACTTCTTTCTTTTTGGCTTCTGCGGGAGTCGAACCCGCAACAACATGCGCAGTACTTAAGCCGGTGTGTAAGCTGTTGTTATTTTTCCTGCTTTCCCTTCACAAATTACTCCAATCAAGTTCGGCTGTTCTGTCGCTATTTCTACTCGACTGTGTAGATATTATATTGTACAATTTTTATTTTTTTTTAAATTGTTTGTATAAGGCTGGCTCATCCTTTTATACAATTTATTTGTTATTGTTTAGCCATATAACTATTTTATTTTTAGTTTTTTAATAATTTTTGACCTTTAAGTCCGATCGGTTTATTGGGAAAATTTTAGGGAAAAACAACAATACTCAAAGCGGTAGAAGTTATAGTACTATTTCGAAAATCACCACATTTCCTCATCAGACTTCTTTCTACTTGGCTTTTGCGAGAGTCGAACCCGCAATAACATGCGCAATACTTAAGCCGGCAACTAAACGCATCCAGTTAAGCTTACGCTGTGTGAGCTGTTGTTATTTTTCCTGCTTTCCCTTCACAAATTACTCCAATCAATTGCGGCTGTGATGCCGCTAGTTCTACTCGACTGTGTAGTTGTTGTTTGTACAATTTCTATTTGTTAGAATTTGTTTGTATTAGGTTGGCTCATTTGATTTGTAATTGTTTGACCCTATAACTATTTAATTATTAATAATTTCAGAGTGGTAGAAGTTATAGTACTATTTCGGAATTCACCACATTTCCTCATCAGACTTCTTTCTTCTTGGTTTCTGCGAGAGTCGAACCCGCAACAACATGCGCAGTACTGAAGCCGGTGTGTAAGCCGTTGGTTTTTTTCCTGCTTTCCCTTCACAAATTACTCCAATCAAGTGCGGCTGTTCTGTCGCTATTTCTACTTGAATGTGTATTTGTTGTTTTGTACAATTTCTATTTCTTAGAATTTGTTTGTATAAGGCTGGCTCATCCTTTTATACATTTCATTTGTTATTGTTTGGCCATATAACTATTTTATTTTTAATTTTTTAATAATTTTTGAGTTTTAAGTCCGATCGGTTTATTGGGAAAATTATTAGGGAAAAACAACAATACCCAAAGCGGTAAAAGTTATTGCCCTATTTCGGAAATAACTACATTTCCTCATCAGACTCCTTTCTTCTTGGCTTCTGCGGGAGTCGAACCAGCAACAACATGCGCAGTACTAAAGCCGGTGTGTAAGCTGTTGTTACTTTTCCTGCTTTCCTTTCACAACTTACTCCAATCAATTGCGTCTGTTCTGTCGTTATTTCTACTCGACTGTGTAGATGTTATTTTGTACAATTTCTATTTTTTAGAATTTGTTTGTATAAGTCTGGCTCATCCTTTTATACATTTCATTTGTTATTGTTTGGCCATATAACTATTTTATTTTTAATTTTTTAATAATTTTTGAGCATTAAGTCCGATCGGCTTATTGGGAAAATTATTAGGGAAAAAAAACAATACTCAAAGCGGTAGAAGTTATAGTACTATTTCGGAAATCACCACATTTCCTCATCAGACTTCTTTCAACTTGGCTTCTGCGAGAGCCGAACCCGCAATAACATGCGCAATACTTAAGCCGGCAACTAAACGCATCCAATTAAGCTTACGCTGTTGGAGATGTTGTTATTTTTCCTGCTTTCCCTTCACAAATTACTCCAATCAATTGCGGCTGTTCTGCCGGTATTTCTACTCGACTGAGTAGTTGTTGTTTTGTACAATTTCTATTTCTTAGAATTTGTTTGTATAAGGCTGGCTCATCCTTTTATACATTTCATTTGCTATTTTTTGGCCATGTAACTATTTTATTTTTAATTTTTTAATAATTTTTGAGCTTTAAGGCCGATCGGTTTATTGGGAAAATTATTAGGAAAAAACAACAGTACTCAAAGCGGTAGAAGTTATAGTACTATTTCGGAAATCACCACATTTCCTCATCAGACTCCTTTCTTCTTGGCTTCTGCGGGAGTCGAACCCGCAACAACATGCGCAGTACTTTAGCCGGTGTGTAAGCTGTTGTTATTTTTCCTGCTTTCCCTTCACAACTTACTTCAATCAATTGCGGCTATTCTGCCGCTATTTCTACTCGACTGAGTAGTTGTTGTTTTGTACAATTTCTATTTCATAGAATTTGTTTGTATAAGGCTGGCTCATCCTTTTATACATTTCATTTGTTATTGTTTGGCCATATAACTGTTTTATTTTTAATAATGTTTGAGCTTTAAGGCCGATCGGTTTATTGGGGAAATTATTAGAAAAAAACAACAATACTAAAAGCGGTAGAAGTTATAGTGCTATTTCGAAAATCACCACATTTCCTCATCAGACTTCTTTCTTTTTGGCTTCTGCGGGAGTCGAACCCGCAACAACATGCGCAGTACTTAAGGCGGTGTGTAAGCTGTTGTTATTTCTCCTGCTTTCCCTTCACAAATTACTCCAATCAAGTGCGGCTGTTCTGTCGCTATTTCTACTCGACTGTGTAGATATTATTTTGTACAATTTTTATTTTTTTTAAATTGTTTGTATAAGGCTGGCTCATCCTTTTATACAATTTATTTGTTATTGTTTAGCCATATAACTATTTTATTTTTAGTTTTTTAATAATTTTTGACCTTTAAGTCCGATCGGTTTATTGGGAAAATTTTAGGGAAAAACTACAATACTCAAAGCGGTAGAAGTTATAGTACTATTTCGAAAATCACCACATTTCCTCATCAGACTTCTTTCTACTTGGCTTTTGCGAGAGTCGATCCCGCAATAACATGCGCAATACTTAAGCCGGCAACTAAACGCATCCAGTTAAGCTTACGCTGTGTGAGCTGTTGTTATTTTTCCTGCTTTCCCTTCACAAATTACTCCAATCAATTGCGGCTGTGATGCCGCTAGTTCTACTCGACTGTGTAGTTGTTGTTTTGTACAATTTCTCTTTGTTAGAATTTGTTTGTATTAGGTTGGCTCATCCTTTTATACATTTGATTTGTAATTGTTTGACCCTATAATTATTTAATTATTAATAATTTCAGAGTGGTAGAAGTTATAGTACTATTTCGGAATTCACCACATTTCCTCATCAGACTTCTTTCTTCTTGGTTTCTGCGAGAGTCGAACCCGCAACAACATGCGCAGTACTTAAGCCGGTGTGTAAGCCGTTGGTTTTTTTCCTGCTTTCCCTTCAAAAATTACTCCAATCAAGTGCGGCTGTTCTGTCGCTATTTCTACTTGAATGTGTATTTGTTGTTTTGTACAATTTCTATTTCTTAGAATTTGTTTGTATAAGGCTGGCTCATCCTTTTATACATTTCATTTGTTATTGTTTGGCCATATAACTGTTTTATTTTTAATTTTTTAATAATTTTTGAGCTTTAAGTCCGATCGGTTTATTGGGAAAATTATTAGGGAAAAACAACAATACCCAAAGCGGTAAAAGTTATTGCCCTATTTCGGAAATAACTACATTTCCTCATCAGACTCCTTTCTTCTTGGCTTCTGCGGGAGTCGAACCAGCAACAACATGCGCAGTACTAAAGCCGGTGTGTAAGCTGTTGTTACTTTTCCTGCTTTCCTTTCACAACTTACTCCAATCAATTGCGTCTGTTCTGTCGTTATTTCTACTCGACTGTGTAGATGTTATTTTGTACAATTTCTATTTTTTAGAATTTGCTTGTATAAGTCTGGCTCATCCTTTTATACATTTCATTTGTTATTGTTTGGCCATATAACTATTTTATTTTTAATTTTTTAA
This sequence comes from Philophylla caesio, assembly GCA_963971545.1. Lineage (NCBI taxonomy): Eukaryota > Metazoa > Arthropoda > Insecta > Diptera > Tephritidae > Philophylla > Philophylla caesio. The sequence continues at coordinate 59,451,320 of OZ020605.1, forward strand.
TAATTTTTGAGCATTAAGTCCGATCGGCTTATTGAGAAAATTATTAGGGAAAAAAAACAATACTCAAAGCGGTAGAAGTTATAGTACTATTTCGGAAATCACCACATTTCCTCATCAGACTTCTTTCTACTTGGCTTCTGCGAGAGCCGAACCCGCAATAACATGCGCAATACTTAAGCCCGTAACTAAACGCATCCAGTTAAGCTTACGCTGTTGGAGATGTTGTTATTTTTCCTGCTTTCCCTTCACAAATTACTCCAATCAATTGCGGCTGTTCTGCCGGTATTTCTACTCGACTGAGTAGTTGTTGTTTTGCACAATTTCTATTTCTTAGAATTTGTTTGTATAAGGCTGGCTCATCCTTTTATACATTTCATTTGCTATTTTTTGGCCATGTAACTATTTTATTTTTAATTTTTTAATAATTTTTGAGCTTTAAGGCCGATCGGTTTATTGGAAAAATTATTAGGAAAAAACAACAATACTCAAAGCGGTAGAAGTTATAGTACTATTTCGGAAATCACCACATTTCCTCATCAGACTCCTTTCTTCTTGGCTTCTGCGTGAGTCGAACCCGCAACAACATGCGCAGTACTTTAGCCGGTGTGTAAGCTGTTGTTATTTTTCCTGCTTTCCCTTCACAACTTACTTCAATCAATTGCGGCTATTCTGCCGCTATTTCTACTCGACTGAGTAGTTGTTGTTTTGTACAATTTCTATTTCTTAGAATTTGTTTGTATAAGGCTGGCTCATCCTTTTATACATTTCATTTGTTATTGTTTGGCCATATAACTGTTTTATTTTTAATAATGTTTGAGCTTTAAGGCCGATCGGTTTATTGGGGAAATTATTAGAAAAAAACAACAATACTCAAAGCGGTAGAAGTTATAGTGCTATTTCGAAAATCACCACATTTCCTCATCAGACTTCTTTCTTTTTGGCTTCTGCGGGAGTCGAACCCGCAACAACATGCGCAGTACTTAAGCCGGTGTGTAAGCTGTTGTTATTTCTCCTGCTTTCCCTTCACAAATTACTCCAATCAAGTGCGGCTGTTCTGTCGCTATTTCTACTCGACTGTGTAGATATTATTTTGTACAATTTTTATTTTTTTTTAAATTGTTTGTATAAGGCTGGCTCATCCTTTTATACAATTTATTTGTTATTGTTTAGCCATATAACTATTTTATTTTTAGTTTTTTAATAATTTTTGACCTTTAAGTCCGATCGGTTAATTGGAAATATTTTAGGGAAAAACTACAATACTCAAAGCGGTAGAAGTTATAGTACTATTTCGAAAATCACCACATTTCCTCATCAGACTTCTTTCTACTTGGCTTTTGCGAGAGTCGAACCCGCAATAACATGCGCAATACTTAAGCCGGCAACTAAACGCATCCAGTTAAGCTTACGCTGTGTGAGCTGTTGTTATTTTTCCTTCTTTCCCTTCTCAAATTACTCCAATCAATTGCGGCTGTGATGCCGCTAGTTCTACTCGACTGTGTAGTTGTTGTTTTTACAATTTCTATTTGTTAGAATTTGTTTGTATTAGGTTGGCTCATCCTTTTATACATTTGATTTGTAATTGTTTGACCCTATAACTATTTAATTATTAATAATTTCAGAGTGGTAGAAGTTATAGTACTATTTCGGAATTCACCACATTTCCTCATCAGACTTCTTTCTTCTTGGTTTCTGCGAGAGTCGAACCCGCAACAACATGCGCAGTACTTAAGCCGGTGTGTAAGCCGTTGGTTTTTTTCCTGCTTTCCCTTCACAAATTACTCCAATCAAGTGCGGCTGTTCTGTCGCTATTTCTACTTGAATGTGTATTTGTTGTTTTGTACAATTTCTATTTCTTAGAATTTGTTTGTATAAGGCTGGCTCATCCTTTTATACATTTCATTTGTTATTGTTTGGCCATATAACTGTTTTATTTTTAATTTTTTAATAATTTTTGAGCTTTAAGTCCGATCGGTTTACTGGGAAAATTATTAGGGAAAAACAACAATACCCAAAGCGGTAAAAGTTATTGCCCTATTTCGGAAATAACTACATTTCCTCATCAGACTCCTTTCTTCTTGGCTTCTGCGGGAGTCGAACCAGCAACAACATGCGCAGTACTAAAGCCGGTGTGTAAGCTGTAGTTACTTTTCCTGCTTTCCTTTCACAACTTACTCCAATCAATTGCGTCTGTTCTGTCGTTATTTCTACTCGACTGTGTAGATGTTATTTTGTACAATTTCTATTTTTTAGAATTTGCTTGTATAAGTCTGGCTCATCCTTTTATATATTTCATTTGTTATTGTTTGGCCATATAACTATTTTATTTCTAATTTTTTAATAATTTTTGAGCATTAAGTCCGATCGGCTTATTGAGAAAATTATTAGGGAAAAAAAACAATACTCAAAGCGGTAGAAGTTATAGTACTATTTCGGAAATCACCACATTTCCTCATCAGACTTCTTTCTACTTGGCTTCTGCGAGAGCCGAACCCGCAATAACATGCGCAATACTTAAGCCCGTAACTAAACGCATCCAGTTAAGCTTACGCTGTTGGAGATGTTGTTATTTTTCCTGCTTTCCCTTCACAAATTACTCCAATCAATTGCGGCTGTTCTGCCGGTATTTCTACTCGACTGAGTAGTTGTTGTTTTGTACAATTTCTATTTCTTAGAATTTGTTTGTATAAGGCTGGCTCATCCTTTTATACATTTCATTTGCTATTTTTTGGCCATGTAACTATTTTATTTTTAATTTTTTAATAATTTTTGAGCTTTAAGGCCGATCGGTTTATTGGAAAAATTATTAGGAAAAAACAACAATACTCAAAGCGGTAGAAGTTATAGTACTATTTCGGAAATCACCACATTTCCTCATCAGACTCCTTTCTTCTTGGCTTCTGCGTGAGTCGAACCCGCAACAACATGCGCAGTACTTTAGCCGGTGTGTAAGCTGTTGTTATTTTTCCTGCTTTCCCTTCACAACTTACTTCAATCAATTGCGGCTATTCTGCCGCTATTTCTATTCGACTGAGTAGTTGTTGTTTTGTACAATTTCTATTTCTTAGACTTTGTTTGTATAAGGCTGGCTCATCCTTTTATACATTGCATTTGTTATTGTTTGGCTATATAACTATATTATTTTTAATTTTTTAATAATTTTTGAGCTTTAAGGCCGATCGGTTTATTGGGAAAATTATTAGGAGAAAACCACATTACTCAAAGCGGTAGAAGTTATAGTACTATTTCGGAAATCACCACATTTTCTTATCAGACTCCTTTCTACTTGGCTTCTGCGAGAGTCGAACCCGCAATAACATGCGCAATACTTAAGCCGGCAACTAAACGCATCCAGTTAAGCTTACGCTGTTGGAGATGTTGTTATTTTTCCTGCTTTCCCTTCACAAATTACTCCAATCAATTGCGGCTGTTCTGCCGCTATTTCTACTCGACTGAGTAGTTGTTGTTTTGTACAATTTCTATTTCTTAGAATTAGTTTGTATAAGGCTGGCTCATCCGTTTATACATTTCATTTGTTATTGTTTGGCCATGTAACTATTTTATTTTTAATAATTTCAGAGTGGTAGAAGTTATAGTACTATTTCCGAAATCACCATATTTCCTCATCAGACTTCTTTCTTCTTGGCTTCTGCGAGAGTCGAACCCGCAACAACATGCGCAGTACTTAAGCCGGCAACTAAACGCATCCAGTTAAGCTGTAGTTATTTTTCCTGCTTTCCCTTCACAAATTACTCCAATCAATTGCGGCTGTTCTGCCGGTATTTCTACTCGACTCAGTAGTTGTTGTTTTGTACAATTTCTATTTCTTAGAATTTGTTTGTATAAGGCTGGCTCATCCTTTTATACATTTCATTTGTTATTGTTTGGCCATATAACTATTTTATTTTTAATAATTTCAGAGTGGTAGAAGTTATAGTACTATTTCCGAAATCACCATATTTCCTCATCAGACTTCTTTCTTCTTGGCTTCTGCGAGAGTCGAACCCGCAACAACATGCGCAGTACTTAAGCCGGTGTGTAAGCCGTTGGTTTTTTTCCTGCTTTTCCTTCACAAATTACTCCAATCAAGTGCGGCTGTTCTGTCGCTATTTCTACTTGAATGTGTATTTGTTGTTTTGTACAACTTCTATTTTTTAGAATTTGTTTGTATAAGGCTGGCTCATCCTTTTATACATTTCATTTGTTATTGTTTGGCTATATAACTATTTTATTTTTAATTTTTTAATAATTTTTGAGCTTTAAGGCCGATCGGTTTATTGGGAAAATTATTAGGGAAAAACAACAATACTCAAAGCGGTAGAAGTTATAGTACTATTTCGGAAATCACCACATTTCCTCATCAGACTTCTTTCTACTTGGCTTCTGCGAGAGTCGAACCCGCAATAACATGCGCAATACTTAAGCCGGCAACTAAACGCATCCAGTTAAGCTTACGCTGTTGGAGTGTTGTTATTTTTCCTGCTTTCCCTTCACAAATTACTCCAATCAATTGCGGCTGTTCTGCCGCTATTTCTACTCGACTGAGTAGTTGTTGTTTTGTACAATTTCTATTTCTTAGAATTAGTTTGTATAAGGCTGGCTCATCCGTTTATACATTTCATTTGTTATTGTTTGGCCATGTAACTATTTTATTTTTAATTTTTTAATAATTTTTGAGCTTTAAGGCCGATCGGTTTATTGGGAAAATTATTAGGAAAAAACAACAATACTCAAAGCGGTAGAAGTTATAGTACTATTTCGGAAATCACCACATTTCCTCATCAGACTCCTTTCTTTTTGGCTTCTGCGGGAGTCGAACCCGCAACAACATGCGCAGTACTTTAGCCGGTGTGTAAGCTGTTGTTATTTTTCCTGCTTTCCCTTCACAACTTACTTCAATCAATTGCGGCTATTCTGCCGCTATTTCTACTCGACTGAGTAGTTGTTGTTTTGTACAATTTCTATTTCTTAGACTTTGTTTGTATAAGGCTGGCTCATCCTTTTATACATTTCATTTGTTATTGTTTGGCTATATAACTATTTTATTTTTAATTTTTTAATAATTTTTGAGCTTTAAGGCCGATCGGTTTATTGGGAAAATTATTAGGAGAAAACCACAATACTCAAAGCGGTAGAAGTTATAGTACTATTTCGGAAATCACCACATTTTCTTATCAGACTCCTTTCTTCTTGGCTTATGCGGGAGTCGAACCCGCAACAACATGCGCAGTACTTAAGCCGGCAACTAAACGCATCCAGTTAAGCTTACGCTGTTGGAGATGTTGTTATTTTTCCTGCTTTCCCTTCACAAATTACTCCAATCAATTGCGGCTGTTCTGCCGCTATTTCTACTCGACTGAGTAGTTGTTGTTTTGTACAATTTCTATTTCTTAGAATTAGTTTGTATAAGGCTGGCTCATCCGTTTATACATTTCATTTGTTATTGTTTGGCCATGTAACTATTTTATTTTTAATAATTTCAGAGTGGTAGAAGTTATAGTACTATTTCCGAAATCACCATATTTCCTCATCAGACTTCTTTCTTCTTGGCTTCTGCGAGAGTCGAACCCGCAACAACATGCGCAGTACTTAAGCCGGCAACTAAACGCATCCAGTTAAGCTGTAGTTATTTTTCCTGCTTTCCCTTCACAAATTACTCCAATCAATTGCGGCTGTTCTGCCGGTATTTCTACTCGACTCAGTAGTTGTTGTTTTGTACAATTTCTATTTCTTAGAATTTGTTTGTATAAGGCTGGCTCATCCTTTTATACATTTCATTTGTTATTGTTTGGCCATATAACTATTTTATTTTTAATAATTTCAGAGTGGTAGAAGTTATAGTACTATTTCCGAAATCACCATATTTCCTCATCAGACTTCTTTCTTCTTGGCTTCTGCGAGAGTCGAACCCGCAACAACATGCGCAGTACTTAAGCCGGTGTGTAAGCCGTTGGTTTTTTTCCTGCTTTTCCTTCACAAATTACTCCAATCAAGTGCGGCTGTTCTGTCGCTATTTCTACTTGAATGTGTATTTGTTGTTTTGTACAACTTCTATTTTTTAGAATTTGTTTGTATAAGGCTGGCTCATCCTTTTATACATTTCATTTGTTATTGTTTGGCTATATAACTATTTTATTTTTAATTTTTTAATAATTTTTGAGCTTTAAGGCCGATCGGTTTATTGGGAAAATTATTAGGGAAAAACAACAATACTCAAAGCGGTAGAAGTTATAGTACTATTTCGGAAATCACCACATTTCCTCATCAGACTTCTTTCTACTTGGCTTCTGCGAGAGTCGAACCCGCAATAACATGCGCAATACTTAAGCCGGCAACTAAACGCATCCAGTTAAGCTTACGCTGTTGGAGATGTTGTTATTTTTCCTGCTTTCCCTTCACAAATTACTCCAATCAATTGCGGCTGTTCTGCCGCTATTTCTACTCGACTGAGTAGATGTTGTTTTGTACAATTTCTATTTCTTAGAATTAGTTTGTATAAGGCTGGCTCATCCGTTTATACATTTCATTTGTTATTGTTTGGCCATGTAACTATTTTATTTTTAATTTTTTAATAATTTTTGAGCTTTAAGGCCGATCGGTTTATTGGGAAAATTATTAGGAAAAAACAACAATACTCAAAGCGGTAGAAGTTATAGTACTATTTCGGAAATCACCACATTTCCTCATCAGACTCCTTTCTTTTTGGCTTCTGCGGGAGTCGAACCCGCAACAACATGCGCAGTACTTTAGCCGGTGTGTAAGCTGTTGTTATTTTTCCTGCTTTCCCTTCACAACTTACTTCAATCAATTGCGGCTATTCTGCCGCTATTTCTACTCGACTGAGTAGTTGTTGTTTTGTACAATTTCTATTTCTTAGACTTTGTTTGTATAAGGCTGGCTCATCCTTTTATACATTTCATTTGTTATTGTTTGGCTATATAACTATTTTATTTTTAATTTTTTAATAATTTTTGAGCTTTAAGGCCGATCGGTTTATTGGGAAAATTATTAGGAGAAAACCACAATACTCAAAGCGGTAGAAGTTATAGTACTATTTCGGAAATCACCACATTTTCTTATCAGACTCCTTTCTTCTTGGCTTATGCGGGAGTCGAACCCGCAACAACATGCGCAGTACTTAAGCCGGCAACTAAACGCATCCAGTTAAGCTGTGTGAGCTGTTGTTATTTTTCCTGCTTTCCCTTCACAAATTACTCCAATCAATTGCGGCTTTTCTGCCGCTATATCTATTCGACTATGTAGTTGTTGTTTTGTACAATTTCTATTTCTTAGAATTTGTTTGTATAAGGCTGGCTCATCCTTTTATACATTTCATTTGTTATTGTTTGGCCATATAACTATTTTATTTTTAATAATGTTTGAGCTTTAAGGCCGATCGGTTTATTTCGAAAATTATTAGAAAACAACAACAATACTCAAAGCGGTAGAAGTTATAGTGCTATTTCGGAAATCACCACATTTCCTCATCAGATTTCTTTCTTTTTGGCTTCTGCGGGAGTCGAACCCGCAACAACATGCGCAGTACTTAAGCCGGTGTGTAAGCTGTTGTTATTTTTCCTGCTTTCCCTTCACAACTTACTCCAATCAATTGCGGCTATTCTGCCGCTATTTCTACTCGACTGAGTAGTTGTTGTTTTTTTACAATTTCTATTTGTTAGAATTTGTTTGTATTAGGTGGGCTCTTCCTTTTATACATTTTATTTGTTATTGTTTGGCCCTAAAACTTTTTATTTTTTAATAATTTCAGAGCGGTAGAAGTTATAGCACTATTTCGGAAATCACCACATGTCCACATCAGACTTCTTTCTTCTTGGTTTCTGCGGGAGTCGAACCCCCAACAACATGCTGTAGTATGCACATACATAACTGATACACACACACAATATACATTGCGCACAATATAACAAACATACAGACATACAAACATACACAATGCACATAGCACATAATGAAACATACTGACACACACACACGTATAATGTACACTGCACGCGCGAGTTAATGACGTCATCACAAGGCACAACGTTTCCACAACCAAAACATGCATTATCAAGAAATGCATTATCAACACGTAAACAACAGATAAACATGCATTACCGAGAAATGCATTATCAACACGTAAACAACAGATAAACATGCATTACCGAGAAATGCATGTAAACAACAAACAACTGACCTGCACATAAGCAACGGACAATCATTGGAACAATAGAAATGCACTATCACTACAAACAATAGATATCTACACTCGTAAACAACAAACAACTGACAATGGAATAATCCACTACGATAACCACCACCACATCTCAATAGTATAAATAGAACTAAGAATTCAAAATGTAAGACAGTTTTTAGAAGATCAATAAAGAGCACGCATTTCGGCGTAGCGATAAAAGATATTTTTTTAACTCATATCGTGCGAACGATATTAACTGGGGGCTCAACCGGTCTAAACTCTTGACTACAGCCAAATATCCTCGAAACTACAGGATAATAAAATAAAAAATTCCACGGCTTTGAAGAAAAGCACAAAACCAGTCTCTGAAAAAAGTGAGATATAATAAGTTTATCCAGTCGCGTAAAAAGGCAAACGTTGAAATAGCAGGCAGCCTAAACCGAAAAAAAAGTGAAAAGTAAAATAAAAGATTCCTGATTTTAAAGAGAATCCTTCACCCTGGACTCACGCGATAAACGCCAACAAATTTTCAACTCTCTGCGCCCAATACCACAAGACGATACAATGGCTCAGGACATCGCAACTCTACGAGCACAGGTAGAACTCCTCACACAGGCTCTAAACAATACACAATTAAAAGTAAATACCCTGGAAGCACAACAAACCCAGACTTTCACTACGACAGATCAACATGTAGAATGTACACCAAACATCACGGATCAATCGCAAATAAACTTGGAAATATTCAAAACGTTACCCAACTTCACAGGCGATAGGAATCAATATAGATCATGGAGGAAACGTGCTTGGATACACATGGAGAATATAAGGGAATACACTACAACACCCACATACTACACGGCACTCTCGATTGTACACTCAAAAATTCAAGGAGAGGCAGCAGATATTCTAATCAACCACGATACAAAGTTCAATTTTTATTCAATAATTAACCGCCTCGATTACACTTATGCGGACCAGAGACCTCTATATGTCTTACTGGAAGAAATGAAGAAAATAACGCAAGGTAAAAGGACATTAGCAGAATTCCATTGTGAAGTCAACAAGGCATTAAACCTCGCACTCACGAAAATCGAGATGGAGAACTCAACATCCCCTTCTGATATGCAACAATATGCGAATCAGGAAGCCGTCAGGACATTTATTCTCGGATTAAACAGCAAGTATACCAGCGGCACCCTCTATAGCCACAACCCAAGAGATTTAGAGACCGCCTACGCTATCGCAAGCACAATATATCACGATAACGTGAACTCACAACTCGATGTTCCGCAATACCATCACCTTAGACCGAACAATACACCGCAGCATCAACCTCCTCAGAACAGAAGATATCACGAGGACCCACGAAGATACAGACCAGACGTGCGAGTGCAATATACACAAAATGCACCCAGGCAACAGCAACAACCAATGGAAGTAGATCAATCACACCAATACATGAGATCTACAAACTTCAACAGAAACCATCCTGCACCCCCACAAAACAGCTATAACCCCCAAAACCAAGGGCTACCTCCAAATAACCCATTCAGAGGAGAACCACAGAAGAGAGAACGAAATCCTTCATCTCGCAACTTCAACACACAACAGAAGGTACAGCGGGTAAACCAAACACGCGACGAAGAACTGCAATCGCTTGCACCAGAACATAACGATGATGATGAATACGAGACCGGCAGTGCTTTTTTAGGCGTATGAACGATTTGCCGTGTCTGCAACGCCACTGCAGGGATACAGGCAAAACTATAAACATCCTCATCGACACTGGAGCAACAAATAACTATATAAGTACAAAATGCAATATCGGTAAGCCTATTCAAATTAAACCTGTAAAAGTAAAAACTCTTCATGGTCACTCAATAACCAAATCAAAAAAAATAATAACATTATTAGAACATAATCTCACATTTTTTGAAACAGATGCATTAGAAGAATTTGATATGCTTCTGGGCGAACAGGGGCTCAGAGCAATCAAAGCAGAGGTCAACCTTTTCGAGTACAAGCTCAGTTATAAATATAGGGCCAAGAAAGAAAGTGACTCTGTACAGAGAATAAATTATACAATTAATAATGAAAAATTCAGGGCGGAAATCGCCGAAATAATGCAAAAAAATGAAAGTACTAACGCCATACTACCATTTACTACCACGATACAAGCCACCATTAGGACGAATTCCGAAGATCCTATTTGGACAAAGCAATATCCGTACCCTATGTCGGATAATGAGTTTATTAACAAAGAAATTAACAAACTTTTAAAAAATGAAATAATTCAACCCAGCAAAAGTCCGTACAACTCTCCCATTTGGGCAGTCGCTAAAAAAGGTACCGATGAACAAGGGAAACCTAAGCGCAGAATGGTCGTAGACTTTCAGAAGCTAAACGCTCAAACTATCACAGATAGATACCCCATACCTGATGTGGCTATGACCATACAGAATTTAGGTAATGCAAAGGTATTTACTACTTTAGATTTAGAGTCTGGCTTCCATCAGATCCTTATTAATGAATCTGACAGAGAAAAAACGGCCTTTAGTGTAAATGGAGCTAAGTACGAATTCCTTCGTATGCCGTTCGGCCTGAAAAATGCCCCATCCATTTTTCAAAGATGCGTGGACGATATTCTTAGACCATATATCGGGAAGTTCGCTTACGTTTATATAGACGATGTTCTCATTTATTCTTCCTCTCCCGAAGAACATATCGAACATATCCGCATAATTATAAACGCACTTCACCAAGCCAACATGAAGATTTCGAATGAGAAATCACACTTCTTTCATGACTCTGTAGAATACTTAGGACACATAATAAAATATAACCGGATAACTGTTGACCCTATAAAAATACAAACTATTAAAGATTTTCCTATTCCCAAATCGCTGAGGGAACTCAGATCCTTTCTAGGTCTCGCCAGTTATTATCGAAAATTTATACAAAATTTTGCAGCCATCGTCAAGCCACTCACTACGTTCCTCAGAGGAGACAACGGTGGCATATCAAAAAATCAAAGTGCAAAAATAAAAATTTCCTTAGACGAACCTGCAGTAGAAGCACTAAACAAAATAAAAGAAAAACTGCAAACCCAGGTTGAACTCTTCCAACCAAATTTTGATAAACCTTTTGAATTAACCACGGACGCTAGCAATTACGCTATAGGAGCTGTATTATCCCAAAATAAAAAACCCATATCATTTATTTCACGAACACTCAGCCAAACAGAACAGAACTACTCTACAAATGAGAAAGAGTTACTCGCAATTGTGTGGGCATTACAGAAACTCCGCAACTACTTATATGGTATAGCGGATTTGACTATTTACACTGACCATCAATCTTTAATCTTCTCCATATCGGAAAAAAACCCCAATACAAAATTAAAAAGATGGAAGAATTTCATCGAAGAATACGGCGCAAAACTTGTTTACAAACCTGGACACCAGAACGTTGTCGCTGATGCACTTTCTCGCCAGCAAATAAACAACACATCAAATTCGGATGACTCCCAACATTCGGCACAAAGCTCACCAACACAAAAACTCAAACGAGTAAAGCAACCATTAAACTGCTTTAAAAATCAAATTGTTATAAAACAATCAGATGCGAACCTAATCGAAATATCATCACAAAATATTTTTTCTAACAGTCGACATACACTTTTCTTTAACACCAAAGCTGAATTACTGGACAGACTAAAAAATATAATTAGACCAAAGGTAACTAACGCTCTTCAAATAGACGAGCAAATATTATTTTACGTCGAAAACGACATTATTGACACATTTCCGACCGTATCAATCGTATTAGCCCAAAAAATGGTAGACGACATCACCGAAACCGAACAACAAAAACAAATCATACAAGACACACACAGACGTGCTCACAGAAATTATAAAAATAACGCGCAGGAAATTTCACTCAGATATTACTGGCCGAACATCCGTGACGCTTGTAAAAAAGAAGTACAAGACTGCGAAATATGTCTTACCAACAAGTATGAACGCCGACCAAATAAACAACCAATAGGTTCAGCACCAATACCAAACAAGGTAGGCGAATGCATACACTTAGACTTATTTTATATGAGCAATAACATATACATTAGCTCAACCGACAAATATTCAAAATTTTGCCATTTGAGACAAATACCCTCAAAGAAAGATACATACAAATACGTTGACGAGATTCTCTCACAAATATACCCAAACGCAAAGTTTGTAATGACTGATAACGAGTCAACACTCACTAGCATATGTGCACAACAAATTTACAAACGACTACAAATAACACACACCAAAACTCCTGCCTTTCATTCTACAACAAACGGGCAAGTCGAACGTACGCATAGCACGATAATCGAACTCGCGAAAGTCTTGGCACACCAACACAGTTCAGCACCTGACGAACAGATATACGAAGCAGTCCGACAATACAATAAGACAATCCATTCAGTGACCAACGAGAAACCCGAGGACGTGTTCTTCAACCAAAAGGGGTATCCTGGCATCAAAGAGCGCCTTCAACAAAACCAAGACAGAGTCTTACGATACCACAACCACAATCGCAAACAGCTGAATTACAAACAAGGTGATGTTATATACTCCAAGACGCATAGACGGAACAAAAACGTAAAAACATACGCAAAACATATAGTTAAAGAAGACAACGGAAAAACGATAACAACAAATAAAGGACTCATTATACATAAGGACAACATCAGAGTGAAGGCATGTACGGAGTAGTATTTATCTTACTTTTCCCTATCGCATTTAGCGATAATATAATAGACTTAACCAATAGAAAATATGTACTAGTGGAAACAGATCCTGTTTACATTTATCAGAATACAGCTTTCCTGTATCACATATCTAATCTTTCAAAAATACTCGCGCCTTACGAAAGTGTAATGAAATCTACATATAATTTAGAAAACTACCCTGAGACTCAAATTTTAGTGAACAGAATTGAAACTTTAAAAAATCAACTCATACCAAATATCTACAGACCAAAGAGATCACTTAACTTCCTTGGTTCCATCCTTAAATTCATCACTGGCACACCAGACCACAATGACCTTATAGAAATTAAAACGTCACTTAATATGCTAATAGAAAATAACAATAAGCAAAAAACAATTAACTCACAGTTCGAAAGAATACTCGAAACTCTTGATCCCAAAACAATTAGCGAAAATATTGTTATATCAGAAGTCTATAATGAACTTCAATCAATAGCGAACACTATTAATTTTGCGAAAAATAATAATTTTTATTCTGGCACATTAAATTTGAAAGATGTGTATGAGTTAATAAACCATGAACAGTTGGATCTTCCAATAATCAATATATTAGAATATGCGGACATTCATATCTGTTACGTACAACATGCAATTATAACAATATACAAATACCCTATTGTTGAAACTAAATGTAACCTATTTAACGTATATCCTTTAGCACATAAGCATGGTAAAATTAATTTAGATCCTAAGACTGCAAAATGTAACGATTATCAAAGAGTATCAAAATGTAAAAATTATATTAGTACCTTTATTTGTAAATCAGAACCCTCTGATAATTGCACTTTAAAAATATTAAAAGACAATCCTGCACAATGCGAAACAATCCATGAGAATAACGCCCCACTCCGAATCCTAGAGACTGGTCACATCTTGACGGATTATGAGCATACTTGGAACAACATGCATATATCAGGCCCAAAACTAATACATTTTAAAGAATCTACAAACATCGATGGCATCACTTATTATAACCATCAACAACAACTCAGAGAAGTTATACACAACCAACATAGCGAAAAACTTGAGGTACTCCGTATCCTTTCATCAGACTCAAAATACAAATTCAACAACATTCAAGAACTCTCAACGTTTTTAATACCTGTCGAGGAGAACCCTGTACAGTTTACACTTTTCATCATAATTGCATTCCTTACCTTAGCAGTCACCACTTATGGTCTAGTACACCTCTGCCGATACTGCGAAAATAAAAGAACACTTGGCAGACAAAGGCGAATGGACGAACTTTACGAAATCGAACTCAACCGTCTTCAACAACAACACCTAGCAGCAGTGTAGCGAGGACGCTTCATTTTAAGAAGGAGGGGAGTTAATGACGTCATCACAAGGCACAACGTTTCCACAACCAAAACATGCATTATCAAGAAATGCATTATCAACACGTAAACAACAGATAAACATGCATTACCGAGAAATGCATTATCAACACGTAAACAACAGATAAACATGCATTACCGAGAAATGCATGTAAACAACAAACAACTGACCTGCACATAAGCAACGGACTTTGGTTACCTTACCCGTCTCCACGACTAAACTGAAAATCAGGCGATGTTTAAAAATGAACTGTGTTTTATTTCACTTTGTCTTTTGCTTAAATACTAATTCTTACGCGTCACTATATTATACGGTAATTTTATAAAACGGAATTGAATGCCTACATAGACAAATACCTACTTACGTACGTAATTATGCATGGTAAATAATATTGATGTACTTATGTGTGTTAATATCGATGTACTTATGTATATTATGTACCGGTGAGCGTATGTACGTTTGTACATACTCTGAGAGGAAAATATACAGGCGGTTAGCAACTAACTGGTAATCAACGCGAATAATATTTGTTGAGTAGATATGTATGTAAGTTAAGCATATTATAACCTTGAACGTATGTAACGCTGAAAGAGTGGACATATACCTCTTCCGATGAACGCTACATCCACTCCCCCTCTAACAGCATCGTCCGTGTACATTAGGAATACCTCTCTGGAAATCGCACTGTCCGTCCACTCTTTGTTTTTACTGGTGCTTCTATTGCTGCCTTGTCCCACTTGCTGTGTAATGATTGCTGTTGCTGAGCGTGGCGCTGTGCCTTTTTGGTTTCCTCGTGGTCGTGTGGCGTGATGAATGCAGGCTTCAATCGATCAATGCTTATTTTTATTAATTTGTTTCTTATTTCGAGGTCAAAGTATATTGTCTCGCGTTTGACTACTTTAAAAGGGCCGTCGAATGGTGCTTTTAACGGCGGGCGCACGCTATCGTCCCTGACAAATACGTGTGTGCAGGTTTGTAGGTCTTTATGAATAAACGCGCTGTAAGATGAATGATTTGAAGCTGGAACAGGTTTTAGTTTGGTCATGATTCTACGTAGTTCGTTCACGAAGTCGCTCTGTGTGTACTCTTCGCCCGGTTGATCGAAAAATTCTCCGGGTAGTGACAACGTGGTACCGTACAACATTTCTGCCGGCGAGGCGAGCAGGTCGGTCTTGAAAGCGGAGCGGAGTCCCAGTAAGACGAAAGGCAGACTGTAAATCCAATTGACGGCTGTGTGACACTTTATTGCGCTTTTCAATGTTCGGTGCATTCTTTCGACGAGTCCATTAGATTGCGGGTGGTATGCGGTAGTACGCAGATGCTTAGATCCGGTCAGTTGGGATAGTTCCTTGAACAGCTTGGACTCAAACTGTCTCCCCTGGTCAGTTGTGATGGCTCGAGGTACTCCGTAGTTCGCGATCCAACCAGACAAGAAGGCTTGAGCGACTGTGTCGGCTGCTATATCTGGTACGGGTATCGCTGCGGGCCACCGTGTAAATCGGTCGACACATGTCAAGCAGTATTTAAAGCCACTACACAGCGGTAGTGGCCCAATTAAGTCGATGTTAACGTGTTTGAATCGTGTGTCAGGTGTCTTGAAGGTGTCGATTGCAGCGCGATTGTGTCTACCAACCTTGGACTTCTGACAACTGATGCAGTGCTTGACCATTCTAGCCACATCCTTTTTTAGATCTTTCCATATAAAACGTTCCGATACCATTCGAACGGTAGACCGGATTCCTGGATGGGAAAGATTGTGCAAAGAGTTAAAAACTTGTCTTTGAAAGTCACCTGTTACAAATGGACGTGCGCGACCAGTTGATATGTCACACCATACAGCGTTGCTTGTATTTGGGATGTCGATCAGCTTAAACTGGAGTTTGTCGCTCTTCATCAGTTCTTCTAATTCCGAGCTTGATTTTTGCTTTTCAGCGAGTTTTTCGAAGTCGATTTGCTCTCCGCTAAAAATCGTTTCAATGCGTGAGAGTAGGTCTGCTACTACGTTCTCCTTTCCGGCGACGTGCTGGACATCTGTGGTGAACTGACTAATGTAGCTTAGCTGGCGTGTTTGGACAGGCGCAGTTTTCTCTGGGTTCTGGTCGAAGGCGAAGGTCAATGGCTTATGGTCTGTAAGGATTGTGCATTTCCTCCCCTCTATCAGATAGCGAAATTGTTTTACCGACAGGTACATTGCTAATAGCTCTCGGTTATAGGTGCTTTGCTTCTTTTGGGAGTCAGACAACCTCTTTGAAAAAAATCCTAGTGGCTTTAGTTTACCGGCGACGAGTTCATGCATGGCTGCCCCCACGCAATGATTGCTTGCGTCGACGTTGAGTACCAGATGAGCATTTGGCGAAGGGTGTGTCAACATTGTCGCTTCGGCCAAGTCCCTTTTACACTTTTCGAACGCTTCGTCGGCTTCGGCGTCCCAACTGATTGCTGTGGAATCCTTTTTCCTATTCCCCTTTATTAGCCTTTGTAGTTTACCGTGCGTTTGTGCGGCGTCGGGGAGCATGCGTCGATAGAAATTTAGCATTGCCATAAATCTGCGTAGCTCGTGTGCGACCGTAGGCTTTCGAAAATTTATTATGGCGTTTACCTTTTCCTCAGTCGGGGCGACACCATCTCTGGTTATGCGGTGCCCCAAGAAAGATATTTCGTTTTGCGCGAAAACACACTTAGAAGCGTTTATCTTCAGACCGTGTTTACGTAAACGTTGTAAGACGGTTTCTAAATGAGCCTTGTGCTCCTCCATTGTCGCTGAGGCTATGCAAATGTCGTCGATATACACGATTACGCACTCCAAATCGAAGAAAATCTGGTTCATGTATCGTTGGAATGTCTGCCCGGCGTTCCTTAGGCCGAAGGTCATGACATTAAATTCATAAAGGCCAAAGGGCGTGATGATGGCTGTCTTTTCGCGATCTTCTGGCGCCATGTGTAACGGATGAGCCCACTGGCTGCTACTTGGACTACAGATGCCTTGCTTCAGCATGTAGTCGAACTCTCTTTTTGCTATGTCGTATTTTTCTGCGTTGAGTCTGCGTGCTTTTGAATAGAGCGGTGGGCCACAGGTGATAATATGGTGCTGCACCGTAGTAGTTGGCGTAGATTTTGCTGCTTTCACCGGCTGCGTCAGATCTTTATACTTTTCGAGTAGTGTCTTCGTTAATGCGGTTGTACTCGGTGAAAATGTAAAAATCTTTTCTATGTAGTCATTGCATTTCATGCCGCTTACCTCCAATTTCGTTTTGCCATCAATTAGTTTCTGTTTACGCACGTCGACTACTAGGTCGTATTCAAACAGAAAGTCCGCCCCCAATATTGGCTTGGTCACATCAGCTACGATAAACTCCCAATCCATTTGTCTTCGGCATCCCAGGTCGATTGGCAGGATTTTCGTACCGTATACGTTAATCGGCGAACCATTTGCCGCGAATAAGGTAGTTGTTTTTGGCGAGGAGCGACAAGTGGGTGGAATGACTGAGAAATCGGCTCCGGTGTCTACGAGATATTGGATTTTCGTTTTGCGGTCGGTAACGTATAAACGACGGCTTCTTGTTGCGTCCGCTCTGCGCGTCGTTTGTGACAGAGCGGCATTTAGTTTTCCGTGGAGGATGGCGACAGCTTTTTAAACTGGCACGGTTCGATGCATTTTTTGGCTTTGTTACCGAACCTATAATGGTATCGACAAAACGGGAAATGTGCTTTTCCCGGGCTGCGATTTCGGCTTCGATCGCGAATACGTCGTTGGTTAGGTCTGCTAACCCTAAGCTCGGCTATCTCCCTCCGTAGAGCTTCGATCTCTGCGGAAAACGATTGCGAGCTGCTTTGTACTGCGGATATGCCTGGAAAATTTTGCACCTCGATCATTCGGTCCGCTTGTAAAGCCATTTGTGTTGAATTTCCATCAACGATAGTGATAACGGAGCGAATAGAGTCGGGAAGACGTTCAATCCAGAGTGACTTTAGCACTTCGTCATTTATTTTGCCGTTCGCCAGCTCTTTCATGCGCTTTAAAAGCTGAGACGGTTTAAGGTCACCTAATTCGATTTCTTTTACCAGTTTTCGTAGCTTTTTTTGATCGGAGTCGGTGAATTCCGAAATTAATGCCACTCTTACAGCTTCGTATCTGCCTGTCTCTGGAGGATTGCGGACTATGTCGCCCACTGCGATTAGGTACTGGACTTCGAGCGATGAAATAACGTGGTTATATTTCGTCTGGTCGCTAACGATTCCTGCTACCGCGAACTGCGACTCCATTTGTATAAAATAGAGGTCTGGTTGTTCCTTGCAGAATACGGGGGGTTTGATACCGACACGGAATATTTCGCCGGGAAACTGTTGTGAATCCGTAATATGTCGCCCCCCTAGCATTTCGCGTTGCGGTATTTCAGTACTAGTTGACTGGTTATCGGATGCAGTTTCATCGTCCTTCATGCTTGGTTCGAAAGTACTCGTTTAGAAGATTTTACCAGAAATGTTTAAAAATTAGCTACTTAACGCGGGGTCACCACTTTGGTTACCTTACCCGTCTCCACGACTAAACTGAAAATCAGGCGATGTTTAAAAATGAACTGTGTTTTATTTCACTTTGTCTTTTGCTTAAATACTAATTCTTACGCGTCACTATATTATACGGTAATTTTATAAAACGGAATTGAATGCCTACATAGACAAATACCTACTTACGTACGTAATTATGCATGGTAAATAATATTGATGTACTTATGTGTGTTAATATCGATGTACTTATGTATATTATGTACCGGTGAGCGTATGTACGTTTGTACATACTCTGAGAGGAAAATATACAGGCGGTTAGCAACTAACTGGTAATCAACGCGAATAATATTTGTTGAGTAGATATGTATGTAAGTTAAGCATATTATAACCTTGAACGTATGTAACGCTGAAAGAGTGGACATATACCTCTTCCGATGAACGCTACAGGACAATCATTGGAACAATAGAAATGCACTATCACTACAAACAATAGATATCTACACTCGTAAACAACAAACAACTGACAATGGAATAATCCACTACGATAACCACCACCACATCTCAATAGTATAAATAGAACTAAGAATTCAAAATGTAAGACAGTTTTTAGAAGATCAATAAAGAGCACGCATTTCGGCGTAGCGATAAAAGATATTTTTTTAACTCATATCGTGCGAACGATATTAACTCGCGCAAGACACCACACACAAAGTGCAACATAAAACCAAATGTCTGGGCGCAGAACAGCGAGCTCATTACACAACAAGTGCAAGTACTTTTGGTGATTGACCGCTTAGCAAAAACACATAAGGCATTCCGGCATCAAATTGCTGTCATTGCATTTCGGCAATTTGAAGGCCAATAAATAAAACAAATACTAAGTGCATTTTACCCTAATCATATTTTATTTAGTACCGTGTGAAATCAATGCGTGAGAAAGTATTTGAAACTTTGTGTTGATTTCCCATTGGTTAATTAAGAATTATGAATAAGTTCCTCTGTGAGGAAATTAGTATATAAGAACAACATTTTTAAAATAAAGTCAATGATAATTTACAAGCTTAACCGTTTGGACATTTTTATTCATAAGAGCGGCCTGGTGGCCTACAATATATAGCGTGTCGCGCTTTGTACGATGAATGTTAGGAAAACAAATTTTGACTAACAAATAACATTACATGGCGATCCTGCCAAACTCCTTTAACTAAAGGAGTAGGACCATAATAATTTAAAAAGAGAAAAGAATTCTGAAATGAATATTTTGAAAATTTAGAACAAATGACGGACACAAATCAAACGATCAGCAAAGCTGAGTTTGATCAAATTTTTTTGAAATACTCAAAGATTTTCGAGTACAAACCGCAACAACCACCAGCAAATGCCCCAAAATACGTACCGACACCAATTAATTCAGGCCAAAAGAAAATTACGTTAGAACAATATAAAAAAAGAAAGGATCAGCAAAGCAGCAAATATAAAACATTTCAACAAAAAATTTCAGAAAAACCTAGAAGAAAATCACGAGCAGGTAAATCCGTAAAATACAGAAAAGCCCTGCGAGAGGTCTATCAGCTCATACATATAACGAATGGAGAAGAAAAGCATAAACATTTAGATAAGTTAAAACAACTAAAAAAATGTGCGGCCCAAGAAAGAACCAGCAGGGACCAACAGAAGTAATAAATAACAGCATATGTAAATGACAACGTAATAGCAAAAGAAGACCACAATATCACATATTTGATATACCTAATGTTAATTATTATAATAATATACGTTTTTTTATAAAAACTATGTAAAAATGTAGATTTCTAAATCAGTAGCTAATATAACAGTTTAAAATAAATATTATTACATGCTTAAAATAAGTACATGGACAAATTAAACAACATTTTATCCAATTTAAAAAAGAATCCAACTAGGACATATTCAGATACATATATTGAACATACAAAAAGTAAAATACAAGAGATTTGGGCAGAAATTGTATTGCAAAATAAACAGCATCAAATTGACGAAATACATCCGCTATTTCAAAACATAACTTCCAAAATTTATTTACTTCTAAAGAACAAAATGGCAATCTTTGATATTTCAACTGCCTCAAAAATAATCCCCGAATTCGGAGGAGAACATTATCTTCTTACAAAATTTTTAGACACCATTGAGTTTTATGCAAATACACTCAATGATGCACAAAAGAATATGCTATTAAAATATATATTAGCAGGAAAAATTGCACAAAAAGTAAAAAACATACTGTTAGCTGAAACAGAGCCAACTACTATTGATCAGCTCAAAGAAATCCTTGAAAAATTATACAAATTGAATAAAAATCCGCTGAAGCTACAAAACACGCTTAGTGTGATAAAACAAAATAACTTACCATTGCAAAATTTTGCATCGAAAATTGAGAGCATAACAGCCTCACTTAATGAAATTCAAATATCGCAGCAAGGCTCAGAATCTAAATCGATAATTATCAAGCTCAATGACCAATTGGCATTAAACGCTTTTAAAAATGGTGTAAATGAACCATTAAAATCAATTGTTTTCGCGGCTAAAAAAGACTTTTCCGAAGCACTGCAAACAGCTCAAGAGGCAGATGTACCAACTAACAACTCGAACATATATCGGACAAGAAATAACAATAATAACTATAATAATAACACGCGTCAACCATTTAATACAAGAAATAATAATGGAAACAGAAGGTATGACGATCGCAACCGTGTTTCTAATAATACAAATAATAACAGAAATTATAATAACAACAATAGGAATTATAACAATAACAACAGAAGTTATAATAACAGCAACAGAAATAATAATAATAACAGTAGAAATTATTCTAATGACAACGGAAACAACCGACGTCCACAAAATTCTGATCAGAACAGAACAAATACTAATAATCAAAGACATAATTCTCAGGAAAACTAGGACGTCCCCAGATGAAAGAAGCTGGGGCTATAACTAAAAAACTAAATACGTATAGTATAGCACAAAAAGATACAAATTACGTTATACTTAAATCAAGCACAATACGAAAACCAATAGCATTTTTAATAGACACAGGTGCAGACATTTCTATTATAAAAAAATCATCAATAGACAACAGTCTAATAACAAATTGTCAACAATATAACATAAATGGACTTAGTAAAAATTTATTAACAACAAAGTCAAAAACTAAACTTTCACTTCAATCTGATGAACTTAATATTGAACATACATTTTATATTTTTGATAATATTAACATATCTACAGACGGAATTATAGGCAGAGATTTCTTGACTAAATATAATTGTAAAATAGATTACGAAACTTTCGTAATCACAATTATGTATGAAGAACAACAAATAATCTTGCCAATGTACATGAAACTCAGCACATTACCAAGTATTCATTTACCACCCCGAACAGAAATTATAAAAGAAGTAGACGTTGATTTAAATGAAGACAGTTTAGTATGCGCTAGTGAAATAACACCAGGCATATTTATAGCTAACACAATAATTCCAAAGAAAGGTCACAAACATATAAAGTTCATAAATACAAATGAGTGTGACATAACAATTAAAGATATTCCTTTACACATACAACCAATAAAAAATTTTTCAATATTGAAATATGACACAAAATTTAATTCAAAACAACGAATAGATTTTATTAAAAATACCATAAATTTTGAAAACCTAGATCCAGAAGCAAAAGAATCCATAATAAATATTTGTATCAAATACAATGAAATATTTCATCTAAAAGGAGATATTTTAACAAAAAACAATTTTTATACACAGAATATTTCTGTACATGACAAAACTCCAGTTTATATAAAAAACTACAGATTACCAAATGCACATGTTGAAGAGATTAACCAACAAGTTGACAAATTAATTAAAGAGGACATTGTTGAACATTCGACCAGTCCATATAACTCACCATTATTAATTGTGCCAAAGAAAAGCACAAATGATGAAACTAATTGGAGATTAGTAGTTGACTACAGACAACTAAACAACAAAATTGTAAATGATAAATTCCCATTAACAAGATTAGAAGATGTGTTAGACAAATTAGGCAAAGCCAAATATTTTTCAACCTTGGACATGACCAGCTCATTCCATCAAATACCTTTAGATAAGCAATCCAGACCGCTTACAGCTTTTTCGACTAATAAAGGACATTATCAGTTTAAAAGGCTACCTTTTGGCTTAAAAATTGCGACTAATAGTTTTCAACGCAATATGACTTTAGCTTTGAGTGGACTCCAAGATGCTGCATTTTTATATGTAGACGACGTAATAAGTTTTGGTTCAACTCTAAAAGAACACAATGAAAATTTAATAAATGTATTCGAAAGACTGAAACAATATGATTTAAAACTAAATCCAGACAAATGTAACTTCTTAAAAACAGAAGTAGTTTATTTAGTTCACCTTATAACAGCAGAAGGTATCACGACTGATCCAAATAAGTATGACACTATAACTAATTTTCCATGTCCTAAAGATGCAGACGAGGTACGCAGATTTGTAGCATTTTGCAACTACTATAGACGTTTTATAGAAAATTTTGCGCAAATAGCTAAACCGCTAAATGAATTATTAAAGAAAAACAAACTATTTATATTGTCAAAAGAATGTGAAATAGCTTTCAAAACTCTAAAGTCAAAACTAATGACACCACCTGTTTTGAAATATCCCGACTTCTCCAAACCTTTTATTTTGACTACTGATGCATCAAACTATGCCTTAGGAGCAGTTTTATCTCAAGGGATGCCTGGAGAAGACACTCCAATAGCATATGCGAGTAAATCTTTGAATAAACATGAAGTCAACAAACCAATAATAGAAAAGGAGTTATTAGCCATTCATTGGGGAATAAATTATTTCAGACCTTACCTATTCGGTAGAAAATTCATGGTATACACTGACCATAGACCATTAGTAAGTTTATTCACACATAAAAACCCGTCATCAAAGTTAACAAGAATACGAGTAGATCTTATGGATTATGATTTTGAAATAATTTTCAAACAAGGAAAGATGAATACAAATGCAGACGCACTATCTAGAATAAAAATTACATCAAAAGAATTAAGAAAAATGATACCAACGTATGATATGCTTACAATTACAAGAGCGATTAGTAAAAAATTAGAAAATGAAAAATTAAATGGCATAGAAAGCAAAAAGCTAAATGAAAAATTAAATGGCAAAGAAAGCAAAAAGCTAAATGAAGATATAAATGGCATAGCAAGAAAACAACTTGCAAAAAGAACTAGTGCTGCAACTCAAGAGAAGCTTGATCACCTTCACATTTGGGGAGCAACGTCATTATCTGACGTCACGCATATAAAGAAATTGCAATTTCAGTTCAAAAAGAATATTATGTATAATGAAAAGGCCAATATAGTAGCACAAAAGAAAAATATTGTTGTTGAATATAGCGATAAATCGTTATCAACTATAACGTTGATTCTGAGGAAGCTAGGATTATTCGTAGAACAACAGGAAATAGCTAAATTAGCAGTCTCTGCAGAAGACAAAATTTTCCAATATATAAGCATGCAAGAATTTAAAGAAAAATGGAATAAGCTACAAAAAGAAATGAAAACTAATACAGCCATTATAGTATATACACCGCCAAAAGAAATAAAGAATATTAAAGAAATGAAGCGTCTAATAAGCAAATATCATGATGAGGAATTAGGAGGACATATAGGAATCTCCAGATGCATTAAAAAATTAAAACAAAGACATGTTTGGAAAAACATGAGTAACATGGTAAAGAATTATATTAATAACTGCAAATTATGCAATGAAATAAAAGTAACTAAATACACAAAAGAAAAAATGACCATGACAGACACTCCAACAACTTCATTTGAAACAATTACAGTTGACACAGTAGGCCCTTTACGTCCATCAAACGGATACAGATACATTCTGACTTTTCAATGTGAACTCACAAAGTATATAGCAGCATTTCCAATGCAAAGTAAAGATGCAGTTACTGTAGCAAGAACAATTGTTGAAGGATTCATATTAAAATACGGATGTTTTAAATCCATAAAAACTGACAAAGGTACAGAATTTACAAACGAATTACTTACCAACATATGTAAACTATTAAACATAGACAAAAAGGTTTCAGCACCATTCCACCATGAGACATTAGGAGCATTAGAACGAAACCATAGAGTATTAAATGACTACCTACGAGCACTTCAAAAAGAAGACAATTGGGAAGACTTATTACCCTATTACGTGTACTGCTACAACACAACGCCAAACTGTACGACAAACTATTCTCCACATGAGCTAGTGTTTGGAAAAATCAGCAGTCTACCCTGCGAAATACTTAAATCTAAAAACAAATTATACAATATTGATGATTATCTGACAGAGCTCAAACTGAAACTTATACATGCTCATAATATGGCTCATCAATCTCTAATACAAAATAAGATTGATAGAATTAAGAAACAAACAAACAATAAAATAAGTAATTTCAAAAATAATGATTTAGTTTATATTAAAGTAGGAAATAAGAAAAAATTTGATAAAATTTTTAAAGGCCCTTACAAAGTCATTAGACAAGAAGGCGTCAATAGCTTTATACAAATAGAAAATAAATTAGTTAAAATACACAATAACAATATAATTAAAGCTAGAAACATATAATTAATTGTAAACTATAATATATTAATATACATAAATTGTAACATAATATGTACATTTGCCTAACTTTTAAGAAACTACAGCAATTGTACATTTAACTAAAGGGGTAGGATGTAGTATGCACATACATAACTGATACACACACACAATATACATTGCGCACAATATAACAAACATACAGACATACAAACATACACAATGCACATAGCACATAATGAAACATACTGACACACACACACGTATAATGTACACTGCACGCGCGCAAGACACCACACACAAAGTGCAACATAAAACCAAATGTCTGGGCGCAGAACAGCGAGCTCATTACACAACAAGTGCAAGTACTTTTGGTGATTGACCGCTTAGCAAAAACACATAAGGCATTCCGGCATCAAATTGCTGTCATTGCATTTCGGCAATTTGAAGGCCAATAAATAAAACAAATACTAAGTGCATTTTACCCTAATCATATTTTATTTAGTACCGTGTGAAATCAATGCGTGAGAAAGTATTTGAAACTTTGTGTTGATTTCCCATTGGTTAATTAAGAATTATGAATAAGTTCCTCTGTGAGGAAATTAGTATATAAGAACAACATTTTTAAAATAAAGTCAATGATAATTTACAAGCTTAACCGTTTGGACATTTTTATTCATAAGAGCGGCCTGGTGGCCTACAATATATAGCGTGTCGCGCTTTGTACGATGAATGTTAGGAAAACAAATTTTGACTAACAAATAACATTACATGGCGATCCTGCCAAACTCCTTTAACTAAAGGAGTAGGACCATAATAATTTAAAAAGAGAAAAGAATTCTGAAATGAATATTTTGAAAATTTAGAACAAATGACGGACACAAATCAAACGATCAGCAAAGCTGAGTTTGATCAAATTTTTTTGAAATACTCAAAGATTTTCGAGTACAAACCGCAACAACCACCAGCAAATGCCCCAAAATACGTACCGACACCAATTAATTCAGGCCAAAAGAAAATTACGTTAGAACAATATAAAAAAAGAAAGGATCAGCAAAGCAGCAAATATAAAACATTTCAACAAAAAATTTCAGAAAAACCTAGAAGAAAATCACGAGCAGGTAAATCCGTAAAATACAGAAAAGCCCTGCGAGAGGTCTATCAGCTCATACATATAACGAATGGAGAAGAAAAGCATAAACATTTAGATAAGTTAAAACAACTAAAAAAATGTGCGGCCCAAGAAAGAACCAGCAGGGACCAACAGAAGTAATAAATAACAGCATATGTAAATGACAACGTAATAGCAAAAGAAGACCACAATATCACATATTTGATATACCTAATGTTAATTATTATAATAATATACGTTTTTTTATAAAAACTATGTAAAAATGTAGATTTCTAAATCAGTAGCTAATATAACAGTTTAAAATAAATATTATTACATGCTTAAAATAAGTACATGGACAAATTAAACAACATTTTATCCAATTTAAAAAAGAATCCAACTAGGACATATTCAGATACATATATTGAACATACAAAAAGTAAAATACAAGAGATTTGGGCAGAAATTGTATTGCAAAATAAACAGCATCAAATTGACGAAATACATCCGCTATTTCAAAACATAACTTCCAAAATTTATTTACTTCTAAAGAACAAAATGGCAATCTTTGATATTTCAACTGCCTCAAAAATAATCCCCGAATTCGGAGGAGAACATTATCTTCTTACAAAATTTTTAGACACCATTGAGTTTTATGCAAATACACTCAATGATGCACAAAAGAATATGCTATTAAAATATATATTAGCAGGAAAAATTGCACAAAAAGTAAAAAACATACTGTTAGCTGAAACAGAGCCAACTACTATTGATCAGCTCAAAGAAATCCTTGAAAAATTATACAAATTGAATAAAAATCCGCTGAAGCTACAAAACACGCTTAGTGTGATAAAACAAAATAACTTACCATTGCAAAATTTTGCATCGAAAATTGAGAGCATAACAGCCTCACTTAATGAAATTCAAATATCGCAGCAAGGCTCAGAATCTAAATCGATAATTATCAAGCTCAATGACCAATTGGCATTAAACGCTTTTCAAAATGGTGTAAATGAACCATTAAAATCAATTGTTTTCGCGGCTAGACCAAAGACTTTTTCCGAAGCACTGCAAACAGCTCAAGAGGCAGATGTACCAACTAACAACTCGAACATATATCGGACAAGAAATAACAATAATAACTATAATAATAACACGCGTCAACCATTTAATACAAGAAATAATAATGGAAACAGAAGGTATGACGATCGCAACCGTGTTTCTAATAATACAAATAATAACAGAAATTATAATAACAACAATAGGAATTATAACAATAACAACAGAAGTTATAATAACAGCAACAGAAATAATAATAATAACAGTAGAAATTATTCTAATGACAACGGAAACAACCGACGTCCACAAAATTCTGATCAGAACAGAACAAATACTAATAATCAAAGACATAATTCTCAGGAAAACTAGGACGTCCCCAGATGAAAGAAGCTGGGGCTATAACTAAAAAACTAAATACGTATAGTATAGCACAAAAAGATACAAATTACGTTATACTTAAATCAAGCACAATACGAAAACCAATAGCATTTTTAATAGACACAGGTGCAGACATTTCTATTATAAAAAAATCATCAATAGACAACAGTCTAATAACAAATTGTCAACAATATAACATAAATGGACTTAGTAAAAATTTATTAACAACAAAGTCAAAAACTAAACTTTCACTTCAATCTGATGAACTTAATATTGAACATACATTTTATATTTTTGATAATATTAACATATCTACAGACGGAATTATAGGCAGAGATTTCTTGACTAAATATAATTGTAAAATAGATTACGAAACTTTCGTAATCACAATTATGTATGAAGAACAACAAATAATCTTGCCAATGTACATGAAACTCAGCACATTACCAAGTATTCATTTACCACCCCGAACAGAAATTATAAAAGAAGTAGACGTTGATTTAAATGAAGACAGTTTAGTATGCGCTAGTGAAATAACACCAGGCATATTTATAGCTAACACAATAATTCCAAAGAAAGGTCACAAACATATAAAGTTCATAAATACAAATGAGTGTGACATAACAATTAAAGATATTCCTTTACACATACAACCAATAAAAAATTTTTCAATATTGAAATATGACACAAAATTTAATTCAAAACAACGAATAGATTTTATTAAAAATACCATAAATTTTGAAAACCTAGATCCAGAAGCAAAAGAATCCATAATAAATATTTGTATCAAATACAATGAAATATTTCATCTAAAAGGAGATATTTTAACAAAAAACAATTTTTATACACAGAATATTTCTGTACATGACAAAACTCCAGTTTATATAAAAAACTACAGATTACCAAATGCACATGTTGAAGAGATTAACCAACAAGTTGACAAATTAATTAAAGAGGACATTGTTGAACATTCGACCAGTCCATATAACTCACCATTATTAATTGTGCCAAAGAAAAGCACAAATGATGAAACTAATTGGAGATTAGTAGTTGACTACAGACAACTAAACAACAAAATTGTAAATGATAAATTCCCATTAACAAGATTAGAAGATGTGTTAGACAAATTAGGCAAAGCCAAATATTTTTCAACCTTGGACATGACCAGCTCATTCCATCAAATACCTTTAGATAAGCAATCCAGACCGCTTACAGCTTTTTCGACTAATAAAGGACATTATCAGTTTAAAAGGCTACCTTTTGGCTTAAAAATTGCGACTAATAGTTTTCAACACAATATGACTTTAGCTTTGAGTGGACTCCAAGATGCTGCATTTTTATATGTAGACGACGTAATAAGTTTTGGTTCAACTCTAAAAGAACACAATGAAAATTTAATAAATGTATTCGAAAGACTGAAACAATATGATTTAAAACTAAATCCAGACAAATGTAACTTCTTAAAAACAGAAGTAGTTTATTTAGTTCACCTTATAACAGCAGAAGGTATCACGACTGATCCAAATAAGTATGACACTATAACTAATTTTCCATGTCCTAAAGATGCAGACGAGGTACGCAGATTTGTAGCATTTTGCAACTACTATAGACGTTTTATAGAAAATTTTGCGCAAATAGCTAAACCGCTAAATGAATTATTAAAGAAAAACAAACTATTTATATTGTCAAAAGAATGTGAAATAGCTTTCAAAACTCTAAAGTCAAAACTAATGACACCACCTGTTTTGAAATATCCCGACTTCTCCAAACCTTTTATTTTGACTACTGATGCATCAAACTATGCCTTAGGAGCAGTTTTATCTCAAGGGATGCCTGGAGAAGACACTCCAATAGCATATGCGAGTAAATCTTTGAATAAACATGAAGTCAACAAACCAATAATAGAAAAGGAGTTATTAGCCATTCATTGGGGAATAAATTATTTCAGACCTTACCTATTCGGTAGAAAATTCATGGTATACACTGACCATAGACCATTAGTAAGTTTATTCACACATAAAAACCCGTCATCAAAGTTAACAAGAATACGAGTAGATCTTATGGATTATGATTTTGAAATAATTTTCAAACAAGGAAAGATGAATACAAATGCAGACGCACTATCTAGAATAAAAATTACATCAAAAGAATTAAGAAAAATGATACCAACATATGATATGCTTACAATTACAAGAGCGATTAGTAAAAAATTAGAAAATGAAAAATTAAATGGCATAGAAAGCAAAAAGCTAAATGAAAAATTAAATGGCAAAGAAAGCAAAAAGCTAAATGAAGATATAAATGGCATAGCAAGAAAACAACTTGCAAAAAGAACTAGTGCTGCAACTCAAGAGAAGCTTGATCACCTTCACATTTGGGAAGCAACGTCATTATCTGACGTCACGCATATAAAGAAATTGCAATTTCAGTTCAAAAAGAATATTATGTATAATGAAAAGGCCAATATAGTAGCACAAAAGAAAAATATTGTTGTTGAATATAGCGATAAATCGTTATCAACTATAACGTTGATTCTGAGGAAGCTAGGATTATTCGTAGAACAACAGGAAATAGCTAAATTAGCAGTCTCTGCAGAAGACAAAATTTTCCAATATATAAGCATGCAAGAATTTAAAGAAAAATGGAATAAGCTACAAAAAGAAATGAAAACTAATACAGCCATTATAGTATATACACCGCCAAAAGAAATAAAGAATATTAAAGAAATGAAGCGTCTAATAAGCAAATATCATGATGAGGAATTAGGAGGACATATAGGAATCTCCAGATGCATTAAAAAATTAAAACAAAGACATGTTTGGAAAAACATGAGTAACATGGTAAAGAATTATATTAATAACTGCAAATTATGCAATGAAATAAAAGTAACTAAATACACAAAAGAAAAAATGACCATGACAGACACTCCAACAACTTCATTTGAAACAATTACAGTTGACACAGTAGGCCCTTTACGTCCATCAAACGGATACAGATACATTCTGACTTTTCAATGTGAACTCACAAAGTATATAGCAGCATTTCCAATGCAAAGTAAAGATGCAGTTACTGTAGCAAGAACAATTGTTGAAGGATTCATATTAAAATACGGATGTTTTAAATCCATAAAAACTGACAAAGGTACAGAATTTACAAACGAATTACTTACCAACATATGTAAACTATTAAACATAGACAAAAAGGTTTCAGCACCATTCCACCATGAGACATTAGGAGCATTAGAACGAAACCATAGAGTATTAAATGACTACCTACGAGCACTTCAAAAAGAAGACAATTGGGAAGACTTATTACCCTATTACGTGTACTGCTACAACACAACGCCAAACTGTACGACAAACTATTCTCCACATGAGCTAGTGTTTGGAAAAATCAGCAGTCTACCCTGCGAAATACTTAAATCTAAAAACAAATTATACAATATTGATGATTATCTGACAGAGCTCAAACTGAAACTTATACATGCTCATAATATGGCTCATCAATCTCTAATACAAAATAAGATTGATAGAATTAAGAAACAAACAAACAATAAAATAAGTAATTTCAAAAATAATGATTTAGTTTATATTAAAGTAGGAAATAAGAAAAAATTTGATAAAATTTTTAAAGGCCCTTACAAAGTCATTAGACAAGAAGGCGTCAATAGCTTTATACAAATAGAAAATAAATTAGTTAAAATACACAATAACAATATAATTAAAGCTAGAAACATATAATTAATTGTAAACTATAATATATTAATATACATAAATTGTAACATAATATGTACATTTGCCTAACTTTTAAGAAACTACAGCAATTGTACATTTAACTAAAGGGGTAGGATGTAGTATGCACATACATAACTGATACACACACACAATATACATTGCGCACAATATAACAAACATACAGACATACAAACATACACAATGCACATAGCACATAATGAAACATACTGACACACACACACGTATAATGTACACTGCACGCGCGCAAGACACCACACACAAAGTGCAACATAAAACCAAATGTCTGGGCGCAGAACAGCGAGCTCATTACACAACAAGTGCAAGTACTTTTGGTGATTGACCGCTTAGCAAAAACACATAAGGCATTCCGGCATCAAATTGCTGTCATTGCATTTCGGCAATTTGAAGGCCAATAAATAAAACAAATACTAAGTGCATTTTACCCTAATCATATTTTATTTAGTACCGTGTGAAATCAATGCGTGAGAAAGTATTTGAAACTTTGTGTTGATTTCCCATTGGTTAATTAAGAATTATGAATAAGTTCCTCTGTGAGGAAATTAGTATATAAGAACAACATTTTTAAAATAAAGTCAATGATAATTTACAAGCTTAACCGTTTGGACATTTTTATTCATAAGAGCGGCCTGGTGGCCTACAATATATAGCGTGTCGCGCTTTGTACGATGAATGTTAGGAAAACAAATTTTGACTAACAAATAACATTACATGGCGATCCTGCCAAACTCCTTTAACTAAAGGAGTAGGACCATAATAATTTAAAAAGAGAAAAGAATTCTGAAATGAATATTTTGAAAATTTAGAACAAATGACGGACACAAATCAAACGATCAGCAAAGCTGAGTTTGATCAAATTTTTTTGAAATACTCAAAGATTTTCGAGTACAAACCGCAACAACCACCAGCAAATGCCCCAAAATACGTACCGACACCAATTAATTCAGGCCAAAAGAAAATTACGTTAGAACAATATAAAAAAAGAAAGGATCAGCAAAGCAGCAAATATAAAACATTTCAACAAAAAATTTCAGAAAAACCTAGAAGAAAATCACGAGCAGGTAAATCCGTAAAATACAGAAAAGCCCTGCGAGAGGTCTATCAGCTCATACATATAACGAATGGAGAAGAAAAGCATAAACATTTAGATAAGTTAAAACAACTAAAAAAATGTGCGGCCCAAGAAAGAACCAGCAGGGACCAACAGAAGTAATAAATAACAGCATATGTAAATGACAACGTAATAGCAAAAGAAGACCACAATATCACATATTTGATATACCTAATGTTAATTATTATAATAATATACGTTTTTTTATAAAAACTATGTAAAAATGTAGATTTCTAAATCAGTAGCTAATATAACAGTTTAAAATAAATATTATTACATGCTTAAAATAAGTACATGGACAAATTAAACAACATTTTATCCAATTTAAAAAAGAATCCAACTAGGACATATTCAGATACATATATTGAACATACAAAAAGTAAAATACAAGAGATTTGGGCAGAAATTGTATTGCAAAATAAACAGCATCAAATTGACGAAATACATCCGCTATTTCAAAACATAACTTCCAAAATTTATTTACTTCTAAAGAACAAAATGGCAATCTTTGATATTTCAACTGCCTCAAAAATAATCCCCGAATTCGGAGGAGAACATTATCTTCTTACAAAATTTTTAGACACCATTGAGTTTTATGCAAATACACTCAATGATGCACAAAAGAATATGCTATTAAAATATATATTAGCAGGAAAAATTGCACAAAAAGTAAAAAACATACTGTTAGCTGAAACAGAGCCAACTACTATTGATCAGCTCAAAGAAATCCTTGAAAAATTATACAAATTGAATAAAAATCCGCTGAAGCTACAAAACACGCTTAGTGTGATAAAACAAAATAACTTACCATTGCAAAATTTTGCATCGAAAATTGAGAGCATAACAGCCTCACTTAATGAAATTCAAATATCGCAGCAAGGCTCAGAATCTAAATCGATAATTATCAAGCTCAATGACCAATTGGCATTAAACGCTTTTAAAAATGGTGTAAATGAACCATTAAAATCAATTGTTTTCGCGGCTAGACCAAAGACTTTTTCCGAAGCACTGCAAACAGCTCAAGAGGCAGATGTACCAACTAACAACTCGAACATATATCGGACAAGAAATAACAATAATAACTATAATAATAACACGCGTCAACCATTTAATACAAGAAATAATAATGGAAACAGAAGGTATGACGATCGCAACCGTGTTTCTAATAATACAAATAATAACAGAAATTATAATAACAACAATAGGAATTATAACAATAACAACAGAAGTTATAATAACAGCAACAGAAATAATAATAATAACAGTAGAAATTATTCTAATGACAACGGAAACAACCGACGTCCACAAAATTCTGATCAGAACAGAACAAATACTAATAATCAAAGACATAATTCTCAGGAAAACTAGGACGTCCCCAGATGAAAGAAGCTGGGGCTATAACTAAAAAACTAAATACGTATAGTATAGCACAAAAAGATACAAATTACGTTATACTTAAATCAAGCACAATACGAAAACCAATAGCATTTTTAATAGACACAGGTGCAGACATTTCTATTATAAAAAAATCATCAATAGACAACAGTCTAATAACAAATTGTCAACAATATAACATAAATGGACTTAGTAAAAATTTATTAACAACAAAGTCAAAAACTAAACTTTCACTTCAATCTGATGAACTTAATATTGAACATACATTTTATATTTTTGATAATATTAACATATCTACAGACGGAATTATAGGCAGAGATTTCTTGACTAAATATAATTGTAAAATAGATTACGAAACTTTCGTAATCACAATTATGTATGAAGAACAACAAATAATCTTGCCAATGTACATGAAACTCAGCACATTACCAAGTATTCATTTACCACCCCGAACAGAAATTATAAAAGAAGTAGACGTTGATTTAAATGAAGACAGTTTAGTATGCGCTAGTGAAATAACACCAGGCATATTTATAGCTAACACAATAATTCCAAAGAAAGGTCACAAACATATAAAGTTCATAAATACAAATGAGTGTGACATAACAATTAAAGATATTCCTTTACACATACAACCAATAAAAAATTTTTCAATATTGAAATATGACACAAAATTTAATTCAAAACAACGAATAGATTTTATTAAAAATACCATAAATTTTGAAAACCTAGATCCAGAAGCAAAAGAATCCATAATAAATATTTGTATCAAATACAATGAAATATTTCATCTAAAAGGAGATATTTTAACAAAAAACAATTTTTATACACAGAATATTTCTGTACATGACAAAACTCCAGTTTATATAAAAAACTACAGATTACCAAATGCACATGTTGAAGAGATTAACCAACAAGTTGACAAATTAATTAAAGAGGACATTGTTGAACATTCGACCAGTCCATATAACTCACCATTATTAATTGTGCCAAAGAAAAGCACAAATGATGAAACTAATTGGAGATTAGTAGTTGACTACAGACAACTAAACAACAAAATTGTAAATGATAAATTCCCATTAACAAGATTAGAAGATGTGTTAGACAAATTAGGCAAAGCCAAATATTTCAACCTTGGACATGACCAGCTCATTCCATCAAATACCTTTAGATAAGCAATCCAGACCGCTTACAGCTTTTTCGACTAATAAAGGACATTATCAGTTTAAAAGGCTACCTTTTGGCTTAAAAATTGCGACTAATAGTTTTCAACGCAATATGACTTTAGCTTTGAGTGGACTCCAAGATGCTGCATTTTTATATGTAGACGACGTAATAAGTTTTGGTTCAACTCTAAAAGAACACAATGAAAATTTAATAAATGTATTCGAAAGACTGAAACAATATGATTTAAAACTAAATCCAGACAAATGTAACTTCTTAAAAACAGAAGTAGTTTATTTAGTTCACCTTATAACAGCAGAAGGTATCACGACTGATCCAAATAAGTATGACACTATAACTAATTTTCCATGTCCTAAAGATGCAGACGAGGTACGCAGATTTGTAGCATTTTGCAACTACTATAGACGTTTTATAGAAAATTTTGCGCAAATAGCTAAACCGCTAAATGAATTATTAAAGAAAAACAAACTATTTATATTGTCAAAAGAATGTGAAATAGCTTTCAAAACTCTAAAGTCAAAACTAATGACACCACCTGTTTTGAAATATCCCGACTTCTCCAAACCTTTTATTTTGACTACTGATGCATCAAACTATGCCTTAGGAGCAGTTTTATCTCAAGGGATGCCTGGAGAAGACACTCCAATAGCATATGCGAGTAAATCTTTGAATAAACATGAAGTCAACAAACCAATAATAGAAAAGGAGTTATTAGCCATTCATTGGGGAATAAATTATTTCAGACCTTACCTATTCGGTAGAAAATTCATGGTATACACTGACCATAGACCATTAGTAAGTTTATTCACACATAAAAACCCGTCATCAAAGTTAACAAGAATACGAGTAGATCTTATGGATTATGATTTTGAAATAATTTTCAAACAAGGAAAGATGAATACAAATGCAGACGCACTATCTAGAATAAAAATTACATCAAAAGAATTAAGAAAAATGATACCAACATATGATATGCTTACAATTACAAGAGCGATTAGTAAAAAATTAGAAAATGAAAAATTAAATGGCATAGAAAGCAAAAAGCTAAATGAAAAATTAAATGGCAAAGAAAGCAAAAAGCTAAATGAAGATATAAATGGCATAGCAAGAAAACAACTTGCAAAAAGAACTAGTGCTGCAACTCAAGAGAAGCTTGATCACCTTCACATTTGGGAAGCAACGTCATTATCTGACGTCACGCATATAAAGAAATTGCAATTTCAGTTCAAAAAGAATATTATGTATAATGAAAAGGCCAATATAGTAGCACAAAAGAAAAATATTGTTGTTGAATATAGCGATAAATCGTTATCAACTATAACGTTGATTCTGAGGAAGCTAGGATTATTCGTAGAACAACAGGAAATAGCTAAATTAGCAGTCTCTGCAGAAGACAAAATTTTCCAATATATAAGCATGCAAGAATTTAAAGAAAAATGGAATAAGCTACAAAAAGAAATGAAAACTAATACAGCCATTATAGTATATACACCGCCAAAAGAAATAAAGAATATTAAAGAAATGAAGCGTCTAATAAGCAAATATCATGATGAGGAATTAGGAGGACATATAGGAATCTCCAGATGCATTAAAAAATTAAAACAAAGACATGTTTGGAAAAACATGAGTAACATGGTAAAGAATTATATTAATAACTGCAAATTATGCAATGAAATAAAAGTAACTAAATACACAAAAGAAAAAATGACCATGACAGACACTCCAACAACTTCATTTGAAACAATTACAGTTGACACAGTAGGCCCTTTACGTCCATCAAACGGATACAGATACATTCTGACTTTTCAATGTGAACTCACAAAGTATATAGCAGCATTTCCAATGCAAAGTAAAGATGCAGTTACTGTAGCAAGAACAATTGTTGAAGGATTCATATTAAAATACGGATGTTTTAAATCCATAAAAACTGACAAAGGTACAGAATTTACAAACGAATTACTTACCAACATATGTAAACTATTAAACATAGACAAAAAGGTTTCAGCACCATTCCACCATGAGACATTAGGAGCATTAGAACGAAACCATAGAGTATTAAATGACTACCTACGAGCACTTCAAAAAGAAGACAATTGGGAAGACTTATTACCCTATTACGTGTACTGCTACAACACAACGCCAAACTGTACGACAAACTATTCTCCACATGAGCTAGTGTTTGGAAAAATCAGCAGTCTACCCTGCGAAATACTTAAATCTAAAAACAAATTATACAATATTGATGATTATCTGACAGAGCTCAAACTGAAACTTATACATGCTCATAATATGGCTCATCAATCTCTAATACAAAATAAGATTGATAGAATTAAGAAACAAACAAACAATAAAATAAGTAATTTCAAAAATAATTATTTAGTTTATATTAAAGTAGGAAATAAGAAAAAATTTGATAAAATTTTTAAAGGCCCTTACAAAGTCATTAGACAAGAAGGCGTCAATAGCTTTATACAAATAGAAAATAAATTAGTTAAAATACACAATAACAATATAATTAAAGCTAGAAACATATAATTAATTGTAAACTATAATATATTAATATACATAAATTGTAACATAATATGTACATTTGCCTAACTTTTAAGAAACTACAGCAATTGTACATTTAACTAAAGGGGTAGGATGTAGTATGCACATACATAACTGATACACACACACAATATACATTGCGCACAATATAACAAACATACAGACATACAAACATACACAATGCACATAGCACATAATGAAACATACTGACACACACACACGTATAATGTACACTGCACGCGCGCAAGACACCACACACAAAGTGCAACATAAAACCAAATGTCTGGGCGCAGAACAGCGAGCTCATTACACAACAAGTGCAAGTACTTTTGGTGATTGACCGCTTAGCAAAAACACATAAGGCATTCCGGCATCAAATTGCTGTCATTGCATTTCGGCAATTTGAAGGCCAATAAATAAAACAAATACTAAGTGCATTTTACCCTAATCATATTTTATTTAGTACCGTGTGAAATCAATGCGTGAGAAAGTATTTGAAACTTTGTGTTGATTTCCCATTGGTTAATTAAGAATTATGAATAAGTTCCTCTGTGAGGAAATTAGTATATAAGAACAACATTTTTAAAATAAAGTCAATGATAATTTACAAGCTTAACCGTTTGGACATTTTTATTCATAAGAGCGGCCTGGTGGCCTACAATATATAGCGTGTCGCGCTTTGTACGATGAATGTTAGGAAAACAAATTTTGACTAACAAATAACATTACATGGCGATCCTGCCAAACTCCTTTAACTAAAGGAGTAGGACCATAATAATTTAAAAAGAGAAAAGAATTCTGAAATGAATATTTTGAAAATTTAGAACAAATGACGGACACAAATCAAACGATCAGCAAAGCTGAGTTTGATCAAATTTTTTTGAAATACTCAAAGATTTTCGAGTACAAACCGCAACAACCACCAGCAAATGCCCCAAAATACGTACCGACACCAATTAATTCAGGCCAAAAGAAAATTACGTTAGAACAATATAAAAAAAGAAAGGATCAGCAAAGCAGCAAATATAAAACATTTCAACAAAAAATTTCAGAAAAACCTAGAAGAAAATCACGAGCAGGTAAATCCGTAAAATACAGAAAAGCCCTGCGAGAGGTCTATCAGCTCATACATATAACGAATGGAGAAGAAAAGCATAAACATTTAGATAAGTTAAAACAACTAAAAAAATGTGCGGCCCAAGAAAGAACCAGCAGGGACCAACAGAAGTAATAAATAACAGCATATGTAAATGACAACGTAATAGCAAAAGAAGACCACAATATCACATATTTGATATACCTAATGTTAATTATTATAATAATATACGTTTTTTTATAAAAACTATGTAAAAATGTAGATTTCTAAATCAGTAGCTAATATAACAGTTTAAAATAAATATTATTACATGCTTAAAATAAGTACATGGACAAATTAAACAACATTTTATCCAATTTAAAAAAGAATCCAACTAGGACATATTCAGATACATATATTGAACATACAAAAAGTAAAATACAAGAGATTTGGGCAGAAATTGTATTGCAAAATAAACAGCATCAAATTGACGAAATACATCCGCTATTTCAAAACATAACTTCCAAAATTTATTTACTTCTAAAGAACAAAATGGCAATCTTTGATATTTCAACTGCCTCAAAAATAATCCCCGAATTCGGAGGAGAACATTATCTTCTTACAAAATTTTTAGACACCATTGAGTTTTATGCAAATACACTCAATGATGCACAAAAGAATATGCTATTAAAATATATATTAGCAGGAAAAATTGCACAAAAAGTAAAAAACATACTGTTAGCTGAAACAGAGCCAACTACTATTGATCAGCTCAAAGAAATCCTTGAAAAATTATACAAATTGAATAAAAATCCGCTGAAGCTACAAAACACGCTTAGTGTGATAAAACAAAATAACTTACCATTGCAAAATTTTGCATCGAAAATTGAGAGCATAACAGCCTCACTTAATGAAATTCAAATATCGCAGCAAGGCTCAGAATCTAAATCGATAATTATCAAGCTCAATGACCAATTGGCATTAAACGCTTTTAAAAATGGTGTAAATGAACCATTAAAATCAATTGTTTTCGCGGCTAGACCAAAGACTTTTTCCGAAGCACTGCAAACAGCTCAAGAGGCAGATGTACCAACTAACAACTCGAACATATATCGGACAAGAAATAACAATAATAACTATAATAATAACACGCGTCAACCATTTAATACAAGAAATAATAATGGAAACAGAAGGTATGACGATCGCAACCGTGTTTCTAATAATACAAATAATAACAGAAATTATAATAACAACAATAGGAATTATAACAATAACAACAGAAGTTATAATAACAGCAACAGAAATAATAATAATAACAGTAGAAATTATTCTAATGACAACGGAAACAACCGACGTCCACAAAATTCTGATCAGAACAGAACAAATACTAATAATCAAAGACATAATTCTCAGGAAAACTAGGACGTCCCCAGATGAAAGAAGCTGGGGCTATAACTAAAAAACTAAATACGTATAGTATAGCACAAAAAGATACAAATTACGTTATACTTAAATCAAGCACAATACGAAAACCAATAGCATTTTTAATAGACACAGGTGCAGACATTTCTATTATAAAAAAATCATCAATAGACAACAGTCTAATAACAAATTGTCAACAATATAACATAAATGGACTTAGTAAAAATTTATTAACAACAAAGTCAAAAACTAAACTTTCACTTCAATCTGATGAACTTAATATTGAACATACATTTTATATTTTTGATAATATTAACATATCTACAGACGGAATTATAGGCAGAGATTTCTTGACTAAATATAATTGTAAAATAGATTACGAAACTTTCGTAATCACAATTATGTATGAAGAACAACAAATAATCTTGCCAATGTACATGAAACTCAGCACATTACCAAGTATTCATTTACCACCCCGAACAGAAATTATAAAAGAAGTAGACGTTGATTTAAATGAAGACAGTTTAGTATGCGCTAGTGAAATAACACCAGGCATATTTATAGCTAACACAATAATTCCAAAGAAAGGTCACAAACATATAAAGTTCATAAATACAAATGAGTGTGACATAACAATTAAAGATATTCCTTTACACATACAACCAATAAAAAATTTTTCAATATTGAAATATGACACAAAATTTAATTCAAAACAACGAATAGATTTTATTAAAAATACCATAAATTTTGAAAACCTAGATCCAGAAGCAAAAGAATCCATAATAAATATTTGTATCAAATACAATGAAATATTTCATCTAAAAGGAGATATTTTAACAAAAAACAATTTTTATACACAGAATATTTCTGTACATGACAAAACTCCAGTTTATATAAAAAACTACAGATTACCAAATGCACATGTTGAATAGATTAACCAACAAGTTGACAAATTAATTAAAGAGGACATTGTTGAACATTCGACCAGTCCATATAACTCACCATTATTAATTGTGCCAAAGAAAAGCACAAATGATGAAACTAATTGGAGATTAGTAGTTGACTACAGACAACTAAACAACAAAATTGTAAATGATAAATTCCCATTAACAAGATTAGAAGATGTGTTAGACAAATTAGGCAAAGCCAAATATTTCAACCTTGGACATGACCAGCTCATTCCATCAAATACCTTTAGATAAGCAATCCAGACCGCTTACAGCTTTTTCGACTAATAAAGGACATTATCAGTTTAAAAGGCTACCTTTTGGCTTAAAAATTGCGACTAATAGTTTTCAACGCAATATGACTTTAGCTTTGAGTGGACTCCAAGATGCTGCATTTTTATATGTAGACGACGTAATAAGTTTTGGTTCAACTCTAAAAGAACACAATGAAAATTTAATAAA
This sequence comes from Philophylla caesio, assembly GCA_963971545.1. Classification (NCBI taxonomy): domain Eukaryota; kingdom Metazoa; phylum Arthropoda; class Insecta; order Diptera; family Tephritidae; genus Philophylla; species Philophylla caesio. The sequence goes on from OZ020605.1 coordinate 59,493,316, forward strand.
TGTATTCGAAAGACTGAAACAATATGATTTAAAACTAAATCCAGACAAATGTAACTTCTTAAAAACAGAAGTAGTTTATTTAGTTCACCTTATAACAGCAGAAGGTATCACGACTGATCCAAATAAGTATGACACTATAACTAATTTTCCATGTCCTAAAGATGCAGACGAGGTACGCAGATTTGTAGCATTTTGCAACTACTATAGACGTTTTATAGAAAATTTTGCGCAAATAGCTAAACCGCTAAATGAATTATTAAAGAAAAACAAACTATTTATATTGTCAAAAGAATGTGAAATAGCTTTCAAAACTCTAAAGTCAAAACTAATGACACCACCTGTTTTGAAATATCCCGACTTCTCCAAACCTTTTATTTTGACTACTGATGCATCAAACTATGCCTTAGGAGCAGTTTTATCTCAAGGGATGCCTGGAGAAGACACTCCAATAGCATATGCGAGTAAATCTTTGAATAAACATGAAGTCAACAAACCAATAATAGAAAAGGAGTTATTAGCCATTCATTGGGGAATAAATTATTTCAGACCTTACCTATTCGGTAGAAAATTCATGGTATACACTGACCATAGACCATTAGTAAGTTTATTCACACATAAAAACCCGTCATCAAAGTTAACAAGAATACGAGTAGATCTTATGGATTATGATTTTGAAATAATTTTCAAACAAGGAAAGATGAATACAAATGCAGACGCACTATCTAGAATAAAAATTACATCAAAAGAATTAAGAAAAATGATACCAACATATGATATGCTTACAATTACAAGAGCGATTAGTAAAAAATTAGAAAATGAAAAATTAAATGGCATAGAAAGCAAAAAGCTAAATGAAAAATTAAATGGCAAAGAAAGCAAAAAGCTAAATGAAGATATAAATGGCATAGCAAGAAAACAACTTGCAAAAAGAACTAGTGCTGCAACTCAAGAGAAGCTTGATCACCTTCACATTTGGGAAGCAACGTCATTATCTGACGTCACGCATATAAAGAAATTGCAATTTCAGTTCAAAAAGAATATTATGTATAATGAAAAGGCCAATATAGTAGCACAAAAGAAAAATATTGTTGTTGAATATAGCGATAAATCGTTATCAACTATAACGTTGATTCTGAGGAAGCTAGGATTATTCGTAGAACAACAGGAAATAGCTAAATTAGCAGTCTCTGCAGAAGACAAAATTTTCCAATATATAAGCATGCAAGAATTTAAAGAAAAATGGAATAAGCTACAAAAAGAAATGAAAACTAATACAGCCATTATAGTATATACACCGCCAAAAGAAATAAAGAATATTAAAGAAATGAAGCGTCTAATAAGCAAATATCATGATGAGGAATTAGGAGGACATATAGGAATCTCCAGATGCATTAAAAAATTAAAACAAAGACATGTTTGGAAAAACATGAGTAACATGGTAAAGAATTATATTAATAACTGCAAATTATGCAATGAAATAAAAGTAACTAAATACACAAAAGAAAAAATGACCATGACAGACACTCCAACAACTTCATTTGAAACAATTACAGTTGACACAGTAGGCCCTTTACGTCCATCAAACGGATACAGATACATTCTGACTTTTCAATGTGAACTCACAAAGTATATAGCAGCATTTCCAATGCAAAGTAAAGATGCAGTTACTGTAGCAAGAACAATTGTTGAAGGATTCATATTAAAATACGGATGTTTTAAATCCATAAAAACTGACAAAGGTACAGAATTTACAAACGAATTACTTACCAACATATGTAAACTATTAAACATAGACAAAAAGGTTTCAGCACCATTCCACCATGAGACATTAGGAGCATTAGAACGAAACCATAGAGTATTAAATGACTACCTACGAGCACTTCAAAAAGAAGACAATTGGGAAGACTTATTACCCTATTACGTGTACTGCTACAACACAACGCCAAACTGTACGACAAACTATTCTCCACATGAGCTAGTGTTTGGAAAAATCAGCAGTCTACCCTGCGAAATACTTAAATCTAAAAACAAATTATACAATATTGATGATTATCTGACAGAGCTCAAACTGAAACTTATACATGCTCATAATATGGCTCATCAATCTCTAATACAAAATAAGATTGATAGAATTAAGAAACAAACAAACAATAAAATAAGTAATTTCAAAAATAATTATTTAGTTTATATTAAAGTAGGAAATAAGAAAAAATTTGATAAAATTTTTAAAGGCCCTTACAAAGTCATTAGACAAGAAGGCGTCAATAGCTTTATACAAATAGAAAATAAATTAGTTAAAATACACAATAACAATATAATTAAAGCTAGAAACATATAATTAATTGTAAACTATAATATATTAATATACATAAATTGTAACATAATATGTACATTTGCCTAACTTTTAAGAAACTACAGCAATTGTACATTTAACTAAAGGGGTAGGATGTAGTATGCACATACATAACTGATACACACACACAATATACATTGCGCACAATATAACAAACATACAGACATACAAACATACACAATGCACATAGCACATAATGAAACATACTGACACACACACACGTATAATGTACACTGCACGCGCGCAAGACACCACACACAAAGTGCAACATAAAACCAAATGTCTGGGCGCAGAACAGCGAGCTCATTACACAACAAGTGCAAGTACTTTTGGTGATTGACCGCTTAGCAAAAACACATAAGGCATTCCGGCATCAAATTGCTGTCATTGCATTTCGGCAATTTGAAGGCCAATAAATAAAACAAATACTAAGTGCATTTTACCCTAATCATATTTTATTTAGTACCGTGTGAAATCAATGCGTGAGAAAGTATTTGAAACTTTGTGTTGATTTCCCATTGGTTAATTAAGAATTATGAATAAGTTCCTCTGTGAGGAAATTAGTATATAAGAACAACATTTTTAAAATAAAGTCAATGATAATTTACAAGCTTAACCGTTTGGACATTATTATTCATAAGAGCGGCCTGGTGGCCTACAATATATAGCGTGTCGCGCTTTGTGCGATGAATGTTAGGAAAACAAATTTTGACTAACAAATAACATTACAATGCGCAGTACTTAAGCCGGTGTGTAAGCCGTTGGTTTTTTTCCTGCTTTCTCTTCACAAATTACTCCAATCAAGTGCAGCTGTTCTGTCGCTATTTCTACTTGACTGTGTATTTGTTGTTTTGTGCAATTTCTATTTTTTAGAATTTGTTTGTATAAGGCTGAATCATCCTTTTATACATTTCATTTCATATTGTTTGGCCATGTAACTATTTTATTTTTAATTTTTTAATAATTTTTGAGCTTTAAGGCCGATCGGTTTATTGGAAAAAATATTAGGAAAAAACAACAATACTCAAAGCGGTAGAAGTTAAAGTACTATTTCGGAAATCACCACATTTCCTCTTCAGACTTCTTTCCACTTGGCTTCTGCGGGAGTCGAACCCGCAACAACATGCGCAGTACTTAAGCCGGTGTGTAAGCTGTTGTTATTTCTCCTGCTTTCCCTTCACAACTTACTCAAATTAATTGCGGCTGTTCTGTCGCTATTTCTACTCGACTGTGTAGATGTTATTTTGTACAATTTCTATTTTTTAGAATTTGTTTGTATAAGGCTGGCTCATCCTTTTATACATTTCATTTCATATTGTTTGGCCATGTAACTATTTTATTTTTAATTTTTTAATAATTTTTGAGCTTTAAGGCCGATCGGTTTATTGGAAAAAATATTAGGAAAAAACAACAATACTCAAAGCGGTAGAAGCTATAGTACTATTTCGGAAATCACCACATTTCCTCATCAGACTCCTTTCTTCTTGGCTTCTGCGGGAGTCAAACCTGCAACAACATGCGCAGTACTTAAGCCGGTGTGTAAACTGTTGTTATTTTTCCTGCTTTCCCTTCACAACTTACTCCAATCAATTGCGGCTATTCTGCCGCTATTTCTACTCGACTGAGTAGTTGTTGTTGTCTACAATTTCTATTTCTTAGACTTTGTTTGTATAAGGCAGGCTCATCCCTTTATACATTTCATTTGTTATTGTTTGGCTATATAACTATTTTCTTTTTAATTTTTTAATAATTTTTGAGCTTTAAGGCCGATAGGTTTATTGGGAAAATTATTAGGAGAAAACCACAGTACTCAAAGCGGTAGAAGTTATAGTACTATTTCGGAAATCACCACATTTTCTCATCAGACACCTTTCTTCTTGGCTTCTGCTGGAGTCGAACCCGCAACAACATGCGCAGTACTTAAGCCGGTGTGTAAGCTATTGTTATTTTTCCTGCTTTCCCTTCACAACTTACTCTAATCAAGTGCGGCTGTTCTGTCGCTATTTCTACTTGACTGTGTATTTGTTGTTTTGTGCAATTTCTATTTCTTAGAATTTTTTTGTATAAGGCTAGCTCATCCTTTTATACATTTCATTAGTTATTGTTTGGCCATATAACTACATATTTTATTTTTAATTTTTTAATAATTTTTGAGCTTTAAGTCCGATCGGTTTATTGGGAAAATTATTAGGAAAAACAACAATACTCAAAGCGGTAGAAGTTATAGTACTATTTCGGAAATCACCACATTTTCTCATCAGACTCCTTTCTTCTTGGCTTCTGCGGGAGTCGAACCCGCAACAACATGCGCAGTACTTAAGCCGGTGTGTAAGCTATTGTTATTTTTCCTGCTTTCCCTTCACAAATTACTCCAATCAATTGCGGCTGTTCTGTCGCTATTTCTACTTGACTGTGTATTTGTTGTTTTGTGCAATTTCAATTTCTTAGAATTTTTTTGTATAAGGCTGGCTCATCCTTTTATACATTTCATTTGTTATTGTTTGGCCATATAACTATTTTATTTTTAATAATGTTTGAGCTTTAAGGCCGATCGGTTTATTGGGAAATTTATTAGAAAAAAACAACAATACTCAAAGCGGTAGAAGTTAATGTACTTTTTCGGAAATCACCACATTTTCTCATCAGACTTCTTTCTTCCTGCCGCTATTTCTACTCGACTGAGTAGATGTTGTTTTTTCACAATTTCTATTTGTTAGAATTTGTTTGTATTAGGTGGGCTCTTCCTTTTATACATTTTATTTGTTATTGTTTGGCCCTAAAACTTTTTATTTTTTAATAAATTCAGAGCGGTAGAAGTTATAGTACTATTTCGGAAATCACCACATTTCCTCATCAGACTTCTTTCTTCTTGGTTTCTGCGGGAGTCGAACCCGCAACAACATGCGCAGTACTTAAGCCGGTGTGTAAGCCGTTGGTTTTTTTCCTGCTTTCCCTTCACAAATTACTCCAATCAATTGCGGCTGTTCTGTCGCTATTTCTACTTGACTGTGTATTTGTTGTTTTGTGCAATTTCTATTTGTTAGAATTTGTTTGTATAAGTCTGGCTCATCCTTTTATACATTTCATTTGTTATTGTTTGGCCATATAACTATTTTATTTTTAATAATTTTTGAGCTTTAAGGCCGATCGGTTTATTGGGAAAATTATTAGAAAAAACACCAATACTCAAAACGGTAGAAGTTAAAGTACTATTTCGGAAATCACCACATTTCCTCATCAGACTTCTTTCTACTTGGCTTCTGCGGGAGTCGAACCCGCAACAACATGCGCAGTACTTAAGCCGGTGTGTAAGCTCTTGTTATTTTTCCTGCTTTCCCTTCACAACTTACTCAAATCAATTGCGGCTGTTGTGTCGCTATTTCTACTCGACTGTGTAGATGTTATTTTGTACAATTTCTATTTTTTAGAATTTGTTTGTATAAGGCTGGCTCATCCTTTTATACATTTCATTTGTTATTGTTTGGCCATATAACTATTTTATTTTTAATTTTTTAATAATTTTTGAGCTTTGAGTCCGATCGGTTTATTGGGAAAATTATTAGGGAAAAACAACAATACTCAATGCGGTAGCAGTTATATTACTATTTCAGAAATCACCACAATTCCTCATCAGACTTGTTTCTACTTGGCTTCTGCGAGAGTCAAACCCGCAATAACATGCGCAATACTTAAGCCAGCAATTAAACGCATCCAGTGAAGCTTACGCTGGCTTCTGCGGGAGTCAAACCCGCAATAACATGCGCAATACTTAAGCCAGCAATTAAACGCATCCAGTGAAGCTTACGCTGTGTGAGCTGTTGTTATTTTTCCTGCTTTCCCTTCATAAATTACTCCAATGAATTGCGGATTTTCTGCCGCTATTTCTACTCGACTGTGTAGTTGTTTTTTATACAATTTCTATTTCTTAGAATTTGTTTGTATAAGGCTGGCTCATCCTTCTATATATTTCATTTGTTATGGTTTGGCCATATAACTATTTTTTTTAAAATAATTTTTGAGCTTTAAGGCCGATCGGTTTATTGGGAAAATTAGTAGAAAAAAACAACAATACTCAAAGCGGTAGAAGTTATAGTACTATTTCGGAAATCACCACATTTCCTCATCAGACTTCTTTCTTCTTGGCTTCTGCGGGAGTCGAACCAGCAACAACATGCGCAGTACTTAAGCCTGTGTGAAAGCTGCTTTCCCTTCACAACTTACTCCAACCAATTGCGGCTATTCTGCCGCTATTTCTACTCGACTGAGTAGTTGTTGTTTTTTTACAATTTCTATTTGTTAGAATTTGTTTGTATTAGGTGGGCTCTTCCTTTTATACATTTTATTTGTTATTGTTTGGCCCTAAAACTTTTTATTTTTTTTAAATTTCAGAGCCGTAGAAGTTATAGTACCATTTCGGAAATCACCACATTTCCTCATCAGACTTCTTTCTTCTTGGTTTCTGCGGGAGTTGAACCCGCAGCAACAGGCGCAGTACTTAAGCCGGTGTGTAAGCCGTTGGTTTTTTTCCTGCTTTCCCTTCACAAATTACTCCAATCAAGTGCGGCTGTTCTGTCGCTATTTCTACTTGACTGTGTATTTGTTGTTTTGTGCAATTTCTATTTCTTAGAATTTGTTTGTATAAGGCTGGCTCATCCTTTTATACATTTCATTTGTTATTGTTTGGCCCAATAACTATTTTATTTTTAATAATTTTTGAGCTTTAAGGCCGATTGGTTTATTGAGAAAATTATTAGAAAAAACACCAATACTCAAAACGGTAGAAGTTATAGTACTATTTCGGAAATTAACACATTTCCTCATCAGACTTCTTTCTACTAGGCTTCTGCGAGAGTCGAACCCGCAACAACATGCGAAATACTGAAGCCGGCAACTAAACGCATCCAGTTAAACTTACGCTGTGTGAGCTGTTGTTATTTTTATTGCTTTCCCTTTACAAATTACTCCAATGAATTGCGGTTGTTCTATCGCTATTTCTACTCGACTGTGTAGTTGTTATTTTGTAAAATTTCTATTTCTTAGAATTTGTTTGTATAAGGCTGGCTCATCCTTTTATACATTTCATTTGTTATTAGTTGGCCATATAACTTTTTTATTTTTAATTTTTTAATAATTTTAGGGCTTTAAGTCCGATCTGTTAATCGGGAAAATTATTAGAAAAAAACCACAAAACTCAAATCGGTAGAAGATGTAGTACTATTTCGGAAATCACCACATTTCCTCATCAGACTTCTTTCTACTTGGCTTCTGCGAGAGTCGAACCCGCAATAACATGCGCAATACTTAAGCCGGCAATTAAACGCATCCAGTTAAGCTTACGCCGTGTGAGCTGTTGTTATTTTTCCTGCTTTCCCTTCACAAATTACTCCAATCAATTGCGGCTGTTCTGCCGCTATTTCTATTCGACTGTGTAGTTGTTGTTTTGTACAATTTCTATTTGTTAGAATTTGTTTGTATTAGGTGGTCTCATCCTTTTATAAATTTTATTTGTAATTGTTTGACCCTATAACTATTTAATTTTTACCAAAATCAGAGCGGTAGAAGTTATAGTACTATTTCGGAAATCACCACATTTCCTCATCAGACTTCTTTCTACTAGGCTTCTGCGAGAGTCGAACCCGCAACAACATGCGAAATACTGAAGCCGGCAACTAAATGCATCCAGTTAAACTTACGCTGTGTGAGCTGTTGTTATTTTTATTGCTTTCCCTTCACAAATTACTCCAATGAATTGCGGTTGTTCTGTCGCTATTTCTACTCGACTGTGTAGTTGTTATTTTGTAAAATTTCTATTTCTTAGAATTTGGTTGTATAAGGCTGGCTCATCCTTTTATACATTTCATTTGTTATTAGTTGGCCATATAACTTTTTTATTTTTAATTTTTTAATAATTTTTGAGCTTTAAGTCCGATCGGTTTATTGGGAAAATTATTAGAAAAAAACAACCATACTCAAATCGGTAGAAGTTATAGTACTATTTCGGAAATCACCACATTTCCTCATCAGACTTCTTTCTACTTGGCTTCTGCGAGAGTGGAACCCGAAATAACATGCGCAATACTTAAGCCGGCAATTAAACGCATCCAGTTAAGCTTACGCTGTTTGAGCTGTTGTTGTTTTTCCTGCTTTCCCTTCACAACTCACTCCAATAAAGTGCGGCTGTTCTGCCGCTTTTTCTACTCGACTGTGTAGTTGTTGTTTTGTACAATTCCTATTTCTTAGAATTTGTTTGTATAAGGCTGGCTCATCCTTTTATAAATTTCATTTGTTATTGTTTGGCCATATATGTAACTTTTTTTTTTTTAAATAATTTTTGAGCTTTAAGGCCGATCGGTTTCTTGGAAAAATAATTAGAAAAAACAACAATACTCAAAGCGGTAGAAGTTATAGTACTATTTCGGAAATCACCACATTTCCTCATCAGACTTTTTTCTTCTTGGCTTCTGCGGGAGTCGAACCCGCAAAAACATGCGCAATAATTAAGCCGGCAACTAAACGCATCCAGTTAAGCTTACGCTGTGTGAGCTGTTGTTATTTTTCCTGCTTTCCCTTCACAAATTACTCCAATTAATTGCGGCTGTTCTGCCGCTATTTCTATTCGACTGTGTAGTTGTTGTTTTGTACAATTTATATTTGTTAGAATTTGTTTGTATTAGGTGGTCTCATCCTTTTATACATTTTATTTGTAATTGTTTGACCCTATAACTATTTAATTTTTAACAATATCAGAGCGGTAGAAGTTATAGTACTATTTCGGAAATCACCACATTTCCTCATCAGACTTCTTTCTTCTTGGCTTCTGCGGGAGTCGAACCCGCAACAACATGCGCAGTACTTAAGCCGGTGTGTAAGCCGTTGGTTTTTTTCCTGCTTTTCCTTCACAAATTACTCCAATCAAGTGCGGCTGTTCTGTCGCTATTTCTACTTGACTGTGTATTTGTTGTTTTGTGCAATTTCTATTTCTTAGAATTTGTTTGTATAAGGCTGGCTCATCCTTTTATACATTTCATATTTCATTTGTTATTGTTTGGCCATATAACTATTTTATTTTTAATAACACTGTGATAGCTTTTTTCAAAAAAAAAAAAAGACAAGACCAAAGTCGACGGTTTCCCCCTATTTCGGGTCCTACGAATCGAACTACATCATTACTTTTTAGAGGTACAATCATGGTTTCATACAAAATTTTTTGTTGAAGCTTTTCATCAAAGTGGCCCTTTGTAAGAGAAAGGCAAATTGTTCTTCGGTCTCTAACTTTTTTAATGTTGACTTTTTTGGTAAACTTTCTGTGGCAAAGCTTCTCAGAATAAGCCCGGCTTTAAGTTCTTAGATAACTGTAAACCCCAAAATCAATGTTTTGGGTGTCCTTATAGCCAATATGTCGAAAAAACTGAAATTTAACCCATTTTTTTTAATGTTTTTTCCTTCACGTTTCGTCAATATTTTAATTTACCCTTTGATACTTATACATTAAGTGACATCTTGTAATAGTAAGAAACTTAAGCAAAGACAACGTTCTGAGCAAACTAACCATTAGAAAAAAAACTTAACAAAATTTGTATTTTTTAAAAAAGCTACACTAACTATGTTTGTGTGGTGTTTTTTTTGTGTATCCTATAAGTGTTATTAATAAGTATCATACATTTGTCAACAATATTTAAATTAAATTTAATAAGACTCATCTATCAATGTCCAACACAAATCAGCAAGCAACGAGTCAAGGTTTTTGCCGCTGTACCAATGCTCAAGGGGAGCGGCGACTTGGTGAAATCTTTCTCCATGCTCATCGGATTCAGTCGGAACTTGCTGCTCAAAATGGTCCTTGTGATGGTGAAGGAAATTAATTTTTAAGGACATATTCACACCTATTTCTTCAAAAGCGTCTAACATGTCATCCACATATTTTTTCCAATCTTCAGACCGGTGCACTCCTAAGCAATGGTTTATAACGGTCATAACGGAGTTCCGGGCAATTTTTTCATTTGGCTTTAAAAGTTATCCGAATTTTGCGTTCTTCATAAGTTTTCTTATATCGGGGCCATTGAGAACACCTGAAAATAATGTTATGTCGATGTAGTTCTATTAAAAGATTTAAAATACCTTTTTTTATTTTCGCAACACTTAGTCTTGGAAATATTTCTGTCAAACATTTAAAAGCTTCGGTCTCTCGATTTATTGCTTTTATGAAATTTTTGACAATTCTCAATTTTATGTGCAGTACCACCACTGCAAAATGTTATTAGCTGGTATCAGCGGAATATGGATAACATTTGCCACATTTAAATGAAATTCTGTGCGAAGCTTCCAATCACGCATTCTATATTGGTTTCCGCGGTACCTTGTGTCCCAATGACAAATGAAGCACATATTTTTTGTGTATCCTGTCTGCAAACCAGTAAGCAAGGCCATAACTTTTAAATCCGCACATATCTTCCATTGATGCTGCTGATACTGAACTCTTTCCAAAATTAATTTCATTGCTTCGTATGTTTCCTTTGTGTTGGAGCTTATGGCGATTGGAACCGGATTTTTTGTGTTGTCCACATACAGCAATACTGCTATCAAACTATTTTTCGACGAGTCAATAAACAAGCGCCATTGCTCTGGTTTGTACTTACAGTTCATGTATTGCATAAGACCAGGAATATTTTTACAATACGAAAAAGTATTGTCGCTATTAACCTCAAAGAAATCTAAAAGCTCATCCTGTCTTTTGCGGTATCCATACACCTTCACATCTTTAGACAATATATTTACCGATCGAAGATGATGTGCTATGCAAATCGCTTGTCTTTGCGATAATTTCAGCTGTCGTACCATCGTATTCAAACGGGCTTGGGAAATCTCCAAGGGACGACATGGGCTTTCAACTTCGGTTGGGTTAGACATTGAGAGTAGATCTGTAGGTTCGGTGGCAAATGTTGGCGAAATATATCTCTCAGTTGGACTTGGACATCTTGGTATCGGAACATTTTCTGAGTGAGATATTGGTAGCTGTGCAGATTGAACACTTTTGTAAACTGTGTTTTTTTTGTTGAGACTTGCAAATTTGTTCTTGCACGCGTAGCAGTTATGCCCTTGTGGATCTATCCAAATCATTGGGATGCCGAACTTAGGCACAGTCTTTTTGACCAGTTATGAAGGTTGTTGTTGCATTGCGTGCAAATGGTATTTGGCACCCAATCTACGTCTCTTATAACGGGCAAATCGAAATATTCCTCGTAGATGCCGGCAGTTCCAGAAGATATTTTGCGTCTACTCCGAGGGCTTGTAAATTTTCCACAAACGTAGCAGAACAACGATAGACCAATTGGACACTTCTTCATTTTAATTTATTTTCTTAATATACAAGACACTGAAACAATGCTCTTTCCGCGAAGTCAAAGTCAAACTAACTACTGCAATCAATGCTTAAATTTTGACTCTTAGGCAAGCATTAAACGGTTCTTTCAATCGTTACTTGTGGTTATTTCTTATCAGTACAGTGGTTAAAATCTTGACTCGTTGCTTGCTGATTTGTGTTGGACATTAATAGATGAGTCTTATTAAATTTAATTTAAATATTGTGTATAAATTTATGATACTTATTAATAACACTTATAAGATACAAAAAAAAATAAAACAGCTCACAAACATAGTTAGTGTAGTTTTTTTAAAAAATACAAATTTTGTTAAATTTTTTTTTCTAATGTTTGCTCAGAACGTTGTCTTTGCTTAAGTTTCTTACTATTACAAGATGTCACTTAATGTATAAGTATCAAAGGGTAAATTAAAATATTGACGAAACGTGAAGGAAAAAACATTAAAAAAAAATGGGTTAAATTTCAGTTTTTTCGACATATTTATTTTTTTATTTATTTATTTAATTTAGTCTTTAGTTTAACAAAACATTACAGACTATAACGATTATAAAGTTTGCTTAGAACTATTAAAAATAATTTATAAATTAAAAAATGGAGTTCAAAAGATTCAAAAAAACCGATCTTGGGACTGAAAAGTCGATCGTAACAGCATTACTTATACTATTGTCGAGTGGCATGCGAAATCGGGGCATTGATGGCATATAGTGTTCTAGCATTATCACCATAAAATGGTAAAAATGTTCGAAGGGTTCGCTGGGGAACATTAAACCTAATCTTTTCCAGCAAATAAGGGCAGTCAACAACACGTTTAATAATATTGTAGGTGAAGGATAGATCTGCGACTTTCTAAAGATTTAAGATTTAATAGCATGAGGCGAGAATGATATGATGGTATCGGATCAACAAAGTTCAAAGATCGAAGGGCAAATTTAAGAAATATTTTTTGAACACGCTCAACCCTATTTAAGGCAAGCTGGTTATATGGCCTCCAGATGAAGACTGCATACTCGAGGTGCGACCGAACAAAAGAAGTATACAATAATTTCAAGGTGTATGGATCTGAGAATTTCAAGGTATTGCGTCTCACGAAGCCTAACAGAGTACGCCTTTGATATTATATGATTAATATGCTTATTGAAAATAAATCGTTCATCAAACACTACTCCAAGGTCCTTTATCTCAGTCACACGCTTCAGGACGTAAGACGAAAACGAGTAATTGGTAGGCAGGACATTACAAATCTTAGAATAGGTTATCTGTGAACACTTATTAAGGTTCAAAGAGAGTCGCGATTTCAAACACCAGAGGTAAAGATTATTAATATCAGCTTGGAGGCTGAGTGCATCAACTGAGTTTTTTATTGCGGAGAAAATTTTTAGATCATCTGCATACAGCAAAAATTTAGCGAAGGAAAAGCAACTAGTAATATCGTTAATAAAGAGAATAAACATAAGTGGACCTAAAATGCTACCTTTTTTTGATTTAACATAGTCCCAGAAACTCTTAGGGTTAGTTTTAATATTCGATTCAGTATTACGGATATATTTTCTATAAACTGTTTTGTTTAACAATTTGAACTCCTTTAGAAAATGTTGATACTTAATATAGTAGTATTGATTTTTAGAAGATTTAAATTTTTTAAAAAATTTGTTTTTAAGATTTTTAAGTTTTTTCAAATCTTTTGAATACCATGGTAATTTATACGCCTTTTTTTCTTAATCGGAACATTTTTCAAACACAGTTCATACAATATAGACTTAAATTTAGAAAAACAGCTTTGTGTGTCAAGATTGGAAAATAATCCCAGTTATTAATAGATAATAATTCATTCAAACTATGAAAATCACATAGTGCATAGTTAAAAGCTAAGCCCGTATCAGTAGCTATACATAGTATAAAAAGAATAAAAGTCTTACCCTAAATTTAAGGGAATATGATGCCTGTCCGTAGGTGTAATTGGGTTTACACATTTACAAATAAGGGAGTTTAAGTTATCAGTAATAAATATGAGATCTCATATTCGATTCAAACTGTTTGTTCACATGAGCCACCCTGTGGCGAATGTCGTGGAGAAGAAGCAGAAAATTTAAAAACAATCAGCGCATTCGATAAAGTTTGTGAGACCGACCGGACATATTTTCCGAGCGACCCCCCCATTTTTATTGTGAAATAAAGTTTAATTTACTTAAAACCCCCTTTTTATTTTTCATTTCAATTAAAAAGAAAACGCCGTGAATTTGGTGAGTGACGCCCCCTACCAGTGTAATTGTGAAGTGGTGGTAAAGTTATTGATGGTCCTTCGGCCTATTAGAAAGGCACCTATTAAAAAATTAAATTAATATAAATAACTACATATACATATACATACATAAACAACCGTATTCAATAGTGGCAACCAATACAGTGCACATACATACATAAATATAAAAACACCACAAAAAACACAAAATAGAACGGGCGCGAAATTAAAAAAAAAAAAAAAAAAAAAAAATACAAATAAAAATACATACATATATGTATATTTGCGGGCGCGAACAAAAATTAAATTAACAATATAAAAAAAAAAAAAAAAGTGGACACGGGCATCAAGAGCTGGACGACGTGGGAGGAGGAAATATAACCCTTACAAAAGGCACTTTTCGGCAGTAGCAGCTACACACCTAAAATACAATACCCAAACCCCTTTGAAGCGCTACAAAGTGAGTTGTATCTATTTCAATTTTATCTCAAAATTGCATACACAAAAATAGTTTCCTTTGCTTAGATTTTGTGTTCTCATACACATCTCAAATACCCCAAACATATTATTCAAGCATTGTCTTGCAAAATAAATTCCGGCAATACCCCTTTTGCTAAAACAAGTAAAAGCAGGATTGTAATAATAACACCGAAGCAAAGGAAATCTAATTTAATAAAAAGTGCAAGTAATTCAAGTTCCCGCGCTTACTGCACGCATTAAAGTATATACATACATACATTCATACAAAACATTGCCTTAAATATTCCAGCACTTTGAATCCAGTACATAAAAATATATATTTACGTACATATGTATGTACATATACTCGCATTAAATTTCGCGCTCTGTGCATACCGGTTTAATACATATTTACATTGCTCTTACGGCAGTTTTCTTACTCGCCCCTTATACCGGTAACAAAAAAATAATAATTTACATATTTACATACAGTACTTTTACTGTGCTCTCTTCTCACACATACACATACCTACATTCCAACTTTTGTTTTATACCCCATACGGCATTCCATACATAAAGTAAGGCAGAGCAAAATACGTGCGTGGAAAAAGACATTGAAAACAAAACATAAAATAAAGGGTATGCACCTTTAACAAAATAAAAATAAAATTTATTTAAATTCTCAAATTTATTAAAAAAAAAAAAAAAAATTTTTTTTTTTTGTTTTACGGATAAAAGGAAATAAATAAAAATAAAGTTTCCAGAATTAACTCCGATACACACTCACACTCAAATTATTAAATGCAATCTGACAAGTCAAAACCCAAATCTCCTCAGGTTTTGCAAATTCCAAAAATGTGTGACGAAGAAAAAGCCCTAGGCACCCCCGCCGAAGCTACACGCTCAAAACAAGGGGCAAGACCAAAGAAAGCAAAAGACGTCTCGGCTACAAAATTTATTACAGAGAGTGACAGTTTAATTCGATACTGTACACGATTCTCCTCTGCCCCCATACAAGACAATTCGGAATCGGTTTTAACGATAAAAAATTCTAATCTCGATAATTTTTGGGCACGTCTGCAATTATGCTACGATGCAGTAATCGAGACTGACGATTCCGATTTACCAGAAACTTTTAAATATTCGGCACTCGCCAAATACGAAGCCTGTCTCGATCAATACGAAGAGACAAAAGCAATGATTTCCGATCAGCTTAAACTAATACAACCAGTGGCGGCACCTACTCCGCCCCAGAGAGTAGAGAGACAAAATGCACAAGATGATACCCCAAACATCTACCTCAAAGTGCCAGCTTGTGACACAGAAATATTTAATGGCGGCTACGACCAGTGGCCAGCATTTCGGGATATGTTTACGGCAGTATACATAAACCACCCACCATACATAAACCACCACCACAAAATTGTACCACCTCAGGTACAAAACAAAAGGCGAAGCCGGATCAATTGTGAAAAAATTCCAATTGAGTGACGAAAATTTCAATTTAGCGTGGGAAGCATTGAAATCCCGCTACGAAAATGAAAGGGTCCTGGTCGATAACCAAGTGACCATTTTAATGAATCTCCCTAAGATTCAGAAAGAAACTTTTGAAGAGTTTCTTAAATTACAAACAACCGTCACAAACTGCCTTTCGGTTCTAAAGACGCAAGACATCCCAGTCGAAGCGTGGGACGCAATATTAGTAAATATTTGTGCCGCAACACTGCCAGCCGCAACACTGCGCTTATGGGAACAATCCCTAGTTTCCCGGAAAAAATGCCCAACATGGCAACAAATGAGCGATTTTCTTACAACCCAATATGAAATCGCAGAGAGAGTTAAGCCGTCCCAAACAGACAATGAATTCAAAATGAATTTCTCAAAACCCCAATACAAAAATAATAATCAACATAACAGAAGCTTCAGCAAACCACAATCGTTCGTATCAGAGCAAAAGAAAAGTTGGTTATGCGATCTCTGTAATGCCAGCCACACATTAAGAAGCTGCCCAAACTTCAAAAAAATGTCAGTTCAAGACAGAAATAATCATGTCAGAGAAAAGAAACTCTGTATAAATTGCCTCTCATATTCCCATACAACAAATACCTGTGAAAGCAAATTCAACTGCGTATTTTGTCAAAAAAGACACAACTCAATGCTTCATGTTAATAATTTCCCAAATATGAAGCAAAATAATACAAGAAGAACTACGGGACTTGTTGCAACAGCAACCAACTCAAATCCCGACACCCCAAATCCCGAAAATAGGGATGAACACCCCTGCTGCTCTAAAGCATCAAATGTACAAGCGCTTCATTCCGAAAATGAAAGCCAAATACTTTTACCCACAGCGATAAGCTACATCGAACATCGAGGAGAAATTTTCAAATTAAGGGCATTAATTGATCAAGGATCACAAAGATCATTTATATCATCAAAAGCTCAAAATCGCCTCAAACTGCCAATTAAAAACTCAAACTTTCAAATATCGGGTATGGGTGGAAGAGTTATCCAAAACTCAAATAAAATTTGTTTACTAACCGTAATATCACCCAAAGCGGACATAAGAATACAGGCTCAAGCCATAGTTCTACCGCAACTCACAAACATGCTTCCAAGTTACGAAGTAAATAAAAGACATTGGGAAAAATACTCCCACCTCACATTAGCTGATCCCAATTGTCACACCCCATCTCAAATCGATTTCCTAATTGGCAGTGATTTAATACCACAAATTATTGTCGAAGGTATTGAAAAAATTTCAAACACTCTATTAGCCCAGAATACCATATTTGGATGGATTCTAAGTGGCCAAGTCCCAGAAAAAATTTGCGCGTTTACTACTCGTGTTGAAGATATTTCAAATGAATATTTAAATACACAATTAAAAAAATTCTGGGAGATAGAAGAACTCCCCCCAACTACTCAAATCAAACCAGAAGATCGGACTTGCCAAGACTTCTATAACGCCACGACAACTCGCCTTAGGCCACTCCCGGTCCTCAGCAATCCAACAATTTTTAAGTATGGAAAAAAATCTCATGAAAAAAGGCGAGCTTAAATCACAATACAATAGTGTCTTGGAAGAATAAATTGATCTCAATCATATGGAAGAAACCACTTCTTATGAAAAAATTCATTTTACCTCCCCCATCACGCGGTATTAAGACCTGATAAATTAACCACAAAGTTACGAGTAGTATTCAATGTCTCGAAATGCACAAGTTCAGGCAACTCTCTAAATGACGTTCTCTATACAGGGCCAACATTACAACCCGATCTCATGCTGTTAATACTAAATTGGCGCATGTTCAAATATGTGTTCAATGGCGATGTAGAGAAAATGTACAGGCAAATCCTATTACACGAGGATGACCAAGATTTCCAGAGAATAGTCTTCCGCAAGTCAAGTGATAGTCCCATCCGCGACTACAAATTAAAAACAGTAACATTTGGGATAAATTGCGCACCCTATTTAGCCATTCGAACACTTCACGAATTGGCAAAAGATACCGAAAAATCCCAACCTCTGGCAACCACAGTATTAAAACAACATACTTACGTGGACGATATTCTGTCAGGAAGCCATAGTTTATCGATAGCTTGTGAATCACTAAACCAAGTGATTGAATCATTGAATTCAGCAGGCTTTCCCCTAAAAAAGATCACCTCAAATCACACCGATATTTTGAAAAATATTAAAAAAGAGGACTTGTTAGACACTGACTTCCTTAAATTCGAAAAGGCAAGTACAACAAAAACGCTGGGCATACAATGGAATGCGATAGCAGATGAATTCTCGTACACTCTCGAATCAATATCTGCGTTATCCGCCATAACCAAGCGACAAATTCTCTCCTCGGTGGCAAAACTTTTCGACCCCGCAGGATGGCTCTCGCCAATAATGATACAAGCAAAAATCCTCATACAAGAACTATGGTTAGACGGTACCGATTGGGACGAACAAGTCAAACCTCTACGTTTGATAAAATGGCATCAATTCGCCAATAATTTACCCACAATCTCAGAGAAACGAATTCCAAGATGGATAAACTTCTCACCCCATCACAATGTCGAATTACACGGCTTTGTGACGCCTCAGAAAAGGCATATTGTGCTGCAATCTACGTGCGCACTGATTACAATAATAAAGTATCATCCCGTCTCTTAGTGGCAAAAGGCAAAGTCGCCCCCTTAAAGACTCTAAGCCTACCCCGCCTCGAACTATGTGGCGCAGTTCTATTAGCAAAATTAATTGCACTCGTCCAATCACACCTCAAATTAAATGACCGAAAACTATATCTCTGGTCAGACTCAGAGATTGTATTAGCGTGGTTGGAAAAACCCCCATATACCTGGAAGACATATGTTTCCAACCGAATCTCTCAAATACTCGCCTTAGTTGGTCCAGCCACTTGGCGACACGTCGCCAGTGGTGATAACCCCGCCGATCTCGGCACAAGAGGATGCAGCCCTCTACTGCTCACCACCTCCTCTCTTTGGTGGAACGGTCCAACATGGCTTACAGAATCCCCCGAATTCTGGCCAAAGTCCCCTTCACACAATATTATACCCCCAGAAAGTCGAAAAATTGAAAATTTTCACATCGCACAAGATGATGCTGATATACTGGAACGATTCTCTTCTTTCTCTCGGGCACTAAGAGTAGTAGCCTATATGTTCCAGTTTATACAACGACTTAAAAATAAGGTCAAGAGAATACCCAATTCTGATTTACCCCAACTCCAGCATTCCGACATCCACAAGGCAAAGGTAAGCCTAATCTCGTATACTCAAACACGATATTTTAGCCGTGAAAAATCACACTTACTAAACTCTAAGCCGATTGATAAAAGGAGTTCACTGCTAGTACTGAACCCATACCTAGACTCAACCGGGTTGATTCGTGCCGATGGACGACTGGTAAATTCTAGTCTTACATATAACGAACGGCACCCCATAATAATCCCCGAAAAATCCCCGTTTGCCAAATTATTTATAAACTTTCTTCACCAGCTTATGCTACACGCTGAGCATCGCCTGATGCAACAAATGATCCGACAGGAATTTTATATCCCGCGCCTCAAGCCCCAAATTAAGAAGTGCATTTTCATGTGCAAAGTATGCACCATACATAAACAAAAAATGCGGAACCAGATCATGGCAGCTTTACCACCTGAACGCTGCAATTTCGCTCCACCCTTTACAGTCACAGGTGTTGACTTTGCTGGGCCTTTCCAGATAAAGGCCTCTATGTTAAGGTCCTCAACCTACACTAAAGGGTACGTGGCCGTCTTTGTGTGTTTTACCACAAAAGCGGTACACCTTGAGCTATGTTCAGATCTGACCACGGCGGCTTTTCTCGCGGCATTTGCTCGCTTTGTCGGCAGGCGAGGCTACCCTTCTAAAATGATGAGCGATAACGGTAAAACGTTTATCGGAGCTAAACGAGCCACAGAAAGGGAACTTATCAAATTCATAGATGAGGTCTCCCCTGAAATCATCAAAAAATATGCAACCCAAGGCATTGATTGGCAATTTATCCCACCAAGCGCTCCACACATGGGCGGATTATGGGAATCAGCAGTGAAAAGCTTTAAAATCCATTTCAAGAAAACCGCAGGCAGTCATGAGTTCAACTTCGAGGAGTTTGTAACATTGCTTACTCGAATTGAAGCTGTCCTCAATTCACGGCCACTCTCAGCTCTCTCACAAGATCCATCAGATCTAACAGCCCTAACCCCTGGGCATTTTCTAAGAGGAGCCCCAATCCTCGCAATACCCGAACCGAGCACAGACTCACTTAGTTTAGTGAACCGATGGGAAAAAATTAAAATCCTCCATCACGAATTCGGCCGCAGATGGAAAGAAGACTACCTCAAAGATCTTCAAAAGCGATATCGTTGGAAAGCTTGCCAAACGGAACCAAATATCGGAGATTGCGTCATTATAAAAGACGAATGTCTTCCACCCACAGAATGGCGACTCGGACGAATAGAAAAATTACACCGCGGGCCTGATGGCCATGTCCGAATCGTTGATCTCCGCACACAATCGGGAAAACTAACTCGACCTCTTGTAAAACTGTGCTTTCTTCCCGCCGCTGAAGAATTGACCGCAAACCCCGCACATTAATAAAATTGAGCCGTAAACTCGTAAAACAATAAACCAAACTCGCACTTTACGTACATATACTTAATCCAATAATCGTATATCAAACTAATACGAACACAAGACCCAAATCAAATGCACCACTGCTGCACTCACTTATTACATAACATGTAACCCCGTATATACATACATAAAAAATACCTCCTTTTTTCCACAGAAATCAATGGAGTACGACATGAACGATATCGCCGAAGCTATCGAGCAAGTCGACCGCACGTCACCTACACAATCCCGTGCCCCAAATCGTCAACCTCGCTCTGCAGTCGTCAGAGTTCCGGCAGTTCCAGTAGCCGCACCCCGCACCAGCGTGCGCCGATCATCGGCAACCCCAACGCCAAGAAACCCGCCGGCAACCATCACAACCTCAAACGGAGTTGAGGCGAACGGCCACGAACAGCGCCGTTTGAGATGCGGTCTGTGCGCTCAACGGCACCTCCTGCGTCACTGCCCCATATTTAGGGGCATGCCACCTCTACAGCGGCAGCAAGTAGCCCGGGCCCAAGGGCATTGCCTAAATTGTATGGCGCTCACGCATACGACGCAAGAGTGCACGTCACTAAGTTTGTGCCAAATATGCCACAGACCGCATCACACCCTCTTCCATCGCCTACCCAGGCGCACCGAGGTCAGCGCACCAAATCGTCGGCGTCCACCGCAGCCACCACATCGACGCCAACAGCAGCCACCGCTACATCCACCGCCAGCAGCGACCAGACGAAGGCAGACCGCCTGGCCCCAACCAGCTATAAGCAGCCGTCGTCAGCGTTCTACAGGCCTAAGCGACGTGGTAGAGGTGTTGCAACAGCTGCAGCGATTGCTAGGCAATTAATTCGCCTAGGGGGGCCGGGATGTTCACATGAGCCACCCTGTGGCGAATGTCGTGGAGAAGAAGCAGAAAATTTAAAAACAATCAGCGCATTCGATAAAGTTTGTGAGACCGACCGGACATATTTTCCGAGCGACCCCCCCATTTTTATTGTGAAATAAAGTTTAATTTACTTAAAACCCCCTTTTTATTTTTCATTTCAATTAAAAAGAAAACGCCGTGAATTTGGTGAGTGACGCCCCCTACCAGTGTAATTGTGAAGTGGTGGTAAAGTTATTGACTGTTACAAAATCGATTAATTTGCATTAAGTTAAGATATTATCTATAAAATATAATTCGTGGTTGGCAATCACATTATTAGCTAAGAGGATAGGATTTGAATCACTACTAACCCAATTGATATTGGACAAGTTGAAGTCTCCAAGCACCAATAGGTGGTTATCATGCACCTTGTCAAGAACCAAAGATGAAATATTGTCAGCATGTGCCTTGTATACCTCATATGAGCTACCAGGAGGTATATAAGAGGTGAGTAAAAATAGAGATTCATTAGATGTACTGCCACGAATGCACACGCAAAGTTGATCCAACAAAGAGTCATTATTGGTTAGTGTTACCAAGAAAGCACTTAGTTTACGCTTGACAGCAATGATGACACCACCACCTCTTAAACAACCAGTTTTCACAGGGTCCCTGTCTTTACGAAATACATTGAATATATTTAGTTAAAAAAACTCAGCATCGAAGGAGGTTGAACTTAGCCATGTCTCAATAATTACATAGACGTCATATTCCATTTGTTCGCAAAAGGAATGTACAATGGCAGCCTTAGTACGCATTCCAGAAATATTTTGAAAATAGACCTTTAAGCGACCAGGAAGACAAGATGACTCAACTAGGTTCGAAGCTGTTCTTTCTGACCTCTTTGAAAAAAACGAAATGGTCTAACTGTCACATTAGTAGGCCAAATGTCAGCATTTAGTAAGTTGGCAAACGCCGCCTGTGGAACTCCAAGTTTAAAATTCACGCGTTTTAGAGTAGAAGTAGGAACATCTTTTTTGACGAGTTTATAGCATATAAGTTCATTTTTATCTAATCCCGTCTCATTTGCAACATAATCCTTAATATTGTGCTCCGAGACCGCTGACGAGAATGATGCTAAATGTAACCACTTATGTTGGATAGCCACTTCTAGTACTTTGCTAGTATTTGTACCGGCAATTCTAGCTTGCTTTTTACTTCTTTTCTTCACGGCAGTCGACCACTGTGCATTATTGTCATCTGAGAGAGGTAATAGAGTAGCAGCAACAGCAGGTGTCACCTTTGTAGCTACAGAATAAGCTATATTCTCAGCAGATCCACCAACAGTGGTCGCAGCGATCTCAGCATATGAGCTAGTACTAGCAATGCTCAGCGGCGGTCGGGTATTTACATTATTAGCAGCAATACAGGCATCGGAAAGGGAGGGAGAATTTTTGGCAGCAGCCGAAGATTTTGCTTTACCTTGGACTTTCGCACGCGACGACACAGTAGAATTGTTAGTGTTGCTAACAGCAACTGGAGGAGTAGTTTCATTACACTCTTTGCAAGTACGCAGCTTCTCAAGCGCAGTACTAACAGTAGCACGTAGTTCGTTGATCTCCACTGTTAGTGATTTTACAGCACCATCTTTTTCACTAAGGTTACGCTGCATAAGAAGGAGATCTGAATGCATGTTTTCAGTATTGTTGACTAATTTGTCATTGCTTGCATGTAAAATACTAATGAGATAATGCATACGCTTATTCTCAGCTTGCAATGTAACCATTGCGTTAAAAATAGACAACATAGAAATATGTTGCTTGTTGTTGGCATCGTTAGGAGTAACATTCACTTTAGGAGAGCCAACCGAATTTGAGTTGGCAGCGCTAGCCGAACTACATTTACCTTCATTAGATTTATTGATGATGGGCCTTACATCCAAGACGACGGGCGGGGGAGGCGAGGGAATAGAGTTCCGACGCACCACCGCACAGGCTTTACAAAAGAAACTCTTTTCCGAGCTGATTATCAGCATCAGCCGGCCGAATACCAACACAATCTGTGTGGAAAAGGTCATTGCACTTTGCGCATTGCACTTTTGGTTGCGCTCGATCGACTTTTTGTCCGCATGAACAAGGCATTTTAAGTTCAGGAGAAATTTATTTAATAAATTTGTTGTTGAACACATAGAGTCATTATCTCAATTTAATTTTTATTTTTATTTTATTTTATTTTTGTTTTTTTTTAATTTTTTTTTTTTTATTTAGAATAATACCATAGCAATGTTAGCAGGTGGTGATTAAGCACATAATTAATTAATTAAAGATTCACTGAATTCATTAATAGATTAGAAGAAACAAAAAGAAAATCACGGTGCGCGGATAAACACGTATTTTCTTCGCGACAACCGCGAGTATTACACATTGGCTATAAGGACACCCAAAACATTGATTTTGGGGTTTACAGTTAAGAAAGTAATGATGCAGTTCGATTCGTAGGACCAAAAATAGGGGGAAACCGTCGAGTTTTGTCTTGTCTCCTTAGAAAAAACACAACAATACTCAAAGCGGTAGAAGTTATAGTACTATTTCGGAAATCACCACATTTTCTCATCAGACTCCTTTCTTCTTGGCTTCTGCGGGAGTCGAACCCGCAACAACATGCGCAATACTTAAGCCGGTGTGTAAGCTGTTGTTATTTTTCCTGCTTTCCCTTCACAAATTACTCCAATCAAGTGCTGCTGTTCTGTCGCTATTTCCACTTGACTGTGTATTTGTTGTTTTGTACAATTTCTATTAGTTAGAAATTGTTTGTATTAGGTTGGCTCATCCTTTTATACATTTGATTTGTAATTGTTTGACCCTATAACTCTTTAATTTTTAATAATTTCAGAGTGGTAGAAGTTATAGTACTATTTCGGAAATCACCACATTTCCTCATCAGACTTCTTTCTTCTTGGCTTCTGCGAGAGTCGAACCCGCAACAACATGCGCAGTACTTAAGCCGGTGTGTGAGCTGTTGTTATTTTTCCTGCTTTCCCTTCACAACTTACTCCAATCAATTGCGTCTGTTCTGCCGCTATTTCTACTCGACTGAGTAGTTGTTGTTTTGCACAATTTCTATTTCTTAGAATTTGTTTGTATAAGGCTGGCTCATCCTTTTATACATTTCATTTGTTATTGTTTGGCTATATAACTATTTTATTTTTAATTTTTTAATAATTTTTTAGCTTTAAGGCCGATCGGTTTGTTGGGAAGATTATTAGGAGAAAACCACAATACTCAAAGCGGTAGAAGTTATAGTACTATTTCGGAAATAACCACATTTTCTCATCAGACTCCTTTCTTCTTGGCTTCTGCGGGAGTGGAACCCGCAACAACATGCGCAGTACTTAAGCCGGCAACTAAACGCATCCAGTTAAGCTGTGTGAGCTGTTGTTATTTTTCCTGCTTTCCCTTAACAAATTACTCCAATCAATTGCGGCTTTTCTGGTGCTATTTCTATTCGACTGTGTAGTTGTTGTTTTGTACAATATCTATTTCTTAGAATTTGTTTGTATAAGGCTGGCTCATCCTTTTATACATTTCATTTGTTATTGTTTGGCCATATAACTATTTCATTTTTAATAATGTTTGAGCTTAAAGGCCGATCGGTTTATTGGGAAAATTATTAGAAAAAAAAAATCAATACTCAAAGCGGTAGAAATTTTAGTACTATTTCGGAAATCACCACATTTCCTCATCAGACTTCTTTCTGCTTGGCTTCTGCGGGAGTCGAACCCGCAACAACATGCGCAGTACTTAAGCCGGTGTGTAAGCTGTTGTTATTTTTCCTGCTTTCCCTTCACAAATTACTCCAATCAATTGCGGCTATTCTGCCGCTATTTCTACTCGACTGAGTAGTTGTTGTTTACAATTTCTATTTGTTAGAATTTGTTTGTATTAGGTGGGCTCTTCCTTTTATACATTTTATTTGTTATTGTTTGGCCCTAAAAATTTTTATTTTTTAATAATTTCAGAGCGGTAGAAGTTATAGTACTATTTCGGAAATCACCACATTTCCTCATCAGACTTCTTTCTTCTTGGTTTCTGCGGGAGTCGAACCCGCAACAACATGCGCAGTACTTAAGCCGGTGTGTAAGCTGTTGTTATTTTTTCCTGCTTTCCCTTCACAAATTACTCCAATCAAGTGCGGCTGTTCTGTCGCTATTTCTACTTGACTGTGTATTTGTTCTTTTGTGCAATTTCTATTTGTTAGAATTTGTTTGTATAAGGCTGGCTCATCCTTTTATACATTTCATTTGTTATTGTTTGGCCATATAACTATTTTATTTTTAATAATTTTTGAGCTTTAAGTCCGATCGGTTTATTGGGAAAATTATTAGAAAAAACACCAATACTCAAAACGGTAGAAGTTAAAGTACTATTTCGGAAATCACCACATTTCCTCATCAGACTTCTTTCTACTTGGCTTCTGCGGGAGGCGAACCCGCAACAACATCCGCAGTACTTAAGCCGGTGTGTAAGCTGTTGTTATTTTTCCTGCTTTCCCTTCACAAATTACTCCAATCAAGTGCTGCTGTTCTGTCGCTATTTCCACTTGACTGTGTATTTGTTGTTTTGTACAATTTCTATTAGTTAGAAATTGTTTGTATTAGGTTGGCTCATCCTTTTATACATTTGATTTGTAATTGTTTGACCCTATAACTCTTTAATTTTTAATAATTTCAGAGTGGTAGAAGTTATAGTACTATTTCGGAAATCACCACATTTCCTCATCAGACTTCTTTCTTCTTGGCTTCTGCGAGAGTCGAACCCGCAACAACATGCGCAGTACTTAAGCCGGTGTGTGAGCTGTTGTTATTTTTCCTGCTTTCCCTTCACAACTTACTCCAATCAAGTGCTGCTGTTCTGTCGCTATTTCCACTTGACTGTGAATTTGTTGTTTTGTACAATTTCTATTAGTTAGAAATTGTTTGTATTAGGTTGGCTCATCCTTTTATACATTTGATTTGTAATTGTTTGACCCTATAACTCTTTAATTTTTAATAATTTCAGAGTGGTAGAAGTTATAGTACTATTTCGGAAATCACCACATTTCCTCATCAGACTTCTTTCTTCTTGGCTTCTGCGAGAGTCGAACCCGCAACAACATGCGCAGTACTTAAGCCGGTGTGTGAGCTGTTGTTATTTTTCCTGCTTTCCCTTCACAACTTACTCCAATCAATTGCGTCTGTTCTGAAGCTATTTCTACTCGACTGAGTAGTTGTTGTTTTGCACAATTTCTATTTCTTAGAATTTGTTTGTATAAGGCTGGCTCATCCTTTTATACATTTCATTTGTTATTGTTTGGCTATATAACTATTTTATTTTTAATTTTTTAATAATTTTTTAGCTTTAAGGCCGATCGGTTTGTTGGGAAGATTATTAGGAGAAAACCACAATACTCAAAGCGGTAGAAGTTATAGTACTATTTCGGAAATAACCACATTTTCTCATCAGACTCCTTTCTTCTTGGCTTCTGCGGGAGTGGAACCCGCAACAACATGCGCAGTACTTAAGCCGGCAACTAAACGCATCCAGTTAAGCTGTGTGAGCTGTTGTTATTTTTCCTGCTTTCCCTTCACAAATTACTCCAATCAATTGCGGCTTTTCTGGTGCTATTTCTATTCGACTGTGTAGTTGTTGTTTTGTACAATATCTATTTCTTAGAATTTGTTTGTATAAGGCTGGCTCATCCTTTTATACATTTCATTTGTTATTGTTTGGCCATATAACTATTTCATTTTTAATAATGTTTGAGCTTAAAGGCCGATCGGTTTATTGGGAAAATTATTAGAAAAAAAAAATCAATACTCAAAGCGGTAGAAATTTTAGTACTATTTCGGAAATCACCACATTTCCTCATCAGACTTCTTTCTGCTTGGCTTCTGCGGGAGTCGAACCCGCAACAACATGCGCAGTACTTAAGCCGGTGTGTAAGCTGTTGTTATTTTTCCTGCTTTCCCTTCACAAATTACTCCAATCAATTGCGGCTATTCTGCCGCTATTTCTACTCGACTGAGTAGTTGTTGTTTACAATTTCTATTTGTTAGAATTTGTTTGTATTAGGTGGGCTCTTCCTTTTATACATTTTATTTGTTATTGTTTGGCCCTAAAAATTTTTATTTTTTAATAATTTCAGAGCGGTAGAAGTTATAGTACTATTTCGGAAATCACCACATTTCCTCATCAGACTTCTTTCTTCTTGGTTTCTACGGGAGTCGAACCCGCAACAACATGCGCAGTACTTAAGCCGGTGTGTAAGCTGTTGTTATTTTTTCCTGCTTTCCCTTCACAAATTACTCCAATCAAGTGCGGCTGTTCTGTCGCTATTTCTACTTGACTGTGTATTTGTTCTTTTGTGCAATTTCTATTTGTTAGAATTTGTTTGTATAAGGCTGGCTCATCCTTTTATACATTTCATTTGTTATTGTTTGGCCATATAACTATTTTATTTTTAATAATTTTTGAGCTTTAAGTCCGATCGGTTTATTGGGAAAATTATTAGGAAAAAACCACAATACTCAAAACGGTAGAAGTTAAAGTACTATTTCGGAAATCACCGCATTTCCTCATCAGACTTCTTTCTACTTGGCTTCTGCGGGAGGCGAACCCGCAACAACATCCGCAGTACTTAAGCCGGTGTGTAAGTTGTTGTTATTTTTCCTGCTTTCCCTTCACAACTTACTCAAATCAATTGCGGCTGTTCTGTCGCTATTTCTACTCGACTGAGTAGTTGTTGGTTTGTACAATTTCTATTTCTTAAGCTGAGATCACACGATTGGTCAAATGTACCGATTTTTGACAAAATTTTTCTGTACAAATTTGTACAAAATAAATTTTGTGTACCGATACAATTTTCAGTGTTCACACGATTGGCGTACTTGAGCCAGAATTTTTCTGTACTGATTTGTACACTTCAATAATATGACAGATATTTGTGCAACCCTGTCAGATGGTTGGGCTTGTCATCTTAAATAAAGTAGATAGCTGATAAGCTTGGAATACATAATTACATATATTTGAACGTAATTTTATAATTTTTAAATATAATGATTTCTTCATCAAGAAAAAAGAAAATAGTGGCAATTATGTGTATTTGTGTACACCTTATTAATAAAAAGAAACAAATAAAAGAAAAACGAACATTGAAGAAGCGAAGTGTTTCGGTGCTGGATTGGCTTCAGAGGAGAAGTACTGACGGCGCGTATGCAAAAACTCTGCGCGAATTTCGTGAAGTGAACAATCAAAAATATTTGTTTAAAAATTATCTTCGCTTGAACGAAGCCACTTTTAATTATATTCTTGAATTAGTCTCTCCAAACATAAAAAAAAGTGACACCAATATGCGCAAAGCAATACCGGCTAATGAACGTTTGGCGGTTACACTTCGCTTCCTTGCCTCTGGAGACAGCTTCAAAAGTTTATCTGTTGACTTTCGCATTGCGCCGAATACCATATCTTTATTTGTGCCGGAGGTTTGCGATGCAATTTACAAAGCTTTGAAAAATGAATATTTAGAGGTAGCTATACATAATCACATAAAAAATATAAATTGATATCACATTACACATTTGCAAGGTTCCAAACAACGAACAGATGTGGATTGACATTGCCCAAAAATTTAGTGATAAATGGAATTTTCCCCATTGTATAGGCGCAGTTGACGGGAAACACATTGTGATGAAGGCTCCGCCGCGGTCTGGAAGTACCTTTTATAATTATAAAGGTACTAATAGTATTGTACTTATGGCCATTGCGGATGCGGACTACCGATTTATATATATTGATGTCGGGTGCAATGGCAGAGTTTCGGACGGCGGCGTTTTTGGAAAGTCCACATTTCAGAAGGCTTTGGGCAATAACACACTGAGATTGCCTTTACCACAACCATTACTAAATCGTGACCGTGATTGTCCATACTTGTTAGTGGCGGATGATGCATTGCGCATGCAAAAGCACATTTTAAAACCATACCCTGGTAAAAATTTAACTGCCGGTCAACGCATATTCAATTACCGATTGTCACGTGCTAGGCGCGTTGTCGAAAATGCATTTGGCATTATGGCAAAGCGGTTTCAAATTCTATATCGACCAATTCAACTGAATGTGCATAAAACGACCCAAATAACACTGGCCTGCTGTGCCTTGCATATCTTTTTAATTAAAAAAAATAATGATAAATCAAAATAAGTCAAAAATTTTAATCGAATTAAATTAAATTAAGTATTAATCCTAGGGTATTATTTCGAAACATATTAATCCTAAATAATACTCATTAATCCTGACAAAAATTAAATCCTAGTCGATTACTAATTCCAAATTTGGGGAGTTTATCTTAATTAATCAATTAAAATAACTTCAAAAATATATTAATTCGATTATTAATCATTAATTGACAGCTCTGTATGAAACAAAATAAATACATAATAATAAAAATAAAAAAAAACATAATTTTGGCTTTATTTGAATTGATTGGCCACTGTGATTGGTCCTGCAGTGGCAGATAAAATTATCGGTACATTTGTCCATTTTTTGCATTTACTTGATTTGTACAACAGTTCACATGATTGGTACAACAGAGCCGTATTTTATCGGTCTATCTGCACAAAAATTTTGTTAATTTGCCTTATGCCAAATATTTTCTGGCTGTCACACGATCTGTACATATAAATGACAAAAAATTGGTACATTTGACCAATCGTGTGATTTCAGCTTTAGAATTTGTTTGTATGAGGCTGGCTCATTCTTTTATACATTTCATTTGTTATTGTTTGGCCATATAACTCTTTTATTTTTAATTTTTTAATAATTTTTGAGCTTTACGTCCGATCGGTTTATTGGGAAAATTATTAGGGAAAAACAACAATACTTAAAGCGGTAGAAGTTATAGTACTATTTCGGAAATCACCACATTTCCTCATCAGACTTCTTTCTACTTGGCTTCTGCGAGAGTCGAACCGGCAATAACATACGCAATACTTAAGCCGGAAACTAAACGCATCCAGTTAAGCTTACGCTGTTAGAGCTGTTGTTATTTTTCCTGCTTTCCCTTCACAAATTACTCCAATCAATTGCGGATTTTCTGCCGCTATTTCTACTCGACTGTGTAGTTGTTTTTTGTACAATTTCTATTTCTTATAATTTGTTTGTATAAGGCTGGCACATCCTTCTATACATTTCATTTGTTATTGTTTGGCCATGACTATTTTATTTTTAATAATTTTTGAGCTTTAAGGCCGATCGGTTTATTGGGAAGATTATTAGAAAAAAACAACAATACTCAAAGCGGTAGAAGTTATAGTACTATTTCGGAAATCACCACATTTCCTCATCAGACTTCTTTCTTCTTGGTTTCTGCGGGAGTCGAACCCGCAACAACATGCGCAGTACTTAAGCTGGTGTGTAAGCTGTTGTTATTTTTCCTGCTTTCCCTTCACAACTTACTCCAACCAATTGCGGCTATTCTGCCGCTATTTCTACTCGACTGAGTAGTTGTTGTTTTTTTACAATTTATATTTGTTAGAATTTGTTTGTATTAGGTGAGCTCTTCCTTTTATACATTTTATTTGTTATTGTTTGGCCCTAAAACTTTTTATTTTTTAATAATTTCAGATCCGTAGAAGTTATAGTACTATTTCGGAAATCACCACATTTCCTCATCAGACTTCTTTCTTCTTGGTTTCTGCGGGAGTCGAACCCGCAACAACATGCGCAGTACTTAAGCCGGTGTGTAAGCCCTTGGTTTTTTTCCTGCTTTCCTTTCTCAAATTACTCCAATCAAGTGCGGCTGTTCTGTCGCTATTTTTACTTGACTGTGTATTTGTTGTTTTGTGCAATTTCTATTTCTTAGAATTTGTTTGTATAAGGCTGGCTCATCCTGTTATAAATTTCATTTGTTATTGTTTGGCCATATAACTATTTTATTTTTAATAATGTTTGAGCTTTAAGGCCGATCGGTTTATTAAGAAAAGTATTAGAAAAAACAACCATACTCAAAACGGTAGAAGTTATAGTACTATTTGGGAAATCAACACATTTTCTCATCAGACTTCTTTCTACTAGGCTTCTGCGAGAGTCGAACCCGCAACAACATGCGAAATACTTAAGCCGGCAACTAAACGCATCCAGTTAAACTTACGGTGTGTCAGCTGTTGTTATATTTACTGCTTTCCCTTCACAACTTACTCCAATCAAGTGCGGTTGTTCTGCCGCTATTTCTACGTGACTGTGAAGTTGTTGTTTTGTACAATTTATATTTGTTAGAATTTGTTTGTATAAGGCTGGCTCATCCTTTTATACATTTCATTTGTTCTTAGTTGTCCACATAACTATTTTATTATTAATTTTTTAATAATTTTTGAGCTTTAAGTCCGATCGGTTTATTGGGAAAATTATTAGGGAAAAACAACAATACTCAAAGCGGTAGAAGTTATAGTACTATTTCGGAAATCACCACATTTCCTCATCAGACTTCTTTCTTCTTGGTTTTTGCGGCAGTCGAACCCGCAACAACATGCTCAGTACTTAAACCGGTGTGTAAGCTGTTGTTATTTTTTCTGCTTTCTCTTCACAACTTACTCCAATCAATTGCGGTTGTTCTGTCGCTATTTCTACTCGACTGTGTAGTTGTTATTTTGTACAATTGCTATTTCTTAGAATTTGTTTGTATAAATAAGGCTGGCTCATCCTTTTATCATTTTCATTTGTTATTGTTTGCCATATAACTATTTTATTTTTAATAATGTTTGAGCTTTAAGGCCGATCGGTTTATTGGGAAAATTATAAGAAAAAACAACAATACTCAAAACGGTAGAAGTTATAGTAGGCTGGCTCATCCTTTTATAAATTTCATTTGTTATTGTTTGGCCATATAACTATTTTATTTTTAATTTTTTAATAATGTTTGAGCTTTAAGGCCGATCGGTTTATTGGGAAAATTATAAGAAAAAACAACAATACTCAAAACGGTAGAAGTTATAGTAGGCTGGCTCATCCTTTTATAAATTTCATTTGTTATTGTTTGGCCATATAACTATTTTATTTTTAATAATGTTTGAGCTTTAAGGCCGATCGGTTTATTGGGAAAATTATAAGAAAAAACAACAATACTCAAAACGGTAGAAGTTATAGTACTATTTCGGAAATCAACACATTTTCTCATTAGACTTCTTTCTACTAGGCTTCTGCGAGAGTCGAACCCGCAACAACATGCGAAATACTTAAGCCGGCAACTAAACGCATCCAGTTAAACTTACGCTGTGTGAGCTGTTGTTATTTTTCCTGCTTTTCCTTCATAAATTACTCCAATCAAGTGCGGCTGTTCTACCGCTATTTCTACTTGAATGTGTATTTGTTGTTTTGTGCAATTTCTATTTGTTAGAATTTGTTTGTATAAGGCTGGCTCATCATTTTATACATTTCATTTGTTATTGTTTGGCCATATAACTATTTTATTTTTAATTTTTTAATAATTTTTGAGCTTTAAGTCCGATCGGTTTATTGGGAAAATTATTAGGGAAAAACAACAATACTCAAATCGGTAGAAGTTATATTACTATTTCGGAAATCACCACATTTCCTCATCAGACTTCTTTCTACTTGGCTTCTGCGAGAGTCGAACCCGCAATAGCATGAGCAATACTTAAGCCGGCAACTAAACGCATCCAGTTAAGCTTACGCTGTGTGAGCTGTTGTTATTTTTCCTGCTTTTCTTTCACAAATTACTCCAATCAAGTGCGGCTGTTCTGTCGCTATTTCTACTTGAATGTGTATTTGTTGTTTTGTGCAATTTCTATTTGTTAGAATTTGTTTGTATAAGGCTGGCTCATTCTTTTATACATTTCATTTGTTATTGTTTGGCCATATAACTATTTTATTTTTAATTTTTTAATAATTTTTGAGCTTTAAGTCCGATCGGTTTATTGTGAAAATTATTAGGGAACAACAACAATACTCAAAGCGGTAGAAGTTATAGTACTATTTTTGAAATCACCACATTTCCTCATCAGACTTCTTTCTTCTTGGTTTCTGCGGGAGTCGAAACCGCAACAACATGCGCAGTACTTAAGCCGGTGTGTAAGCTGTTGTTATTTTTCCTGCTTTCCCTTCACAACTTACCCAACCAATTGCGGCTATTCTGCCGCTATTTCTACTCGACTGAGTAGTTGTTGTTTTTTTACAATTTATATTTGTTAGAATTTGTTTGTATTAGGTGAGCTCTTCCTTTTATACATTTTATTTGTTATTGTTTGGCCCTAAAACTTTTTATTTTTAATATTTTCAGATCCGTAGAAGTTAAAGTACTATTTCGGAAATCACCACATTTCCTCATCAGACTTCTTTCTTCTTGGTTTCTGCGGGAGTCGAACCCGCAACAACATGCGCAGTACTTAAGCCGGTGTGTAAGCCGTTGGTTTTTTTCCTGCTTTCCTTTCACAAATTACTCCACTCAAGTGCGGCTGTTCTGTCGCTATTTCTACTTGACTGTGTATTTGTTGTTTTGTGCAATTTCTATTTCTTAGAATTTGTTTGTATCTATAAGGGTGGCTCATCTTATTATAAATTTCATTTGTTATTGTTTGGCCATATAACTATTTTATTTTAATAATGTTTGAGCTTTAAGGCCGATCGGTTTATTGGGAAAATTATTAGAAAAAACAACAATACTCAAAACGGTAGAAGTTATAGTACTATTTCGGAAATCAACACATTTTCTCATCAGACTTCTTTCTACTAGGCTTCTGCGAGAGTCGAACCCGCAACAACATGCGAAATACTTAAGCCGGCAACTAAACGCATCCAGTTAAACTTACGCTGTTGTTATTTTTACTGCTTTCCCTTCACAACTTACTCCAATCAAGTGCGGTTGTTCTGCCGCTATTTCTACGTGACTGTGAAGTTGTTGTTTTGTACAATTTCTATTTGTTAGAATTTGTTTGTGTAAGGCTGCCTCATCCTTTTATACATTTCATTTGTTACTGTTTGGAAATATAACTATTTTATTTTTAATAATTTTTGAGCTTTAAGGCCGATCGAGTTATTGGGAAAATTATTAGAAAAAACAACAATACTTAAACCTGTGGAAGTTATAGTACTATTTCGGAAATCACCACATTTCCTCATCAGACTTCTTTCTTCTTGGCTTCTGCGGGAGTCGAACCCGCAACAATATGCGCAGTACTTAAGCCGGTGTGTAAGCCGTTGGTTTCTTTCCTGCTTTCCCTTTACAAATTACTCCAATCAAGTGCGGCTGTTCTACCGCTATTTCTACTTGAATGTGTATTTGTTGTTTTGTGCAATTTCTATTTGTTGGAATTTGTTTGTATAAGGCTGGCTCATCCTTTTATACATTTGATTTGTTATTGTTTGGCCATATAACTATTTTATTTTTAATAATTTTGAGCTTTAAGGCCGATCGGTTTATTTGGAAAATTATTAGAAAAAACAACCATACTCAAAACGGTAGAAGTTATAGTACTATTTCGGAAATCAACACATTTTCTCATCAGACTTCTTTCTACTAGGCTTCTGCGAGAGTCGAACCCGCAACAACATGCGAAATACTTAAGCCGGCAACTAAACGCATCCAGTTAAACTTACGGTGTGTCAGCTGTTGTTATATTTACTGCTTTCCCTTCACAACTTACTCCAATCAAGTGCGGTTGTTCTGCCGCTATTTCTACGTGACTGTGAAGTTGTTGTTTTGTACAATTTATATTTGTTAGAATTTGTTTGTATAAGGCTGGCTCATCCTTTTATACATTTCATTTGTTCTTAGTTGTCCACATAACTATTTTATTATTAATTTTTTAATAATTTTTGAGCTTTAAGTCCGATCGGTTTATTGGGAAAATTATTAGGGAAAAACAACAATACTCAAAGCGGTAGAAGTTATAGTACTATTTCGGAAATCACCACATTTCCTCATCAGACTTCTTTCTTCTTGGTTTTTGCGGCAGTCGAACCCGCAACAACATGCTCAGTACTTAAACCGGTGTGTAAGCTGTTGTTATTTTTTCTGCTTTCTCTTCACAACTTACTCCAATCAATTGCGGTTGTTCTGTCGCTATTTCTACTCGACTGTGTAGTTGTTATTTTGTACAATTGCTATTTCTTAGAATTTGTTTGTATAAGGCTGGCTCATCCTTGTATACATTTCATTTGTTCTTAGGTGGCCATATAACTATTTTATTTTTAATTTTTTAATAATTTTTGAGCTTTAAGTCCGATCGGTTTATTGGGAAAATTATTATTATTTTCTTTCACAAATTACTCTAATCAAGTGCGGCTGTTCTGTCGCTATTTCTACTTGACTGCGTATTTGTTGTTTTGTGCAATTTCTATTTCTTAGAATTTGTTTGTATAAATAAGGCTGGCTCATCCTTTTATAAATTTCATTTGTTATTGTTTGCCATATAACTATTTTATTTTTAATAATGTTTGAGCTTTAAGGCCGATCGGTTTATTGGGAATATTATTAGAAAAAAACAACAATACTCAAAGCGGTAGAAGTTATAGTACTATTTCGGAAATCCCCAGATTTCCTCATCAGACTTCTTTCTTCTTGGTTTCTGCGGAAGTCGAAACCGCAACAACATGCGCAGTACTTAAGCCGGTGTGTAAGCTGTTGTTATTTTTCCTGCTTTCCCTTCACAACTTACCCAACCAATTGCGGCTATTCTGCCGCTATTTCTACTCGACTGAGTAGTTGTTGTTTTTTTACAATTTATATTTGTTAGAATTTGTTTGTATTAGGTGAGCTCATCCTTCTATACATTTCATTTGTTATTGTTTGGCCATATAACTATTTTATTTTTAATAATTTTTGAGGTTTAAGGCCGATCGGTTTATTGGGAATATTATTAGAAAAAAACAACAATACTCAAAGCGGTAGAAGTTATAGTACTATTTCGGAAATCCCCACATTTCCTCATCAGACTTCTTTCTTCTTGGTTTCTGCGGAAGTCGAAACCGCAACAACATGCGCAGTACTTAAGCCGGTGTGTAAGCTGTTGTTATTTTTCCTGCTTTCTCTTCACAACTTACTCCAATCAATTGCGGTTGTTCTGTCGCTATTTCTACTCGACTGTGTAGTTGTTATTTTGTACAATTTCTATTTCTTTGAATTTGTTTCTATAAGGCTGGCTCATCCTTTTATACATTTCATTTGTTCTTAGTTGGCCATATAACTATTTTATTTTTAATTTTTTAATAAGTTTTGAGCTTTAAGTCCGATCGGTTTATTGGGAAAATTATTAGGGAAAAACAACAATACTCAAATCGGTAGAAGTTATAGTACTATTTCGGAAATCACCACATTTCCTCATCAGACTTCTTTCTACTTGGCTTCTGCGAGATTCGAACCCGCAATAGCATGAGGAATACTTAAGCCGGCAACTAAACGCATCCAGTTAAGCTTACGCTGTGTGAGCTGTTGCTATTTTTCCTGCTTTTCTTTCACAAATTACTCCAATCAAGTGCGGCTGTTCTGTCGCTATTTCTACTTGACTGTGTATTTGTTGTTTTGTGCAATTTCTATTTCTTAGAATTTGTTTGTATAAGGCTGGCTCATCCTTTTATAAATTTCATTTGTTATTGTTTGGCCATATAACTATTTTATTTTTAATAATGTTTGAGCTTTAAGGCCGATCGGTTTATTGGGAAAATTATAAGAAAAAACAACAATACTCAAAACGGTAGAAGTTATAGTACTATTCCGGAAATCAACACATTTTCTCATTAGACTTCTTTCTACTAGGCTTCTGCGAGAGTCGAACCCGCAACAACATGCGAAATACTTAAGCCGGCAACTAAACGCATCCAGTTAAACTTACGCTGTGTGAGCTGTTGTTATTTTTCCTGCTTTTCCTTCATAAATTACTCCAATCAAGTGCGGCTATTCTACCGCTATTTCTACTTGAATGTGTATTTGTTGTTTTGTGCAATTTCTATTTGTTAGAATTTGTTTGTATAAGGCTGGCTCATCCTTTTATACATTTCATTTGTTATTGTTTGGCCATATAACTATTTTATTTTTAATTTTTTAATAATTTTTGAGCTTTAAGTCCGATCGGTTTATTGGGAAAATTATTAGGGAAAAACAACAATACTCAAATCGGTAGAAGTTATAGTACTATTTCGGAAATCACCACATTTCCTCATCAGACTTCTTTCTACTTGGCTTCTGCGAGAATCGAACCCGCAATAGCATGAGCAATACTTAAGCCGGCAACTAAACGCATCCAGTTAAGCTTACGCTGTTGCTATTTTTCCTGCTTTTCTTTCACAAATTACTCCAATCAAGTGCGGCTGTTCTGTCGCTATTTCTACTTGACTGTGTATTTGTTGTTTTGTGCAATTTCTATTTCTTAGAATTTGTTTGTATAAGGCTGGCTCATCCTTTTATAAATTTCATTTGTTATTGTTTGGCCATATAACTATTTTATTTTTAATAATGTTTGAGCTTTAAGGCCGATCGGTTTATTGGGAAAATTATAAGAAAAAACAACAATACTCAAAACGGTAGAAGTTATAGTACTATTTCGGAAATCATAACATTTTCTCATTAGACTTCTTTCTACTAGGCTTCTGCGAGATTCGAACCCGCAACAACATGCGAAATACTTAAGCCGGCAACTAAACGCATCCAGTTAAACTTACGCTGTGTGAGCTGTTGTTATTTTTCCTGCTTTTCCTTCATAAATTACTCCAATCAAGTGCGGCTGTTCTACCGCTATTTCTACTTGAATGTGTATTTGTTGTTTTGTGCAATTTCTATTTGTTAGAAGTTGTTTGTATAAGGCTGGCTCATCCTTTTATACATTTCATTTGTTATTGTTTGGCCATATAACTATTTTATTTTTATTTTTTTAATAATTTTTGAGCTTTAAGTCCGATCGGTTTATTGGGAAAATTATTAGGGAAAAACAACAATACTCAAATCGGTAGAAGTTATAGTACTATTTCGGAAATCACCACATTTCCTCATCAGACTTCTTTCTACTTGGCTTCTGCGAGAGTCGAACCCGCAATAGCATGAGCAATACTTAAGCCGGCAACTAAACGCATCCAGTTAAGCTTACGCTGTGTGAGCTGTTGTTATTTTTCCTGCTTTTCTTTCACAAACTACTCCAATCAAGTGCGGCTGTTCTGTCGCTATTTCTACTCGACTGTGTAGTTGTTGGTTTGTACAATTTCTATTTCTTAGAATTTGTTTGTATGAGGCTGGCTCATCCTTCTATACATTTCATTTGTTATTGTTTGGCCATATAACTATTTTATTTTTAATAATTTTTGAGCTTTAAGGCCGATCGGTTTATTGGGAATATTATTAGAAAAAAACAACAATACTCAAAGCGGTAGAAGTTATAGTACTATTTCGGAAATCCCCACATTTCCTCATCAGACTTCTTTCTTCTTGGTTTCTGCGGAAGTCGAAACCGCAACAACATGCGCAGTACTTAAGCCGGTGTGTAAGCTGTTGTTATTTTTCCTGCTTTCCCTTCACAACTTACCCAACCAATTGCGGCTATTCTGCCGCTATTTCTACTCGACTGAGTAGTTGTTGTTTTTTTACAATTTATATTTGTTAGAATTTGTTTGTATTAGGTGAGCTCTTCCTTTTATACATTTTATTTGTTATTGTTTGGCCCTAAAACTTTTTATTTTGAATAATTTCAGATCCGTAGAAGTTAAAGTACTATTTCGGAAATCACCACATTTCCTCATCAGACTTCTTTCTTCTTGGTTTCTGCGGGAGTCGAACCCGCAACAACATGCGCAGTACTTAAGCCGGTGTGTAAGCCGTTGGTTTTTTCCCTGCTTTCCTTTCACAAATTACTCCAATCAAGTGCGGCTGTTCTGTCGCTATTTCTACTTGACTGTGTATTTGTTGTTTTGTGCAATTTCTATTTCTTAGAATTTGTTTGTATAAGGCTGGCTCATCCTATTATAAATTTCATTTGTTATTGTTTGGCCATATAACTATTTTATTTAAATAATGTTTGAGCTTTAAGGCCGATCGGTTTATTGGGAAAATTATTAGAAAAAAGAACAATACTCAAAACGGTAGAAGTTATAGTACTATTTCGGAAATCAACACATTTTCTCATCAGACTTCTTTCTACTAGGCTTCTGCGAGAGTCGAACCCGCAACAACATGCGAAATACTTAAGCCGGCAACTAAACGCATCCAGTTAAACTTACGCTGTGTGAGCTGTTGTTATTTTTACTGCTTTCCCTTCACAACTTACTCCAATCAAGTGCGG
Source organism: Philophylla caesio (assembly GCA_963971545.1). Taxonomy (NCBI): domain Eukaryota; kingdom Metazoa; phylum Arthropoda; class Insecta; order Diptera; family Tephritidae; genus Philophylla; species Philophylla caesio. Next base: position 59,533,075 of record OZ020605.1, read on the forward strand.
TTGTTCTGCCGCTATTTCTACGTGACTGTGAAGTTGTTCTTTTGTACAATTTCTATTTGTTAGAATTTGTTTGTGTAAGGCTGCCTCATCCTTTTATACATTTCATTTATTATTGTTTGGCCATATAACTATTTTATTTTTAATAATTTTTGAGCTTTAAGGCCGATCGAGTTATTGGGAAAATTATTAGAAAAAACAACAATACTCAAACCTGTGGAAGTTATAGTACTATTTCGGAAATCACCACATTTCCTCATCAGACTTCTTTCTTCTTGGCTTCTGCGGGAGTCGAACCCGCAACAATATGCGCAGTACTTAAGCCGGTGTGTAAGCCGTTGGTTTCTTTCCTGCTTTCCCTTTACAAATTACTCCAATCAAGTGCGGCTGTTCTACCGCTATTTCTACTTGAATGTGTATTTGTTGTTTTGTGCAATTTCTATTTAATAGAATTTGTTTGTATAAGGCTGGCTCATCCTTTTATACATTTGATTTGTTATTGTTTGGCCATATAACTATTTTATTTTTAATAATTTTGAGCTTTAAGGCCGATCGGTTTATTGGGAAAATTATTAGAAAAAACAACAACACTCAAACCGGTAGAAGTTATAGTACTATTTCGGAAATCACCACATTTCCCCATCAGACTTCTTTCTTCTTGGTTTCTGCGGCAGTCGAACCCGCAACAACATGCTCAGTACTTAAGCCGGTGTGTAAGCTGTTGTTATTTTTTCTGCTTTCTCTTCACAACTTACTCCAATCAATTGCGGTTGTTCTGTCGCTATTTCTACTCGACTGTGTAGTTGTTATTTTGTACAATTTCTATTTCTTAGAATTTGTTTGTATAAGGCTGGCTTATCCTTTTATACATTTCATTTGTTCTTAGTTGGCCATATAACTATTTTATTTTTAATTTTTTAATAAGTTTTGAGCTTTAAGTCCGATCGGTTTATTGGGAAAATTATTAGGGAAAAACAACAATACTCAAATCGGTAGAAGTTATAGTACTATTTCGGAAATCTCCACATTTCCTCATCAGACTTCTTTCTACTTGGCTTCTGCGAGAGTCGAACCCGCAATAGCATGCGCAATACTTAAGCCGGCAACTAAACGCATCCAGTTAAGCTTACGCTGTGTGAGCTGTTGTTATTTTTCCTGCTTTTCTTTCAGAAATTACTCCAATCAAGTGCGGCTGTTCTGTCGCTATTTCTACTTGACTGTGTATTTGTTGTTTTGTGCAATTTCTATTTCTTAGAATTTGTTTGTATAAGGCTGGCTCATCCTTTTATAAATTTCATTTGTTATTGTTTGGCCATATAACTATTTTATTTTTAATAATGTTTGAGCTTTAAGGCCGATCGGTTTATTGGGAAAATTATAAGAAAAAACAACAATACTCAAAACGGTAGAAGTTATAGTACTATTTCGGAAAACAACACATTTTCTCATTAGACTTCTTTCTACTAGGCTTCTGCGAGAGTCGAACCCGCAACAACATGCGAAATACTTAAGCCGGCAACTAAACGCCTCCAGTTAAACTTACGCTGTGTGAGCTGTTGTTATTTTTCCTGCTTTTCCTTCATAAATTACTCCAATCAAGTGCGGCTGTTCTACCGCTATTTCTACTTGAATGTGTATTTGTTGTTTTGTGCAATTTCTATTTGTTAGAATTTGTTTGTATAAGGCTGGCTCATCCTTTTATACATTTCATTTGTTATTGTTTGGCCATATAACTATTTTATTTTTAATTTTTTAATAATTTTTGAGCTTTAAGTCCGATCGGTTTATTGGGAAAATTATTAGGGAAAAACAACAATACTCAAATCGGTAGAAGTTATAGTACTATTTCGGAAATCACCACATTTCCTCATCAGACTTCTTTCTACTTGGCTTCTGCGAGAGTCGAACCCGCAATAGCATGAGCAATACTTAAGCCGGAAACTAAACGCATCCAGTTAAACTTACGCTGTGTGAGCTGTTGTTATTTTTCCTGCTTTTCCTTCATAAATTACTCCAATCAAGTGCGGCTGTTCTACCGCTATTTCTACTTGAATGTGTATTTGTTGTTTTGTGCAATTTCTATTTGTTAGAATCTGTTTGTATAAGGCTGGCTCATCCTTCTATACATTTCATTTGTTATTGTTTGGCCATATAACTATTTTATTTTTAAAAATTTTTGAGCTTTAAGGCCGATCGGTTTATTGGGAAGATTATTAGAAAAAAACAACAATACTCAAAGCGGTAGAAGTTATAGTACTATTTCGGAAATCACCACATTTCCTCATCAGACTTCTTTCTTATTGGTTTCTGCGGGAGTCGAAACCGCAACAACATGCGCAGTACTTAAGCCGGTGTGTAAGCTGTTGTTATTTTTCCTGCTTTCCCTTCACAACTCACCCAACCAATTGCGGCTATTCTGCCGCTATTTCTACTCGACTGAGTAGTTGTTGTTTTTTTACAATTTATATTTGTTAGAATTTGTTTGTATTAGGTGAGCTCTTCCTTTTATACATTTTATTTGTTATTGTTTGGCCCTAAAACTTTTTATTTTTAATAATTTCAGATCCGTAGAAGTTAAAGTACTATTTCGGAAATCACCACATTTCCTCATCAGACTTCTTTCTTCTTGGTTTCTGCGGGAGTCGAACCCGCAACAACATGCGCAGTACTTAAGCCGGTGTGTAAGCCGTTGGTTTATTTCCTGCTTTCCTTTCACAAATTACTCCAATCAAGTGCGGCTGTTCTGTCGCTATTTCTACTTGACTGTGTATTTGTTGTTTTGTGCAATTTCTATTTCTTAGAATTTGTTTGTATAAGGCTGGCTCATCCTATTATAAATTTCATTTGTTATTGTTTGGCCATATAACTATTTTATTTTAATAATGTTTGAGCTTTAAGGCCGATCGGTTTATTGGGAAAATTATTAGAAAAAACAACAATACTCAAACCGGTAGAAGTTATAGTACTATTTCGGAAATCACCACATTTCCTCATCAGACTTCTATCTACTTGGCTTCTGCGAGAGTCGAACCCGCAATAGCATGCGCAATACTTAAGCCGGCAACTAAACGCATCCAGTTAAGCTTACGCTGTGTGAGCTGTTGGTATTTTTACTGCTTTCCCTTCACAACTTACTCCAATCAAGTGCGGTTGTTCTGCCGCTATTTCTACGTGACTGTGAAGTTGTTGTTTTGTACAATTTCTATTTGTTAGAATTTGTTTGTGTAAGGCTGCCTCATCCTTTTATACATTTCATTTGTTATTGTTTGGCCATATAACTATTTTATTTTTAATAATTTTTGAGCTTTAAGGCCGATCGAGTTATTGGGAAAATTATTAGAAAAAACAACAATACTCAAACCTGTGGAAGTTATAGTACTATTTCGGAAATCACCACATTTCCTCATCAGACTTCTTTCTTCTTGGCTTCTGCGGGAGTCGAACCCGCAACAATATGCGCAGTACTTAAGCCGGTGTGTAAGCCGTTGGTTTCTTTCCTGCTTTCCCTTTACAAATTACTCCAATCAAGTGCGGCTGTTCTACCGCTATTTCTACTTGAATGTGTATTTGTTGTTTTGTGCAATTTCTATTTGTTAGAATTTGTTTGTATAAGGCTGGCTCATCCTTTTATACATTTGATTTGTTATTGTTTGGCCATATAACTATTTTATTTTTAATAATTTTTGAGCTTTAAGGCCGATCGGTTTATTGGGAAAATTATTAGAAAAAACAACAATACTCAAACCGGTAGAAGTTATAGTACTATTTCGGAAATCACCACATTTCCTCATCAGACTTCTTTCTTCTTGGTTTCTGCGGCAGTCGAACCCGCAACAACATGCTCAGTACTTAAGCCGGTGTGTAAGCTGTTGTTATTTTTTCTGCTTTCTCTTCACAACTTACTCCAATCAATTGCGGTTGTTCTGTCGCTATTTCTACTCGACTTTGTAGTTGTTATTTTGTACAATTTCTATTTCTTAGAATTTGTTTGTATAAGGCTGGCTCATCCTTTTATACATTTCATTTGTTCTTAGTTGGCCATATAACTATTTTATTTTTAATTTTTTAATAAGTTTTGAGCTTTAAGTCCGATCGGTTTATTGGGAAAATTATTAGGGAAAAACAACAATACTCAAATCGGTAGAAGTTATAGTACTATTTCGGAAATCACCACATTTCCTCATCAGACTTCTTTCTACTTGGCTTCTGCGAGAGTCGAACCCGCAATAGCATGCGCAATACTTAAGCCGGCAACTAAACGCATCCAGTTAAGCTTACGCTGTGTGAGCTGTTTTTATTTTTCCTGCTTTTCTTTCACAAATTACTCCAATCAAGTGCGGCTGTTCTGTCGCTATTTCTACTTGAATGTGTATTTGTTGTTTTGTGCAATTTCTATTTGTTAGAATTTGTTTGTATAAGGCTGGCTCATCCTTTTATACATTTGATTTGTTATTGTTTGGCCATATAACTATTTTATTTTTAATAATTTTTGAGCTTTAAGGCCGATCGGTTTATTGGGAAAATTATTAGAAAAAACAACAATACTCAAAACGGTAGAAGTTATAGTACTATTTCGGAAATCAACACATTTTCTCATCAGACTTCTTTCTACTAGGCTTCTGCGAGAGTCGAACCCGCAACAACATGCGAAATACTTAAGCCGGCTACTAAACGCATCTAGTTAAATTTACGCTGTGTGAGCTGTTGTTATTTTTCCTGCTTTCCCTTCATAAATTACTCCAATCTATTGCGGCTTTTCTGCCGGTATATCTACTCGACTGTGTAGTTGTTGTTTTGTACAATTTCTATTTGTTAGAATTTGTTTGTATTAGGTGGGCTCTTCCTTTTATACATTTTATTTGTTATTGTTTGGCCCTAAAACTTTTTAATTTTTAATAATTTCAGAGCGGTAGAAGTTATAGTACTATTTCGGATATCACCACATTTCCTCATCAGACTTCTTTCTTCTTGGTTTCTGCGGGAGTCGAACCCGCAACAATATGCGCAGTACTTAAGCCGGTGTGTAAGCCGTTGGTATTTTTCCTGCTTTCCCTTCACAAATTACTCCAGTCAATTGCGGTTATTCTGCCGCTATTTCTACTCGACTGAGTAGTTGTTGTTTTTTTACAATTTCTATTTGTTAGAATTTGTTTGTATTAGGTGGGCTCTTCCTTTTATACATTTTATTTGTTATTGTTTGGCCCTAAAACATTTTAATTTTTAATAATTTCAGAGCGGTAGAAGTTATAGTACTATTTCGGAAATCACCACATTTCCTCATCAGACTTCTTTCTTCTTGGTTTCCGCGGGAGTCGAGCCCGCAACAACATGCGCAGTACTTAAGCCGGTGTGTAAGCCGTTGGTATTTTTCCTGCTTGCCCTTCACAAATTACTCCAATCGAGTGCGGCTGTTCTGTCGCTATTTCTACTTGACTGTTTTTTTTTTCAGAGGAGGAAGCATCGAAAGCCTATACCCCGTCAGTGTAGGACTTTAACCACACTAAACCTCCTACCGTCAAGTACCAATCCCCCACGTTAAGTATTGCGTCGGGAGGCGGTTTGAGCGCTAAGCTCTACTTCAGTTACTGGTCTGATGCAGTCCGTCAAAAATTGCATCTACTTGTTACCACCCACTGTACTAGTAATGATTCTATCTATATACGCCATTAAGCTTATTCTCCCCCCAACTTGTATTCATGTGCTTGAGTTTGCAGCAATACGCCGATCGAGCGCGCGTCTAGCCTGCTCGCTTTTTCTCAACTCTTGCATGACTACGGCAGCCATATGACAGGCTTTATTCCATGCCGTTTTGCTCATTAACAACAGAGATATAAAGTTTTCTGGTGTTGCACATACGCTTAGAGAGTTATTGAATACATACCTTTGATTACTTAACCTTGGACACTGGAAGAAAACGTGTTCCGCGTCTTCGATTGTCGGGGCTCCGCATCTTTCGCAGAAGGGGTTCGTCTCGTACCCGAAGCGGTAGAGATAAGCTTTAAAGCATCCGTGGCCGCTGATGAGTTGTGATAGGTAAAAATCCACGTCTCCATGTTGCCTGTTGAGCCATTTATCTAGGACGGGTATGAGGCGGTACGTCCACCTGCCCTTTGTTGATGTTACCCATCGTGACTGCCACAGCGATATGCTTCGCTGTCTTGCCGTGTTTCTGAGACTGCTGTCATCAATGTTGTATTGGTCGTGTTTTGTTTTGCTGATCTCGCACATCTCACGAGCTACGAGGTTAAGCGGGCATAGTCCTGCAATAACAAGGGCCGCGTCTTGGGAAACTGTTCGGTATGCAGAACATACTCTGAGAGCGCAGAGACGATATGTTGAGTTAATGTTCCGGACATATGATGTTCGCGAAAGAGCATTGTGCCATACCGTCGATCCGTAGAGGAGTATCGACCTGACAACTCCTACTAGGATTTGCCTGGACTGCTGTCTTGGCCCTCCAATGTTTGCCATTAGTCTGGACAGGGCTACTGTGGCCGTCGCGGCCTTTTTATTGACATACTCCAAGTGGTCACGAAAACACAGGCGGTGATCCACTAAGACACCAAGGTACTTCACCGATTTCTCTCTTAGCCATTCTGCTGCTGCTTTAATCGAGTTTTCAGCGACATGTACTATTTGATCAATCGTTTTCCCTGTTATTGCAATGCATATATCATTCGCGAAACCAACAAATGTTGCGCCTTTTGGTAGGTACGGTAAGTCGTAAAATTCCATCGTACATTATATTCCACAGTATGGGCCCCAGCACCGATCCCTGTGGTACTCCTGCAGTTATTTCATGTTCAACGATCCCGTGGTCGCAATCGTAGCGTAGCACTCTATCAGGGAGGTAGCTGGAGATTATTCGCTGCAGGTAGAACGGAGCCTCTATGCTGCGAAGTGCGTTCAGTATTTCCTTCCAGCTTGCGCTATTAAATGCATTTTTGACATCGAGTGTGCCTAGCACACAGTACTCTTTACTTCCTCCTAGCCAACGTTTACCATCGATCGCTTTTTCTACTATTGCTTTTACGATTTCAATGGCATCGACTGTCGAGTGCTTCTTTCTAAAGCCGTGTTGATTGCAGGAAAGTCGGTTGTCTGCAAAATCTTCCAGTCTGCTTTTTATTATGTTTTCGAACAGTTTCCCTGTAGTGTCCAGCATGCATAACAGGCGAAAGCCAGTAGTGGAGGAGGGGTTCGCAGTTTTTGGTACTACTTGACTGTGTAGTTGTTGTTTTGTACATTTTCTATTTGTACGTATTTGTTTGTATAAGGCTGGCTCATCCTTTTATACATTTTATTTGTTATTGTTTGGCCATAGAATTATTTTATTTTTAATAGTTTTTGAGCTTTAAGGCCGATCGGTTTATTGGAAAAATTATTAGGAAAAAACAACAATACTCAAAGCGGTAGAAGTTATAGTACTCTTTTGGAAATCACCTCATTTCCTTCTCTGGGAGTCGAACCCGCAACAACATGCGCAATACTTAAGCCGGCAACTAAACGCATTCAGCTAAGCTTACGCTGTGTGATCTGTTGTTATTTTTCCTGCTTTCCCTTCACAACTTACTTCAATCAAGTGCGGCTGTTCTGCCGCTATTTCTACTTGACTGTGTAGTTGTTGTTTTGTACATTTTCTTTTTGTACGAATTTGTTTGTATAAGGCTGGCTCATCCTTTTATACATTTTATTTGTTATTGTTTGGTCATATAACTATTTTATTTTTTAAAATGTTTGAGCTTTAAGGACGATCGGTTTATTGGGAATATGATTAGGGAAAAACAACAATACTCAAAGCGGTAGAAGTTATAGTACTATTTCGGAAATCACCACATTTCCTCATCAGACTTCTTTCTACTCGGCTTCTGCGAGAGTCGAACCCGCAATAACATGCGCAATACTTAAGCCGGCAACTAAACGTATCCAGTTAAGCTTACGCTGTGTGATCTGTTGTTATTTTTCCTGCTTTCCCTTCACAACTTACTTCAATCAATTGCGGCTGTTCTGCCGCCATTTCTATTCGACTGTGTAGTTGTTGTTTTGTACATTTTCTTTTTGTACGAATTTGTTTGTATAAGGCTGGCTCATCCTTTTATACATTGTATTTGTTATTGTTTGGTCATATAACTATTTTATTTTTTAAAATTTTTGAGCTTTAAGGACGATCGGTTTATTGGGAAAATTATTAGGGAAAAACAACAATACTCAAAGCGGTAGAAGTTATAGTACTATTTCGAGAATCACCACATTTCCTCATCAGACTTCTTTCTACTTGGCTTCTGCGAGAGTCGAACCCGCAATAACATGCGCAATACTTAAGCCGGCAACTAAACGTATCCAGTTAAGCTTACGCTGTGTGATCTGTTGTTATTTTTCCTGCTTTCCCTTCACAACTTACTTCAATCAATTGCGGCTGTTCTGCCGCTATTTCTATTCGACTGTGTAGTTGTTGTTTTGTACATTTTCTTTTTGTACGAATTTGTTTGTATAAGGCTGGCTCATCCTTTTATACATTGTATTTGTTATTGTTTGGTCATATAACTATTTTATTTTTTAAAATTTTTGAGCTTTAAGGACGATCGGTTTATTGAGAAAATTATTAGGAAAAAACAACAATACTCAAAGCGGTAGAAAATATTGTACTATTTCGAAAATCACCACATTTCCTCATCAGCCTTCTTTCTACTTGGCTTCTGCGAGAGTCGAACCCGCAATAACATGCGCAATACTTAAGCCGGCAAATAAACGCATCCAGTAAACTTACGCTGTGTGAGCTGTTGTTATTTTTTACTGCTTTCCCTTCACAACTTACTCCAATCAAGTGCGGTTGTTCTGCCGCTATTTCTACTTGACTATGAAGTTGTTGTTTTGTACAATTTCTATTTCTTAGAATTTGTTTGTATAAGGCAGGCTCATCCTTTTATACATTTCATTTGTTATTGTTTGGCTATATAACTATTTTATTTTTAATTTTTTAATAATTTTTGAGCTTTAAGTCCGATCGGTTTATTGGGAAAATTATTAGGGAAAAACAACAATACTCAAAGCGGTAGAAAATATTGTACTATTTCGGAAAGCACCACAATTCCTCATCAGACTTCTTTCTACTTGGCTTCTGCGAGAGTCAAACCCGCAATAACAGGCGCAATACTTAAGCCGGCAATTAAACGCATCCAGTTAAGCTTACGCTGTGTGAGCTGTTGTTATTTTTCCGGCTTTCCCTTCATAAATTACTCCAATCAATTGCGGCTTTTCTGCCGCTATTTCTGCTTGACTATGAAGTTGTTGTTTTGTACAATTTATATTTGTTAGAATTTGTGTGTGTAAGGCTGCCTCATCCTTTTATACATTTCATTTGTTATTGTTTGGCTATATAACTATTTTATTTTTAATTTTTTAATAATTTTTGAGCTTTAAGGCCGATCGGTTTATTGGGAAAATTATTAGGAGAAAACCACAATACTCAAAGCGGTAGAAGTTATAGTACTATTTCGGAAATCACCACATTTTCTCATCAGACTCCTTTCTTCTTGGCTTCCGCGGGAGTCGAACCCGCAACAACATACGCAGTACTTAAGCCGGTGTGTAAGCTGTTGTTATTTTTCCTGCTTTCCCTTCACAACTTACTCCATTCAATTGCGGCTGTTCTTTTGCTATTTCTACACGACTGTGTAGATGTTATTTTGTACAATTTCTATTTTTAAGAATTTGTTTGTATAAGGCTGGCCCATCCTTTTATACATTTCATTTGTTAGTGTTTAGCCATATAACTATTTTATTTTTAATTTTTTATTAATTTTTGAGCTTTAAGTCCGATCGGTTTATTGGGAAAATTATTAGGGAAAAACAACAATACTCAACGCGGTAAAAGTTATGGTACTATTTCGGAAATCACCACATTTCCTCATCAGACTTCTTTCTACTTGGCTTCTGCGAGAGTCGAACCCGCAATAACATGCGCAATACTTAAGCCGGCAACTAAACGCATCCAGTTAAGCTTACGCTGTGTGAGCTGTTTTTATTTTTCCTGCTTTTCTTTCACAAATTACTCCAATCAAGTGCGGCTGTTCTGTCGCTATTTCTGCTTGACTATGTATTTGTTGTTTTGTGCAATTTCTATTTGTTAGAATTTGTTTGTATAAGGCTGGCTCATCCTTTTATACATTTGATTTGTTATTGTTTGGCCATATAACTATTTTATTTTTAATAATTTTTGAGCTTTAAGGCCGATCGGTTTATTGGGAAAATTATTAGAAAAAACAACAATACTCAAACCGGTAGAAGTTATAGTACTATTTCGGAAATCACCACATTTCCTCATCAGACTTCTTTCTTCTTGGTTTCTGCGGCAGTCGAACCCGCAACAACATGCTCAGTACTTAAGCCGGTGTGTAAGCTGTTGTTATTTTTTCTGCTTTCTCTTCACAACTTACTCCAATCAATTGCGGTTGTTCTGTCGCTATTTCTACTCGACTGTGTAGTTGTTATTTTGTACAATTTCTATTTCTTAGAATTTGTTTGTATAAGGCTGGCTCATCCTTTTATACATTTCATTTGTTCTTAGTTGGCCATATAACTATTTTATTTTTAATTTTTTAATAAGTTTTGAGCTTTAAGTCCGATCGGTTTATTGGGAAAATTATTAGAAAAAACAACAATACTCAAAACGGTAGAAGTTATAGTACTATTTCGGAAATCAACACATTTTCTCATCAGACTTCTTTCTACTAGGCTTCTGCGAGAGTCGAACCCGCAACAACATGCGAAATACTTAAGCCGGCTACTAAACGCATCTAGTTAAACTTACGCTGTGTGAGCTGTTGTTATTTTTCCTGCTTTCCCTTCATAAATTACTCCAATCTATTGCGGCTTTTCTGCCGGTATATCTACTCGACTGTGTAGTTGCTGTTTTGTACAATTTCTATTTGTTAGAATTTGTTTGTATTAGGTGGGCTCTTCCTTTTATACATTTTATTTGTTATTGTTTGGCCCTAAAACTTTTTAATTTTTAATAATTTCAGAGCGGTAGAAGTTATAGTACTATTTCGGAAATCACCACATTTCCTCATCAGACTTCTTTCTTCTTGGTTTCTGCGGGAGTCGAACCCGCAACAACATGCGCAGTACTTAAGCCGGTGTGTAAGCCGTTGGTATTTTCCCTGCTTTCCCTTCACAAATTACTTCAATCGAGTGCTGCTGTTCTGTCGCTATTTCTACTTGACTGTTTTTTTTTCAGAGGAGGAAGCATCGAAAGCCTATACCCCGTCAGTGTGGGACTTTAACCGCACTAAACCTCCTACCGTCAAGTACCAATCCCCCACGTTAAGTATTGCGTCGGGAGGCGGTTTGAGCGCTAAGCTCTACTTCAGTTACTGGTCTGATGCAGTCCGTCAAAAATTGCATCTACTTGTTACCACCCACTGTACTAGTAATGATTCTATCTATATACGCCATTAAGCTTATTCTCCCCCCAACTTGTATTCATGTGCTTGAGTTTGCAGCAATACGCCGATCGAGCGCGCGTCTAGCCTGCTCGCTTTTTCTCAACTCTTGCATGACTACGGCAGCCATATGACAGGCTTTATTCCATGCCGTTTTGCTCATTAACAACAGAGATATAAAGTTTTCTGGTGTTGCACATACGCTTAGAGAGTTATTGAATACATACCTTTGATTACTTAACCTTGGACACTGGAAGAAAACGTGTTCCGCGTCTTCGATTGTCGGGGCTCCGCATCTTTCGCAGAAGGGGTTCGTCTCGTACCCGAAGCGGTAGAGATAAGCTTTAAAGCATCCGTGGCCGCTGATGAGTTGTGATAGGTAAAAATCCACGTCTCCATGTTGCCTGTTGAGCCATTTATCTAGGACGGGTATGAGGCGGTACGTCCACCTGCCCTTTGTTGATGTTACCCATCGTGACTGCCACAGCGATATGCTTCGCTGTCTTGCCGTGTTTCTGAGACTGCTGTCATCAATGTTGTATTGGTCGTGTTTTATTTTGCTGATCTCGCACATCTCACGAGCTACGAGGTTAAGCGGGCATAGTCCTGCAATAACAAGGGCCGCGTCTTGGGAAACTGTTCGGTATGCAGAACATACTCTGAGAGCGCAGAGACGATATGTTGAGTTAATGTTCCGGACATATGATGTTCGCGAAAGAGCATTGTGCCATACCGTCGATCCGTAGAGGAGTATCGACCTGACAACTCCTACTAGGATTTGCCTGGACTGCTGTCTTGGCCCTCCAATGTTTGCCATTAGTCTAGACAGGGCTACTGTGGCCGTCGCGGCCTTTTTATTGACATACTCCAAGTGGTCACGAAAACACAGGCGGTGATCCACTAAGACACCAAGGTACTTCACCGATTTCTCTCTTAGCCATTCTGCTGCTGCTTTAATCGAGTTTTCAGCGACATGTACTATTTGATCAATCTTTTTCCCTGTTATTGCAATGCATATATCATTCGCGAAACCAACAAATGTTGCGCCTTTTGGTAGGTACGGTAAGTCGTAAAATTCCATCGTACATGATATTCCACAGTATGGGCCCCAGCACCGATCCCTGTGGTACTCCTGCAGTTATTTCATGTTCAACGATCCCGTGGTCGCAATCGTAGCGTAGCACTCTATCAGGGAGGTAGCTGGAGATTATTCGCTGCAGGTAGAACGGAGCCTCTATGCTGCGAAGTGCGTTCAGTATTTCCTTCCAGCTTGCGCTATTAAATGCATTTTTGACATCGAGTGTGCCTAGCACACAGTACTCTTTACTTCCTCCTAGCCAACGTTTACCATCGATCGCTTTTTCTACTATTGCTTTTACGATTTCAATGGCATCGACTGTCGAGTGCTTCTTTCTAAAGCCGTGTTGATTGCAGGAAAGTCGGTTGTCTGCAAAATCTTCCAGTCTGCTTTTTATTATGTTTTCGAACAGTTTCCCTGTAGTGTCCAGCATGCATAACGGGCGAAAGCCAGTAGTGGAGGAGGGGTTCGCAGTTTTTGGTACTACTTGACTGTGTAGTTGTTGTTTTGTACATTTTCTATTTGTACGTATTTGTTTGTATAAGGCTGGCTCATCCTTTTATACATTTTATTTGTTATTGTTTGGCCATAGAATTATTTTATTTTTAATAGTTTTTGAGCTTTAAGGCCGATCGGTTTATTGGAAAAATTATTAGGAAAAAACAACAATACTCAAAGCGGTAGAAGTTATAGTACTATTTTGGAAATCACCTCATTTCCTTCTCTGGGAGTCGAACCCGCAACAACATGCGCAATACTTAAGCCGGCAACTAAACGCATTCAGCTAAGCTTACGCTGTGTGATCTGTTGTTATTTTTCCTGCTTTCCCTTCACAACTTACTTCAATCAAGTGCGGCTGTTCTGCCGCTATTTCTACTTGACTGTGTAGTTGTTGTTTTGTACATTTTCTTTTTGTACGAATTTGTTTGTATAAGGCTGGCTCATCCTTTTATACATTTTATTTGTTATTGTTTGGTCATATAACTATTTTATTTTTTAAAATGTTTGAGCTTTAAGGACGATCGGTTTATTGGGAATATGATTAGGGAAAAACAACAATACTCAAAGCGGTAGAAGTTATAGTACTATTTCGGAAATCACCACATTTCCTCATCAGACTTCTTTCTACTCGGCTTCTGCGAGAGTCGAACCCGCAATAACATGCGCAATACTTAAGCCGGCAACTAAACGTATCCAGTTAAGCTTACGCTGTGTGATCTGTTGTTATTTTTCCTGCTTTCCCTTCACAACTTACTTCAATCAAGTGCGGCTGTTCTGCCGCTATTTCTACTTGACTGTGTAGTTGTTGTTTTGTACATTTACTTTTTGTACGAATTTGTTTGTATAAGGCTGGCTCATCCTTTTATACATTGTATTTGTTATTGTTTGGTCATATAACTATTTTATTTTTTAAAATTTTTGAGCTTTATGGACGATCGGTTTATTGGGAAAATTATTAGGGAAAACAACAATACTCAAAGCGGTAGAAGTTATAGTACTATTTCGAGAATCACCACATTTCCTCATCAGACTTCTTTCTACTTGGCTTCTGCGAGAGTCGAACCCGCAATAACATGCGCAATACTTAAGCCGGCAACTAAACGCATCTGTGTATTTGTTGTTTTGTGCAATTTCTATTTCTTAGAATTTGTTTGTATAAGGCTGGCTCATCCTTTTATACATTTCGTTTGTTATTGTTTGGCCATATAACTATTTTATTTTTTATAATTTTTGAGCTTTCAGTCCGATCGGTTTATTGAGAAAATTATTAGGAAAAAACAACAATACTCAAAGCGGTAGAAAATATTGTATAATTTCGGAAATCACCACATTTCCTCATCAGACTTCTTTCTACTTGGCTTCTGCGAGAGTCGAAACCGCAATAACATGCGCAATACTTAAGCCGGCAACTAAACGCATCCAGTAAACTTACGCTGTGTGAGCTGTTGTTATTTTTACTGCTTTCCCTTCACAACTTACTCCAATCAAGTGCGGTTGTTCTGCCGCTATTTCTACTTGACTATGAAGTTGTTGTTTTGTACAATTTCTATTTCTTAGAATTTGTTTGTATAAGGCAGGCTCATCCTTTTATACATTTCATTTGTTATTGTTTGGCTATATAACTATTTTATTTTTAATTTTTTAATAATTTTTGAGCTTTAAGTCCGATCGGTTTATTGGGAAAATTATTAGGGAAAAACAACAATACTCAAAGCGGTAGAAAATATTGTACTATTTCGGAAAGCACCACATTTCCTCATCAGACTTCTTTCTACTTGGCTTCTGCGAGAGTCAAACCCGCAATAACATGCGCAATACTTAAGCCGGCAATTAAACGCATCCAGTTAAGCTTACGCTGTGTGAGCTGTTGTTATTTTTCCGGCTTTCCCTTCATAAATTACTCCAATCAATTGCGGCTTTTCTGCCGCTATTTCTGCTTGACTATGAAGTAGTTTTTTTGTACAATTTATATTTGTTAGAATTTGTGTGTGTAAGGCTGCCTCATCCTTTTATACATTTCATTTGTTATTGTTTGGCTATATAACTATTTTATTTTTATTTTTTTAATAATTTTTGAGCTTTAAGGCCGATCGGTTTATTGGGAAAATTATTAGGAGAAAACCACAATACTCAAAGCGGTAGAAGTTATAGTACTATTTCGGAAATCACCACATTTTATCATCAGACTCCTTTCTTCTTGGCTTCCGCGGGAGTCGAACCCGCAACAACATACGCAGTACTTAAG
This sequence comes from Philophylla caesio, assembly GCA_963971545.1. Lineage (NCBI taxonomy): Eukaryota > Metazoa > Arthropoda > Insecta > Diptera > Tephritidae > Philophylla > Philophylla caesio. Next base: position 59,548,340 of record OZ020605.1, read on the forward strand.
CCGGTGTGTAAGCTGTTGTTATTTTTCCTGCTTTCCCTTCACAACTTACTCCATTCAATTGCGGCTGTTCTGTCGCTATTTCTACACGACTGTGTAGATGTTATTTTGTACAATTTCTATTTTTAAGAATTTGTTTGTATAAGGCTGGCCCATCCTTTTATACATTTCATTTGTTAGTGTTTAGCCATATAACTATTTTATTTTAAATTTTTTAATAATTTTTGAGCTTTAAGTCCGATCGGTTTATTGGGAAAATTATTAGGGAAAAACAACAATACTCAAAGCGGTAAAAGTTATGGTACTATTTCGGAAATCACCACATTTCCTCTTCAGAAAATTATTAGGGAAAAACAACAATACTCAAAGCGGTAAAAGTTATGGTACTATTTCGGAAATCACCACATTTCCTCTTCAGACTTCTTTCTACTTGGCTTCTGCGAGAGTCGAACCCGCAATAACATGCGCAATACTTAAGCCGGCAACTAAACGCATCCAGTTAAGCTGTGTGAGCTGTTGTTATTTTTACTGCTTTCCCTTCACAAATTACTCCATTCAATTGCGGCTGTTCTGTCGCTATTTCTACTCGACTGTGTAGATGTTATTTTGTACAATTTCTATTTTTATGAATTTGTTTGTATAAGGCTGGCTCATCCTTTTATACATTTCATTTGTTATTGTTTAGCCATATAACTATTTTATTTTTAATTTTTTAATAATTTTTGAGCTTTAAGGCCGATCGGTTTATTGGGAAAATTATTAGAAAAAACAAAAATACTCAAAACGGTAGAAGTTATAGTACTTTTTCGGAAATCAACACATTTCCTCATCAGACTTCTTTCTACTAGGCTTCTGCGAGAGTCGAACCCGCAATAACATGCGCAATACTTAAGCCGGCAACTAAACGCATCCAGTTAAACTTACGCTGTGTGAGCTGTTGTTATTTTTACTACTTTCCCTTCACAACTTACTCCAATCAAGTGCGGTTGTTCTGCCGCTATTTCTACTTGACTATGAAGTTGTTGTTTTGTACAATTTCTATTTGTTAGAATTTGTGTGTGTAAGGCTGCCTCATCCTTTTATACATTTCATTTGTTATTGTTTGGCTATATAACTATTTTATTTTTAATTTTTTATTAATTTTTGACCTTTACGTCCGATCCGTTTATTGGGAAAATTATTAGGAGAAAACCACAATACTCAAAGCGGTAGAAGTTATAGTACTATTTCGGAAATCACCACATTTCCTCATCAGACTTCTTTCTACTTGGCTTCTGCGAGAGTCGAACCAGCAATAACACGCGCAATACTTAAGCCGGAAACTAAACGCATCCAGTTAAGCTTACGCTGTTGGAGCTGTTGTTATTTTTCCTGCTTTCCCTTCACAAATTACTCCAATCAATTGCTGCTGTTCTGCCGCTATTTCTACTCGACTGAGTAGTTGTTGTTTTGTACAATTTCTATTTCTTAGAATTTGTTTGTATAAGGCTGGCTCATCCTTTTATACATTTCATTTGTTATTGTTTGGCCATATAACTATTTTATTTTTAATTTTTTAATAATTTTTGAGCTTTAAGGCCGATCGGTTTATTGGGAAAATTATTAGGAAAAAACAACAATACTCAAAGCGGTAGAAGTTATAGTACTATTTCTTTCTTCTTGGCTTCTGCGGGAGTCGAACCCGCAACAACATGCGCAGTACTTAAGCCGGTGTGTAAGCTGTTGTTATTTTTCCGGCTTTCCCTTCACAACTTAATCCAATCAATTGTGGCTATTCTGCCGCTATTTCTACTTGACTATGAAGTTGTTGTTTTGTACAATTTCTATTTCTTAGACTTTGTTTGTATAAGGATGGCTCATCCTTTTATACATTTCATTTGTTATTGTTTGGCTATATAACTATTTTATTTTTAATTTTTTAATAATTTTTGAGCTTTAAGGCCGATCGGTTTATTGGGAAAATTATTAGGAGAAAACCACAATACTCAAAGCGGTCGAAGTTATAGTACTATTTCGGAAATCACCACATTTTCTCATCAGACTCCTTTCTTCTTGGCTTCCGCGGGAGTCGAACCCCCAACAACTTGCGCGTACTTAAGCCGGTGTGTAAGCTGTTGTTATTTTTCCTGCTTTCCCTTCACAACTTACTCCATTCAATTGCGGCTGTTCTGTCGCTATTTCTACTCGACTGTGTAGATGTTATTTTGTACAATTTCTATTTTTTAGAATTGGTTGTATAAGGCTGGCTCATCCTTTTATACATTTCATTTGTTATTGTTTAGCCATATTGTTTGGTCAAAATAGTTTTAGCTGCAATGTATTTAGTTATAGTAACTACAATTTCACTTCGTACTGTACTTTAGTACAACCATCCCTTAGGCTAATTTTAGTTAATAAGCAACATCGTCTAGTATTAAGGATAGTGTGAAATGAAGGAATTGAAGTCCTCAGAAATACAGACTATTTGATCAAAAACCACAGTCAAGCTAGCATCCGTCATTTCGCGCTCCTCGTAGCAGTTTAGATTTATTGTTTAAATTCGTTGTCGGTTTTGCATGAGCAGCAAAAAGGCTTGCTGCCTCCATTTTTGGCGCCCGAGCAGGGACTCATTTAAGTCTATTCGTTTTGTGTTAAATAACGTACATAAATATATAAGTGTCGGTTCGGCTGACTGTGGTTATCTACATTTTGCACATTGAGTTGGTGTATGTCGGAGTGGACACATCTACGTACAAATTGAGGAGGATCCGGAATCTTGTGGTGGAAGTACGGACAGCAGAGTCATACACACACACAAACAACAAAAAGGAAAGGATGAACAAACGAGAAGTGTCGGTAACGAAAACGGTAAAGGTAAAGTAAAATGCAATTCAAATCAGTTTTCTGTGAAACATAAAGCCTGATAAAAGGAAATAAAAGTTTAAAAGCGCAAACAAATTTTTCAAATCCAGTTAGTGCTACTTAGCATTTCGCTTTGAATTATATTCGTTCACCTACCCACATACTAATAGTATGGTGCCGGTATATATTAACAATTGTTACTGACTGCTTACGTATGTATATACATACATACATTCGTATGCTACATTAGGTGCGCTCTATTTTTTACCTATTGTGCTACGCTAGCCGAGTTGGCTGTTGTGTTTATTTCATCTTCCTTAAACAAACCAACTACAAACAAGAGCAACTGATCTGCCGCTATTTAACTTGTTTGTGTGTAGCACAATAGGTAGCGTATTGGCTCTGCAACTCCGAGCTCCCGGGTTCAAAGCCTGAGAGAAGTGGTTATGAAAATTAAATTAAAAATAATTTAATTTAATAATCAAAAAGAAGTCTGATGAGGAAATGTGGTGATTTCCGAAATAGTACTATAACTTCAACCATTAAAAGCTGTTGTTGTTTTTTCACAAAAAATCTTCCATAAACTGGCCTTGAGCTCAATAAAAATTCTAAAATATTAACATTTACTAGGCCAACAGAAAAATGAACAATCATTGTATACAAGGATGAGCACGCCTTAAATATGCATTAGAATATAATGTAAAAAATACATTATACAGAGTTTGCAAACAAAAACACAAACAACAACCACACAAACAAGTTAAATAGCGGCAGATCAGTTGCTCTTGTTTGTAGTTGGTTTGTTTAAGGAAGATGAAATAAACACAACAGCCAACTCGGCTAGCGTAGCACAATAGGTAGCGTATTGGCTCTGCAACTCCGAGCTCCCGGGTTCAAAGCCTGAGAGAAGTGGTTATGAAAATTAAATTAAAAATAATTTAATTTAATAATCAAAAAGAAGTCTGATGAGGAAATGTGGTGATTTCCGAAATAGTACTATAACTTCAACCATTAAAAGCTGTTGTTGTTTTTTCACAAAAAATCTTCCATAAACTGGCCTTGAGCTCAATAAAAATTCTAAAATATTAACATTTACTAGGCCAACAGAAAAATGAACAATCATTGTATACAAGGATGAGCACGCCTTAAATATGCATTAGAATATAATGTAAAAAATACATTATACAGAATTTGCAAACAAAAACACAAACAACAACCACACAAACAAGTTAAATAGCGGCAGATCAGTTGCTCTTGTTTGTAGTTGGTTTGTTTAAGGAAGATGAAATAAACACAACAGCCAACTCGGCTAGCGTAGCACAATAGGTAGCGTATTGGCTCTGCAACTCCGAGCTCCCGGGTTCAAAGCCTGAGAGAAGTGGTTATGAAAATTAAATTAAAAATAATTTAATTTAATAATCAAAAAGAAGTCTGATGAGGAAATGTGGTGATTTCCGAAATAGTACTATAACTTCAACCATTAAAAGCTGTTGTTGTTTTTTCACAAAAAATTTTCCATAAACTGGCCTTGAGCTCAATAAAAATTCTAAAATATTAACATTTACTAGGCCAACAGAAAAATGAACAATCATTGTATACAAGGATGAGCACGCCTTAAATATGCATTAGAATATAATGTAAAAAATACATTATACAGAATTTGCAAACAAAAACACAAACAACAACCACACAAACAAGTTAAATAGCGGCAGATCAGTTGCTCTTGTTTGTAGTTGGTTTGTTTAAGGAAGATGAAATAAACACAACAGGCAACTCGGCTAGCGTAGCACAATAGGTAGCGTATTGGCTCTGCAACTCCGAGCTCCCGGGTTCAAAGCCTGAGAGAAGTGGTTATGAAAATTAAATTAAAAATAATTTAATTTAATAATCAAAAAGAAGTCTGATGAGGAAATGTGGTGATTTCCGAAATAGTACTATAACTTCAACAATTAAAAGCTGTTGTTGTTTTTTCACAAAAAATCTTCCATAAACTGGCCTTGAGCTCAATAAAAATTCTAAAATATTATTTTTAATAATGTTTGAGCTTTAAGGCCGATCGGTTTCTTGGGAAAATAATTAGAAAAGAACAACAATACTCAAAGCGGTAGAAGTTATAGTACTATTTCGGAAATCATCACATAAGACTTCTTTCTTTTTGGCTTCAGCAGGAGTCGAACCCGCAACAATATGCGCAGTACTTAAGCCGGTGTGTAAGCCGTTGGTTTTTTTCCTGCTTTCCCTTTACAAAGTACTCCAAGCAAGTGCGGCTGTTCTACCGCTATTTCTACTTGAATGTGTATTTGTTGTTTTGTGCAATTTCTATTTGTTAGAATTTGTTTGTATAAGGCTGGCTTATCCTGTTATACATTTATTTGTTATTGTTTGGTTATATAACTATTTTATTTTTAACAATTTTTGAGCTTTAAGGCCGATCGGTTTATTGGGAAAATTATTAGAAAAAAACCACAATACTAAAACCGGTAGAAGTTATAGTACTATTTCGGAAATCACCACATTTCCTCATCAGACTTCTTTATTCTTGGTTTCTGCGTGAGTCGAACCCGCAACAACATGCGCAGTACTTAAGCCGGTGTGTAAGCTGTTGTTATTTTTCCTGCTTTCCCTTCACAACTTACTCCAATCAATTGTGGCTATTCTGCCGCTATTTCTACTTGACTGTGTATTTGTTGTTTTGTGCAATTTCTATTTGCTGTAATTTGTTTGTATAAGGCTGGCTCATCCTTTTATACATTTCATTTGTTATTGTTTGGCCATATAACTATTTTATTTTTAATTTTTTAATAATTTTTGAGCTTTAAGGCCGATCGGTTTATTGGGAAAATTATTAGAAAAAACAACAATACTCAAAACGGTAGAAGTTAAAGTACTATTTCGGAAATCACCACATTTCCTCATCAGACTTCTTTCTGCTTGGCTTCTGCGGGAGTCGAACCCGCAACAACATGTGCAGTACTTAAGCCGGTGTGTAAGCTGTTGTTATTTTTTCTGCTTTCTCTTCACAACTTACTCCAATCAATTGCGGGTTTTCTATCGCTATTTCTACTCGACTGTGTAGTTGTTGTTTTGTGCAATTTCTATTTGCTGTAATTTGTTTGTATAAGGCTGGCTCATCCTTTTATACATTTCATTTGTTATTGTTTGGCCATATAACTATTTTATTTTTAATTTTTTAATAATTTTTGAGCTTTAAGGCCGATCGGTTTATTGGGAAAATTATTAGAAAAAACAACAATACTCAAAACGGTAGAAGTTGAAGTACTATTTCGGAAATCACCACATTTCCTCATCAGACTTCTTTCTGCTTGGCTTCTGCGGGAGTCGAACCCGCAACAACATGTGCAGTACTTAAGCCGGTGTGTAAGCTGTTGTTATTTTTTCTGCTTTCTCTTCACAACTTACTCCAATCAATTGTGGCTATTCTGCCGCTATTTCTACTTGACTGTGTATTTGTTGTTTTGTGCAATTTCTATTTGCTGTAATTTGTTTGTATAAGGCTGGCTCATCCTTTTATACATTTCATTTGTTATTGTTTGGCCATATAACTATTTTATTTTTAATTTTTTAATAATTTTTGAGCTTTAAGTCCGATCGGTTTATTGGGAAAATTATTAGGGAAAAACAACAATACTCAAATCGGTAGAAGTTATAGTACTATTTCGGAAATCACCACATTTCCTCATCAGACTTCTTTCTACTTGGCTTCTGCGAGAGTCGAACCCGCAATAGCATGCGCAATACTTAAGCCGGCAACTAAACGCATCCAGTTAAGCTTACGCTGTGTGAGCTGTTGTTATTTTTCCTGCTTTCCCTTTACAAATTACTCCAATCAATTGCGGCTGTTCTGCCGCTATTTCTATTTGACTGTGTAGTTGTTGTTTTGTACAATTTCTATTTGTTAGAATTTGTTTGTATTAGGTGGGCTCATCCTTTTATACATTTCATTTGTTATTGTTTGGCCATATTACTATTTTATTTTTAATAATTTTTGAGTTTTAAGGCCGATCGGTTTATTGGGAAAATTATTAGAAAAAACAACAATACTCAAACCGGTACAAGTTATAGTACTATTTCGGAAATCACCACATTTCCTCATCAGACTTCTTTCTTCTTGGCTTCTGCGAGAGTCGAACCCGCAACAACATGCTCAGTACTTAAGCCGGTGTGTAAGCTGTTGTTATTTTTTCTGCTTTCTCTTCACAACTTACTCCAATCAATTGTGGCTATTCTGCCGCTATTTCTACTTGACTGTGTATTTGTTGTTTTGTGCAATTTCTATTTGCTGTAATTTGTTTGTATAAGGCTGGCTCATCCTTTTATACATTTCATTTGTTATTGTTTGGCCATATAACTATTTTATTTTTAATTTTTTAATAATTTTTGAGCTTTAAGTCCGATCGGTTTATTGGGAAAATTATTAGGGAAAAACAACAATACTCAAATCGGTAGAAGTTATAGTACTATTTCGGAAATCACCACATTTCCTCATCAGACTTCTTTCTACTTGGCTTCTGCGAGAGTCGAACCAGCAATAACACGCGCAATACTTAAGCCGGAAACTAAACGCATCCAGTTAAGCTTACGCTGTTGGAGCTGTTGTTATTTTTCCTGCTTTCCCTTCACAAATTACTCCAATCAATTGCTGCTGTTCTGCCGCTATTTCTACTCGACTGAGTAGTTGTTGTTTTGTACAATTTCTATTTCTTAGAATTTGTTTGTATAAGGCTGGCTCATCCTTTTATACATTTCATTTGTTATTGTTTGGCCATATAACTATTTTATTTTTAATTTTTTAATAATTTTTGAGCTTTAAGGCCGATCGGTTTATTGGGAAAATTATTAGGAAAAAACAACAATACTCAAAGCGGTAGAAGTTATAGTACTATTTCTTTCTTCTTGGCTTCTGCGGGAGTCGAACCCGCAACAACATGCGCAGTACTTAAGCCGGTGTGTAAGCTGTTGTTATTTTTCCGGCTTTCCCTTCACAACTTAATCCAATCAATTGTGGCTATTCTGCCGCTATTTCTACTTGACTATGAAGTTGTTGTTTTGTACAATTTCTATTTCTTAGACTTTGTTTGTATAAGGATGGCTCATCCTTTTATACATTTCATTTGTTATTGTTTGGCTATATAACTATTTTATTTTTAATTTTTTAATAATTTTTGAGCTTTAAGGCCGATCGGTTTATTGGGAAAATTATTAGGAGAAAACCACAATACTCAAAGCGGTCGAAGTTATAGTACTATTTCGGAAATCACCACATTTTCTCATCAGACTCCTTTCTTCTTGGCTTCCGCGGGAGTCGAACCCCCAACAACTTGCGCGTACTTAAGCCGGTGTGTAAGCTGTTGTTATTTTTCCTGCTTTCCCTTCACAACTTACTCCATTCAATTGCGGCTGTTCTGTCGCTATTTCTACTCGACTGTGTAGATGTTATTTTGTACAATTTCTATTTTTTAGAATTGGTTGTATAAGGCTGGCTCATCCTTTTATACATTTCATTTGTTATTGTTTAGCCATATTGTTTGGTCAAAATAGTTTTAGCTGCAATGTATTTAGTTATAGTAACTACAATTTCACTTCGTACTGTACTTTAGTACAACCATCCCTTAGGCTAATTTTAGTTAATAAGCAACATCGTCTAGTATTAAGGATAGTGTGAAATGAAGGAATTGAAGTCCTCAGAAATACAGACCATTTGATCAAAAACCACAGTCAAGCTAGCATCCGTCATTTCGCGCTCCTCGTAGCAGTTTAGATTTATTGTTTAAATTCGTTGTCGGTTTTGCATGAGCAGCAAAAAGGCTTGCTGCCTCCATTTTTGGCGCCCGAGCAGGGACTCATTTAAGTCTATTCGTTTTGTGTTAAATAACGTACATAAATATATAAGTGTCGGTTCGGCTGACTGTGGTTATCTACATTTTGCACATTGAGTTGGTGTATGTCGGAGTGGACACATCTACGTACAAATTGAGGAGGATCCGGAATCTTGTGGTGGAAGTACGGACAGCAGAGTCATACACACACACAAACAACAAAAAGGAAAGGATGAACAAACGAGAAGTGTCGGTAACGAAAACGGTAAAGGTAAAGTAAAATGCAATTCAAATCAGTTTTCTGTGAAACATAAAGCCTGATAAAAGGAAATAAAAGTTTAAAAGCGCAAACAAATTTTTCAAATCCAGTTAGTGCTACTTAGCATTTCGCTTTGAATTATATTCGTTCACCTACCCACATACTAATAGTATGGTGCCGGTATATATTAACAATTGTTACTGACTGCTTACGTATGTATATACATACATACATTCGTATGCTACATTAGGTGCGCTCTATTTTTTACCTATTGTGCTACGCTAGCCGAGTTGGCTGTTGTGTTTATTTCATCTTCCTTAAACAAACCAACTACAAACAAGAGCAACTGATCTGCCGCTATTTAACTTGTTTGTGTGTAGCACAATAGGTAGCGTATTGGCTCTGCAACTCCGAGCTCCCGGGTTCAAAGCCTGAGAGAAGTGGTTATGAAAATTAAATTAAAAATAATTTAATTTAATAATCAAAAAGAAGTCTGATGAGGAAATGTGGTGATTTCCGAAATAGTACTATAACTTCAACCATTAAAAGCTGTTGTTGTTTTTTCACAAAAAATCTTCCATAAACTGGCCTTGAGCTCAATAAAAATTCTAAAATATTAACATTTACTAGGCCAACAGAAAAATGAACAATCATTGTATACAAGGATGAGCACGCCTTAAATATGCATTAGAATATAATGTAAAAAATACATTATACAGAGTTTGCAAACAAAAACACAAACAACAACCACACAAACAAGTTAAATAGCGGCAGATCAGTTGCTCTTGTTTGTAGTTGGTTTGTTTAAGGAAGATGAAATAAACACAACAGCCAACTCGGCTAGCGTAGCACAATAGGTAGCGTATTGGCTCTGCAACTCCGAGCTCCCGGGTTCAAAGCCTGAGAGAAGTGGTTATGAAAATTAAATTAAAAATAATTTAATTTAATAATCAAAAAGAAGTCTGATGAGGAAATGTGGTGATTTCCGAAATAGTACTATAACTTCAACCATTAAAAGCTGTTGTTGTTTTTTCACAAAAAATCTTCCATAAACTGGCCTTGAGCTCAATAAAAATTCTAAAATATTAACATTTACTAGGCCAACAGAAAAATGAACAATCATTGTATACAAGGATGAGCACGCCTTAAATATGCATTAGAATATAATGTAAAAAATACATTATACAGAATTTGCAAACAAAAACACAAACAACAACCACACAAACAAGTTAAATAGCGGCAGATCAGTTGCTCTTGTTTGTAGTTGGTTTGTTTAAGGAAGATGAAATAAACACAACAGCCAACTCGGCTAGCGTAGCACAATAGGTAGCGTATTGGCTCTGCAACTCCGAGCTCCCGGGTTCAAAGCCTGAGAGAAGTGGTTATGAAAATTAAATTAAAAATAATTTAATTTAATAATCAAAAAGAAGTCTGATGAGGAAATGTGGTGATTTCCGAAATAGTACTATAACTTCAACCATTAAAAGCTGTTGTTGTTTTTTCACAAAAAATCTTCCATAAACTGGCCTTGAGCTCAATAAAAATTCTAAAATATTAACATTTACTAGGCCAACAGAAAAATGAACAATCATTGTATACAAGGATGAGCACGCCTTAAATATGCATTAGAATATAATGTAAAAAATACATTATACAGAATTTGCAAACAAAAACACAAACAACAACCACACAAACAAGTTAAATAGCGGCAGATCAGTTGCTCTTGTTTGTAGTTGGTTTGTTTAAGGAAGATGAAATAAACACAACAGGCAACTCGGCTAGCGTAGCACAATAGGTAGCGTATTGGCTCTGCAACTCCGAGCTCCCGGGTTCAAAGCCTGAGAGAAGTGGTTATGAAAATTAAATTAAAAATAATTTAATTTAATAATCAAAAAGAAGTCTGATGAGGAAATGTGGTGATTTCCGAAATAGTACTATAACTTCAACAATTAAAAGCTGTTGTTGTTTTTTCACAAAAAATCTTCCATAAACTGGCCTTGAGCTCAATAAAAATTCTAAAATATTATTTTTAATAATGTTTGAGCTTTAAGGCCGATCGGTTTCTTGGGAAAATAATTAGAAAAGAACAACAATACTCAAAGCGGTAGAAGTTATAGTACTATTTCGGAAATCATCACATAAGACTTCTTTCTTTTTGGCTTCAGCAGGAGTCGAACCCGCAACAATATGCGCAGTACTTAAGCCGGTGTGTAAGCCGTTGGTTTTTTTCCTGCTTTCCCTTTACAAAGTACTCCAAGCAAGTGCGGCTGTTCTACCGCTATTTCTACTTGAATGTGTATTTGTTGTTTTGTGCAATTTCTATTTGTTAGAATTTGTTTGTATAAGGCTGGCTTATCCTGTTATACATTTATTTGTTATTGTTTGGTTATATAACTATTTTATTTTTAACAATTTTTGAGCTTTAAGGCCGATCGGTTTATTGGGAAAATTATTAGAAAAAAACCACAATACTAAAACCGGTAGAAGTTATAGTACTATTTCGGAAATCACCACATTTCCTCATCAGACTTCTTTATTCTTGGTTTCTGCGTGAGTCGAACCCGCAACAACATGCGCAGTACTTAAGCCGGTGTGTAAGCTGTTGTTATTTTTCCTGCTTTCCCTTCACAACTTACTCCAATCAATTGTGGCTATTCTGCCGCTATTTCTACTTGACTGTGTATTTGTTGTTTTGTGCAATTTCTATTTGCTGTAATTTGTTTGTATAAGGCTGGCTCATCCTTTTATACATTTCATTTGTTATTGTTTGGCCATATAACTATTTTATTTTTAATTTTTTAATAATTTTTGAGCTTTAAGGCCGATCGGTTTATTGGGAAAATTATTAGAAAAAACAACAATACTCAAAACGGTAGAAGTTAAAGTACTATTTCGGAAATCACCACATTTCCTCATCAGACTTCTTTCTGCTTGGCTTCTGCGGGAGTCGAACCCGCAACAACATGTGCAGTACTTAAGCCGGTGTGTAAGCTGTTGTTATTTTTTCTGCTTTCTCTTCACAACTTACTCCAATCAATTGCGGGTTTTCTATCGCTATTTCTACTCGACTGTGTAGTTGTTGTTTTGTGCAATTTCTATTTGCTGTAATTTGTTTGTATAAGGCTGGCTCATCCTTTTATACATTTCATTTGTTATTGTTTGGCCATATAACTATTTTATTTTTAATTTTTTAATAATTTTTGAGCTTTAAGGCCGATCGGTTTATTGGGAAAATTATTAGAAAAAACAACAACACTCAAAACGGTAGAAGTTGAAGTACTATTTCGGAAATCACCACATTTCCTCATCAGACTTCTTTCTGCTTGGCTTCTGCGGGAGTCGAACCCGCAACAACATGTGCAGTACTTAAGCCGGTGTGTAAGCTGTTGTTATTTTTTCTGCTTTCTCTTCACAACTTACTCCAATCAATTGTGGCTATTCTGCCGCTATTTCTACTTGACTGTGTATTTGTTGTTTTGTGCAATTTCTATTTGCTGTAATTTGTTTGTATAAGGCTGGCTCATCCTTTTATACATTTCATTTGTTATTGTTTGGCCATATAACTATTTTATTTTTAATTTTTTAATAATTTTTGAGCTTTAAGTCCGATCGGTTTATTGGGAAAATTATTAGGGAAAAACAACAATACTCAAATCGGTAGAAGTTATAGTACTATTTCGGAAATCACCACATTTCCTCATCAGACTTCTTTCTACTTGGCTTCTGCGAGAGTCGAACCCGCAATAGCATGCGCAATACTTAAGCCGGCAACTAAACGCATCCAGTTAAGCTTACGCTGTGTGAGCTGTTGTTATTTTTCCTGCTTTCCCTTTACAAATTACTCCAATCAATTGCGGCTGTTCTGCCGCTATTTCTATTTGACTGTGTAGTTGTTGTTTTGTACAATTTCTATTTGTTAGAATTTGTTTGTATTAGGTGGGCTCATCCTTTTATACATTTCATTTGTTATTGTTTGGCCATATTACTATTTTATTTTTAATAATTTTTGAGTTTTAAGGCCGATCGGTTTATTGGGAAAATTATTAGAAAAAACAACAATACTCAAACCGGTACAAGTTATAGTACTATTTCGGAAATCACCACATTTCCTCATCAGACTTCTTTCTTCTTGGCTTCTGCGAGAGTCGAACCCGCAACAACATGCTCAGTACTTAAGCCGGTGTGTAAGCTGTTGTTATTTTTTCTGCTTTCTCTTCACAACTTACTCCAATCAATTGCGGCTATTCTGCCGCTATTTCTACTCGACTGAGTAGTTGTTGTTTTTTTACAATTTCTATTTCTTAGAATTTGTTTGTATGAGGCTGGCTCATCCTTTTATACATTTCATTTGTTATTGTTTGGCCATATAACTATTTTATTTTTAATTTTTTAATAATTTTTCAGCTTTAAGTCCGATCGGTTTATTGGGAAAATTACTAGGGAAAAACAACAATACTCAAAGCGGTAGAAGTTATAGTACTTTTTCGGAAATCACCACATTTCCTCATCAGACGTCTTTCTACTTGGCTTCTGCGAGAGTCGATCCCGCAATAACATGCGCAATACTTAAGCAGGCAATTGAACGCATCCAGTTAAGCTTACGCTGTGTGAGCTGTTGTTATTTTTCCTGCTTTCCCTTTATAAATTACTCCAATCAATTGCGGCTGTTCTGCCGCTATTTCTACTCGACTGTGTAGTTGTTGTTTTGTACAATTTCTATTTCTTAGAATTTGTTTGTATAAGGCTGGCTCATCCTTTTATAAATTTCATTTGTTATTGTTTCGGAAATCACCACATCAGACTTCTTTCTTTTTGGCTTCTGCGGGATTCGAACCCGCAACAATATGCGCAGTACTTAAGCCGGTGTGTATGCTGTTGTTATTTTTCCTGCTTTCCCTTCACAACTTACTCCAATCAATTGTGGCTATTCTGCCGCTATTTCTACTTGACTGTGTATTTGTTGTTTTGTGCAATTTCTATTTGCCAGAATTTGTTTGCATAAGGCTGGCTCATCCTCTTATACATTTCATTTGTTATTGTTTGCCCATATACATAACTATTTTATTTTTAATTTTTTAATAATTTTTGAGCTTTAAGGCCGATCGGTTTATTGGGAAAATTATTAGAAAAAACAGCAATACTCAAAACGGTAGAAGTTAAAGTACTATTTCGGAAATCACCACATTTCCTCATCAGACTTCTTTCTGCTTGGCTTCTGCGGGAGTCGAACCCGCAACTACATGCGCAGTACTTAAGCCGGTGTGTAAGGGTGCGTTTATGTTGGAGCTGCCATAAGAGCGAAGATAATAGCTGCGATAATAGCAGAGAAAATAGTAAATGAGCATCGCGTATACGTGTTCATGTTGGAGCATAGCTAAGAACAAAGACTAACGATAAGAGCATAGAAAATCGTTGATCACATTTTCTTCGCTCTAGTCGCTTTGATCAACATGAACACGTAGGAGCTAATAAGTGAAATTTTTGCAATTCCTGCTATATGGAACCAAAAAAGATGCAAACCACCACAATTCAAAAATATTTTTTTGCTTTATTAATTAAAAAAAAATTATATTGTTCATGTTTTATTGTAATACTCCAGCATGTTGTACGCGAGTGAAAAGTTATACACCCCTATGCTGGAATCCGTCGTACGTTCGATTACGCTACGAATCGTAAAATTGGTATGCTCAAATCCGCTTTTCGTAATCGTAAATTCGAAATTCGTAGACTGTTTTCGCAATTCGTAATATCGGTATGCCAGAATCCCTCGGAGCTGTCAATTGCTGAATTTTTGTACGAACAGCCACTGGTGTCGGAGCGAAATAAATTTTAGAAAAATAAACGTTTATAAACCCAAAAATAAGCAAATATGCATGTATGTATGTATATACATGTGTACATTTGTATTTATGTACATATGTAATATAAACTATGCAAGAAAAACTAGAATTATTACGTGTGTATGTATATATGTGGCAACACTGCCACTCACTCATTAGTTCGAAATCGTACGGTAGTGTCTCTCATTAGATCTTAAGTCTCTCATAACTTATAAGCTATAGTTAACGAGTCTCGAAATGTAAACGCGCTAGGTTATGCCTTAGTACGGCAAACAACTTTTCCTTCTTCTGAGATGACATCCCAAAGGGCTCACACGCGTATTCGGATTGTAAATTAATAATATTAATTAATAAATATTAATCACTGATATTAAAAGTAGTTGTTTTAATTTCGTAATACACATACACATTTGTATGTGAAACGCTACATTGGTGACCCCGACGTGATTCTTTAAGTAAATAAACGAAAGTTTCGTTGCAAAATTTTTATCATTTTCTTTACGACTCCGTACAAGTGAGCCCTTTACCCACGCGCATCGCTAACCAGGGACGAATGTAAGTTCTTTAAAAGGAGCACAGCGATCCCGGGTAGAATCAGGCCACCGCGATAGATAATATTTTTGCCTAATTTCGCATATTTCATCAAATCGTAGCAGTTTGGCCGCAATGATTCAAGATGCTCCACACACAAGCAGTGAGGCTGCTTCACCTACGCAAATGACGCAACCGATATCAATCACTTCGAATATGACTGTTCGCGCGCCACCATTTTCCACTGAGCGCCCTGCATTATGGTTCGCGCAATTGGAATCGCAATTTAGGATTCGATTAGTTTCTAGCGAAAACGATATGTTCCACCATGCAGTTTCACTAATAGACACGCAATCGGCAGCGGAGGTTGAGGATATAATTCTACGCCCCTCAGCGTTGACGCCGTACACAGTCCTTAAGCAAGCACTAATCGAGCGTTTAACGAAATCTAAAGACGCCAAACTATTGCAACTTTTAGATGGCGAACATATTGGTGATCGCACTCCATCGCAATTTTTTCGCCACTTACGCAGCCTTTGTCCTGATGTACCAGACAACGTTATTAAAGCGAGATGGCAGAGTCAACTTTCACCTCAGACACGCGCTTGCTTAGCAGCGCAGCCAGATGCGTCATTAGAAGACCTTAGTCGCCTTGCTGACAAAATCCACGAGGTAATCCCAAGCGTTTCGCACATTGTCGCCGCCGTGTCCGACGAGCAATCCTTGCGCGCCGAAATTAGTGAAATCCGCAAACAATTGCAGGCATTTTCTTTAAGAAATTCACGCAGTCATAGCAGACAAGCTACGCAACCGCATAGCACGCGCCGTTCATCACATAGTCGCGTACGTTTATCGAAAGCCGGCTTTTGCCGGTACCATCAAAAATTTGGAGCCGAAGCCCGGCACTGTTTACCTGGATGTAAATTTGAGGGAAACGCGAAAGAGAGTCAACAGAGGCGGTAACTGACTCTCCAATTACAACATCGCACCGCCTTTTCTTAAAAGATCGCTGCTCTGGAATACAATTTCTTGTAGACACAGGCGCAGATCTCTCAATTTTTCCCCGTTCACGAGTCAAAGCAAATGTTAGTCCCGTTGGCTACCAACTCTACACAGCCACGGACTCAACGATCGAAACGTATGGACATCATTCGCTTACGCTTGATTTCGGTTTGCGCCGCGATCTTACATGGCGCTTCGTCATCGCCGACGTAACTAAACCGCTTATTGGAGCCGACTTTATCAGCCATTTTGGCTTATTAGTCGATCTTAAGAACCAACAAATTCGCGACCTAACATCGGGAATAGTCTCACCAGGCCAAGTGCGAAATATGAATCAAATTTTATCAATTAAGGTGATCCAACAACGAACTCCATACAGCGCACTCTTAAAAGAGTTCTCGGCAATCACCAAACCTGACGGGGCATTCAAATTGGCAAGGCACGCGACTGTGCATCACATAAAAACAACGGACGGTCCGCCAGTGTCAAGCAAAGCTCGACGCCTTGCACCACATAAACTTGCAATCGCCAAAGAAGAATTCGCAAAAATGCTAAAACTTGGAATTGCTAGACCGTCTGAAAGTCCATGGTCGGCGCCGTTGCATCTTGCTGCCAAGAAATCAGGCGAGACGCGCCCTTGCGGAGACTATCGTCGCCTAAACGACCGTACAGTGCCCGATCGGTACCCCGTGCGTTACCTAGAGGACTTCGGTGCAAATCTGCACAAAAAAACTATATTTTCCACCATTGATCTCGTGAGGGCATTCAACCAAATACCAGTCTCAGAACAAGATATTCAGAAAACGGCGATTATCACCCCATTTGGTTTGTTTGAGTTTCCATTCATGTCATTTGGGTTGAGAAACGCGGCCCAGACTTTTCAGCGGTTCATCGACGAAATTACCCGCGACATGCCGTTTGTATTTCCGTATATAGATGACCTACTTGTGGCCTCAGATAACGAGCTACAGCATCTTCAGCATCTAAGAACGTTATTTCAACGCCTTAAAGATTACGGACTAGTGATCAACGCTGCTAAGTCTCATTTTGGCCAACCGGAAGCGAAATTTCTCGGTCATCATATCACAAGCAGCGGAATAAAGCCATTGCCAGAAAAGGTCCGCGCAATACAAGGGTTAGCTCCTCCAACAACAATAAAAAAATTACGTGGCTTTATTGGTATGGTGAACTTTTACCGCAAGTTTATTAAGAACGCCGCTGAGCTGCTCGCTCCTTTAAACGAGGTGTTATCAGGTCCTAGGGTTAAAGGTTCACAACCAGTACCGTGGACGCAAATACTAACAGCTGCATTTAACAAATCAAAAGAAGCTCTCGTCAACTGTGCCGAACTAACACACCCGAATATAAACACGGATTTGGCTATTTTCACAGACGCTTCTAACTCGGCCATCGGTGCAGTTTTGCAGCAACGTGCGAATAATTCTTGGCGGCCACTCGCGTTTTTTAGTCGGGCGCTGCCTGAGTCAATACGAAAACTATCAACATACGACCGCGAACTTCATGCAATATATGAAGCGGTGAAATACTTCCGACATATGTTTGAGGGCCGTCATATAGCAATATACACTGACCATAAGCCATTGCAGCATATGTTCAAACAACGAGTAGAGCGTGCTTCTCCATGGCAATTTCGCCGCATCGGTCTAATCAGCCAATTCACAACCGAAATCAAGCATGTAAGCGGACAAAACAACATAGTAGCAGATACGCTTTCGCGCGTCGAAGTAGTCTCAGCTGCAGTGTCAGCACAACAGTTAGCTGACGCTCAAGATAAAGACGAAGAGCTACAACAACTTATCGCTTCACCTAACACAACGCTTCAGTTAAAAAAACTGAATTTTCCAGAGCACAACGTGGACCTGTACTGCGACGTATCATCAGGAACGGTGCGACCCTTCGTCGTTGCGTCGTTGAGAAGAGCGGTGTTCGACTCGTTGCATTCTCTCTCACATCCAGGCGTACGATGTTCACAGAAAATTTTGACCAATCGTTACGTTTGGCCAGGTATCAATAGAGATTGTCGTGAGTGGGCGAGATCGTGCTTTGAATGTCAGCGGAATAAGATCCATCGTCATGTCGTTACGGCTCCTGCGCGATTCCAATTACCTTCTCAGCGATTTGAGCATATCCATATCGATATGATTTCACTAACGTCTTCAAAAGGGTTTCGATTGTGTTTAACCATAATCGACCGTTTCACACGTTTCCCAGAGGCGATTCCTTTGGAAAATGGCAATACGGAAACGGTTGCACGCGCAATCGTTTATCACTGGATATCCAGGTATGGCGTTCCGCTGAGAATAACTTCGGACCGCGGGGGACAATTCGAGTCTGCTTTATTTCGCCAACTCTCACAATTTTTTGGCATCAGCCACTTGAAGACCACACCGTACCATCCGCAAGCCAACGGACTCGTCGAACGCCTGCATAGGCAATTGAAGTCAGCATTGCTGTGCCATACTGAAGGCTGGTTTGATGCCCTGCCAGTAGTGCTCATGGGTCTACGCGCTGCCTGGAAAAACGACATATCTACGACGCCTGCAGAATTAGTGTACGGTGAACCAATTAGACTCCCCGGTGAATTCATCAACCCTGCAAATAAAGAGCAGCCTGTTCACAGTTTGCTTAAGTATTTAAAAACCCACTTTCATAATCTTGCACCAGCCGAGATGTCACGGCACGGCAAGCGCTCCATATTTCGTTTCAAAGAATTAGACAGTTGCTCTCATGTGTTAATTCGTCAAGGACAAATTGGACCATCGTTTTCATCACCATATCAGGGCCCATATCGCGTTATTTCACGGCATGCTAAACATTTTAATGTCAACATTCATGGCCAAAGTGCGCCGGTATCCGTTGATCGACTCAAACCTGTATATGAAATACAAGACGAACCGCCGGCAGCTGATGTTCCACTGGAAGGGCCTACTACTAGCCATTCAACACGGCACGTGCGTTTCGCAGCTGACGTCCAAAATTAATTTCATTCATGTAAATTAAAACATCTAGTTTATTTCACTCTTTTGAATTCGAAATTTTTTTCTAATAGATATTAAAAAAAAAAAAAAAAAAATAACAAAGGGAGGCATGTGGCAACACTGCCACTCACTCATTAGTTCGAAATCGTACGGTAGTGTCTCTCATTAGATCTTAAGTCTCTCATAACTTATAAGCTATAGTTAACGAGTCTCGAAATGTAAACGCGCTAGGTTATGCCTTAGTACGGCAAACAACTTTTCCTTCTTCTGAGATGACATCCCAAAGGGCTCACACGCGTATTCGGATTGTAAATTAATAATATTAATTAATAAATATTAATCACTGATATTAAAAGTAGTTGTTTTAATTTCGTAATACACATACACATTTGTATGTGAAACGCTACATATATTTGCGTAGATCACAAACAAATCGTACGCAGTACGTTTCTTGTATGAATGCTTCTTTGTTGAGGCGAAAACTTGTCACAAATCTTTAAACCATTAAACAATAATATATCTGAGCGTTGAATTCGACAATATTACACACTTCATAATTAAAGAAATTTGTATTTAGATCATCTCTTAAGAATGTACATACATTCGAAGCATATTTATGCAATTCTGGATTAAATTCACGAAAACTTCTTATCAAATGGCTTATAAATGTTGATATTAAACTTCATTCTTTACTTGCAATAATATCGGTATATGTACTTATATTTCTGCCAATATGCCTAATTACGAACTTCGAAATTCCTGTTTTTGGTTGGCAACGCGGTTGATAGTTACGATCGGATTTCAGCATACCAAATTTCGAACTTTCGGAACGGAGCTACGAATTCGTAACTACGAACATTCCGATTACAGCATAGGGGTGATAATAAATGGCTCGTCATGCAAAATAGGTCTGCTATGACAAGTGTACCATTTTTTCCTAACTTTTCTTCAATTTTAAATAAAACATAATCAAAGGCTTTACTATTAATTCGCATATACTCCGAAAAATTATTAAACACGTAAAAAATCTGCCATTCCTCAATAATTGGGTTTGAAGAAAATTTGCGGCCTTCCTGTGTACTTTTAAATAAACTTTCTTCATCGTAATCGGACATTTGTTTGCTTTTATTCACCTTCAAACTAAAACCGCACTGATATCAACTCTTTTATCGCAGCTCCAACATAAACACTACATCAAAGCGTAGATTTTTCGCCATGCTCTAGTCACTGCCATCCTCGCTATCTTCGCTCTTATCGCAGCTCCAACATAAACGCACCCTTAGCTGTTGTTATTTTTCCTGGTTTCCATTCACAACTTACTCCAATCAATTGCGGCTGTTCTGTCGCTATTTCTACTCGACTGTGTAGATGTTATTTTGTACAATTTCTATTTTTTAGAATTTATTGTATAAGGCTGGCTCATAACTTTATACATTTCATTTGTTATTGTTTGGCCATATAACTATTTTATTTTTAATTTTTTAATAATTTTTGAGCTTTAAGGCCGATCGGTTTATTGGGAAAATTATTAGAAAAAAAAAACAATACTCAAAACGGTAGAAGTTATGTTACTTTTTCGGAAATCAACACATTTCCTCATCAGACTTCTTTCTACTAGGCTTCTGCGAGAGTCGAGCCCGCAACAACATGCGCAATACTTAAGCCGGCAAATAAACGCATCCAGTTAAACTTACGCTGTGTGAGCTGTTGTTATTTTTACTGCTTTCCCTTCACAACTTACTCCAATCAAGTGCGGTTGTTCTGCCGCTATTTCTACTTGACTGTGAAGTTGTTGTTTTGTACAATTTCTATTTGTTAGAATTTGTGTGTGTAAGGCTGCCTCATCCTTTTATACATTTCATTTGTTATTGTTTGGCCATATAACTATTTTATTTTTAATAATTTTTGAGCTTTAAGGCCGATCGGTTTATTGGGAAAATTATTACAAAAACCAACAATACTCAAACCGGTAGAAGTTATAGTACTATTTCGGAAATCACCACATTTCCTCATTATACTTCTTTCCACTTTGGCTTCTGCGAGAGTCGAACCCGCAATAACATGCACAATACTTAAGCCGGCGACTAAACGCATCCAGTTAAGCTTACGCTGTTGGAGCTGTTGTTATTTTTCCTGCTTTCCCTTCCCAAATTACTCCAATCAATTGCGGCTGTTCTGCCGCTATTTCTACTCGACTGAGTAGTTGTTATTTTGTACAATTTCTATTTCTTAGAATTTGTTTGTATGAGGCTGGCTCATCCTTTTATACATTTCATTTGTTATTGTTTGGCCATATAACTATTTTATTTTTAATTTTTTAATAATTTTTGAGCTTTAAGTCCGATCGGTTTATTGGGAAAATTACTAGGGAAAAACAACAATACTCAAAGCGGTAGAAGTTATAGTACTTTTTCGGAAATCACCACATTTCCTCATCAGACGTCTTTCTACTTGGCTTCTGCGAGAGTCGATCCCGCAATAACATGCGCAATACTTAAGCAGGCAATTGAACGCATCCAGTTAAGCTAACGCTGTGTGAGCTGTTGTTATTTTTCCTGCTTTCCCTTTATAAATTACTCCAATCAATTGCGGCTGTTCTGCCGCTATTTCTACTCGACTGTGTAGTTGTTGTTTTGTACAATTTCTATTTCTTAGAATTTGTTTGTATAAGGCTGGCTCATCCTTTTATAAATTTCATTTGTTATTGTTTGGCCATATACCTTTTTTTATTTTTAATAATGTTTGAGCTTTAAGGCCGATCGGTTTCTTGGGAAAATAATTAGAAAAGAACAACAAGACTCAAAGCGGTCAGACTTCTTTCTTTTTGGCTTCTGCGGGAGTCGAACCCGAAACAATATGCGCAGTACTTAAGCCGGTGTGTAAGCCGTTGGTTTCTTTCCTGCTTTCCCTTTACAAATTACTCCAAGCAAGTGCGGCTGTTCTACCGCTATTTCTACTTGAATGTGTATTTGTTGTTTTGTGCAATTTCTATTTGTTAGAATTTGTTTGTATAAGGCTGGCTCATCCTTTTATACATTTCATTTGTTATTGGTGGGCCATATAACTATTTTATTTTTAATAATTTTTGAGCTTTAATTCCGATCGGTTTATTGGGAAAATTATTAGGGAAAAACAACAATACTCAAATCGGTAGAAGTTATAGTACTATTTCGGAAATCACCACATTTCCTCATCAGACTTCTTTCTACTTGGCTTCTGGGAGAGTCAAACCCGCAATAGCATGCGCAATACTTAAGCCGGTGTGTAAGCCGTTGGTTTCTTTCCTGCTTTCCCTTTACAAATTACTCCAAGCAAGTGCAGCTGTTCTACCGCTATTTCTACTTGAATATGTATTTGTTGTTTTGTGCAATTTCTATTTGTTAGAATTTGTTTGTATAAGGCTGGCACATCCTTTTATACATTTCATTTGTTATTGTTTGGCCATATAACTTTTTTGTTTTTAATAATTTTTGAGCTTTAATTCCGATCGGTTTATTGGGAAAATTATTAGGGAAAAACAACAATACTCAAATCGGTAGAAGTTATAGTACTATTTCGGAAATCACCACATTTCCTCATCAGACTTCTTTCTACTTGGCTTCTGGGAGAGGCAAACCCGCAATAGCATGCGCAATACTTAAGCCGGCAACTAAACGCATCCAGTTAAGCTTACGCTGTGTGAGCTGTTGTTATTTTTCCTGCTTTCCCTTTACAAATTACTCCAATCAATTGCGGCTGTTCTGCCGCTATTTCTATTTGACTGTGTAGTTGTTGTTTTGTACAATTTCTATTTGTTAGAATTTGTTTGTATTAGGTGGGCTCATCCTTTTATACATTTCATTTGTTATTGTTTGGCCATATAACTATTTTATTTTTAATAATTTAAACGGTAGAAGTTATAGTACTTTTTCGGAAATCAACACATTTCCTCATCAGACTTCTTTCTACTAGGCTTCTGCGAGAGTCGAGCCCGCAACAACATGCGCAATACTTAAGCCGGCAAATAAACGCATCCAGTTAAACTTACGCTGTGTGAGCTGTTGTTATTTTTACTGCTTTCCCTTCACAACTTACTCCAATCAAGTGCGGTTGTTCTGCCGCTATTTCTACGTGACTGTGAAGTTGTTGTTTTGTACAATTTCTATTTGTTAGAATTTGTGTGTGTAAGGCTGCCTCATCCTTTTATACATTTCATTTGTTATTGTTTGGCCATATAACTATTTTATTTTTAATAATTTTTGAGCTTTAAGGCCGATCGGTTTATTGGGAAAATTATTAGAAAAAACAACAATACTCAAACCGGTAGAAGTTATAGTACTATTTCGGAAATCACCACATTTCCTCATTAGACTTCTTTCCACTTTGGCTTCTGCGAGAGTCGAACCCGCAATAACATGCACAATACTTAAGCCGGCAACTAAACGCATCCAGTTAAGCTTACGCTGTTGGAGCTGTTGTTATTTTTCCTGCTTTCCCTTCACAAATTACTCCAACCAATTGCGGCTGTTCTGCCGCTATTTCTACTCGACTGAGTAGTTGTTATTTTGTACAATTTCTATTTCTTAGAATTTGTTTGTATGAGGCTGGCTCATCCTTTTATACATTTCATTTGTTATTGTTTGGCCATATAACTATTTAATTTTTAACAATTTCAGAGCGGTAGAAGTTATAGTACTATTTTAGAAATCACCACATTACCTCATCAGACTTCTTTCTTCTTGGCTTCTGCGGGAGTCGAACCCGCAACAACATGCGCAGTACTTAAGCCGGTGTTTAAGCCGTTGGTTTTTTTCCTGCTTTCCCTTCACAAATTACTCCAATCAAGTGCGGCTGTTCTGTCGCTATTTCTACTTGACTGTGTATTTGTTGTTTTGTGCAATTTCTATTTGTTAGAATTTGTATGTATAAGGCTGGCCATATAACTATTTTATTTTTAATTTTTTAATAATTTTTGAGCTTTAAGTCCAATCGGTTTATTGGGAAAATGATTAGGGAAAAACAACAATTCTCAAAGCGGTAGCAGTTATAATACTATTTCGGAAATCACCACATTTCTTCATCGGACTTCTTTCTACTTGGCTTCTGCGAGAGTCGAACCCGCAATAACATGCGCAATACTTAAGCCGGCAATTAAACGCATCCAGTTAAGCTTACGCTGTGTGAGCTGCTGTTATTTTTACTGCTTTCCCTTCATAAATTACTCCAATCAATTTCGGCTGTTCTGCCTCTATTTCTACTCGACTGTGTAGTTGTTGTTTTGTACAATTTCTATTTCTTAGAATTTGTTTATATAAGGCTGGCTCATCCTTTTATACATTTCATTAGTTATTGTTTGGCCATATAGCTATTTTATTTTTAATTTTTTAATAATTTTTGAGCTTTAAGTCCGATCGGTTTATTGGTACAATTATTAGGGAAAAACAACAATACTCAAAGCGGTAGAAGTTATAGTACTATTTCGGAAATCACCACATTTCCTCATCAGACTTCTTTCTACTTGGCTTCTGCGAGAGTCGAACCCGCAATAACATGCGCAATACTTAAGCCGGCAACTAAACGCATCCAGTTAAGCTTACGCTGTGTGAGCTGTTGTTATTTTTCCTGCTTTCCCTTCACAAATTACTCCAATCAATTGCGGCTGTTCTGCCGCTATTTCTATTCGACTGTGTAGTTGTTGTTTTGTACAATTTCTATTTGTTAGTATTAGTTTGTATTAGGTGGGCTCATCCTTTTATACATTTGATTTGTAATTGTTTGACCCTATAACTATTTAATTTTTAACAATTTCAGAGCGGTAGAAGTTATAGTACTATTTCGGAAATCACCACGTTTCCTCATCAGACTTCTTTCTTCGTGTCTTCTGCGGGAGTCGAACCCGCAACAACGTGCGCAGTACTTAAGCCGGTGTGTAAGCTGTTGGTTTTTTTTGCTGCTTTCCCTTCACAAATTACTATTTGTATAAGGCTGGCTCATCCTTTTATACATTTCATTTGTTATTGTTTCGCCATATAACTATTTTATTTTTAATTTTTTAATAATTTTTGAGTTTTAAGTCCGATCGGTTTATTGGGAAAATTATTAGGGAAAAACAACAATACTCAAAGCGGTAGAAGTTATAGTACTATTTCGGAAATCACCACAGTTCCTCATCAGACTTTTTCCTACTTGGCTTCTGCGAGAGTCGAACCCGCAATAACATGCGCAATACTTAAGCCGGCAATTAAACGCATCCAGTTAAGCTTACGCTGTGTGAGCTGTTGTTATTTTTCCTGCTTTCCCTTCATAAATTACTCCAATCAATTGCGGCTGTTCTGCCGCTATTTCTACTCGACTGTGTAGTTGTTGTTTTGTACAATTTCTATTTCTTAGAATTTGTTTGTATAAGGCTGGCTCATCCTTTTATAAATTTCATTTGTTATTGTTTGGCCATATAACTATTTTACTTTTAATAATGTTTGCGCTAAGGCCGATCGGTTTATTGGGAAAATAATTAGAAAAAAAAAAAAAAAACCCTACTCAAAGCAGTAGAAGTTATAGTACTATTTCGGAAATCTCCACATTTCCTCATCAGACTTCTTTCTTCTTGGCTTCTGCGGGAGTCGAACCCGCAGTACTTAAGCCGGTGTGTAAGCCGTTGGTTTCTTTCCTGCTTTCCCTTCACAAATTACTCCAATCAATTGCGGCTGTTCTGCCGCTATTTCTACGCGACTGTGTAGTTGTTGTTTTGTACAATTTATATTTGTTAGCATTTGTTTGTATTAGGTGGGCTCATCCTTTTATACATTTGATTTGTAATTGTTTGACCCTATAACTATTTAATTTTTAACAATTTCAGAGCGGTAGAAGTTATAGTACTATTTCGGAAATCACCACGTTTCCTCATCAGACTTCTTTCTTCGTGTCTTCTGCGGGAGTCGAACCCGCAACAACGTGCGCAGTACTTAAGCCGGTGTGTAAGCTGTTGGTTTTTTTTGCTGCTTTCCCTTCACAAATTACTATTTGTATAAGGCTGGCTCATCCTTTTATACATTTCATTTGTTATTGTTTGGCCATATAACTATTTTATTTTTAATTTTTTAATAATTTTTGAGTTTTAAGTCCGATCGGTTTATTGGGAAAATTATTAGGGAAAAACAACAATACTCAAAGCGCTAGAAGCTATAGTACTATTTCGGAAATCTCCAGATTTCCTCATCAGACTTCTTTCTTCTTGGCTTCTGCGGGAGTCGAACCCGCAACAATATGCGCAGTACTTAAGCCGGTGTGTAAGCCGTTGGTTTTTTTCCTGCTTCCCTTTACAAACTACTCCAATCAAGTGCGGCTATTCTACCGCTATTTCTACTTGACTGTGTATTTGTTGTTTTGTGCAATTTCTATTTGTTAGAATTTGTTTGTATAAGGATGGCTCATCCTTTTATACATTTAATTTGTTATTGTTTGGCCATATAACTATTTTATTTTTAATAATTTTTGATCTTTAAGGCCGATCGGTTTATTGGGAAAATTATTAGACAAAACAACAATACTCAAACCGGTAGAAGTTATAGTACCTCATCAGTCTTCTTTCTACTTGGCTTCTGCGAGAGTCGAACCCGCAACAACATGCGCAATACTTAAGCCGGCAACTTAACGCATCCAGTTAAGCTTACGCTGTTGGAGCTGTTGTTATTTTTCCTGCTTTCCCTTCACAACTTACTCCAATCAATTGCAGCTATTCTGCCGCTATTTCTACTCGACTGAGTAGTTGTTGTTTTGTACAATTTCTATTTCTTAGAATTTGTTTATATAAGGCTGGCTCATCCTTTTATACATTTCATTAGTTATTGTTTGGCCATATAGCTATTTTATTTTTAATTTTTTAATAATTTTTGAGCTTTAAGTCCGATCGGTTTATTGGGACAATTATTAGGGAAAAACAATAATACTCAAAGCGGTAGAAGTTATAGTACTATTTCGGAAATCACCACATTTCCTCATCAGACTTCTTTCTACTTGGCTTCTGCGAGAGTCGAACCCGCAATAACATGCGCAATACTTAAGCCGGCAACTAAACGCATCCAGTTAAGCTTACGCTGTGTGAGCTGTTGTTATTTTTCCTGCTTTCCCTTCACAAATTACTCCAATCAATTGCGGCTGTTCTGCAGCTATTTCTATTCGACTGTGTAGTTGTTGTTTTGTACAATTTCTATTTGTTAGTATTAGTTTGTATTAGGTGGGCTCATCCTTTTATACATTTGATTTGTAATTGTTTGACCCTATAACGATTTAATTTTTAACAATTTCAGAGTGGTAGAAGTTATAGTACTATTGCGGAAATCACCACGTTTCCTCATCAGACTTCTTTCTTCGTGTCTTCTGCGGGAGTCGAACCCGCAACAACGTGCGCAGTACTTAAGCCGGTGTGTAACCTGTTGGTTTTTTTTGCTGCTTTCCGTTCACAAATTACTATTTGTATAAGGCTGGCTCATCCTTTATACATTTCATTTGTTATTGTTTGGCCATATAACTATTTTATTTTTAATTTTTTAATAATTTTTGAGTTTTAAGTCCGATCGGTTTATTGGGAAAATTATTAGGGAAAAAGAACAATACTCAAAGCGGTAGATGTTATAGTACTATTTCGGAAATCACCACAGTTCCTCATCAGACTTCTTCCTACTTGGCTTCTGCGAGAGTCGAACCCGCAATAACATGCGCAGTACTTAAGCCGGTGTTAAAGCCGTTGGTTTTTTTTCCTGCTTTCCCTTCACAAATTACTCCAATCAAGTGCGGCTGTTCTGTCGCTATTTCTACTTGACTGTGTATTTGTTGTTTTGTGCAATTTCTATTTGTTAGAATTTGTATGTATAAGGCTGGCCATATAACTATTTTATTTTTAATTTTTTAATAATTTTTGAGCTTTAAGTCCAATCGGTTTATTGGGAAAATGATTAGGGAAAAACAACAATTCTCAAAGCGGTAGAAGTTATAGTACTATTTCGGAAATCACCACATTTCTTCATCGGACTTCTTTCTACTTGGCTTCTGCGAGAGTCGAACCCGCAATAACATGCGCAATACTTAAGCCGGCAATTAAACGATCCAGTTAAGCTTACGCTGTGTGAGCTGCTGTTATTTTTCCGGCTTTCCCTTCATAAATTACTCCAATCAATTTCGGCTGTTCTGCCTCTATTTCTACTCGACTGTGTAGTTGTTGTTTTGTACAATTTCTATTTCTTAGAATTTGTTTGTATAAGGCTGGCTCATCCTTTTATAAATTTCATTTGTTATTGTTTGGCCATATAACTATTTTACTTTTAATAATGTTTGCGCTAAGGCCGATCGGTTTATTGGGAAAATAATTAGAAAAAAACAACCATACTCAAAGCGGTAGAAGTTATAGTACTATTTCGGAAATCACCAAATTTCCTCATCAGACTTCTTTCTTCTTGGTTTCTGCGGGAGTAGAACCCGCAACAACATGCGCAGTACTTAAGCCGGTGTGTAAGCCGTTGGTTTTTTTCCTGCTTCCCTTTACAAACTACTCCAATCAAGTGCGGCTGTTCTACCGCAATTTCTACTTGACTGTGTATTTGTTGTTTTGTGCAATTTCTATTTGTTAGAATTTGTTTGTATAAGGATGGCTCATCCTTTTATACATTTCATTTGTTATTGTTTGGCCATATAACTATTCTATTGTTAATAATTTTTGAGCTTTAAGGCCGATCGGTTTATTGGGAAAATTATTAGAAAAAACAACAATACTCAAAGCGGTAGAAGTTATAGTACTATTTCGGAAATCACCACAGTTCCTCATCAGCCTTCTTCCTACTTGGCTTCTGCGAGAGTCGAACCCGCAATAACATGCGCAATACTTAAGCCGGCAATTAAACGCATCCAGTTAAGCTTACGCTGTGTGAGCTGTTGTTATTTTTCCTGCTTTCCCTTCATAAATTACTCCAATCAATTGCGGCTATTCTGCCGCTATTTCTACTCGACTGAGTAGTTGTTGTTTTGTACAATTTCTATTTCTTAGAATTTGTTTATATAAGGCTGGCTCATCCTTTTATACATTTCATTAGTTATTGTTTGGCCATATAGCTATTTTATTTTTAATTTTTTAATAATTTTTGAGCTTTAAGTCCGATCGGTTTATTGGGACAATTATTAGGGAAAAACAACAATACTCAAAGCGGTAGAAGTTATAGTACTATTTCGGAAATCACCACATTTCCTCATCAGACTTCTTTCTACTTGGCTTCTGCGAGAGTCGAACCCGCAATAACATGCGCAATACTTAAGCCGGCAACTAAACGCATCCAGTTAAGCTTACGCTGTGTGAGCTGTTGTTATTTTTCCTGCTTTCCCTTCACAAATTACTCCAATCAATTGCGGCTGTTCTGCCGCTATTTCTATTCGACTGTGTAGTTGTTGTTTTGTACAATTTCTATTTGTTAGTATTAGTTTGTATTAGGTGGGCTCATCCTTTTATAAATTTCATTTGTTATTGTTTGGCCATATAACAATACTCAAAGCGGTAGAAGTTATAGTACTATTTCGGAAATCACCACAGTTCCTCATCAGACTTCTTCCTACTTGGCTTCTGCGAGAGTCGAACCCGCAATAACATGCGCAATACTTAAGCCGGCAATTAAACGCATCCAGTTAAGCTTACGCTGTGTGAGCTGTTGTTATTTTTCCTGCTTTCCCTTCACAAATTACTCCAATCAATTGCGGTTGTTCTGCCGCTATTTCTACTCGACTGTGTAGTTGTTGTTTTGTACAATTTCTATTTCTTAGAATTTGTTTGTATAAGGCTGGCTCAACCTTTTATAAATTTCATTTGTTATTGTTTGGCCATACAATATTTTACTTTTAATAATGTTTGCGCTAAGGCCGATCGGTTTATTGGGAAAATAATTAGAAAAAAACAACCATACTCAAAGCGCTAGAAGCTATAGTACTATTTCGGAAATCTCCAGATTTCCTCATCAGACTTCTTTCTTCTTGGCTTCTGCGGGAGTCGAACCCGCAACAATATGCGCAGTACTTAAGCCGGTGTGTAAGCCGTTGGTTTTTTTCCTGCTTCCCTTTACAAACTACTCCAATCAAGTGCGGCTATTCTACCGCTATTTCTACTTGACTGTGTATTTGTTGTTTTGTGCAATTTCTATTTGTTAGAATTTGTTTGTATAAGGATGGCTCATCCTTTTATACATTTCATTTGTTATTTTTTGGCCATATAACTATTTTATTTTTAAATTTTTAATAATTTTTGAGCTTTAAGTCCGATCGGTTTATTGGGACAATTATTAGGGAAAAACAATAATACTCAAAGCGGTAGAAGTTATAGTACTATTTCGGAAATCACCACATTTCCTCATCAGACTTCTTTCTACTTGGCTTCTGCGAGAGTCGAACCCGCAATAACATGCGCAATACTTAAGCCGGCAACTAAACGCATCCAGTTAAGCTTACGCTGTTGGAGCTGTTGTTATTTTTCCTGCTTTCCCTTCACAACTTACTCCAATCAATTGCAGCTATTCTGCCGCTATTTCTACTCGACTTAGTAGTTGTTGTTTTGTACAATTTCTATTTCTTAGAATTTGTTTATATAAGGCTGGCTCATCCTTTTATACATTTCATTAGTTATTGTTTGGCCATATAGCTATTTTATTTTTAATTTTTTAATAATTTTTGAGCTTTAAGTCCGATCGGTTTATTGGGACAATTATTAGGGAAAAACAATAATACTCAAAGCGGTAGAAGTTATAGTACTATTTCGGAAATCACCACATTTCCTCATCAGACTTCTTTCTACTTGGCTTCTGCGAGAGTCGAACCCGCAATAACATGCGCAATACTTAAGCCGGCAACTAAACGCATCCAGTAAAGCTGTGGGAGCTGTTGTTATTTTTCCTGCTTTCCCTTCACAAATTACTCCAATCAATTGCGGCTGTTCTGCCGCTATTTCTATTCGACTGTGTAGTTGTTGTTTTGTACAATTTCTATTTGTTAGTATTAGTTTATATTAGGTGGGCTCATCCTTTTATACATTTGATTTGTAATTGTTTGACCCTATAACTATTTAATTTTTAACAATTTCAGAGCGGTAGAAGTTATAGTACTATTGCGGAAATCACCACGTTTCCTCATCAGACTTCTTTCTTCGTGTCTTCTGCGGGAGTCGAACCCGCAACAACGTGCGCAGTACTTAATCCGGTGTGTAAGCTGTTGGTTTTTTTTGCTGCTTTCCCTTCACAAATTACTCCAATCAAGGGCGGCTGTTCTGTCGCTATTTATAATTGACTGGTTATTTGTTGTTTTGTACAATTTCTATTTCTTAGAATTTGTTTGTATAAGGCTGGCTCATCCTTTTATAAATTTCATTTGTTATTGTTTGGCCATATAACTATTTTACTTTTACTTTTAATAATGTTTGCGCTAAGGCCGATCGGTTTATTGGGAAAATAATTAGAAAAAAAAAAAACCCCTACTCAAAGCAGTAGAAGTTATAGTACTATTTCGGAAATCTCCACATTTCCTCATCAGACTTCTTCCTTCTTGGCTTCTGCGGGAGTCGAACCCGCAGTACTTAAGCCGGTGTGTAAGCCGTTGGTTTCTTTCCTGCTTTCCCTTCACAAATTACTCCAATCAATTGCGGCTGTTCTGCCGCTATTTCTACTCGACTGTGTAGTTGTTGTTTTGTACAATTTCTATTTGTTAGTATTAGTTTGTATTAGGTGGGCTCATCCTTTTATACATTTGATTTGTAATTGTTTGACCCTATAACTATTTAATTTTTAACAATTTCAGAGCGGTAGAAGTTATAGTACTATTTCGGAAATCACCACGTTTCCTCATCTGACTTCTTTCTTCGTGGCTTCTGCGGGAGTCGAACCCGCAACAACGTGCGCAGTACTTAATCCGGTGTGTAAGCTGTTGGTTTTTTTTGCTGCTTTCCCTTCACAAATTACTCCAATCAAGGGCGGCTGTTCTGTCGCTATTTATAATTGACTGTGTATTTGTTGTTTTGTACAATTTCTATTTCTTAAAATTTGTTTGTATAAGGCTGGCTCATCCTTTTATACATTTCATTTGTTATTAGTTGGCCATATAACTATTTTATATTTAATTTTTTAATAATTTTTGAGCTTTAAGTCCGATCGGTTTATTGGGAAAATTATTAGGGAAAAACAACAAAACTCAAATCGGTAGAAGTTATAGTACTATTTCGGAAATCACCTCATCAAATTTCTTTCTACTTGGCTTCTGCGAGAGTCTAACCCGCAACAGCATGGGCAATACTCAAGCCGGCAACTAAACGCATCCAGTTAAGCTTACGCTGTTGGAGCTGTTGTTATTTTTACTGCTTTCCCTACACAACTTACTCCAATCAAGTGCGGCTGGTCTGCCGCTATTTCTACTCGACTGTGTAGTTGTTGTTTTGTACAATTTCTATTTCTTAGAATTTGTTTGTCTAAGGCTGGCTCATCCTTTTATAAATTCCATTTGTTATTGTTTGGCCATATAACTTTTTTATTTTTAATAATGTTTGAGCTTTAAGGCCGATCGGTTTCTTGGGAAAATTATTAGAAAAAACAACAATACTCAAAACGGTAGAAGTTATGGTACTATTTCGGAAATCAACACATTTCCTCATCAGACTTCTTTCTACTAGGCTTCTGCGAGAGTCGAACCCGCAACAACATGCGAAATACTTAAGCCGGCAACTAAACGCATCCAGTTAAACTTACGCTCTGTGAGCTGTTGTTATTTTTACTGCTTTCCCTTCACAACTTACTCCAATCAAGTGCGGCTTTTCTGTCGCTATTTCTACTTGACTGTGTATTTGTTGTTTTGTACAATTTCTATTTCTTAGAATTTGTTTGTTTAAGGCTGGCTCATCGTTTTATACATTTCATTTCTTATAAGTGGGCCATATAACTATTTTATTTTTAATTTTTTAATAATTTTTGAGCTTTAATTCCGATCGGTTTATTGGGAAAATTATTAGGGAAAAACAACAATACTCAAAGCGGTAGAAGTTATAGTACTATTTCGGAAATCACCACAGTTCCTCATCAGACTTCTTTTTACTTGGCTTCTGCGAGAGTCGAACCCGCAATATCATGCGAAATACTTAAGCCGGCAACTAAACGCATCCAGTTAAACTTACGCTCTGTGAACTGTTGTTATTTTTACTGCTTTCCCTTCACAACTTACTCCAATCAAGTGCGGCTGTTCTGTCGCTATTTCTACTTGACTGTGTATTTGTTGTTTTGTACAATTTCTATTTCTTAGAATTTGTTTGTTTAATGCTGGCTCATCGTTTTATACATTTCATTTCTTATAAGTGGGCCATATAACTATTTTATTTTTAATTTTTTAATAATTTTTGAGTTTTAAGTCCGATCGGTTTATTGGGAAAATTATTAGGGAAAAAGAACAAAGCGGTAGAAGTTATAGTACTATTTCGGAAATCACCACAGTTCCTCATCAGACTTCTTTTTACTTGGCTTCTGCGAGAGTCGAACCCGCAATATCATGCGCAATACTTAGGCCGGCAATTAAACGCATCCAGTTAAGCTTACGCTGTGTGAGCTGTTGTTATTTTTCCTGCTTTCCCTTTACAAATTACTCCAATCAATTGCGGCTGTTCTGCCGCTATTTCTACTCGACTGTGTAGTTTTGTTTTGTACAATTTCTATTTGTTAGAATTTGTTTCCTTTTATACATTTGATTTGTAATTGTTTGACCCTATAACTATTTAATTTTGAACAATTTCAGAGCGGTAGAAGTTATAGTACTATTTCGGAAATCACCACGTTTCCTCAACAGACTTCTTTCTTCTTGGCTTCTGCGGGAGTCGAACCCGCAACAAGATGCGCAGTACTTAAGCCGGTGTGTAAGCCATTGGTTTTTTCCTGCTTTCCCTTCACAAATTACTCCAATCAATTGCGGCTGTTCTGCCGCTATTTCTACTCGACTGTGTAGTTTTGTTTTGTACAATTTCTATTTGTTAGAATTTGTTTCCTTTTATACATTTTATTTGTAATTGTTTCACCCTATAACTATTTAATTTTTAAAAATTTCAAAGCGGTAGAAGTTATTGTACTATTTCAGAAATCACCACATTTCCTCATCAGACTTCTTTCTTCTTGGCTTCTGCGGGAGTCGAACCCGCAACAACATGCGCAGTACTTAAGCCGGTGGGTAAGCCGTTGGCTTTTTTCCTGCTTTCCCTTCACAAATTACTCCAATCAATTTCGGCTGTTCTGTCGCTATTTCTACTTGACTGTGTATTTGTTGTTTTGTGCAATTTCTATTTCTTAGAATTTGTTTGTATAAGGCTGGCCATATAACTATTTTATTTTTAATTTTTTAATAATTTTTGAGCTTTAAGTCCGATCGGTTTATTGGGAAAATCATTAGGGAAAAACAACAATACTCAAAGCGGTAGAAGTTATAGCACTATTTCGGAAATTACCACATTTCCTCATCAGACTTCTTTCTACTTGGCTTCTGCGAGAGTCGAGCCCGCAACAACATGCGCAATAATTAAGCCGGCAACTAAACGCATCCAGTTAAACTTACGCTGTGTGAGCTGTTGTTAATTTTACTACTTTCCCTTCACAACTTACTCCAATCAATTGCGGTTGTTCTGTCGCTATTTCTATTCGACTGTGTAGTTGTTATTTTGTACAATTTCTATTTCTTAGAATTTATTTGTATAAGTCTGGCTCATCCTTTTATACATTTCATTTGTTATTGTTTGGCCATATAACTATTTTATTTTTTATAATTTTTGAGCTTTAAGGCCGATCGGTTTATTGGGAAAATTATTAGAAAAAACAACAATACTCGAACCGGTAGAAGTTATAGTACTATTTCGGAAATCACCACATTTCCTCATCAGACTTCTTTCTTCTTGGCTCTGCGGAAGTCGAACCCGCAACAACATGCTCAGTACTTAAGCCGGTGTGTAAGCTGTTGTTATTTTTTCTGCTTTCTCTTCACAACTTACTCCAATCAATTGCGGTTGTTCTGTCGCTATTTCTACTCGACTGTGTAGTTGTTATTTTGTACAATTTCTAATTCTTAGAATTTATTTGTATAAGGCTGGCTCATCCTTTTATACATTTAATTTGTTATTGTTTGGCCATATAACTATTTTATTTTTTATAATTTTTGAGCTTTAAGGCCGATCGGTTTATTGGGAAAATTATTAGAAAAAACAACAATACTCAAACCGGTAGAAGTTATAGTACTATTTCGGAAATCACCACATTTCCTCATCAGACTTCTTTCTTCTTGGCTCTGCGGAAGTCGAACCCGCAACAACATGCTCAGTACTTAAGCCGGTGTGTAAGCTGTTGTTATTTTTTCTGCTTTCTCTTCACAACTTACTCCAATCAATTGCGGTTGTTCTGTCGCTATTTCTACTCGACTGTGTAGTTGTTATTTTGTACAATTTCTATTTCTTAGAATTTATTTGTATAAGGCTGGCTCATCCTTTTATACATTTCATTTGTTATTGTTTGGCCATATAACTATTTTATTTTTTATAATTTTTGAGCTTTAAGGCCGATCGGTTTATTGGGAAACTTATTAGAAAAAACAACAATACTCAAACCGGTAGAAGTTATAGTACTATTTCGGAAATCACCACATTTCCTAATCAGACTTCTTTCTTCTTGGCTCTACGGAAGTCGAACCCGCAACAACATGCTCAGTACTTAAGCCGGTGTGTAAGCTGTTGTTATTTTTTCTGCTTTCTCTTCACAACTTACTCCAATCAATTGCGGTTGTTCTGTCGCTATTTCTACTCGACTGTGTAGTTGTTATTTTGTACAATTTCTATTTCTTAGAATTTATTTGTATAAGGCTGGCTCATCCTTTTATACATTTCATTTGTTATTTTTTGGCCATATAACTATTTTATTTTTTATAATTTTTGAGCTTTAAGGCCGATCGGTTTATTGGGAAAATTATTAGAAAAAACCACAATACTCAAAACGGTAGAAGTTATAGTACTTTTTCGGAAATCAACACATTTCCTCATCAGACTTCTTTCTACTAGGCTACTGCGAGAGTCGAGCCCGCAACAACATGCGCAATAATTAAGCCGGCAACTAATCGCATCCAGTTAAACTTACGCTGTGTGAGCTGTTGTTAATTTTACTACTTTCCCTTCACAACTTACTCCAAACAAGTGCGGTTGTTCTGCCGCTATTTCTACTTGACTGTGAAGTTGTTGTTTTGTACAATTTCTATTTGTTAAAATTTGTGTGTGCAAGGCTGCCTCATCCTTTTATACATTTCATTTGTTATTGTTTGGCCATATAACTATTTTATTTTTAATAATTTTTGAGCTTTAAGGCTGATCGATTTATTGGGAAAATTATTAGAAAAAAACAACAATACTCAAACCGGTAGAAGTTATAGTACTATTTCGCAAGTCACCACATTTCCCCATCAGACTTCTTTCTTCTTGGCTCTGCGGAAGTCGAACCCGCAACAACATGCTCAGTACTTAAGCCGGTGTGTAAGCTGTTGTTATTTTTTCTGCTTTCTCTTCACAACTTACTCCAATCAATTGCGGTTGTTCTGTCGCTATTTCTACTCGACTGTGTAGTTGTTATTTTGTACAATTTCTATTTCTTAGAATTTATTTG
Organism: Philophylla caesio; assembly: GCA_963971545.1. Taxonomy (NCBI): domain Eukaryota; kingdom Metazoa; phylum Arthropoda; class Insecta; order Diptera; family Tephritidae; genus Philophylla; species Philophylla caesio. Next base: position 59,585,303 of record OZ020605.1, read on the forward strand.
TATAAGGCTGGCTCATCCTTTTATACATTTCATTTGTTATTGTTTGGCCATATATGTAACTATTTTATTTTTAATTTTTTAATAATTTTTGTACTATTTTGTACAATTTCTATTTCTTAGAATTTATTTGTATAAGGCTGGCTCATCCTTTTATACATTTCATTTGTTATTGTTTGGCCATATAACTATTTTATTTTTTATAATTTTTGAGCTTTAAGGCCGATCGGTTTATTGGGAAAATTATTAGAAAAAACAACAATACTCAAACCGGTAGAAGTTATAGTACTATTTCGGAAATCACCACATTTCCTCATCAGACTTCTTTCTTCTTGGCTCTGCGGAAGTCGAACCCGCAACAACATGCTCAGTACTTATGTAAGCCGGTGTGTAAGCTGTTGTTATTTTTTCTGCTTTCTCTTCACAACTTACTCCAATCAATTGCGGTTGTTCTGTCGCTATTTCTACTCGACTGTGTAGTTGTTATTTTGTACAATTTCTATTTCTTAGAATTTATTTGTATAAGGCTGGCTCATCCTTTTATACATTTCATTTGTTATTGTTTGGCCATATAACTATTTTATTTTTTATAATTTTTGAGCTTTAAGGCCGATCGGTTTATTGGGAAACTTATTAGAAAAAACAACAATACTCAAACCGGTAGAAGTTATAGTACTATTTCGGAAATCACCACATTTCCTAATCAGACTTCTTTCTTCTTGGCTCTATGGAAGTCGAACCCGCAACAACATGCTCAGTACTTAAGCCGGTGTGTAAGCTGTTGTTATTTTTTCTGCTTTCTCTTCACAACTTACTCCAATCAATTGCGGTTGTTCTGTTGCTATTGCTACTCGACTGTGTAGTTGTTATTTTGTACAATTTCTATTTCTTAGAATTTATTTGTATAAGGCTGGCTCATCCTTTTATACATTTCATTTGTTATTTTTTGGCCATATAACTATTTTATTTTTTATAATTTTTGAGCTTTAAGGCCGATCGGTTTATTGGGAAAATTATTAGAAAAACCACAATACTCAAAACGGTAGAAGTTATAGTACTTTTTCGGAAATCAACACATTTCCTCATCAGACTTCTTTCTACTAGGCTACTGCGAGAGTCGAGCCCGCAACAACATGCGCAATAATTAAGCCGGCAACTAATCGCATCCAGTTAAACTTACGCTGTGTGAGCTGTTGTTAATTTTACTACTTTCCCTTCACAACTTACTCCAATCAAGTGCGGTTGTTCTGCGGCTATTTCTACTTGACTGTGAAGTTGTTGTTTTGTACAATTTCTATTTGTTAAAATATGTGTGTGCAAGGCTGCCTCATCCTTTTATACATTTCATTTGTTATTGTTTGGCCATATAACTATTTTATTTTTAATAATTTTTGAGCTTTAAGGCTGATCGATTTATTGGGAAAATTATTAGAAAAAAACAACAATACTCAAACCGGTAGAAGTTATAGTACTATTTCGCAAGTCACCACATTTCCCCATCAGACTTCTTTCTTCTTGGCTCTGCGGAAGTCGAACCCGCAACAACATGCTCAGTACTTAAGCCGGTGTGTAAGCTGTTGTTATTTTTTCTGCTTTCTCTTCACAACTTACTCCAATCAATTGCGGTTGTTCTGTCGCTATTTCTACTCGACTGTGTAGTTATTATTTTGTACAATTTCTATTTCTTAGAATTTATTTGTATAAGGCTGGCTCATCCTTTTATACATTTCATTTGTTATTGTTTGGCCATATATGTAACTATTTTATTTTTAATTTTTTAATAATTTTTGTACTATTTTGTACAATTTCTATTTCTTAGAATTTATTTGTATAAGGCTGGCTCATCCTTTTATACATTTCATTTGTTATTGTTTGGCCATATAACTATTTTATTTTTTATAATTTTTGAGCTTTAAGGCCGATCGGTTTATTGGGAAAATTATTAGAAAAAACAACAATACTCAAACCGGTAGAAGTTATAGTACTATTTCGGAAATCACCACATTTCCTCATCAGACTTCTTTCTTCTTGGCTCTGCGGAAGTCGAACCCGCAACAACATGCTCAGTACTTATGTAAGCCGGTGTGTAAGCTGTTGTTATTTTTTCTGCTTTCTCTTCACAACTTACTCCAATCAATTGCGTTTGTTCTGTCGCTATTTCTACTCGACTGTGTAGTTGTTATTTTGTACAATTTATATTTCTTAGAATTTATTTGTATAAGGCTGGCTCATCCTTTTATACATTTCATTTGTTATTGTTTGGCCATATAACTATTTTATTTTTTATAATTTTTGAGCTTTAAGGCCGATCGGTTTATTGGGAAACTTATTAGAAAAAACAACAATACTCAAACCGGTAGAAGTTATAGTACTATTTCGGAAATCACCACATTTCCTAATCAGACTTCTTTCTTCTTGGCTCTACGGAAGTCGAACCCGCAACAACATGCTCAGTACTTAAGCCGGTGTGTAAGCTGTTGTTATTTTTTCTGCTTTCTCTTCACAACTTACTCCAATCAATTGCGGTTGTTCTGTCGCTATTTCTACTCGACTGTGTAGTTGTTATTTTGTACAATTTCTATTTCTTAGAATTTATTTGTATAAGGCTGGCTCATCCTTTTATACATTTCATTTGTTATTTTTTGGCCATATAACTATTTTATTTTTTATAATTTTTGAGCTTTAAGGCCGATCGGATTATTGGGAAAATTATTAGAAAAAACCACAATACTCAAAACGGTAGAAGTTATAGTACTTTTTCGGAAATCAACACATTTCCTCATCAGACTTCTTTCTACTAGGCTACTGCGAGAATCGAGCCCGCAACAACATGCGCAATAATTAAGCCGGCAACTAATCGCATCCAGTTAAACTTACGCTGTGTGAGCTGTTGTTAATTTTACTACTTTCCCTTCACAACTTACTCCAATCAAGTGCGGTTGTTCTGCGGCTATTTCTACTTGACTGTGAAGTTGTTGTTTTGTACAATTTCTATTTGTTAAAATTTGTGTGTGCAAGGCTGCCTCATCCTTTTATACATTTCATTTGTTATTGTTTGGCCATATAACTATTTTATTTTTAATAATTTTTGAGCTTTAAGGCTGATCGATTTATTGGGAAAATTATTAGAAAAAAACAACAATACTCAAACCGGTAGAAGTTATAGTACTATTTCGCAAGTCACCACATTTCCCCATCAGACTTCTTTCTTCTTGGCTCTGCGGAAGTCGAACCCGCAACAACATGCTCAGTACTTAAGCCGGTGTGTAAGCTGTTGTTGTTTTTTCTGCTTTCTCTTCACAACTTACTCCAATCAATTGCGGTTGTTCTGTCGCTATTTCTACTCGACTGTGTAGTTGTTATTTTGTACAATTTCTATTTCTTAGAATTTATTTGTATAAGGCTGGCTCATCCTTTTATACATTTCATTTGTTATTTTTTGGCCATATAACTATTTTATTTTTTATAATTTTTGAGCTTTAAGGCCGATCGGTTTATTGGGAAAATTATAAGAAAAAACCACAATACTCAAAACGGTAGAAGTTATAGTACTTTTTCGGAAATCAACACATTTCCTCATCAGACTTCTTTCTACTAGGCTACTGCGAGAGTCGAGCCCGCAACAACATGCGCAATAATTAAGCCGGCAACTAATCGCATCCAGTTAAACTTACGCTGTGTGAGCTGTTGTTAATTTTACTACTTTCCCTTCACAACTTACTCCAATCAAGTGCGGTTGTTCTGCGGCTATTTCTACTTGACTGTGAAGTTGTTGTTTTGTACAATTTCTATTTGTTAAAATTTGTGTGTGCAAGGCTGCCTCATCCTTTTATACATTTCATTTGTTATTGTTTGGCCATATAACTATTTTATTTTTAATAATTTTTGAGCTTTAAGGCTGATCGATTTATTGGGAAAATTATTAGAAAAAAACAACAATACTCAAACCGTTAGAAGTTATAGTACTATTTCGCAAGTCACCACATTTCCCCATCAGACTTCTTTCTTCTTGGCTCTGCGGAAGTCGAACCCGCAACAACATGCTCAGTACTTAAGCCGGTGTGTAAGCTGTTGTTATTTTTTCTGCTTTCTCTTCACAACTTACTCCAATCAATTGCGGTTGTTCTGTCGCTATTTCTACTCGACTGTGTAGTTGTTATTTTGTACAATTTCTATTTCTTAGAATTTATTTGTATAAGGCTGGCTCATCCTTTTATACATTTCATTTGTTATTTTTTGGCCATATAACTATTTTATTTTTTATAGTTTTTGAGCTTTAAGGCCGATCGGTTTATTGGGAAAATTATAAGAAAAAACCACAATACTCAAAACGGTAGAAGTTATAGTACTTTTTCGGAAATCAACACATTTCCTCATCAGACTTCTTTCTACTAGGCTACTGCGAGAGTCGAGCCCGCAACAACATGCGCAATAATTAAGCCGGCAACTAATCGCATCCAGTTAAACTTACGCTGTGTGAGCTGTTGTTAATTTTACTACTTTCCCTTCACAACTTACTCCAATCAAGTGCGGTTGTTCTGCGGCTATTTCTACTTGACTGTGAAGTTGTTGTTTTGTACAATTTCTATTTGTTAAAATTTGTGTGTGCAAGGCTGCCTCATCCTTTTATACATTTCATTTGTTATTGTTTGGCCATATAACTATTTTACTTTTAATAATGTTTGCGCTAAGGCCGATCGGTTTATTGGGAAAATAATTAGAAAAAAATAACAATACTCGAAGCGGTAGAAGTTATAGTACTATTTCGGAAATCACCACCTTTCCTCATTAGACTTCTTCTTCTTGGCTTCTGCGGGAGTCGAACCCGCAACAACATGCGCAGTACTTAAGCCGGTGTGAAAGCCGTTGGTTTTTTTCCTGCTTTCCCTTTACAAATTACTCCAATCAAGCGCGGCTGGTTCTACCGCTATTTCTACTTGTCTGTGTATTTGTTGTTTTGTGCAATTTCTATTTGTTAGAATTTGTTTGTATGTATAAGGCTGGCTCATCCTTTTATAAATTTCATTTGTTATTGTTTGGCCATATAACTATTTTATTTTTATTAATTTTTGAGCTTTAAGGCCGATCGGTTTATTGGGAAAATTATTAGAAAAAACAACAATACTCAAACCGGCTCCCATGACGCATTGCCTGCGTAAAGTTGTTGTTGTTGTTGTAGCGGCTAGCTCCACCCCACAGGGCTGGCGGGTTCCCTCAATCGTTATCAACAAGCTCAACTAACGGGAGGTCCAGGAAACGAGCTCTTTCAAAAGGGTCGGACCATAGGGAAAGGGGTGTTAGTTGAGTGGGTTTGGCCGGGCATGTGAATAGGTGCTTGGCGTCATGCGGAGACTCTGCACATGCCGGGAAGCTGTTTGAGGTGTCGGGGTTGATCCTGGATAAGTAGGAGTTAACATGATACAGTATCCAGATCTGAGTTGAGCCAGAGTAACGCGCGTCTCCCGAGGCAGATGGAGCTCCTCAGCTACTATCGGTGGTGGGTGGACTACCAGAACTGCATTCACAGGGCGGGTGTCGATAAATCTGGATACCGACTGACTGTGAATGCAGCCTAGAGACTGTCCTTGGGTCCAGCGGTAAGCGTACGTAAGTCTGGACCTCGCCCATCAGTTGAGAGAGGTGTCCCCTGATGTGCGTTGGTGTCGGCTCCAGTGTAAGCAATTCTCTGTTGGGGTGCCCCAGGTTGTGGCATCCTAGCAGAAACTGCTTTGTGAGCATCAAATTGTGCTCCGGCACTGGAAGCACGTTAGCCTCATGGTAGAGGTGATCCACAGGCGTCATCAGGAGACATCCTATCACTGTCCTGAGTGCTGCGTTCTGACAAGTCTCCAGTCTTGACCACTGATTCCTGCTAGTTCCAGGCGACCATATTGGCGCAGCATAGTTTAGAACCGACCGGCCAATCGCCTTGTATGTTGCCAACAACGTTTCTTTGTCTTTCTTTTGAGGACTTTCTTGCGGCTCTGTACCTTATTGATGACTGCGGGTAACCCCCAGAATCTTCGGGTGGTTAACCATCGGAATCGGTCCCCTCGATGTGTATGTCTAGGGCAAGCCCGACCTCCTTCGTACAAGATGTGACAGTGTCAAATTGCGTCCTGTGAAGTAGTGAGCAAGTTCTAAGAGGTAGCTGTTCATCTTGGAGCACAAGTCATCAATTCCATTGCCGGTGGCCATTATCGTGCAGCCGTCGTCGTACGAGACCTGTATGACTCCCTCTGGCAGAGATAGGAGTCGCGACATGTAGAAGTAAAATAGTAGGGGGGAAAGACGGCACCCTGTGATACCCCCTGCGGCTGACGACCACACAGATATTTCGCCGTCCATCCCCTCAACGCCGCTGGGAGAGGTGAGGCCTCCACGTCCTTCAACAAGGCCTTCGACAAGTAGAAGTTTTCGATGACAGATGAAGCAAAAGCAGTATTCGAACAGCTTAAAAAGTCATTGATTCTGCGGACGTGTTGGTAAACCCGGATTTCAGTAAATCCGTCAATGTCCAATGATATGCCTCGACTCAAGGCATTGGTAGTGTGCTATTTCAGAGAGATGAGCAATGAAATGTCCATTGCCTTCATGTCTAGAAAGCAAGGTGTCTCAGATTGAGTTTACGTCGCCGGAGTTTTCTAGCGAAGCTTACGAGTCACTTAAGCAACACATCACCGAATATTCGGGACGTTTACCCTAGTTACGTGTAGCGAATGGACTAGTGTACAGGAGTGTGCATCCTCGGCGGGCGGAGGAAATGCAAAATTCAGTATTAAGGGTGTGGGTGCCTGAAGGACTAATATGTCAACTTCTCTCGAAAATGCATTGCGACAGATCCTCAGGTCATGAAGGAATCGTCAAGACCCTTTACCCATTGAGAATTTTTTGTATTTACCATGTATGATCTGGGACGCCTGGAACTTTGTTGGGGAGTGCTAGCTTTGGAAATGTTCCGAGAGACCTAATAACATTCCAAGCGAGTATTTCAGCGCATATAAGTAGACGTCTATAGACCTTATACCTGCTCGAAAGTGGGAAATGCTCATGTTTTTGTGGCGCAATACCTAGAAGAGGAAATATTTCATGTTTTTGGGGTTTCAGAGACCATCCATCCCGATCGTTTGGGGCATTCCTACAAGGTTTTGGGGTGAGAGAGTCAATCGATTTTTTTGGCAATTATACGTACTTATTTGGCTGGATCGAACCATCAAACATGGGATTATCACATGAGCTGTGTTTGGACAGACACTGATTCACCAGGAGGATACATAAAAGACTCTTGACCATCTTACAGGGTTATATACCTTTTGGCACGAGAAAATTAACGGTTTTTTTCAAAAAAATCAAGTAGTACATATTTTCACATATTTGTAGAAACAATTTGGAATGCAATGTCACTGTGAGGACGTGTTTTTGTGGCGCTGCAATAAATCACGCTTTACTAACGTAATTACCGGGTTTTTCGTGTATCTGCCTACCACCCTAGTTGTGCTAATACATCTGCTCAAGCGTAGTTGGTCATTTTAAAACTGCTTAAGCAATAAATTAGATTTGCTGAAAAATTTTCTGTGTGCTTCGTTATTATATGGAAACTGTGAGTACAAAAATGTCTACTCTAGGAAAAAGCGCGCGCAATGCTCCGTCTCCTCAACAAACACCAACACTAAAACCACAACCAGCGAGAGTAGCTAGCCCAACAACTGTGAGTATGTTTGAGAGGCTTGAGGCGAAATTAGAAGAATCAATGCAAAGCATAATTCAGAGAGAGCGAAAATCGCGTGATGCAAAAGATTGGTGAAATATCAGCTGAATTCGTCAATATTAAATCAGCAATGAAAAAGATGGGTATCAAAACAAAGATGTAATTGACCTATGTCAGCACGTTGCCGAGCTGGAAAACAAATGGGTATCGGCCGATGTAATTGTTTTTGGTATACCACAAGATGATAATGAGAACCTATCATCAATGTTCAGCAAACTGTGTGCTTCAATTAGCCTGGCTCCACTATCTTTACGCTCTGCCTTCCGTCTGAGTAAAAGTGCGCACAACAACAAAAGGCCCTCTCCAATAATTTTTAAACTACAATCTTCCTATGACCGCTCACATTTGTTTAAGGCTATTGCGGCGTTATCTAAATCTAATCGAAAAACACTAACACTTCGTGATGTTGGTATAGATGGCAGCGATAAGATATTCATGAGTGTCTTACTAAAAATAATCGCGAGCTAATGCTATTTGCAACGCAGTTAAAAAAACAAAAGCAACTGGTGAGTGCTTTTTCTATCCGCGGGCATGTCTTTGTGAGAAAGCATATCAACACTGATGCAGTCAAAGTACTGGATCGTATGAGCGTCGATCGCATTGCAGCTGCTGTTTAGTATTATGTATTTAATGTCCTATTTACTTTTGTTATATTTTATAAAAATGCATTTATTATTATATCTATGTATGGTGCAATATGTCTGTCAGGCTTTCTACTATTGCCTAATGCTTCCTTTTTCTTTCTGTTTTCCCTTTATGACTGATCTTTTAAAATCATCTTGTTCATGTTACCCTAATGGTTAATAACTTTAACATACACACTAACAATAACAATCTTAGGACGGCACTGAAATTGGTATGCGAACACCATAAGGGTTTCAATGTTTGTCACTTTAATGCACGTAGTCTAACTATAGACAAACTTGACTACTTAAACATCATTTTTCATAATTTAGATATTGATGTAGTTTGTGTAACAGAGACTTGGTTTAAACCTCATATTGACAATTCTGCATATGCTCTCTGCAACTTTTCAGTTAAAAGAAATGATAGAAAATCAGGTCACGGAGGGGGTGGTCTGGCCATTTATTAAAAAAAAAAAGCTTAGCTGCAAAGTTGTATGGAATTCTAGTGGCAATGATGTAGTTGAAAGTATTTTCGTTGAGTTTAGTGACAGCGTTAAAAAGTGTTTAGTTGTTTGTGTGTATAACCCTCACAAATCTGTTGATCTCACTCAGCTTTTTATAAAAGTGTCAGAATTGTCGGTAAGTTATATACATGTTTTGATTTGTGGAGATTTTAATATAAACCTTTTAGAAAACAATGCAATATGTAGAAATCTGTTGGATAATTTTAACTCCAGTGGGGTTAATATTATAAACAAATATGCCACCCGTTTTGCGCCCTCTTGTAAACCAAGTTTGTTGGATCTCTTTGGTGTGAGCGTAATTGGTAGAGTTAATCACTTTGACCAATTTTCTTTGCCCGGTGTTTCTGACCACGAGTTAATGTTTTTATCTTATGATATTGATTTCTGCAATGTGGAACCTACCAACTTATCATTTCGAGATTTTAATAACATAAATGTATCTGCACTTCATGCTGAAAGCGACACTTTAAACTGGAATGCGTGTTATCTTTACTCTAATTTTGATGAAAAGTTAGATCAATTCTCAATGCTAGTAAAATATTTGTTTGAAAAATACGTGCCAATTCGTAATTTTAAAATAAGGCCAAATAAAAAACCTTGGTTCACTAAGGCCATTCTCTATCGCATCAATGACCGCAATCGGGCATATAAAAAATGGAAGCATTATCCTTGTGCTGAACACTGGAATTCATACAAAAAGATTAGGAATAACGTAACAATAATCCTGCGAAAATCTAAGAAAGAATTTCTCGAGGCTAAATTCAATCAGAATCTTCCTTCAAAGATCCTATGGAACAATTTAAAATCTTTGGGCGTTGGTAATAAGGTCGTTAAGGCATGTATGCTTAATGCTGATGAACTTAACTCACATTTCATTGGTGCAACTTCTCAAGCTAGTACCGTACACCCGTTCAATATTGACATGCGTCTTGCATATGGTTATTGCAGTGAATTTTCATATGAGGCTGTAACAGAATGCGAAGTTGTAAATTGCGTTTATGCCATAAAGTCGAATGCTATTGGAGTGGATGGAATTAGCTTACGTTTTCTAAAGCTAATCCTTCCTTGGATACTTCCGTCACTTACGCATATATTTAATTTTGTCGTAACATCTTCAACTTTTCCAAATCAGTGGAAGGTGGCTAATGTCATTCCGGTCCCCAAAAACAATATTTGTGATGCTCCCAAAGGCTTTAGGCCGATTAGCATTTTACCAGCGTTGGCAAAAGTATTTGAAAAGTTAATTTCTTTACAAATAATTTCACATCTGGAAAAACAATGTTTACTTAGTGAGTTTCAGTCTGGCTTTAAAGCTGGGCACAGTTGTTCCACAGCGATCTTGAAGGTTTTGGAAGACATTCGTCCTGCTTTCGATAGTAAATTTCTTACTTTTCTGGTGCTCCTCGATTTTTCTAAAGCATTTGATTCAGTCAACCATGAAATTCTTCTTGTCAAATTACAACAGTACTTCGGTTTTAGCTTGACTTCCATTAAGCTTATAAAAAGCTATATGTCGAACAGGTATCAACAAGCCCAGAGTGGAGATGCAATGTCTAGCCTTAGTGAAATTACTATTGGAGTGCCCCAAGGCTCAATTTTAGGTCCCATCCTTTCTAGTCTATTTATAAATGACATTGTTCATTGTTGCCAATATGCACGCATCCATTTATACGCAGATGATACGCAAATTTACTATTCACGTCCTATTGGCCTCAGTGAAGACTTAGTGTTTAGTTTGAATGATGACCTAAAAAGAATTTTGCACTGGGCCAAATCAAATGGTCTCTGTTTAAATGCGGAAAAAACCCAGCTGCTTCCTATATCTCACGAACCTTTCGATCTGTGCAGTCTATCCCCGATCATACTTGATGAGAGAGAGATTGAAATGAATTCAGTTGTGACAAATCTTGGATTTAAGATGAATTCCCGTTTAGGGTGTTCAGACCATATTAATTATAGCATATCGAAAATATATTATATTTTGAGAAACCTGTGGCATACGTGCACTTGCCTACCACTCAATTTAAAACTAAAGTTAATGAAAACCCTCATTGTTCCACAGTTATTTGAGTTGATATATGGTTACATGGATTGCGAATCAAGAAACAAATTGAATCTGGCCCTAAATAATGCAGCTAGATTTGTTTACAGTAAAAGAAAGTTTGACCACATATCGGTATATACCAAAACAATTCTAGGTTTCAGTCTGGAAAATTACATTAATGTTCGTCATATGATATTTTTATTTAAATTAATTAAAACTCGTCAGCCTGGCTACCTTTTTCAAAAGTTGAACTTTGTTCAATCATCACGAACACACAATATTATTGTTCCTAGATATGCAACACTTACGGCCTCCAGATTGTTTTTTGTTGGTGCCATTAGAACATGGAATTCTTTACCAATTTCAGTCAAAAGTATTAACACGGCGAGATGTTTCGAAAGGTCAGTTATAAACTTTTTTGCTTAGTGCCCACAATACCTTATTCTCATCCAGTATTCTTTGTACTTATTTAATTTCGTCTATAAAATGTTTTATTTGTAAATCTCAACTTTTTTTCTTTTTTTCTCTTTTTTCTTATTTTTAAACATTGTTAGTATTAAGTTAAGTACACAGTTTTTGTAATTAAATATTGATGTTTCGTACATTAAAAGACTTAGCGTCTTACGGTACACAATCTGTAATAAATATAATATGTATGTATGTATGTAAGTTTTCTGGCGTCATATCAAAATATATGTATCTTCATTTTTCAGTTAGCGCCCTAAAAAATATGAGATTTCAAGAAATGCCATTAGAATATTCGGTGAATTGTGACGTCCATGGCCCATGTTCGGTAACGCGACAAATCAAGAACGGCTTATCTGAAATGCATAAACAAACAAAAAACTGTTAATTTGTAGTATTATTTCGTTCGTAAACGAAGGGTTTTGCTTAAAAAAATTACGAATAAAAATTGCGTTACTTCTTAAAAAATGTCGAGTTTTGATATTCTCAAAATTTAGTTTTCCAACCAAAAAAAATTATTAACTTATTTCCAAATTGAATTTTCTTTTTTCAGAAACTAGTCATTATTATCATATACAACTCCTGAAAACTTCAGATCGATCGGTAAATGGCTTTCGAGAAACCGTGCTCACCGTTAAGGCAGTTTTCAAAAACTAAAATTTAGAGATAATCGAGCACAGAGTCTCAACCCAACACGTTTGCCTTAGAGACGTAGCGCGATCCATTACTTTGGTTCTATAACTCCAATCGCGTTGAAATTTTGAGACGATGTTCTTAAAAGTATACATTTTAAAATTATGACATACATTTTTCTTCGAATTTTTTTACCCCACCAAAGGGTTATCCCTTTATTGCCTTGACTAATAGCGATATGTTGGTCACAATGAGGAGCGACCGCTTTAGCATATTGAAGGACAGTTTGATGCACATACTTGATAAGGGTCAGCGGGCGTACAATACGAGATCTCGGTCGATAAAGTATCCAGAAGGTCAAGTCATCTACAGGAGAAATTTCAAGCTGAGTAACACGTTCGATAGTTGTAACGCAAAGCTCTCGGCAAAGCACAGAAAGTCAGTCGTGCTTGCGACTTAGAGTACCTCTCTGTATGAACTTCGTGAAATGACAGGTCGCTCTATTGGTATTTATTATGCCAGTCCCCTTCTGATGATTAACTCGACATACAGCAATTTTGTAGTGAGCGCTGTTGTGCTAATACCGTTCTGGATGCTTGCAAAAGGTTGCCAGCTGTCGATCGTGGTTATTATAGCTGACCGGCGGGCATTTCTGTTCTTTAATAATTTTTCGTTTCAACAGAGACCAGCAAACAAGACCTATTTTTGGAGTAGGCAAATCTACGCCTGTTAACTCCGGCCAGTGATTCCGGCTGGCAGAGTCTATAACGCACCCTTTCGGTGATCGAAAGGCAAATGTAAACGTTGGTTTGGTTTGCTTCCCTTTTGTATCGCCCTAGAGAGGTTGATCCTGTGTAACTCAAATCGGCTCGGGTAAATAAGATGGTGGGGCATCAACTACATCGCATAACTTGGAAGGCGAGAGCGAAACCAGGCGAACAAGCATCAAAACTCACCTGTAGACAACTTACGGTGTCTGTCTCGCCACGGTCATCCAAATTCGTACCAGAAAGCTACTGGGAGACCAGGAAGACAAAGCCAGCCAGGCAATTGCGCGCACAGGAAGAAAAAAGCAGCGGAACGCGCCGCCGCCATGGCGGTCGACGTACCTTGGGCGCAGATACGCCACTTCAGCGACCGCTTTGGTTTGGTGTTCATTTCAACCGGGAGAATACATTAAGGAGCCAGCAGCAGGTGAGATCGAAACGTATCCGTTTCTTTTTGCAGTGCAGGATGTTTTGGCGTGTTTTCTCACAGTAAAGCGGAAGTTGCATAGCGTAAGAAAGCAAGCAGACACTCCACCCGCGGCAGCAAAGAGGTAGCGGAGCCGAATGAGCGCATTTTTGTTTGTATAAGTATTTATTTTCTTTTGAATGTCAAGAAGTGATTGCACATCCTGCTATAAATGCGAAAGTGATTGTATGTTTGTTACTATTTCACGCAAAAACTACTGAACATATTTTTATGAAACTTTACAATAATATAGCTCATGGAATAACACATAGGCTATGATTTATAAAGATATAGTGTAAGTTGGCCAAACTATAACACTAAATATCACGTAAGTCGGTAGAAATCTCCTATTCACGAAAATTCAATAAAAAGGGAGTTATCTCTATATGGCATAAGCGTCTATAAAAGTAAGTGGCGTACGTATAAACGTCCATAACTTCAATAGGTGGCGCTGGTGTCGAGTTATAACTGAAAATCGTATTTATAGTCCGATTTTATCGTATTCTATATATGTATTGGTAAGGGTAAGAAAAACATATATGTGAAAAATTTATCAGATAGGTGCCGCTGGAGTCAAGAAATTTATAAAAAGTCATATTTCTGAATTGATTTTGATATAATTCATGTTGTATTCTACTTGCATGTTGCTTGGCAGCCCTGGAATCGAGATAACTATACATCTTAACAGGGACGACGAAAAATGTTTAACTTGGAAAATCTGCCATAAGTATAAAAAAAAGTAGAACGCTACGAAAATGGATACGAAATTTAGGTGTTAGTTTCCTTTTTTGCAATATATGTATACGTGTACAACAGAGCTCAAAAAGCGTTTCATTTATATCTAATAAATTTTGGGTGAGACTAAGTTCGCCAGGTCTTCTAGTATAGTACATTATATGTATGTATGAGTAGCGTTTTTTTTTGTGAACGGCTGTATGCCGGAATTCAAATAGTTTAATCGGTAATTCTCATGTGTTAACGTAATTTTTGGGCCTAGCGTCACTTGGCCTACCGCGTTCAATGTTGAGCGCAAATACACGAGGGGCACGTCAAGTCCAGTGTAGTATGTATATCTTAAGACGCGCACAAGCGCCTATGCAAAACATATTGTAGGGTGTTAGGCGACTAACTAGCACGAACAGTTAGTACCTCTTTTATTTGATTTCGTTTAATATTGCAGAAACCGCCCATTAGTGTTTAAGAAAATTCAATAAAAAGGGAATGCTTAGAATGAATTTGGAATTATAAAATGAATTTTTGGTTTTACCCAACAATGATTCTCATTTGCGGATGCGAACTTGGCATAGGAACATGGAGATGATAGTTTGAAACTTATAGGAGGGGCTTAAAGGAGGGAGGGGCGGTAGGAATTTGGTAAAGTGTTTAAAGTAGGCAACGGCAACAATATGACTATTGCCGATCATGGTTGGGTGGGAAATGAACTTTGGTCAAAGAACACCATAATGGCTATCGCAAAGCAGAAGGATGTTAATAGGATATTGTTTAGGCCTCTATGCCTAAAAATTAAAATATCCCACCATTAAACGACCCGCCCTAATGTGCAGCGGTCACCCGTATTCACGGCACTCATATAGTTGTATGTGTGTGTGTACAGATAAGCACACACAAGTTACACACACATACACATTAACACATTCACTCAATTTCTTCCGTTTACATTTTCCCGCCGGATAAACATTTTCGTTAATTTTCCCCTAACTCATATTGTCCGACGGTTCGGACCCAAAACGGTTTTACTTCTGCTAACACTTCTTTTTTGACCGAGTTCAAGTGAAGACAGCGAGCTACCAGCCTCATCAAGGTAAATTAATCTTTGTAAAACAATATTTCAAAACACAACATTTTTCAAAACACATTACCATCACTTCTTGATCAGCCACAACGCAACACTTTACACAGCACTTGCCACACCACCTGCCACAGAACACCAACATTTTTCTCAACACAACACCATCACTGTGATCAACCACAACGCAACTTAATTGCCACATTATTTTGTCATCATCTACATTGAACAAGGTACGTGGTTATCACTTCAATCGCACTTTCGAGTCATATATTAAAATATAAACACAAAAAACAAAATTGTTAAAAACTGAGCATATGCGCGTGCAACGTATCGCGAGTTCGTTAGAAACACATTATTGGTGCATTTTATTTTACTAACAGAATTGTGCAATACTAGTGCCAACAATCACAGTGCAACGCATCACATCACTACAGCACAGTGGATATACGAGTGTACATAACCTTTTTTTTTTAAATTTACTCCACATTTTTATTTGGGAACAATTCCTCTTTTTTAATAAATACACATTTTTATTTATCCAAGTGACCACTTCATTGCAAAGCGAATGCATTTCTTTTTTTCATTTTATGACACTGCATTAATAAGGTACATAACCTATTTTTTTTGGTCTTTTGGTTGTTTGTTCAACCAATAAGCATTTATGCTTATGCACTTTTATACACACACACATAATTAGAGTTTTTAATTTTTAAAACACACAAACTCGTATATCAACGTGTGCGTTCTAAATTTTTTCGTTTCACTTTGATGCGTTGCACACTCGATTGACACTTTGGTTTGAAGAACACGCTGCATATTATACTCAAACGTTGCACATCACATTGCCACTTTGCACACACACACAGTTTTAGGCAACATTTTTGTATTTAAAGTCGCATAAACTCGAGGAATTTATTCGTTGCACAGTAGACAAACGCGTTGCATATTATTGTATTTTAAACGCCGTTTTTTCACGTTATACGTTGCACAGTACACTATCTACATACTACGTTTATATTCCACGACATTTATAGTACCGATACACGTATTTGTTAACACAGTTGGGTGGCGAGCACTTCTTAAAAAATTGTACACATACTCTGCAAGTAAACAATATACATAAGTACATTAAAATAAACAATTTAAATAAAGAGTTGAAAGTATATTATAAATATAAACCACCTGATATCTTCTAAATTTGTTGGTTCATTTCTACGAAATATACAAGCGATATCGAGTATCCGCTTCGTTGACAGGCTTGTGTCGATTTTGGTTTTTAAAGTTCGCTTCATAAATAATAACTTCTCATACAATTTAATAAAGCTTCCATACTAGCTTATAGTTATTTTTGAAAAATGGAAGCATTCATACGTTTAGCAGAATCAATAATTGAATTTGACGCAGATTTCAGCAGCACTTCCGCCTCAGATCAAAATAAACATGGTCTTGCCATTCAGCAAGAGGAGTTAAAAGCTCTCTGGGAGAAGACAAAACTTGGTCACGACAATCTGAGTAATGCGGAGGGGTTGTCCAAAGCGGACAATCAGGCAATTCGGAAGAAATACAAAACTTCCTTTGCCAGCTATAATAAATGCATGTCTGCAATAGCCTCTCAATTGGAGGCGCTTGAAAAATCAGACAAGGATGAAAAGGATCTCCTCTCTCTTCCGGTTCGCGAACACAATATCCACCTTCCTCCGTGTGATACGGACGTGTTCAAAGGAGATTATGAGTCGTGGCCGTCTTTCCGTGATATGTTCACGGCCATATACATCCTGAACAAGCGCCTCACTCCGGTTGAGAAACTATTTCACCTCAACCATAAGACTCAAGGAGAGGCCAAAGATATCGTGAGAAAGTGTCCACTCACCAATGAAGGCTTCCAAACTGCCTGGAAAAATCTGTATGAGAGATACGAAAATAAACGTATACTCGTAAATACACAACTGAAATTACTTTTTAATTTACATTCAATAGAAAGTGAGTGTGGTAGCTCGATTAAAAGGTTGCAGCGAGATATTAATAATTGCTTATCGTCCCTATCCAGTCATCAGATTGACATTTCGAATTGGGATGCAATTGTAATTTATCTTTGCTCAACCAAATTACCCGAAAGTACGCTGGCTCTATGGGAACAGACCATAGACCACAAAAATGATATACCGAAATGGGAAGAAATGGACCGGTTCCTTTCAAATAGGTTTGAAACATTAGAAACCTTAACAGGGCTAAAAGATTCCAAAGTTGTCAGAGCACCAAGGTCTCAAATACAACGACAGCCCACTGAAGTCCCTGCTAAACGACTTGGCGCCTACCAGTCAAGCATGACCACTTCTACATGTAAAATGTGCAAATCCAATGAGCACAAAATACGCAGCTGTTCACGATTTCTAAGGCTGACCCCAGCTGACAGAATCGAATTCTTGAAGAAGAACAACGGTTGCCTGAATTGTCTAAGCTTTGGACATACTGTGTCAAGATGCACTAGCGCATTCAATTGCAATACGTGTCACTCGCGACATAACACGCTCCTTCATTTGCAGACAATTCAGCCAAAAGCACCGCATCGCCGAACGCCTACGAGCCCTTCAGATGATATGCCGTCAACATCTAAGCAAGCTCTAGCATGGCGAGATTCTTCAAAGGCAAAAACGGCTGAAACCCCAAATATACAGTCATGCCATGCAAACACAAACACAGGCGTACTGCTGGGAACAGCTCGCGTACATATACAACTGAACGGCACAGCTTTTTCAGCACGCGCTCTTATTGATTCCGGGTCAGAATGTTCATTCATAACAGAAAGACTCAAACGAAGAATCAACCTGCCATCAACAAGAATGCATGCCCAAGTGTCAGGCATTTCAAATTCGGTATATGCGCAGGTTAGAGAAGCGTGCAAAATAGAGTTGCGGTCACCAGTTGACCCACTCTTTCGATTGAATGCCACTGTGCTTGTATTAGCACAACTAACTGGAAATCTCCCAACTACACCGATTAGCGCCTTAACTCAACAAGCGTTTCCAGACTTAGTTTTGGCAGATAAAAGTTTCTTTGTTAATGAACCAGTGGACCTTGTACTTGGGGGAGACATCTATCCCGAAATTATTTTGAGCGGTCTGAAGAAGAACGTACTTAGTACGCTTCTCGCTCAGCAAACAGTGTTCGGTTGGATATTAACCGGCCGCACGGTTACAACAAGTCCAACTAACAATATAGCTTCATATTTCAGTGAAGTTGCACTGGATAAGCAACTCACCTCTTTCTGGGAAGTCGAGGATTTACCGAAAAGCCGAAGCCAAAGCGAAGAGGATAAATATTGTGAGAAGCTATATAAAACTACGACCCTAAGAAACGATTCTGGAAAATACGTAGTGGCCTTACCCTTTAAACAGGATTTCCTAGTAAATACCTTGTTGGGACCATCACTAAAAAGGGCCTGCTCGCAATTCTATCGGAATGAAACGCGACTTGCCAAGAATCCAGATCTGCAAAATGAATATAATAGGGTGTTAACGGAATACGAGTCGTTAGGACATATGTCAAAGGTTAATCAAATTATACCTGCAGATTCCTCCGATCACTATTTCCTGCCGCATCATGCTGTCATCAAGGCGTAGAGCAGCTCAACGAAAGTCCGGGTGGTCTTCAATGCCTCAAGTCCAACGGCTAATGGCATAAGCCTCAACGATGTGCTCCTTCCAGGGCCAGTGCTACAGGCAGATCTTCCTATTATAATCCTGCGTTGGAGATTATACAAATACGTTTTCAACACCGACATAGAGAAGATGTATCGCCAAACTCTAGTACATGACAAATATACGAAGTATCAGCGCATAGTTTTTCGCGCAAAGTCAACCGAACCAATCAGTCTTTACGAGCTAAAGACTGTCACTTTCGGTATAAATTGTGCTCCTTACCTCGCGATAAGGACACTTCTACAACTAGCTGATGACACAGAAAGCTCCTTTCCCATAGCCTCTAACATTTTAAGAAAGTATATGTACGTTGACGATGTACTGGCGGGAGGACATAGTATCGACTCTGCAATAAAAGCCAGAAATGAAATAACTCACGTCTTGCAGTCAGCCGGTTTTCCATTACGGAAATGGACTGCCAATTGTGAAGATCTCCTAAAAGATATTCCAAAAATCGATCTACTTTCTGAAGATTTTTTGGAATTCGAAGAAACGAGCGCAGTAAAGGCTCTGGGCATACGATGGAATGGCCGCACGGACTTATTTTACTTTATGACGAGGCCATTGGAAGGGGGTATTGCCGTCACAAAAAGAACGATCCTCTCGGCCATCGCCAAATTATTCGATCCTCTAGGCTGGCTCGCTCCTATCATAATTGTCGCCAAGATGCTGATGCAGAAGATTTGGCTTGAAAAAACGGACTGGGACGAAGCAGTAACCCCGACCACTCTCGAGCGATGGAATAATTTCATACATCAATACGACGAAATTAATAACATTCGAATACCTCGTTGGGTACACTATTCACCAACAAACGAAGTAGAATTGCACGGTTTCTGTGACGCATCAGAAAAAGCGTATGGTGCAGCAGTATATCTACGTGTTAGGCACCAGTCAAGGGTCGAAGTAAGTCTACTACTAGCAAAAACCAGGGTAGCCCCGGTCAAGACTATCTCCTTACCACGATTGGAACTTTGCGGCGCCGTGCTGCTAGCAGAAATAATTGAATCTGTGACGGAGAGTCTTGACTTGGGACATGTCAAAGTATACCTGTGGACAGACTCCACAATCGTTCTCGCGTGGATACGTAAGCCACCTTGCTCATGGTCGACCTTCGTCGCCCATAGAATAACAAAAATCGTTGAAAAGGTCGGTACAAAAAACTGGTCACATGTGGACTCAGCATCAAACCCAGCTGACTTGGCAAGCAGAGGACTTCCAGCATATGAACTAGTCAACAATTGCTTGTGGTGGCAAGGCCCTTCTTGGCTACAAGAAGATAGCTCCAATTGGCCCACACAAAATTCAGACTACAAAACGCAAATTGAAGAGAAAAGGGTTCAAGCACATGCAGTTACAATCGATAAACAGAATTTTAGCGACCTACTTGATCGATTTTCAGATTTACCAAGGGCTTTGCGGGTTATCTCACATATTATGAGATTTTGCCGGGGAGCTCACTCCAAAACAAAATCGTCTTTCCAAGCAAAGTCTTGCCTAATCTCAGCAAATGAAATTGAAGCAACGACTCAACGCTTGATACAGCTTTCCCAAAGACAACACTTTGGTGAAAAGTATAGGAGTCTTAAATCAGGTGGATCGATCAACGGAAAAAGCGAAATTCTGCCCTTAAACCCATTCATTGATGAATCGAAAGTTATAAGGGCTGGTGGTCGTCTAGGGGCGTCTCTGGATTTGGCCTACAATGAGCGCCATCCCATTATACTGGCATATAACTGCAGGTTGTCCCGTCTCATCGTCCAGTTTATCCACAAAGTATCTTTGCACGGAGAAAATCAGCTGATGTTGCGCATCATCCGTACCCAATACTGGATTCCGAGGGTCAAGAATATGATACGCTCAGTCATCCACAACTGCAAGATCTGCACCATCCACAAAAAACGGACCCAAACTCAGCTTATGGGAATCCTGTCCCAGGAACGCACCACCTATTCTCGGGCATTTACAAACAGCGGAGTGGATTTCGCAGGACCATTTGACATCAAAAGCTATCGCGGGAGAGGATGTCGAATCTCAAAAGGTTATGTCTGCTTATTTGTGTGCTTCGCAACTAAAGCCATACACCTTGAAGCCACTACTGACCTAAGTACAGCGTCATTCTTGGCAGCTTTTGCCCGGTTTACAGCCAGACGAGGTTGCCCACAAAACATGTATTCCGATAACGGCACCAACTTTGTCGGAGCTTCCCGATCTTTACGATCCGAAGCTAAAGCTTTCATGATTGAAGCGCGTAACAGCACCTTGTCCAGGTACGCGCATCAATTGCTTTCATGGCATTTCATCCCCGCTGCAGCTCCACACATGGGCGGACTGTGGGAGGCGGGAGTGAAAAGCTTTAAGAGCCATTTTAAGAAAATAGCATTGAACTACAAATACACCTTCGAAGAATTTATGACTCTTTTATGTAGAGTTGAGTCTTGTCTCAACTCTCGTCCAATAAGTCCCTCTTCAAATAACCCATCTGACCTGGAGCCGCTCACCCCAGGCCACTTCTTAGTTGGTGGGCACTTATTAGCTCCACCAGAACCAGATATCAATGAGAACCCTGCATCCATAATAAACCGATGGCAAAAGCTCAAAGCCCTGCACCAAGGTTTTTGTAAAAGATGGAAGGCAGAGTATCTAGTAGAGATGCAAAAACGCATCAAATGGAAACATGCACAAGACAACTTGCAGGTAGGAGATTTTGTTGTCATAAAAGAGGACAATCTACCACCGAATGAATGGAGACTGGGACGCATCTTAAAACCACACCCAGGCCCCGACAATAAAGTAAGAGTAGCAGAGGTACTCACCGAAAAGGGCACAATCACCCGACCAATTGCAAAATTGGTGCTACTTCCGCCCTACAGAGAAGGCAACGACAACGAGGCAACCTCCCAGTAGGTCACCACTTATCGCCCCAACTCACCTACCGCAGAATCCCACTTCCACAACAGCCATGAAACATTTCCATCATTCCACTTCTCAACCCCAATAATATTCCACTCTAGAATCGCAAACATTACTAGAAGAACAGGTGCATGATCTCAGAAACGTTTGGTGGTTGGAGTAAATGAAATAAGCCGGCGCACGTTTTTTCTTTCCTTTTTTTTTTCGTTGCTCCTTTGTGAATGGAATGACGGCCATTCACGGAAGTCAGCGAAGTCTCCACCATCGTAATGGTCAATGGTATCGATTGCAAATAATCGAGTACACTGCATGAGTATTTTTATACTCAACAAATTTAGGAATACTCACGGTAAAACCGAGTATTGTAGCGAAGCCAAGTTTTGTTCTATTCAAGTATATCAGCACTTTTAGTTTTTTTTTTTTTTTTCCGAATGCATTTGCATGAGTACCTCGTACGAAACTAAGTCGAAGTCAAAAAAAAAAAAAAAATTTTTTTTTCTCCTTCTCTACGAATCGTAGTCGTTCGGGTAAAAAATACTCGATACGGTCGACGATATTGCATGATGCTATTCAGGTATCTTTTGTATTAGAGGGTACATTTCTATCGTTACTAAAATAATTTTTTACCAGAACCGATGTCAACAAGTACATCATGGTATTCAGAGAGGGCGCCATCTGTGGCTTTCATTAACAAACTTTGTTTGTTGAGTACGTCCACTGGCTTCTCAACTTTTCTGGGCGGCCAAACTGTTGAATTAAGTCTCCAACAAAAATAAAACACTGCTGAACTTAATACGCAATGCAACAAAACAAGAGATTTGAAGATCAGCATATTTGAAAATAATCAATCCAAACTTCGCAATGATTGAGATATTCAGAATAACAATAAATAAAATTACGATTTTTTAACTTGTGTGCCCATGCAACTCTGGGCAACGACACCAGTGCTACCCAATATCCATAACGTATTACGAGCATTACACCACGCTCACACGAGACATAATTGAGTAGCTGTATTAGGCCAAAATCACACTTGCCGCAATCAAAATTTTCACTACAATGTCATGTAATTAAGGGAAATATCGCTCGCCACCCAACCAGTTGCATATATATATAAACAAAAAAAAAAAAAAAAAAAAAAAAAAAAACATTACTATACATATCTAAATAAATGATTTTTTAGAAAATGACGCGCTACGCCGCCTTATTAAAAAGAGCTGGACAACAGGCTCACCGCTACCCTCAATCATGTCGCCTGTGCGAGGGCAAGCACCCAATCAGGCTCTGCCCCGTATTTCGGGCAAAGCCCGTGGAAGAAAGGCTACGCGAGTCCATACTGGGCAAATACTGCGCTAACTGCCTTTCGGTAGCGCATCAGGCCGACGTGTGCTCAAGCGCGTCAAGATGCCACCGATGCAATGGCAAGCATCACACCCTGCTGCACCTTGACGAGGAGAGATCTACAAAAAGCGACACCAGGCCATGGAGCGAGCAAGTAGCGAGCGAAATGGACTCGGACACCGAGCTATCGATCCATGCCTCTGATTCCGGAATGGGAACGCGCTCAACGCGCCCGGACCTTGAGGAAAGCGAAACGGCGACAGAAGTGGAAGCGCAATCCTTCCGCCCTTTGTTAGCCCACGAAAGACGGCGTCAGAGTGGAGCGGAATCCAGGCCTTTCCGCCCACCCCCGTCAGCAGAGCGACATGGAGCGGAATCTCGGACTTTCCGCCCTGTCCCAACATTTACAAACCGACGCGGAGCGGAATCTCGGACTTTCCGCCCCGTCCAAACCCGCATTCAGCGACGTGGAGCGGAATCACGGACTTTCCGCCCACCTCTTTCAGCACAACGTCGTCGTGGAGCGGAATCTCGGACTTTCCGCCCACAACCCTCATCACGCCGCCAGCTACCGGCGACTTTCCGAAGCCGCCATGATACTTTTGCGCTACAGCCTACCACGGCAATCGCTCCAACCGCCGTCGTCAAGATCGAGGCACAAGGGCGGCTGCACCTCGTTCGCGCACTCATCGATGTCTGTGCACCTATGTACGTCTATTGTCTCAGCTGACTTGGCGCGGGACTTCAATCTTGAGAAAACTACCATCGGGAACGAGCGTGGCTGCATTCTGCGTCTGCGAGGGAAGTACGGTATAAATACCCAAGTAGCAACGCATGCCGTTGTAAAGCAACGTTTTGGGCGCATGTGTCCCAACAGCAGCATCGACCCGTCAGTGGCCACGAGCTACACACATATACGGCTAGCGGATCCAAACTTCTATACTGCGGCCCCAGTTCGTTTGGTCCTCGGCGCCGACGTGTACCAAAACGTCATTTTGCCAGGAACGCTTCCTAGCACCTTCGGCCCGCTCGTCGCCGAAAGCACGATCTTTGGGTGGATCTTATCGGGATCCGCTAGAAAATAATCGTTGGACAAAGAAAAAAAAGGGGATTTTTTTTTTTTTTTTTTTTGTACCGACCTTTTCAACGCGCATCAATTGCTTTCATGGCATTTCATCCCCGCTGCAGCTCCACACATGGGCGGACTGTGGGAGGCGGGAGTGAAAAGCTTTAAGAGCCATTTTAAGAAAATAGCATTGAACTACAAATACACCTTCGAAGAATTTATGACTCTTTTATGTAGAGTTGAGTCTTGTCTCAACTCTCGTCCAATAAGTCCCTCTTCAAATAACCCATCTGACCCCAGGCCACTTCTTAGTTGGTGGGCACTTATTAGCTCCACCAGAACCAGATATCAATGAGAACCCTGCATCCATAATAAACCGATGGCAAAAGCTCAAAGCCCTGCACCAAGGTTTTTGTAAAAGATGGAAGGCAGAGTATCTAGTAGAGATGCAAAAACGCATCAAATGGAAACATGCACAAGACAACTTGCAGGTAGGAGATTTTGTTGTCATAAAAGAGGACAATCTACCACCGAATGAATGGAGACTGGGACGCATCTTAAAACCACACCCAGGCCCCGACAATAAAGTAAGAGTAGCAGAGGTACTCACCGAAAAGGGCACAATCACCCGACCAATTGCAAAATTGGTGCTACTTCCGCCCTACAGAGAAGGCAACGACAACGAGGCAACCTCCCAGTAGGTCACCACTTATCGCCCCAACTCACCTACCGCAGAATCCCACTTCCACAACAGCCATGAAACATTTCCATCATTCCACTTCTCAACCCCAATAATATTCCACTCTAGAATCGCAAACATTACTAGAAGAACAGGTGCATGATCTCAGAAACGTTTGGTGGTGGAGAAATCCACATACATACATACAGACATGCATTCATAAAACAATATAAATGCAAAATAGCGTAACGCAAAATGTGCACGAAGCATGTGGAAAAAGTAAATAAGTATATCACAAAATCAGCAACAAAACCAATTTTAATTTTAAGTAAAAATCAAGCGTGTCATTTTTAGAAGCTGTGACATAATTTGTTGTTTGCTAAAGAGCACTTTTTATAAAGGAAATTAGATAACATATCATACGTACTTTTAAGATTTGTATTTAAATTTGAAATTTATTTAAATATAATATTTTCACAATTTTGGAAGGTATTTATATGCGTATTTAAAGGATTTCGCTCCAACACTTTTTGTTTTGTTTTTTATTTAATCCAATATAAACTTTATTCACAATTGTAATGTACATATGTGAGAAGCAGATCATTTGATTTGTACGCAACTTTCTAAAATATTTCTATGAAATTCAAATTGGAGCGTTGCGTTTAAGTACATTTAAAAAATTCAACAGAAAAAAAAATGGGTGTAATCATCAGTTTTCCATTTACCAAATATGTACTAGTATTTAGCTATTAGCGAGTTAGTATTTTTCAACCTAAGTCAAGAGGTCGGCTTTGTTATTGATTAAATCTGATTGCAATATTATGCACATATGTATGTACATGCGTATGTTTGTATGTTTGTGTGCATATGTATGTAGCACTTTGTTTAAAAACTATGCGTGCGCACGGGCATGCATACGTATGTGCATATGTACAAATTGCAAACAATTAATGCATAAAATAATATGAAGTTTTTTTAGTAATATATTAAAATTTAAAGAAAAAGAATGTTCCTCGATTCGAATTAATATTCTTACATGCATGCCTACTTACAAATGAACCTACTTAGAATAAATAAAAACAAATGCATATATTACTTAAATAAAAATATCCTTAAAATAATATTCATATATTAAAACGTTTGAAAAACAAGCGTACAAGCATACATGGTAGTTCTAATATAAAAACCTAATTCCATACATACATGTACACCTGTAATAAAACACTGCTTAATGAAATACGTTGAAAAAAAAAAAAAAAAAATAACCCAACCAACATAAAAAATGTGAAAGCAAAAAAAGCCAACTGCAAATATGAATTCGAGATATATTATTCAACTTTACCAAGTAGTCAATACATTTGTTCGAAACTAAACAAGTACGCGCATTAGATATGTTACATAAAACAAGTCAAATAAAATTAAAATAATTTACAACTCTTGTGTGTAGTTATGAAGCTTTTGCACAAGTGCGATATGCAAATGTATACAACAGTAAGTTGTAAAGCTAACTAAAAATCATAAATGCTTACATACATACATATGTACATTCATGCATACAAGTAGATGCATCCTAAAATATGTGTAATTGTATGAACTAGCCAGCCACGTTAATTAAGAGTAAATGAACAGTTGATAGTAAGGAATTTTTGAACTGCATACACATTTTTTAAAATGAAATAGTAATGTTTTTGTATGCTTTTTTATTGTACTTTTTACTTTTATACATAAACGAAATGTACGAACGCATACAAAAGAAAAGAAATATAAAAAAAAAAAAAAAAAAAAAAAAAAAAAAAAAACTGAATTTAGATATAGAAAAAATTCGTATATCGAAACTGATTAATTATAAAACGCCTATGGATGAAAAAAAAAGGAACGTATATGTAAGTCAAGACGCCATGTAAATTGTGAAAATTAAGTTCACGTTAAAGAATTTATGTAATGTTTCATATTTTTACATACACATACAAAATATAAAAGCAGCGGCGAGCTGTTTTAAGAAAACAAAAGAAAATTAAAGTAATTAGTTTAAAAATCAAACTACATACATATAATAAGTATTTTTTAGTAATGATTTAATAAATTTTTGCTTATAGCAAAATGTTGCTTATTCGCTTAATTCAGGAACTCTCACCGCTCAAATATTTGAATTTTTGGTTTTACATATTTACATATGTACCTATGTATAGATACAAGCATACATATTTATCAAAGAGATAAATATAATTGCATACATTAAATGGCATTGAGTGCGCATAGTACATAATTATGAATTGATAAATAAAAAATTCTTTTGTGATTTACTTTTAAATTTTTTTTCCCCCGATAAAAGTGAAACATGGTTGCACTTTATGCGCATAAACGCTATGCAACGCAACGCTTGTATTATTGACTTGAAACATACTATACAAGTATATAAGTATCAATAATTATATATTGATATACATACATACAGGCACATGTACGAGTATGTATATGTACATATGTACAGACATAGTTGCACTCTGCGATTATTTCAAGTTTTATTTGTTAGTTAATATATCGTAATGTCAAATAATAATTTGCATCATTCTTTTGGATTTATATTTAAATACATAAATACATACATACTATGGTATACATGACACACGCAATATCTATGCATTGGTTTTTCCCGATCATCGTTTCAATCTTTTGGTAATTTCAAAATTTCGTTAAATTTTCGATACCATATAAATGCATACATATACACATACCCGCGCAAAACATTAATAGCATGAATACGATAAATTATATGCAATACAATTCGGGCCGAATGCCTGCCGTTTCGTTTCCTAAGATTTTTTTTCGTGCTAGCCTTAGTAAATTATTAAAATATGTATGTAAGTGTGTATTGCATGCATATGTGCATGTGAAAAGGTCCGCTTAACATACTTCTTACCTACTAGTCGATTTACACGCTTGGCACACTAATTTCACTGTAACTTGCAAAGTTGCGGACATTTCGCTAATCCCTTCCGTAACAGATTCCAGTTTTTTTATTTCGATGTTGTCTTTTTTAAAGAGCGCTGTTGGTTTTGGTTTCTAGTTGGAGTGTCTGTCATTAGTATGTAGAATATTTCCATGTTCAATGCTTACCTTCTTCTCTTAATTAAATTGCTGTTTGAGTATCTGATAGTGCGCGCGGGCAGCGGTGCCCACCAGTTGCGCATTCACGTCATTACGATAAGCTGGTATTGAGAAAGGTATGCACTCATGCTCACCATGATTTATGGATTGCGTAACACCGATCATATTGTGATCCTTGCGTTGTTCCTCAGCTTGCAGCGTCACGTTCCTGCGTTTTGGCTTGTTCCGCTTTCCAAACCTTTTCCTGGGTTGTCACTGTGTGCGGATGCCACGACTTTTTCAAGTTCAAGTCTCCGCCTCCCATTGCGATTGATATTTCTTTTAACCACGTATATATTTTGACAAGTTACTAATTTAACGTTTTTTACATTCGCAAAGACTATACGTTATCGCGGAAAACACGACCACCGCTTGCGTACGAGCGATTTTCGTTAAAACTAGTAAATCAGAGCTATTCTGTTTGGTGGTTGGAGTAAATGAAATAAGCCGGCGCACGTTTTTTCTTTCCTTTTTTTTTTCGTTGCTCCTTTGTGAATGGAATGACGGCCATTCACGGAAGTCAGCGAAGTCTCCACCATCGTAATGGTCAATGGTATCGATTGCAAATAATCGAGTACACTGCATGAGTATTTTTATACTCAACAAATTTAGGAATACTCACGGTAAAACCGAGTATTGTAGCGAAGCCAAGTTTTGTTCTATTCAAGTATATCAGCACTTTTAGTTTTTTTTTTTTTTTCCGAATGCATTTGCATGAGTACCTCGTACGAAACTAAGTCGAAGTCAAAAAAAAAAAAAAAATTTTTTTTCTCCTTCTCTACGAATCGTAGTCGTTCGGGTAAAAAATACTCGATACGGTCGACGATATTGCATGATGCTATTCAGGTATCTTTTGTATTAGAGGGTACATTTCTATCGTTACTAAAATAATTTTTTACCAGAACCGATGTCAACAAGTACATCATGGTATTCAGAGAGGGCGCCATCTGTGGCTTTCATTAACAAACTTTGTTTGTTGAGTACGTCCACTGGCTTCTCAACTTTTCTGGGCGGCCAAACTGTTGAATTAAGTCTCCAACAAAAATAAAACACTGCTGAACTTAATACGCAATGCAACAAAACAAGAGATTTGAAGATCAGCATATTTGAAAATAATCAATCCAAACTTCGCAATGATTGAGATATTCAGAATAACAATAAATAAAATTACGATTTTTTAACTTGTGTGCCCATGCAACTCTGGGCAACGACACCAGTGCTACCCAATATCCATAACGTATTACGAGCATTACACCACGCTCACACGAGACATAATTGAGTAGCTGTATTAGGCCAAAATCACACTTGCCGCAATCAAAATTTTCACTACAATGTCATGTAATTAAGGGAAATATCGCTCGCCACCCAACCAGTTGCATATATATATAAACACAAAAAAAAAAAAAAAAAAAAAAAAACATTACTATACATATCTAAATAAATGATTTTTTAGAAAATGACGCGCTACGCCGCCTTATTAAAAAGAGCTGGACAACAGGCTCACCGCTACCCTCAATCATGTCGCCTGTGCGAGGGCAAGCACCCAATCAGGCTCTGCCCCGTATTTCGGGCAAAGCCCGTGGAAGAAAGGCTACGCGAGTCCATACTGGGCAAATACTGCGCTAACTGCCTTTCGGTAGCGCATCAGGCCGACGTGTGCTCAAGCGCGTCAAGATGCCACCGATGCAATGGCAAGCATCACACCCTGCTGCACCTTGACGAGGAGAGATCTACAAAAAGCGACACCAGGCCATGGAGCGAGCAAGTAGCGAGCGAAATGGACTCGGACACCGAGCTATCGATCCATGCCTCTGATTCCGGAATGGGAACGCGCTCAACGCGCCCGGACCTTGAGGAAAGCGAAACGGCGACAGAAGTGGAAGCGCAATCCTTCCGCCCTTTGTTAGCCCACGAAAGACGGCGTCAGAGTGGAGCGGAATCCAGGCCTTTCCGCCCACCCCCGTCAGCAGAGCGACATGGAGCGGAATCTCGGACTTTCCGCCCTGTCCCAACATTTACAAACCGACGCGGAGCGGAATCTCGGACTTTCCGCCCCGTCCAAACCCGCATTCAGCGACGTGGAGCGGAATCACGGACTTTCCGCCCACCTCTTTCAGCACAACGTCGTCGTGGAGCGGAATCTCGGACTTTCCGCCCACAACCCTCATCACGCCGCCAGCTACCGGCGACTTTCCGAAGCCGCCATGATACTTTTGCGCTACAGCCTACCACGGCAATCGCTCCAACCGCCGTCGTCAAGATCGAGGCACAAGGGCGGCTGCACCTCGTTCGCGCACTCATCGATGTCTGTGCACCTATGTACGTCTATTGTCTCAGCTGACTTGGCGCGGGACTTCAATCTTGAGAAAACTACCATCGGGAACGAGCGTGGCTGCATTCTGCGTCTGCGAGGGAAGTACGGTATAAATACCCAAGTAGCAACGCATGCCGTTGTAAAGCAACGTTTTGGGCGCATGTGTCCCAACAGCAGCATCGACCCGTCAGTGGCCACGAGCTACACACATATACGGCTAGCGGATCCAAACTTCTATACTGCGGCCCCAGTTCGTTTGGTCCTCGGCGCCGACGTGTACCAAAACGTCATTTTGCCAGGAACGCTTCCTAGCACCTTCGGCCCGCTCGTCGCCCAAAGCACGATCTTTGGGTGGATCTTATCGGGATCCGCTAGAAAATAATCGTTGGACAAAGAAAAAAAAGGGGATTTTTTTTTTTTTTTGGACACAAATACACTGAGAAATAAAACAGTAACACAATATATACATATGAAAAAAAATAAAACAGGACAATAAACAATTACAAATTTATCCCCCTTTTTTTACGATATTAGCGTGCATTGAAGATAACCACGTACATTTTTTTCCATAATTCCCAATATTTTCTCCCGCAGCATTCTAGGTTACGATACATTCGAGGAACGATACTGCGGATGCAAGATCTTGGCAATGGTGACAGAGGACTGCGTTTATTCAATATTACAAATTTTCTTCATATGTACATGAAGTTGGTAGCTCACGGTTTTCACTGGTTTTTGGCCATGTTGCGTCCCGCAAGGGGGGCGGCATGTTTAGGCCTCTATGCCTAAAAATTAAAATATCCCACCATTAAACGACCCGCCCTAATGTGCAGCGGTCACCCGTATTCACGGCACTCATATAGTTGTATGTGTGTGTGTACAGATAAGCACACACAAGTTACACACACATACACATTAACACATTCACTCAATTTCTTGCGTTTACATTTTCCCGCCGGATAAACATTTTCGTTAATTTTCCCCTAACTCATATTGTCCGACGGTTCGGACCCAAAACGGTTTTACTTCTGCTAACACTTCTTTTTTGACCGAGTTCAAGTGAAGACAGCGAGCTACCAACCTCATCAAGGTAAATTAATCTTTGTAAAACAATATTTCATCAAAATATTTTAAATACACACAAACACATATATATTATAACGAAAAAAACTAAAACCTTCTTGCGTTTTATTTTTCTTTATTTTTCTTGCACAATCAAACCAAATAAAATCCGGTACATCTGAGCTCACAAGCAAAGAGTACCCGCGATTTTACAGATATCGTACAATTAAATCGGGGTTCCGGTTTTAGTATTGTTGTTTTTTCTAATAATTTTCCCAATAAACCGAAGGGAAGCAAGAAAAAAAACCAACAGCTTACACACCGGCTTAAGTACTGCGCACGTTGTTGCGGGTTCGACTCCTGCAGAAGCCAAGAAGAAAGAAGTCGGATGAGGAAACGTGGTGATTTCCGAAAGAGTACTATAACTTCTACCGCTCTGAAATTGTTAAAAATTAAATAGTTATAGGGTCAAACAATTACAAATCAAATGTATAAAAGGATGAGCCCACCTAATACAAACTAATTCTAACAAATAGAAATTGTACAAAACACCAACTACACAGTCGAGTAGAAATAGCGGCAGAACAGCCGCAATTGATTGGAGTAATTTGTGAAGGGAAAGCAGGAAAACTAACAACAGCTCACACAGCGTAAGCTTAACTGGATGCATTTAGTTGCCGGCTTAAGTATTGCGCATGTTATTGCGGGTTCGACTCTCGCAGATGCCAAATAGAAAGAAGTCTGATGAGGAAATGTGGTGATTTCCGAAATAATACTATAACTTCTACCGCTTTGAGTATTGTTGTTTTTCCCTAATAATTTTCCCAATAAACCGATCGGACTTAAAGCTCAAAAATTATTAAAAAATAAAAAATAAAATAGCTATATGGCCAAACAATAACTAATGAAATGTATAAAAGGATGAGCCAGCCTTATAAAAACAAATTCTAAAAAATAGAAATTGTACAAAATAACATCTACACAGTCGAGTAGAAATAGCTACAGAAATAGCGACAGAACAGCCCCAATTGATTGGATTAAGTTGTGAAGGGAAAGCAGGAAAAACAACAACTGCTTACACACCGGCTTAAGCACTGCGCATGTTGTTGCGGGTTCGACTCCCGCAGAAGCCAAGTAGAAAGAAGTCTGATGAGGAAATGTGGTGATTTCCGAAATAGTACAATAACTTCTACCGCTTTGAGTATTGTTGTTTTTCTCTAATAATTTCCCCAATTAACCGATCGGACTTAAAGCTCAAAAATTATTAAAAAATTAAAAATAAAATAGTTATATGGCCAAACAATAACAAATGAAATGTATAAAAGGATGAGCCAGCCTTATACAAAAAATTCTAAGAAATAGAAATTGCACAAAACAACAAATACACAGTCAAGTAGAAATAACGACAGAACAGCCGCACTTGATTGCAGTAATTTGTAAAGGGAAAGCAGGAAAAAAAAACAACGGCTTACACACCGGCTTAAGTACTGCGCACGTTGTTGCGGGTTCGACTCCTGCAGAAGCCAAGAAGAAAGAAGTCTGATTAGGAAACGTGGTGATTTCCGAAAGAGTACTATAACTTCTACCGCTCTGAAATTGTTAAAAATTAAATAGTTATAGGGTCAAACAATTACAAATCAAATGTATAAAAGGATGAGCCCACCTAATACAAACAAATTCTAAGAAATTGAAATTGTACAAAACAACAACTACACAGTCGAGTAGAAATAGCGGCAGAACAGCCGCAATTGATGGGAGTAAGTTGTGAAGGGAAAGCAGGAAAAATAACAACAGCTTACACGACGGCTTAAGTACTGCGCATGTTGTTGCGGGTTCGACTCCCGCAGAAGCCAAGAAGAAAGGAGTCTGATGAGGAAATGTGATGATTTCCGAAATAGTATTATAACTTCTACCGCTTTGAGTATTGTTGTTTTTCCCTTATAATTTTCCCAATAAACCGATCGGACTTAAAGCTCAAAAATTATTAAAAAATAAAAAATAAAATAGTTATATGGCCAAACAATAGCTAATGAAATGTATAATAGGATGAGCCAGCCTTATAAAAACAAATTTTAAAAAATAGAAATTGTACAAAATAACATCTACACAGTCGAGTAGAAGTAGCGGCAGAACAGCCGCAATTGATTGGAGTAAGTTGTGAAGGGAAAGCAGGAAAAATAACAACAGCTTACACAACGGCTTAAGTACTGTGCATGTTGTTGCGGGTTCGACTCCCGCAGAAGCCAAGAAGAAAGGAGTCTGATGAGGAAATGTGATGATTTCCGAAATAGTATTATAACTTCTACCGCTTTGAATATTGTGGTTTTTTCCTAATAATTTTCCCAATAAACCGATCGGCCTTAAAGCTCAAAAATTATTAAAAAAATTAAAAATAAAATAGTTATATGGCCAAACAATAACAAATGAAATGTATAAAAGGATGAGCCAGCCTTATATAAACAAATTCTAAGAAATAGAAATTGTACAAAACAACAACTACTCAGTCGAGTAGAAATAGCGGCAGAATAGCCGCAATTGATTGGAGTAAGTTGTGAAGGGAAAGCAGGAAAAATAACAACAGCTTACACACCGGCTTAAGTACTGCGCATGTTGTTGCGGGTTCGACTCCCGCAGAAGCCAAGAAGAAAGGAGTCTGATGAGGAAATGTGGTGATCTCCGAAATAGTACAATAACCTCTACCGCTTTGAGTATTGTGGTTTTTGCTAATAATTTTCCCAATAAACCGATCGGCCTGAAAGCTCAAAAATTATTGAAAATTAAAAATAAAATAGTTATATGGCCAAACAATAACAAATGAAATGTATAAAAGGATGAGCCAGCCTTATTTAAATAAATTCTAAGAAATAGAAATTGTACAAAATAAAAGCTACACAGTCGAGTAGAAATAGCGACAGAACAACCGCAATTGATTGGAGTAAGTTGTGAAGAGAAAGCAGAAAAAATAACAACAGCTTACACACCGGCTTAAGTACTGAGGATGTTGTTGCGGGTTCGACTCCCGCAGAGCCAAGAAGAAAGAAGTCTGATGAGGAAATGTGGTGTCTTGCGAAATAGTACTATAACTTCTACCGGTTTGAGTATTGTTGTTTTTTCTAATAATTTTCCCAATAAACCGATCGGCCTTAAAGCTCAAACATTATTAAAAATAAAATAGTTATATGGCCAAACAATAACAAATAAAATTTATAAAAGGATGAGCCAGCCTTATACATACAAACAAATTCTAACAAATAGAAATTGCACAAAACAACAAATACACAGTCAAGTAGAAATAGCGACAGAACAACCGCAATTGATTGGAACAAGTTGTGAAGAGAAAGCAGAAAAAATAACAACAGCTTACACACCGGCTTAAGTACTGAGCATGTTGTTGCGGGTTCGACTCCCGCAGAGCCAAGAAGAAAGAAGTCTGATGAGGAAATGTGGTGATTTCCGAAATAGTACAATAACTTCTACCGCTTTGAGTATTGTTGTTTTTCTCTAATAATTTCCCCAATTAACCGATCGGACTTAAAGCTCAAAAATTATTAAAAAATTAAAAATAAAATAGTTATATGGCCAAACAATAACAAATGAAATGTATAAAAGGATGAGCCAGCCTTATACAAAAAATTCTAAGAAATTGAAATTGCACAAAACAACAAATACACAGTCAAGTAGAAATAACGACAGAACAGCCGCACTTGATTGCAGTAATTTGTAAAGGGAAAGCAGGAAAAAAAAACAACGGCTTACACACCGGCTTAAGTACTGCGCACGTTGTTGCGGGTTCGACTCCTGCAGAAGCCAAGAAGAAAGAAGTCTGATTAGGAAACGTGGTGATTTCCGAAAGAGTACTATAACTTCTACCGCTCTGAAATTGTTAAAAATTAAATAGTTATAGGGTCAAACAATTACAAATCAAATGTATAAAAGGATGAGCCCACCTAATACAAACAAATTCTAAGAAATTGAAATTGTACAAAACAACAACTACACAGTCGAGTAGAAATAGCGGCAGAACAGCCGCAATTGATTGGAGTAAGTTGTGAAGGGAAAGCAGGAAAAATAACAACAGCTTACACGACGGCTTAAGTACTGCGCATGTTGTTGCGGGTTCGACTCCCGCAGAAGCCAAGAAGAAAGGAGTCTGATGAGGAAATGTGATGATTTCCGAAATAGTATTATAACTTCTACCGCTTTGAGTATTGTTGTTTTTCCCTTATAATTTTCCCAATAAACCGATCGGACTTAATGCTCAAAAATTATTAAAAAATAAAAAATAAAATAGTTATATGGCCAAACAATAGCTAATGAAATGTATAATAGGATGAGCCAGCCTTATAAAAACAAATTTTAAAAAATAGAAATTGTACAAAATAACATCTACACAGTCGAGTAGAAGTAGCGGCAGAACAGCCGCAATTGATTGGAGTAAGTTGTGAAGGGAAAGCAGGAAAAATAACAACAGCTTACACAACGGCTTAAGTACTGCGCATGTTGTTGCGGGTTCGACTCCCGCAGAAGCCAAGAAGAAAGGTGTCTGATGAGGAAATGTGATGATTTCCGAAATAGTATTATAACTTCTACTGCTTTGAATATTGTGGTTTTTTCCTAATAATTTTCCCAATAAACCGATCGGCCTTAAAGCTCAAAAATTATTAAAAAAATTAAAAATAAAATAGTTATATGGCCAAACAATAACAAATGAAATGTATAAAAGGATGAGCCAGCCTTATATAAACAAATTCTAAGAAATAGAAATTGTACAAAACAACAACTACTCAGTCGA
Source organism: Philophylla caesio (assembly GCA_963971545.1). Classification (NCBI taxonomy): domain Eukaryota; kingdom Metazoa; phylum Arthropoda; class Insecta; order Diptera; family Tephritidae; genus Philophylla; species Philophylla caesio. Next base: position 59,621,415 of record OZ020605.1, read on the forward strand.
GTAGAAATAGCGGCAGAATAGCCGCAATTGATTGGAGTAAGTTGTGAAGGGAAAGCAGGAAAAATAACAACAGCTTACACACCGGCTTAAGTACTGCGCATGTTGTTGCGGGTTCGACTCCCGCAGAAGCCAAGAAGAAAGGAGTCTGATGAGGAAATGTGGTGATCTCCGAAATAGTACAATAACCTCTACCGCTTTGAGTATTGTGGTTTTTGCTAATAATTTTCCCAATAAACCGATCGGCCTGAAAGCTCAAAAATTATTGAAAATTAAAAATAAAATAGTTATATGGCCAAACAATAACAAATGAAATGTATAAAAGGATGAGCCAGCCTTATTCAAATAAATTCTAAGAAATAGAAATTGTACAAAATAAAAGCTACACAGTCGAGTAGAAATAGCGACAGAACAACCGCAATTGATTGGAGTAAGTTGTGAAGGGAAAGCAGAAAAAATAACAACAGCTTACACACCGGCTTAAGTACTGAGGATGTTGTTGCGGGTTCGACTCCCGCAGAGCCAAGAAGAAAGAAGTCTGATGAGGAAATGTGGTGTCTTGCGAAATAGTACTATAACTTCTACCGGTTTGAGTATTGTTGTTTTTTCTAATAATTTTCCCAATAAACCGATCGGCCTTAAAGCTCAAACATTATTAAAAATAAAATAGTTATATGGCCAAACAATAACAAATAAAATTTATAAAAGGATGAGCCAGCCTTATACATACAAACAAATTCTAACAAATAGAAATTGCACAAAACAACAAATACACAGTCAAGTAGAAATAGCGACAGAACAACCGCAATTGATTGGAACAAGTTGTGAAGAGAAAGCAGAAAAAATAACAACAGCTTACACACCGGCTTAAGTACTGAGCATGTTGTTGCGGGTTCGACTCCCGCAGAGCCAAGAAGAAAGAAGTCTGATGAGGAAATGTGGTGACTTGCGAAATAGTACTATAACTTCTACCGGTTTGAGTATTGTTGTTTTTTCTTATAATTTTCCCAATAAACCGATCGGGCTTAAAGCTCAAACACTATTAAAAATAAAATAGTTATATGGCCAAACAATAACAAATAAAATTTATAAAAGGATGAGCCAGCCTTATACATACAAACAAATTCTAACAAATAGAAATTGCACAAAACAACAAATACACAGTCAAGTAGAAATAGCGGTAGAACAGCCGCACTTGATTGGAGTAATTTGTAAAGGGAAAGCAGGAAAAAAACCAACGGCTTACACACCGGCTTAAGTACTGCGCATGTTGTTGCGGGTTCGACTCCCGCAGAAGCCAAGAAGAAAGAAGTCTGATGAGGAAATGTGGTGATTTCCGAAATAGTACTATAGCTTCTAGCGCTTTGAGTATGGTTGTTTTTTTCTAATTATTTTCCCAATAAACCGATCGGCCTTAGCGCAAACATTATTAAAAGTAAAATAGTTGTATGGCCAAACAATAACAAATGAAATTTATAAAAGGTTGAGCCAGCCTTATACAAACAAATTCTAAGAAATAGAAATTGTACAAAACAACAACTAAAGAGTCGAGTAGAAACAGCGCCAGAACAGCCGCAATGGATTTTAGTAATTTATGAAGGGAAAGCAGGAAAAATAACAACAGCTCACACAGCGTAAGCTTAACTGGATGCGTTTAATTGCCGGCTTAAGTATTGCGCATGTTATTGCGGGTTCGACTCTCGCAGAAGCCAAGTAGAAAGAAGTCTGATGAGGAACTGTGGTGATTTCCGTAATAGTATTATAACTTCTACCGGTTTTAGTATTGTTGTTTTTTCTAATAATTTTCCCAATAAACCGATCGGCTTTAAAGCTCAAAAATTATTAAAAACAAAATAGTTATATGGCCCAACAATAACAAATGAAATGTATAAAAGGATGAGCCAGCCTTATACAAACAAATTCTAACAAATAGAAATTGCACAAAACAACAAATACACAGTCAAGTAGAAATAGCGGTAGAACAGCCGCACTTGATTGGAGTAATTTGTAAAGGGAAAGCAGGAAAAAAACCAACGGCTTACACACCGGCTTAAGTACTGAGCATGATGTTGCGGGTTCGACTCCCGCAGAAGCCAAGAAAAAAAAAGTCTGATGAGGAAATGTGATGATTTCCGAAATAGTACTATAGCTTCTAGCGCTTTGAGTATGGTTGTTTTTTTCTAATTATTTTCCCAATAAACCGATCGGCCTTAGCGCAAACATTATTAAAAGTAAAATAGTTATATGGCCAAACAATAACAAATGAAATGTATAAAAGGATGAGCCAGCCTTATACAAACAAATTCTAACAAATAGGAATTGCACAAAACAACAAATACACAGTCAATTAGAAATATCGGTAGAACAGCCGCACTTGATTGGAGTAATTTGTAAAGGGAAAGCAGGAAAAAAACCAACGGCTTACACACCGGCTTAAGTACTGCGCATGTTGTTGCGGGTTCGACTCCCGCAGAAGCCAAGAAGAAAGGAGTCTGATGAGGAAATGTGGTGATCTCCGAAATAGTACAATAACCTCTACCGCTTTGAGTATTGTGGTTTTTGCTAATAATTTTCCCAAAAAACCGATCGGCCTTAAAGCTCAAAAATTATTAAAAAATTGTAAATAAAATAGTTATATGGCCAAACAATAACAAATGAAATGTATAAAAGGATAAGTTAGCCTTATACAAACAAATTCTAAGAAATAGAAATTTTACAAGACAACAACTACTCAGTCGACTAGATATAGCGGCAGAACAGCCGCAGTTGGTTGGAGTAATTTGTGAAGGGAAAGCAGGAAAAAAACCAACGGCTTACACACCGGCCTAAGTACTGCGGGTTCGACTCCCGCAGAAGCCAAGAAGAACGAAGTCTGATGAAGAAATGTGGAGATTTCCGAAATAGTACTATAACTTCTACCGTTTTGAGTATGGTTGTTCTTTTCTAATTATTTTCCCAATAAAACGATCGGCCGTAGCGCAAACATTTTTAAAAGTAAAATAGTTGTATGGCCAAACAATAACAAATGAAATGTATAAAAGGTTGAGCCAGCCTTATACAAACAAATTCTAAGAAATAGAAATTGTACAAAACAACAACTACACAGTCGAGTAGAAATAGCGCCAGAACAGCCGCAATTGATTTTAGTAATTTATGAAGGGAAAGCAGGAAAAATAACAACAGCTCACACAGCGTAAGCAAGAAGCAAGTAGAAAGAAGTCTGATGACGAAATGTGGTGATTTCCGAAATAGTACTATAACTTCTACCGCTTTGAGTATTGTTGTTTTTCCCTAATAATTTTCCCAATAAACCGATCGGACTTAAAGCTCAAAAATTATTAAAAAATAAAAAATAAAACAGCTATATGGCCAAACAATAACTAATGAAATGTATAAAAAGATGAGCCAGCCTTATAAAAACAAATTCTAAAAAATAGAAATTGTACAAAATAACATATACACAGTCGAGTAGAAATAGCTACAGAATAGCCGCAATTGATTGGAGTAAGTTGTGAAGGGAAAGCAGGAAAAATAACAACAGCTCCAACAGCGTAACCTTAACTGGATTCGTTTAGTTGCCGGCCCCAATAAACCGATCGGACTTAAAGCTGAAAAATTATTAAAAATAAAATAGCTATATGGCCAAAGAATAACAAATGAAATGTATAAAAGAATGAGCCAGTCCTATACAAACTACTTAAAAATTATTAAAAAATAAAAATTAAAATAGCTATATGGCCAAACAATAACTAATGAAATGTATAAAAGGATGAGCCAGCCTTATAAAAACAAATTCTAAAAAATAGAAATTGTACAAAATAACATCTACACAGTCGAGTAGAAATAGCTACAGAACAGCCGCAATTGATTGGAGTAAGTTGTGAAGGGAAAGCAGGAAAAATAACAACAGCTCCAACAGCGTAAGCTTAACTGGATGGGTTTAGTTGCCGGCCCCAATAAACCGATCGGACTTAAAGCTCAAAAATTATTAAAAATAAAATAGCTATGTGGCCAAAGAATAACAAATGAAATGTATAAAAGGATGAGCCAGTCTTATACAAACAAATTCTAACAAATAGAAATTTTACAAAACAACAACTACACAGTCGAGTACAAATAGCGGCAGAACAGCCGCAATTGCTTGGAGTAATTTGTGAAGGGAAAGCAGAAAAAATAACAACAGCTCACACAGCGTAAGCTTAACTGGATTCGTTTAGTTGCCGGCTTAAGTATTGCGCATGTTTTTGCGGGTTCGACTCTCGCAGAAGCCAAGTAGAAAGAAGTCTGATGAGGAAATGTGGTGATTTCCGAAATAGTACTATAACTTCACCGCTTTGAGTATTGTGGTTTTTCCCTAATAATTTTCCCAATAAACCGATCGGACTTAAAGCTCAAAAATTATTAAAAAATAAAATAGTTATATGGCCAAACAATAACTAATGAAATGTATAAAAGGATGAGCCAGCCTTATAAAAACAAATTCTAAAAAATAGAAATTGTACAAAATAACATCTACACAGTCGAGTAGAAATAGCTACAGAACAATTGATTGGAGTAAGTTGTGAACGGAAAGCAGGAAAAATAACAACAGCTTACACACCGGCTTAAGTACTGCGCATGTTGTTGCGGGTTCGACTCCCGCAGAAGCCAAGAAGAAAGGAGTCTGATGAGGAAATGTGGTGATTTCCGAAATAGTAATATAACTTCTACCGCTTTGAGTATTGTGGTTTTTTTCTAATAATTTTCCCAAAAAACCGATCGGCCTTAAAGCTCAAAAATTATTAAAAAATGAAAAATAAAATAGTTATATGGCCAAACAATAACAAATGAAATGTATAAAAGGATGAGCCAGCCTTATATAAGCAAGTTCTAAGAAATAGAAATTGTTCAAAACAACAACTACTCAGTCGAGTAGAAATAGCGGCAGAATAGCCGCAATTGATTGGAGTAAGTTTTGAAGGGAAAGCAGGAAAAATAACAACAGCTTACACACCGGCTTAAGTACTGCGCATGTTGTTGCGGGTTCGACTTCCGCAGAAGCCAAGAAGAAAGGAGTCTGATGAGGAAATGTGGTGATTTCCGAAATAGTACTATAACTTCTACCGCTTTGATTATTGTGGTTTTTGCTAATAATTTTCCCAATAAACCGATCGGCCTTAAAGCTCAAAAATTATTAAAAAATTAAAAATGAAATAGTTATATGGCCAAACAATAACAAATGAAATGTATAAAAGGATGAGCCAGCCTTATACTATGTTCTGACTGCGCAGTAAACTCGAGTTTGTGGTTTTGAGTTTATGAACAACTGTCAAGCGTTCTCATTGAGGTGTTAAAGAAACTTTGAGTTTAATTGACATTTGTTTATTTACTTTCAAATACAAATTTTGTTTTGCTTACGAAAATACATTTGTACCTTTATTTACAAATGTTTAAAAAAAGTGCATATAATTGGATAATGCTTGCGATGGCATGGAACACTGAGCAATGTTGAATGCGAAGGCAACTCCATGGTAGACGGAGATTTGTGGTGACGGTGGTTTTGCATCATTATTTGAAATTTTTGTTTGTAAATTTGATTCCTTTTGTTTACAAATTATTAACGAAGGCGGTTTGATAAATCATTGACTTTTGAATAAAACATATTTTTTCGGCAAAAAAGCGTTATATACCTTAACATATTCTCCTTTCAACTCTATACACCATTTTTTATTCCTTTATTATAGCTTTTCTCAAGGCTTTTAAAATAAGCGTTTGTTTTTGTGATATTCTCTTCATTTGACCCAAACCACTTACCACCCAGCCATATCTTCAAGTTTAGAAATAGGAAATAGTCGCATTGGGCTAAATCTGGAGAATATGCTGGATGGGGCAGCAATTCGTAGTCCATGGTTTTGACGAGATCAACCGGTTACGCTTATGGTCGAGTGTAAGCAATCGCGGCACCCATCGCGCGGATAGCTTTTTTATATACATACAAATATTCGTTTTAGTTGTGAGGTTCCCGCTCAGTTGGTTACCTACAACCTTAGCCACCTCACACACTTTCGTTCTCCGGTCTTCCCATATCATTCCATGGATTCTAACGACGATTTCTGGCGAAACGACCACTTTTGGGCGACCTGAACTTTCGGTGCCACTTGTGATGCCTCGACAACAACGGAACTTAGTAATTCAATTTCAAACTATTGAAATTGTTTGTGCAAGGTCCTTATAGTATTTATCAAGCCTTTGCTTGATTTAGGTGATGGTTTTTTTTACGCAAAAATATTGCTTTATCAGCATACCCCAGAAGCCAAGAAGAAAGAAGTCTGATGAGGATATGTGGTGATTTCCGAAATAGTACTATAACTTCTACCGCTTTGAGTATTGTTGTTTTTCCCTAATAATTTTCCCAATAAACCGATCGGACTTAAAGCTCAAAAATTATTAAAAAATAAAAAATAAAATAGTTATATGGCCAAACAATAGCTAATGAAATGTGTAAAAGGATGAGCCAGCCTTATAAAAACAAATTCTAAAAAATAGCCATATCTTCAAGTTTAGAAATAGGAAATAGTCGCATTGGGCTAAATCTGGAGAATATGCTGGATGGGGCAGCAATTCGTAGTCCATGGTTTTGACGAGATCAACCGGTTACGCTTATGGTCGAGTGTAAGCAATCGCGGCACCCATCGCGCGGATAGCTTTTTTATATACATACAAATATTCGTTTTAGTTGTGAGGTTCCCGCTCAGTTGGTTACCTACAACCTTAGCCACCTCACACACTTTCGTTCTCCGGTCTTCCCATATCATTCCATGGATTCTAACGACGATTTCTGGCGAAACGACCACTTTTGGGCGACCTGAACTTTCGATGCCACTTGTGATGCCTCGACAACAACGGAACTTAGTAATTCAATTTCAAACTATTGAAATTGTTTGTGCAAGGTCCTTATAGTATTTATCAAGCCTTTGCTTGATTTAGGTGATGGTTTTTTTTACGCAAAAATATTGCTTTATCAGCATACTTAGTAGTTTATTATAAGATGGCGGTTAAAAGCAGCAATGATGAAATTAAAGTTTCTGTGCGGGAAATTCCAAAAGTCGATGACCTATCAAACCGCCCTCGTATTTGAAATTATGAACTGTCAAACCAGTAAACAGTGCAGCAAAACTTTTAAACAATAATGCCAAAATTTGTCAACAGTGCGGCCTAATATTTGTTCAAATAAGGGTTGCACGTCCATAAACACCAAAAAAAAGTGGTGTTTAAAGCGAGTTAGACAAAAAATTTTTGTATGGTAAACTCCGAGTTTATGAGAAGTGTTTGACGTTAAACTCCAAAATTGCTCATAAACTCGAGTTAACGGCGCAGTCAGAACATAGTATTATATAAGCAAATTCCAAGAAATAGAAATTGTACAAAACAACAACTACTCAGTCGAGTAGAAATAGCGGCAGAATAGCCGCAATTGATTGGAGTAAGTTTTGAAGGGAAAGCAGGAAAAATAACAACAGCTTACACACCGGCTTAAGTATTGCGCATGTTATTGCGGGTTCGACTCTCGCAGAAGCCAAGTAGGAAGAAGTCTGATGAGGAAATGTGGTGATTTCCGAAATAGTACCATAACTTCTACCGCTTTGAGTATTGTTGTTTTTTTCTAATAATTTTCCCAATAAACCGATCGGCCTTAAAGCTCAAACATTATTAAAAATAAAATAGTTATATGGCCAAACAATAACAAATAAAATTTATAAAAGGATGAGCCAGCCTTATACATACAAACAAATTCTAACAAATAGAAATTGCACAAAACAACAAATACACAGTCAAGTAGAAATAGCGGTAGAACAGCCGCACTTGATTGGAGTAATTTGTAAAGGGAAAGCAGGAAAAAAACCAACGGCTTACACACCGGCTTAAGTACTGCTCATGTTGTTGCGGGTTCGACTCCCCAGAAGCCAAGAAGAAAGAAGTCTGATGAGGATATGTGGTGATTTCCGAAATAGTACTATAACTTCTACCGCTTTGAGTATTGTTGTTTTTCCCTAATAATTTTCCCAATAAACTGATCGGACTTAAAGCTCAAAAATTATTAAAAAATAAAAAATAAAATAGTTATATGGCCAAACAATAGCTAATGAAATGTGTAAAAGGATGAGCCAGCCTTATAAAAACAAATTCTAAAAAATAGAAATTGTACAAAATAACATCTACACAAACGAGTAGAAATAGCTACAGAACAGCCGCAATTGATTGGAGTAAGTTGTGAAGGGAAAGCAGGAAAAATAACAACAGCTTACACACTAGCTTAAGTACTGAGCATGTTGTTGCGGGTTCGACTCTCGCAGAAGCCAAGAAGAAAGGAGACTGATGAGGAAATGTGGTGATTTCCGAAATAGTACTATAACTTCTACCGCTTTGAGTATTGTGGTTTTTTCCTAATAATTTTCCCAATAAACCGATCGGCCTTAAAGCTCAAAAATTAATTAAAAATTAAAAATTAAATAGTTATATGGCCAAACAATAACAAATGAAATGTATAAAAGGATGAACCAGCCTTATATAAACAAATTCTAAGAAATAGAAATTGTACAAAACAACAACTACTCAGTCGAGTAGAAATAGCGGCAGAATAGCCGCATTTGATTGGAGTAATTTGTAAAGGGAAAGTAGGAAAAAAACCAACGGCTTACACACCGGCTTAAGTACTGCGCATGTTATTGCGGGTTCGACTCTCGCAGAAGCCAAGAAGAACGAAGTCTGATGAGGAAATGTGGAGATTTCCGAAATAGTACTATAACTTCTACCCCTTTGAATATGGTTGTTTTTTTCTAATTATTTCCCCAATAAACCGATCGGCCTTAGCGCAAACATTATTAAAAGTAAAACAGTTATACGGCCAAACAATAACAAATGAAATGTATAAAAGGATGAGCCAGCCTTATACAAACAAATTCTAAGAAATAGAAATTGTACAAAACAAAAACTACACAGTCGAGTAGAAATAGCGGCAGAACAGCCGCAAATGATTGGAGTAATTTATGAAGGGAAAGCAGGAAAAATAACAACAGCTCACACAGCGTAAGCTTAACTGGATGCGTGTAATTGCCGGCTTGAGTATTGCGCATGTTATTGCGGGTTCGACTCTCGCAGAAGCCAAGTAGAAAGAAGTCTGATGAGGAAATGTGGTGATTTCCGAAATAGTACTATAACTTCTACCGCTTTGAGTATTGTTGTTTTTCCCTAATAATTTTCCCAATAAACCGATCGGACTTAAAGCTCAAAAACTATTAAAAAAAAAAAATTAAATTGCTATATGGCCAAACAATAACTAATGAAATGTATAAAAGGATGTGCCTTATAAAAACAAATTCTAAAAAATAGAAATTGTGCAAAATAGCACCTACACAGTCGAGTAGAAATAGCTACAGAACAGCCGCAATTGATTGGAGTAAGTTGTGAAGGGAAAGCAGGAAAAATAACAACAGCTCCAACAGCGTAAGCTTAACTGGATGCGTTTAGTTGCCGGCTTAAGTATTGCTCATGTTATTGCGGGTTCGACTCTCGCAGAAGCCAAGTAGAAAGAAGTCTGATGAGGTACTATTTTTAGTATGGTGCGGAAGGCGCGTAGCGAAGGCTGCACGAACCACCCCATTGTCTGGCAAGCTAACTCGAGCATGAATTCAAGCGTGCCCGTGACTTTCGAACGCGAGTTGAGGGGGAGACAGGTGCGGTGTAACAGATTCCAATTAGTGGATCGCGGGACCATACGCTTCACTAATCCATACGCAACATACTTAACAGTAATAATACAAAACTGAGCAACCATTCCGACTTGGCGCGTCATTCCATTGTTGAAAAATTGCAATGTACATGCTAGGTACATTTTTAACACAGAATATGGATCGATTGTTTTAGGATTTTTTCAGCAATAATAATCGTCGGAAATGTTCTTATGATAACATAGGTATTTCGTTTAAGAAATATCATTGATTGATAACGTTTAAAGGTCCATCAATTTGGCTTTATTGGAAGAATAATTTTATGCCATTCATGTTTAAATATAATTTCGGGCATGTGGCCGCCGCGGCTGGCTCGAATAAAGCCAATTCTACAGGTCCAATTTTCAACCACTTTTTCGAGCATATGGGGCCGTATGTCGGCAATAACGCCACGAATGTTGGCTTCCAATTCCCTAACGTTTCTGGTTTGTTGGTGTAGACGAGCGACTTCACATATCCCCAAAGAAAATAATCCAATGGTGTCAAATCACACGATCTTGGTGGCCAATTGACAGGTCCATTCCGCGAAATTATGCGCTCAGCGAATGTTTCCTTCAATAAATCGATTGTGACGTGCGCTGTGTGGCATGTAGCGTCGTCTTGTTGGAACCACAACTCATCCACATTCATGCCATCCAATTCGGGAACAAAATAGTCGGTTATCATGGCTCTATACCGGTCTCCATTAACGGTAACTGCCTCTCCAGCATTATTGCGGAAGAAGTATGGCCCAATGACTCCACCAGCCCATAGAGCACACCAAACAGTCAGTTTTTGTGGATGTAATGGCGTTTCAAGGGTCTCATGTGGATTCTCTTCACTCCAAATGCGGCAATTTTGCTTGTTGACGTAGCCATTCAACCAAAAATGAGCCTCATCACTGAACAAAATTTTGCGATGAAAATCAGCATCGAGATCAATCTCATTTTCGGCCCATACACCAAAATCACGACGCATTGCATGGTCTCGCGGCTTTAATTCTTGCACAAGCTGGATCTTGTAAGGTCGCAAGCCAAGATCTTTGCGCAAAATCTTCCATAAAGTTGATGGACAAAGCTCCAATTGCTGTGCACAGTGGCGAATCGATTCATTCGGGTACTCTTTAACACTTTGCTCTACAGCGGCAATTGTTTCTTCGGTGCGCACTGTTCGACGTCTCTGCGGATGCGTATTATCACATAGAGTAAACGTAGTGCGAAAACGAACCATGGTTAACCGAATTAATTGCTCTGATGGACGATTATGTCGACCATAAAATGGACGGAGCTCACGGTAAACTTTGCGAACTGAACCATTATTTACCAAATAAATTTGCACGATTTGCAAGCGTTGTTCTTTTGTCAACCTGTTCATGCTGAAAACCAAACTGAACATAAATGACATTAGAGTTGCCAGATTTGACCACAAAATGCCAGTTTTATCTCTATTCAAAAAACAAACCTGTAAAAAAAACACCCTTTATATACGATTTTTAAGGTTTATTAAAATAACCAAAAATATGTACTGAGTTACTTATGTTCTTTTTTTGCTTTTTATGTATACATGCACTATGTTTATTTAATAATATATATTATAAGATTTCGCGATTGTTTTTATTTTGTACTTTCTGAAATGTTAAGTTTTTTACATATAGTCAAATATCCAAGTATAAACGCTTTTTTCAGCGGAAAGTTTATAAGACAATTTTTAATGCGCTGTACAAAAATTGTCATTAAATTATAATTTGACTAAAATGTAATGACAACTCATATAAGTATGTATGTACTGTATGAACTTGTTCAGAAATGTTTAAATGCCGAGAAAACCCTTTTTTGAGATGGATACATGTTTTTTTTGTTGACGGATACTATAAGGGCTAACGAAGTCGCAACACTGTTCTCAGCTAACAGTGAGGGACTCATCTTGTTTTGAGGCTAGCAACAAAGCCAAATAAGTCCCTCGTCGAACGGCATGTAAAATAGAAGGAGAGTTTAACGATTTTTTGGGGATTTGCAAGATAGATAAAATTATTAATTTCATTTTGAATTTTTTAAAACTTATTTTTATGTAATTTTAATGCAATGAATTTCAGAGGATCGTATGTTTCACCCAATAGAATACATGAGCCGCAAACCTACATGGGCAGAAGAAAAGTAGAGCTATTTGTAATCGAGGTTTAAGCGGTGGTCAAGGTGTTGCAGAAATGGCATATCTACCTCAAGGATAGGAAATTGAAAATAGTGAGGGATTGCAATGCATTGACCATGACAGTTAAGAAAATAGATGTTTCAGATAGGGTAATGCGGTGGGCTTTGTATCTACAAGAATACGATTATGTGGTCTAGCACAGATGAAGATCGCGCGACGATTCAATCTCAGTAAGACTGAGAGAGGCTCAAGCGCAAAAACTCATAGGCGTATGAATATCCGGTTAGAAAACAATAAATAAAGAATATGTTTGCAAAGACTGGAGTGCGCAATAAGTCCCACAAATACATATATGTTGATTACATTAAACACCGCAGCACACATGGATGCATATATACAACATTCTTTAAAATATCTGTACGCAATATATCGTTGTGATATACCCGCGATTATATACACAGAAATATACTGATATTTGTTGGAACGATTTTCCGTCATCCCTTGTCAAGTTTGGTTTGGAGACGAACCGGTTTCGGCGTTGTGCCATCTTCAGTGTCAATTTTCGTTCTGTTCAGGTTAGGTCTGTTCAGTTTAGGTCCGTATTTATTTCATTTTTTTGGTCAATCAGGTATTAGTGCATAATCGTAAATGTTAACAAATGTTAAGTGTCCTGATTATAGGTACCTGAAGTCTCGCGCGGTTAGAGTCCAAAAGGGTATATTTTATCTCGAATCCGTTTTCGCGGTAAGAACAGGTAGATAGTCAGTAATTTTAGTCCGTTTGGGTATTGCAGGTTTGTTTTCTATGTTGGTATCTGTCTTTGTTTTGTTATTTGTAAACAAGCCTTAAAGGTGCAAATATCGCATCAGAGTTGCTGCTAATTTGTTCGTTTATTATCCTCCCATCAAAAGTTTTTATACCAGCGCACTTATGTACAAGGGTATTATAACTTTGTTCGCATAACGGTTGCTTGTAACAGCATAACGGAATCAAGACAGATATAGACATATATATATACCAAAATGCTCAGAATGAAAAGAGAAGTCGATTTAGCGATGTCTGTCTGTCCGTCCGTCCGCCCGTGCAGACGATTACTTGAGTAAAAATTGAGATATCTCCATGAAATTGGGTTCATAGATTGCTCTTTGGACACGGTAGGTTGGTATTGAAAATGGTCAAGATCGGTCAATAACCACGTCCACCTCCCATTTAACGGAAATTTTTAAGAAATGTAAAATTCCGTTTTTTTGTATCCATTAAAGCAAATTGAGGGAAATTTGGTATTTGGAGCGATTTTGAACTAAGAAATTAGGTATTTATGAAATTTTGAAAAATGGGCGTTGCCGCGCCCACTTATGAAAAATTGCTGTATCTCAATAACAATATTAGTTATCGCCACAAAAATTGGTGGACATATTTTCCTTGACATCGCTATAATTATCGTAGAAAATTTTGAAATCTGATCATAACCACGGCCACCTCAAATATAACGGAAGTTTTGAAAAATGCAAAAACTTAATTTTTTCGGTATCTATTGAAACAAATTGAGTGAAATTCGGTATGTGGTCCGATTTGGAACTAAGAAATTAGGTATTTATGTAATTTTGAAAAATGGGCGTTGCCACGCCCACTTAGGAAAAAATGTCTGTATCTCAATAACGGTGTAAGGTATCGTCACAAAATTTGGTGAACAAATTTTCCTCAACATCGTTGTTATTATCGTTAAAAATTTTTGAAATTGGATTATAACCTCGCCACCTCCTATATAGCGGAAATTTTAAAAAATGCACAAATGTCGTTTTTTCTTTATCTATTGGAACATATTAATTAAAATTTGATATTTTAAGAGATAGTTAATTAAGAAATTTGACTTTTATGAAATTTTGTAAAATGGGCGTTACCACGCCCACTTATGAAAAAATTTCTGGATTTCAATAACGATGTAAGCTTTCGTCACAAAATTTGTTGAACATATTGTCCTTGATACCATCAGCATTACCGTCAATAATTTTTGAAATCGGACCATAACCACGGCCAACTTCCATATAACGGAAATTTTTTAAAATGCAAAAAACTTGGGTTTTCAGAATTTATTGGAAGAAATTAAGTAAAGTTTAATACTAGTTGCGATTTAAAACAAAGAAATGGGGTTTTTAGGAAACTATGGGCACCGACCATACAAAAATACATCGCGAGGATGTATAAAAATCGGTTTAGCCCGAATTTAGCTTTTCTTACTTATTTCGAGTAATATTTTCCGGACCGTATCTATGGTTTCTGTTTGTGGGATCGATGGGTATAAGTCCTTAATATCAAATGATACTAGCCTAATTTGCTTTGTAATTTTCACGTTTACAATTTATGAATGAGTTCAGTCGTGTTTGCTACAATGTGATCGTTGCGCAGTTTAAAGTTATCATTTAACAGCATTTTCAGATGTTTGGACAGTCTATAAGCAGGAGCCGACTTATAGTTATTTATGGGTCTCATTGGAGTTTCCGGTTTGTCGATTTTTATAAGCGCTATCAGTGGTGGTGCTGCCGGATTCATTTGGCTTAATAAGTGTGCTGTGTGGGGGATTATAATATTGCTCGATCTCTTTATGGCAATTTTAGTCTCTATTTGGTACCTGTCCGTGGGGTCTTCTCTAATTTTTTTCACTTCATTTCCCCTATTAGTGTTTTAGTTCTTTGCATATATTCCTCTCTCTTCATGAGTACCGTTGTATTGCCTTTGTCCGCCTTTGTCTTTATTATGCTGATCTTCCTAAATTTCTGCTTTAAACTCTTCATAATGGTACTTTCGTGGCTATACCTTCCATTTTCATTTATTTTGTTTTGGTTTTATATTATATCTCTGCAAGTGTGCCTTGCGTGATCTTGGTCCTCAGTTGGCTAGAAAGATATTACTACTTACGTATTTATTATAGCTTGTTCTGCTATCCTTATCCTGATATTGTCTTTTATATTGTGTTTAAGTCCTTTATTCAATAGTTTGGTTTCCTCCTCGTTGGTGGATATATTTGCAAGATCCACTATACTTGTCTCTTACTCCGTATGGCCAGACTAGTTTTTCCAGTTTTTCCTGTAATTTTTCGTATATCCGCTTCATTACGCGCTCAGTGTTTGTTTTTATATGTTCGAATACGTCCATGAGAATTTCTATCGGTATAACGTCTACCAGTCTTAAGTGAAAAGAAAGTAATTCCTCGTTTGATCGATCCTTCTTAGCGTACAAACTTCTTACTTCATTCTTTAGAAAGGCCCTTTCAGCTTTCCTTGTAGTTTTTCGGCTCGCTTCCGTGTTTGTTCTTATTCTAATTCTTGCAAATTTTGGTGTAACGTTAGATGCTATACATTGTTTGTTAAACCAAATAATTCCTTTAATTTTATAAATCTTTTGTAACCGTCGTTGATATACTGTCAGAAGTCCAGTCGTCGTAGAGTTATAAGCCAGGCATTAACTATATTGTTTTCTTCTTTTTCTTGTCCGACATGGTGGAATGTTGATATTTGTTGGAAAGATTTTCCGTCATACCTTGTCAAGTTCAGTTTGGAGACAGACCGGGTTCGGCGTTGTGCCATCTTCAGTGTCAATTTTCGTTCTGTACAGTTTAGATCTGCTGTTCCGAATTAATTTCGTTTTTTTTTGTCAAGTAGGTATTGGTGCATAAACGTAAATGTTAACAAATGATAAGTGTCCTAAGTATAGGTACCTGAAGTCTCGCGCGGTTAGAGTCCAAAAGGGTATATTTTATGTCGAATCCGTCGCGCTCGCTTGTTTTATGGCCCTTTTTATATCTATTTGGTATCTGTCCGTGGGTTCTTCTCTAATATCTCTGCACTTCATTTCCCCTTTCAAAGTTTTAGTTTTTTGTATATATTCCTCTTTCTTCATGAGCACCGTTGTATGGCCTTTGTCCGCCTTGATTTATAGCGGCGTATTTGTGTTCTTGGAGATTATACATTGCACATCAAATCATCCTCAAGGACACAAATACGCCGCTATAAGACAACTAACAAACAGGCTTGAACGAATAGCTCTATCGCGAGAGGCATACGGAATGGAACTAAACACAATATACAACATAGCAGCAGACAACGGATATAAAACGAAGCTCGTCGATAAATTTAGAAAAAATTATGCAATTCAAAAAAGAAGCGACAGAGAGCTAGACGAAAAAACTTGGACAGTAATGACTTATACAGGAAAAATGACATACAAACATCCAATTTTTTTCAGAAAGTATAATATCCATACGGCGTTCAAAACTGGAAGCAACCTGGGAAGGATACTTAATGAAGAAGAAGAAGAATGAAGAAGACCCTTTCAACAAACAAGGCGTGAATCAACTGACCTTTGAGTGTCAAAATAGCTATATAGGACAATCAGGACGTAAAGTAAAAACAAGGTTTCCTGAACACATAAGGGACTACAACAAAAGGATAGAAAACCCACGACAATACCTGAATCTAATTTTCTAAACCATTTAGTAAACGCAAAATGTCCACCCGCAAACATATAGAAAGAACATAAGGTACTGCAGGTTCAACAAAAAGGACGGCGCCTAAATGCTCTTGAAAATAGGGAAGTATATAAACAAAAAACATTTGATGGGAGGATAATAAACAAACAAATAAACAGCAACTTTGATGCGATATTTGCACCTTTAAGGCTTGTTTACAAATACCACAACAAAGACGTAGGTAAATTCACAGATACCAACATACAAAACAAACCTGCAATACCAAAACGGACTAAAATTACTGACTATCTACCTGTTCTTACCGCGAAGATGGATTCGAGATAAAATATACCCTTTTGGACTCTAACTAAACAGAACGAAAATTAACACTGAAGATGGCACAACGCCGAAACCAGTTTGTTTCCAAACTTGACAAAGGATGAAGGAAAATCGTTCCAACAAATATCAACATTCCACCCTGTCGGACAAGAAAACAAAGAAAACTATATAGTTAATGCCTGTCAGGCTTATAACTCTACGACGACTGGACTTCTGACAGTATATCAACGACGCTTAAAAAAGATTTATATAATTTAAGCAAGTATTTGGTTTAACAAACAGTGTCTAGCATCGAAAATTACACAGCATAATAACGACAAAGGCAATAACAACGGTACTCATGAAGAGATAGTAATATATACAAAAAACTGAAACACTAATAGGGCAAATGAAGTGCAGAGAAATTAGAGAAGAGCCCACGGACAGGTACCAAATAGAGATAAAAAGGATAATAAAAAAAACGAGCAATATTATAATTCCCCACACAACACACTTATTAAGCCAAATTAATCCGGTAGCACCACCACTAATAGAGGTTCCAAAAACCCACATACCGGACATTCCAATGAGACCAATAATTAACTATAAGTCGGCTCCTGCTTATAGACTTACTGACGATCCCACAAACAAATAACCGACAGCTACAGACACCATAATACATAACACATCGAATCATCCTCAAGAACACAAATACGCCGCTATAAGACAACTAACAAACAGGCTTGAACGAATACCTCTATCGCGAGAGGCATACGGAAAGGAACTAAACACAATATACAACATAGCAACAAACAACGGATATAAAAAGGAGCTCGTGCATACATTTAGAAAAATGTATGCAATTTAAAAAAGGAGCGACAGAGAGCTAGACGAAAAAACTTGGACAGTAATGACTTATACAGTAAAAATTACATACAAACTTGCAAATTTTTTCAGAAAGTATAATATCCACATGGCGTTCAAAACTGGAAACAACCTGGCACAACAAAAAGGACGGCGCCTTAATGCAACCAAAAAATATTTGATGGGAAGATAATAAACAAACAAATAAACAGCAACTCTGATGCGATATTTGCACCTTTAAGGCTTGTTTACAAACAACAAAACAAAGACGTAGGTAAAATGACAGATACCAACATACCAAACAAACCTGCAATACCCAAACGGACTAAAATTACTGACTATCTACCTGTTCTTACCGCGAAGATGGATTCGAGATAAAATATACCCTTTGGGACTCTAACCGCGCGAAACTTCTGGTTCCTATACTCAGGACACTTAACATTTACGATTTTGCACCAATACGAAAAATTAAAGGAAAAACTGGAAAAACTAACGGGGCCATACGGAGTAAAAGACAAGTCCCAAGGTCATGACTTTCACACCCGGCCTGTTGAATCTTGCAAATACATCCATCAACGAGGAGGAAACCAAACTATTGAAGAAAGAACTTAAACACAATATAATCGACAACAACGGGATAAGGATAGCAGAACAAGGTATAATAGATAGGCAAGTATGAATATCCTTGCTGCCAAGTGAGGACCAAGATAACGCAAGTCACACTTGCAGAGATATTATAGAAAACCAAATCAAAATAAATGAAAATGGAAGGCGTAGCCACGAAAATAACAATTTGAAGACTTTAAACCAGACATTTAGGAAAAACAGCATAATAACGACAAAGGCGGACAAAAACAATACAACGGTACTCATGAAGAGATAGTAATATATACAAAAAACTAAAATACTAATAGGGGAAATGAAGTGAAAAAAATTAGAGAAAACCCCACGGACAGGTACCAAATAGAGATAAAAAGGGCCATAAAAAACGAGCAATATTATAATCCCCCACACAGCACACTTATTAAGCCAAATGAATCCGGCAGCTCCACCACTGATAGCGCTTCCAAAAATCCACAAACTGGATACTCCAATGAGACCCATAACTAACTATAAGTCGGCACCTGCTTATAGACTGTTCAAACATCTGAAAATGCTGTTAAACGATAGATTAGAACTGCGCAACGAGCACATTGTAGCAAACACGACTGAACTCATTCATATACTGGCTAAAATGAAAATAACAAAGCAAAGGGGGCTAGTATCATTTGATATTAAGGACTTTTATCCATTGATCCCACAAACAGAAAACCGACAGCCACAGACATCCTAATACATAACACATCGAATCATCCTCAAGAACACAAATACGCCGCTATAAGACAACTAACAAACAGGCTTGAACGAATACCTCTATCGCGAGAGGCATACGGAAAGGAACTAAACACAATATACAACATAGCAACAAACAACGGATATAAAAAGGAGCTCGTGCATACATTTAGAAAAATGTATGCAATTTAAAAAAGGAGCGACAGAGAGCTAGACGAAAAAACTTGGACAGTAATGACTTATACAGTAAAAATTACATACAAACTTGCAAATTTTTTCAGAAAGTATAATATCCACATGGCGTTCAAAACTGGAAACAACCTGGCACAACAAAAAGGACGGCGCCTTAATGCAACCAAAAAATATTTGATGGGAAGATAATAAACAAACAAATAAACAGCAACTCTGATGCGATATTTGCACCTTTAAGGCTTGTTTACAAACAACAAAACAAAGACGTAGGTAAAATGACAGATACCAACATACCAAACAAACCTGCAATACCCAAACGGACTAAAATTACTGACTATCTACCTGTTCTTACCGCGAAGATGGATTCGAGATAAAATATACCCTTTGGGACTCTAACCGCGCGAAACTTCTGGTTCCTATACTCAGGACACTTAACATTTACGATTTTGCACCAATACGAAAAATTAAAGGAAAAACTGGAAAAACTAACGGGGCCATACGGAGTAAAAGACAAGTCCCAAGGTCATGACTTTCACACCCGGCCTGTTGAATCTTGCAAATACATCCATCAACGAGGAGGAAACCAAACTATTGAAGAAAGAACTTAAACACAATATAATCGACAACAACGGGATAAGGATAGCAGAACAAGGTATAATAGATAGGCAAGTATGAATATCCTTGCTGCCAAGTGAGGACCAAGATAACGCAAGTCACACTTGCAGAGATATTATAGAAAACCAAATCAAAATAAATGAAAATGGAAGGCGTAGCCACGAAAATAACAATTTGAAGACTTTAAACCAGACATTTAGGAAAAACAGCATAATAACGACAAAGGCGGACAAAAACAATACAACGGTACTCATGAAGAGATAGTAATATATACAAAAAACTAAAATACTAATAGGGGAAATGAAGTGAAAAAAATTAGAGAAAACCCCACGGACAGGTACCAAATAGAGATAAAAAGGGCCATAAAAAACGAGCAATATTATAATCCCCCACACAGCACACTTATTAAGCCAAATGAATCCGGCAGCTCCACCACTGATAGCGCTTCCAAAAATCCACAAACTGGATACTCCAATGAGACCCATAACTAACTATAAGTCGGCACCTGCTTATAGACTGTTCAAACATCTGAAAATGCTGTTAAACGATAGATTAGAACTGCGCAACGAGCACATTGTAGCAAACACGACTGAACTCATTCATATACTGGCTAAAATGAAAATAACAAAGCAAAGGGGGCTAGTATCATTTGATATTAAGGACTTTTATCCATTGATCCCACAAACAGAAAACCGACAGCCACAGACATCCTAATACATAACACATCGAATCATCCTCAAGAACACAAATACGCCGCTATAAGACAACTAACAAACAGGCTTGAACGAATACCTCTATCGCGAGAGGCATACGGAAAGGAACTAAACACAATATACAACATAGCAACAAACAACGGATATAAAAAGGAGCTCGTGCATACATTTAGAAAAATGTATGCAATTTAAAAAAGGAGCGACAGAGAGCTAGACGAAAAAACTTGGACAGTAATGACTTATACAGTAAAAATTACATACAAACTTGCAAATTTTTTCAGAAAGTATAATATCCACATGGCGTTCAAAACTGGAAACAACCTGGCACAACAAAAAGGACGGCGCCTTAATGCTTTTGAAAACATGGAAATATACAACCAAAAAATATTTGATGGGAAGATAATAAACGAACAAATAAACAGCATCTCTGATGCGATATTTGCGCCTTTAAGGCTTGTTTACAAATAACAAAACAAAGACGTAGGTAAAATGACAGATACCAACATACCAAACAAACCTGCAATACCCAAACGGACTAAAATTACTGACTATCTACCTGTTCTTACCGCGAAGATGGATTCGAGATAAAATATACCCTTTTGGACTCTAACCGCCCGAGACTTCAGGTACCTATACTCAGGACACTTAACATTTGTTAACATTTACGATTATGCACCAATACCTGCTTGACAAAAAAACGAAATAAATACGGAACAACAGACCCAAACTGAACATAACGAAAATTGACACTGAAGATGACACAGCGCCGAAACCGGTTTGTCTCCAAGCTTGACAAAGGATGACGGAAAATCGTTCCAACAAATTTCAACATTCCACCCTGTCGGTCAATAAAAAGAAGAAAACAATATAGTTAATGCCTGTCAGGCTTATAACTCTACGATGACTGGACTTCTGACAGTATATCAACGACGGTTACAAAAGATTTATAAAATTAAAGCAAGTATTTGGCTTAACAAACACGGAAGCCAGCCGAAAAACTATCAGGAAAGCTGAAAGGGACTTTGTAAAGAATGAAGTAAGAACTTTGTACGCTAGGAAGGATCGATCAAAGGACGAATTTCTTTCTATTCACTTTAGACTGGCGGACGTTATACCGATAGACATTCTCTTGGACCTACAAATTCGAACATATAAAAACGAACACTGAGCACGTAATGAAGTGGATATACGAAATATTACAGAAAAAATGGCCATACGGCGTAAAAGACAAATGTATCCATCAAGAAATGACTTAAACACAATATAAAGGACAATAACAGGATATGGATAACAGAACAAGCTATAATAGATACGCAAGTAGGAATATCTTTCTTGCCAAGTGAGGACCAAGATCACACAAGGCACACTTGCAGAGATATTATAGAAAACCAATTCAAAATAAATGAAAATGAAAGATATAGCCACGAAAATAACATAATGAAGAGTTTAAAACAAAAATTTAGAGAGAACGGCATAATAACCACAAAGGCGGACAAAGGAAATACAATGGTACTCATGAAGAGAGAGGAATATATACAAAAAGCCTAACCGCTAATAGGGTAAATAAAGTGCAGAGAAATTAGAGAAGAGCCCACGGACAGGTAGAGATAAAAAGGACAATAAAAAAACGAGCAATATTATAATCCCCACACAGCACACTTATTAAGCCAAATGAATCCGTCAGCACCACCACTGATAGCGCTTCCAAAAATCGAAAAACCGGATACTTCAATGAGACCCAAAATTAACTATAAGTCGGCTCCTGCTTATAGACTGTCCAAACATCTGAAAATTAAATGATAGCTTAGAACTGCGCAACGAGCACATTGTAGCAAACACGACTTAACTCATCCATAAACTGGCAAACGTGAAAATTACAAAGCAAAGCAGGCTAGTATCATTTGATATTAGGGACTTATACCCATCGAACCTAAAAACGGAAACAATAGATATGGTCCGAAAAACATTACTTGAAAAAACGAAGGACCAGATAAAAACGACCCAAATCACAAAGACATTACGAACTACCCTGCGACAAAATATTCTAATAAATTATACCGACAAACAAATGGACTCGGAATTGGAAACCCAATTTCGGCCTTTCTAATTGAGGTATTTATGCAAGAACTGGAGGGACAGTATATGGAAGAACTAAAAGCCGAGTTAGGCGTAGTATTCTACGCAAGGTACGTGGATAACATTAACTGCGTGATCACCAAGGGCAATGAATATGTATAATGTTTACGATGGAAATGGAAAAGAAGGAAACAATAGATTACCTGGATCTGACGACTAAGATACACAAAATACGCCCCTATAAGACAACTAACAAACAGCCTTGAACGAATACCTCTACCGCGAGAGGCATACGGAAAGGAACTAAGCACAATGTACAACATAGCAACAAACAACAGATATAAAAAGGAGCTCCAACAAATATCAACATTCCACCCTGTCGGATAAGAAAAAAAATATATATAGTTAATGTCTGTCAGGCTTATAACTCTACGACGACTGGACTTCTGACAGTATATCAACGACGATTACAAAAGATTTATAAAACTAAAGCAAGTATTTGGTTTAACAAACCGTGTCTAGCATCTAACGTTACACCAAAATTTGCAAGAATTATAATAAAAACAAGTTAGAAAAGCTAAATTCGGGCGAAACCGATTTTTATATACCCTCGCGATATATTTCTGTGTGGTCGGTGACCATGATTTCATATAAAAAAAACCAAGTTTTTTGCATTTTAGCAATTTCCGTTATATGGAAGTTGGGTGTGGTTATGGTCTGATTTCAAAAATTATTGACGGTAATGCTAATGGTATCACGGACAATATGTTCACCAAATTTTGTGGCGATACCTAACATCGTTATTGAGATACCTACAGACGTTTCCTTATAAGTAGGCATAGTAACACCCATTTTTCAAAATTTCATAAAAATCAAGTTTCTTAATTAAATATCTCTCTAAATATCAAATTTTAATTAATACGCTTCAATAGACAAAGGAAAAAACATTTTTGCATTTTTCAAAATTTCCGTTATATAGGAGGTGGGCGAGGTTATGGTCCGATTTCAACAAATTTTTAACGATGATAACAGGTTTGGGGAAAATATCTCCACCAAATTTTGTGATGATACCTAATACTGTTATTGAGATACAGAAAATGTTTCATAAGTGGGCGTGGCAATGCCCCAATTTTCAAAATTTCATAAATCTTTAACTTCTTAGTTCAAATTCGCTCCAAATACCAAATTTCACTCAATTTGTTTTAATAGATACCGAAAAATGAAGTATTGCATTTTCCAAAACTTCCGTTATATGGGAGATGGGCGTGGTTATGGTCCGATTTCAAAAATTTTCTACGGTAATAATAGCGATGTCAAGGAAAATATGTCCACCAAGTTTTGCGACGATACCTTACACCGTTATTGAGATAAATACAAAAATTTGTTCCTAAGTGGGCGTGGTAACACCCATTTTTCAAAATTGTGTTTATGAATTTCTTAGTTCAAAATCGATCCAAGTACCGAATTTTACTCAATTTGCTTTAATGGATACCGAAAAAACGGAGTTTTTGCATTTGTCAAAAACTTCAGTTATATGGGAGGTGGGCGTGGTAATTGACCGATCTTGACCATTTTCAATACCAACCTACCCTGTCCAAAGATCTATCTACTAAATTTCATTGAGATATCTCAATTTTTACTCATGTTATTGTAACCACGGGCGGGCAGACAGTCAGGGCTAAATCGATTCCTCTTTCATTCTGAACATTTTAGTACAAATATGTCTATATCTATCTCGATTATTGTTTGCTGTTACAAACAACCGTTATGCGAACTACGTTATAATACCATTGTGTACAAGCACGCTCGGGTATAACAAACACGGAAGCGAGCCGAAAAACTCTCTGGAAAGCTGAAAGGAACTTTGTAAAGAATGTAGTAAGAATTTTGTAAGCTAAGAAGGATCGATCAAACGACGAATTCCTTTCTATTCACTTAAGACTGGCGGACGTTATACCAATAGACATTCTCATGGACCTACATATTCGTACATATAAAAATGAACACTGAGCACGTAATGAAGTGGATATACGAAATATTACAGAAAAAAATGGAAAAACTAACGGGGCCATACGGCGTAAAAGACAAGTCACAAGGTGAAGTGAATCTCGCAAATACATCCATCAAGAAATGACTTAAACACAATATAAAGGAAAATAACAGGATAAGGATAGCGGAACAAGCTATTATAGATACGGAAGTAGGAATATCTTTCCTGCCAAGTGAGGACCAAGATAACGCAAGGCACACTTGCAGAGATATAATATAAAACCAAATCAAAATAAATGAAAATGGAAGGTATAGCCACGAAAATAACAATTTGAAGAGTTTAAACCAGAAATTTAGGAAGAACAGCATAATAACGGCAAAGGCGGACAAAGGAAATACAATGATACTCATGAAGGGATAGTAATATATACAAAAAACTAAAACACTAATAGGCGAAATGAAGTGCAGAGAAATTAGAGAAAACCCCACGGACAGGTACCAAATAGAGATAAAAAGGGCCATAAAAAAACTAACAATATTATAATCCCCCACACAGCACACTTATTAAGCCACCACTGATAGCGCTTCCAAAAATCGACAAACCGGATACTCCAATGATACCCATTAACGATAAGGCGGCTCCTGCTTATAGACTCTCCAAACATCTGAAAATGCTGTTAAATGATAACATAGAACTGAGTAACGAGCACATTGTAGCAAACACGACGGAACTCAATTATAAACTCGCCAACGTGAAAATAACAAAGCAAAGGAGGCTGGTATCATTTGATATTAAGGACTTATACCCATCAAATCATACTCAAGAATACAAATACGTCGCTATAAGACAACTACAGACAGACTTAAACGAATACCTCTATCGCGAGAGGCATAAGGAAAGGAACTACATAAACACAATATACAACATAGCAACAAAAAAAGGATATAAAAAGAAGCTCGAGGTAAGTTCACAAAAATTTGTGCAATTCAAAAAGTAAGCGACAGAGAGCTAGACGTCAAAACTTGGGCAGTAATGACTTATACAGAAAAAAGGACATACAAACTTGCAAATTTTTTCAGAGAGTATAATATCCACACGACCTTTAATACCGGAAACAACCTGGGACAACAAATGGACGGCACCTAAATGCTCTTGAAAACATGGAAATATATAAACAAAAAACATTTGAAGGGGGGATAATAAACGAAAAAACAGCAACTCTAATGCGGTATTTGCACCATTAAGGCAAAAAAAAACAAAACAAACCTGCAATACCCAAACGGACTAAAATTACTGACTATCTACCTGTTCTTACCGTGTTTGCCTAAATTGCTTAATCAAAAACCATCAAGCTGCTAAGTGCCCATCTACTCACAGGTGCAAGATATATTTCCGCCAACATTATACACTATTGCAACGGGTACATCGTCCCTAGGCAAATCCCGAGGTGATTCAACAGAGCTCTGATGAAAATTTTCAAACTGACGCCGGCGTGAAGCGAATCATTCTGGCCACAGCTTTGGTTCTGGTCAAGGTTGCATCAGGCAGTTATAGAGTTGGTCCCGCGTTCCTCGATTATTGTTCACAAACAAAGCAATATAGAAATTCAGAGCATTGAAGAGTCCCAGACTCAGGTCAAGCACCGCAAGTCCACCACAATTAAGTCCCGTTTTGGAGAACTTAAATTGCCGTTCGATTTCTGTATAACTTCTAACTTTGCATTGCTGGCTGACGAAGGGTACAATAAGATGCTGCTAGGCACAGAGGCAATATCGACATCTTATCCGTTGGCCATTTCTAGCTTGGCACATATATGTCAGTGTTGCAGAAAACGCTCCTTGCATGGGCAGTCTTGACCGCACAAGCGTTAGCCAAATAGTGATGTGCTATGTAACATGGGTTAATGATCGCCACCTTAGTGCCATAATTACTTTATGAATTATATGACTTGGGCTAACGATCGTCGACTTGGAAACATGAGTACATTATAATTTGTTATGCGTCAATTTATATGGGCTATGGATCGGCAATACAAGAATTGTTTCATCATCAATTTGCATTACAGGTTCTTCTTGGGGACGTGTTTGTCCATTCACTTGTTCATTTAGCTAGTAAGCATAATTTTAGTATATAAGCTTTATGATTTTCTATCACGTTACTTTATATCTAATATTTTATTAGGATCAGTAAATCAAATTAAAGATATCGGCTTTATTTTTGAGTTCGAATTTTAATTTTAATAGTTATATTAGTATTAAAGGCGAGATTCTCCAACACGGAAGAGAAGGACGATGGGACCAAAGATCGCTTTTACGATCTTCTTGTCCGCACGTATGAGCGGTGCCCCCACCACGATATTAAAATCCTGCTTGGCGATTTCAATGCCAATGTAGGCAAGGAGGGCATATTTGGTTCCACAGTCAAGAAATTCAGTCTCCACGACGAAGCGTCCGATAACGGATTTAGACTGATAGACTTCGCCGGGGCCCGAAACATGATATTCTGTAGTATCAGGTTCCAGCATAAGAAGATTCACCAAGCTACGTGGCTGTCTCCTGATGGTAATACAGGAAACCAAATCGACCATGTTGTGATAGACGGAAGGCATGCTTCCAGTGTTATAAATGTGCGCACGATCCGACGAGCAAAATCGACTCGGACCATCTTCTTGTTGCAGCTAAGATCCGCACGCGCCTCTGTGCAGCAAAAAGCGCGCGCAAATGGACACAAGGGTAGCTCGAGGTCGGAAAGCTGCAATCGCAACAGACAGCTACCCACTTCACCACCCGACTTACACTCCTGCTCTCAGAGAGCAATAATCAACAGAACGATATTTTCGAACAGTGGAACCATATATTCCGCTGCCTTCATACCACCACTGAAGAATCCATCGGATTTCAGCGAGCCCGAAAGAACAACTGGTATGACGAGGAATGTCGCGCCGCTACGGAACGTAAAGACGCTGCCTACAGGGCAACACTGCGATCGGGCGCAACGCGAGCTGTGCGGGAGCGTTATCGTGAGTTGAAAAAGTAAGCAAGACTCTTTTATCGTGAGAAGAAGAGAGAGGCCGAAATGCGTGAGTGCGAAGAGCTTGAGATGCTGGCCGATAGGAAAAGCGCCCGAACATTTTTTCAGAAAGTACGGCGGCTGACAGAAGGTTTCAAGAGCGGGGCGAATTCCTGTAAGAATAACAACGGCGGCCTGGTGACTGTTGAGGACATGAGCCTCTAAATAACATCATCAACAATTTCCGCGATATGGTAAGGCAGGCGCTAATTCTGCAAAACGGCAATTGCCACGGATCATCGACCTCCCGGAGGTGATCAAGATGCAAGACGACCGGACTCGTAGAAAGGCCGCCAAAGCGTTCACATCTGTTTTGACTACATAAACATACATCATTGAATTATTAAACTGTTAATCTTCATTTTATTAAAACCCTTGTTAATTAAATTTCGCCATATATATTATCCTAAATTTATATTTGATACAAATTGTAATTTAGCAATTTAATTTTCGCAAAGCGCTACGATGAAAAGCACGCACAACTAAAATTATTATTACACACGATAAAATAAACTTGAATTCATACCATATTGTAAAACCAAAGTCTGGTTATTTATTGTGCACACTAGCACTCAGAAAAAGTAAGCGTGAACTTAATCATGGTCCTCTTGAAGTCATTCGAAACGAAGTGTCACCTTTAAAAATTAAAACTTAAACAAAGCTTTGGGCGGCCATTTCAACAATTTCACTCCATTACAATTACTTTGTTCGGCGAAACGCAAATAATCGGTCAGCGTACGCAA
Source organism: Philophylla caesio (assembly GCA_963971545.1). Lineage (NCBI taxonomy): Eukaryota > Metazoa > Arthropoda > Insecta > Diptera > Tephritidae > Philophylla > Philophylla caesio. The sequence goes on from OZ020605.1 coordinate 59,649,683, forward strand.
ATACAAGTGTAATACAAAAAACTTATTAACTTTCCTGAAAATCAAAAAAACTAAACCATAAACTCAAAAAAAGAAAATATTGCATCGAAAGTAAAAAGAAATTCATAATCAGTGACAATTGTACAATAATAAGTTAAAACTCAGAAAAACAGACCCACAGTGCACAGTGTTAAAAAAGGCTATATTTAGCATACGTATGTGAAAACAAAAAAAGAAATCTTAACCCGAATCACCCTACGTAAATTTTTTGTGGAATTTTGAAAAGATTTTTTTTTGCGGTATCCTTTTGGGTAAACTAAAAAAACTGTAGCATTAGATTTTATGTCCTGGACCCAGGGTCCTTGAAATGTCCTGTTGCCATATGGCAACGCTAGGTAAGCTAGGCCACTGGTTTACATATATGTAGAAAATCATTCCGCAACCCCCAAAAATCAAACTTCAAAACAAAAATTTTCAATTCACTTTTTTATATATCATTAAAAAATCAAAAATAATGAATTAATTTTATTAAATATCATTGAGATGATACAAAATTTTATTGAAAAACCCTGGTTTTTCACATTTTTGTATGATATGCTTCGAAGCAAGGCAAACAAAGTCCAACATCGCATTTTTTGCAGGCTGCTCGCACGATGGACTTGCATACATCACCTGCACATCGCCTCTTATTTCCAATTGGAACCACAAGGTGATCAGTCCTGTCATAGCGCAGGACATTCGTTACGGATTCAATTCGTTTATTTGACGATTTTTGGAACTTTTTCGGTTCGACGCCGTAGTGCTTGCAGTAGTAAATGGCTACTTCTCTCTTAAAATCTTTAAATGACTTATTTTCATTAGCGGATCTATAAAGCCAGCTGTTTTGCAAGCTTGCATCAATAAGCCAAGTAAAAATGGAATGCCACCATTTTTTTCCTCTAAAGTTTATGCGGTGGCCTGCAACATTTTGGTCAAATCGATCCACACCCGACATAAATTTGTTGTATTGAGTTACAACGCACGGACGTGGAACTGGTATTTTCCTACGCAATTCTCTACTGTAGCGAGATGCTGTGGATTTTGGTTCGCCACTAAAACATGTCGATGCAAGGCAGACTACCGAGTTATATACCCATTTAGTCAGATAAATTGACTCTTCTTTGATTTCCACGCTTTCGTAATATCCTCTTTGCTGTTTACGCAAATCCTTCTTATGTGGAATAGGACAACTTTTTGGAATTCGGTTTTCTCGAATTGTACCGGTAGCCTGGAAACCTCTTTTGTCAAATAAATCATCAATGGTATTCCAGTGAAAAGATTGTCAAAGTAAAAGGATAACGGAAGTTCTTGCACCTCTTCCGAAAATTCGTCAATCATACACAAGAGTGGAGCTGCGCAAGTGCCAAAGCGTTCTTCATATTTAGGATTCACCCTCGGATTCTTACCTTGGTATATTTCAAAATTGATCATATATCCTCTAGAAGTGCAAAGAGACCAAGCTTTCTATCCGAAACGAATTGGCTTTTCCAAATTTTCTTGGACGAGCTCGGCAAACAATCGTCTAAAGTATCGTCATAAGGTTCCTCGTCATCGACATCCTCTAGATTATAATCGTTAGTTTTCATTCGCGTACTATTTTCAAATACAATTTCACACCCGGCTTTAAGTTGTGCTGGGCATACATTGTCCGGAACTCCACCTTCATCCTCGCCATCATCTTCCCCACTTACATCCTCATCCTTATAAGGTGGCTCGATGTAGAGTGCCTGGATATCAGTAGGAACATCGTTTTCATCATCAGAACACAATTCCTCTAAAAAATCCAAAGCTTCTTGCAACGTTAGAGGTCTTTAAAAAGTTAAAATTAGAAAAAAAGCATTAGTAAGGTAATAAAACACAACCAACAAATTCAACGTATACCAGTGGCCTAACCTGCCTGGCGTTGCCATATGGACACATGCACAGAAAAATGCAAAAAAAACGCATTCAAATATAATTTTTTTAGAAAAAAATCATTGAGAGTTATTTTATATTCCAATCACTACACAAAAACACAACTATCATAGCCCGACCGCGCGAATCTTCGATATCTTAGATATACTTACTTTTTCATTTCACGTTTTTTCCCACTCCACATTTTGTATACACTTTGCAATGCACTCACGACCACGAACCAATTATAACTGACGAGCAAATGAATGCTGCCGAAAGCGCGATCAATTACGCAACAGCCACGTGCTAACAGATAACGGTATCTTCATTCTTTGGAATTAAGTGGACATATTAATGCAAGACTATCGCGCGTTGCCATATGGCAACCCCAGGGTGATTTGGGTTAATATTTTACAATTTTATTGAGCTCAAGGCCAGATTTTTGTGAAAAAACAACAACAGTTTTTAATGGTAGAAGTTATAGTACTATTTCGGAAATCACCACATTTCCTCATCAGACTTATTTTTATTAAATTAATTAAATTTAATTTTTCATAACCACTTCTCTCAGGCTTTGAATCCGGGAGCTCGGAGTTACAGAGCCAATACGCTACTTATTGTGCCACGCTAGCCGAGTAGGCTGTTGTGTTTATTTCATGTTCCTTAAATAAACCAACTACAAACAAGAGCAACTGATCTGCCGCTATTTAACTTGTTTGTGTGGTTGTTGTTTGTGTTTTATTTGCAAAATTCTGTATAAGTTATTTACTTTAAATTATAATGCATTTTTAAGGCGTGCTCATCCTTGCATATAATTGTTTATTTTATATTTCTGTTGGCCTAGTAAATTTTAATATTTTACAATTATATTGAGCTCAAGGCTAGTTTATGAAAGATTTTTGTGAAAAAACAAAAACAGTTTTTAATGGTAGGAGTTATAGTACTATTTCGGAAATCACCACATTTCCTCATCAGACTAATTTTTATTAAATTAATTAAATTTAATTTTTCATAACCACTTCTCTCCGGCTTTGAACCCGGGAGCTCGGAGTTACAGAGCCAATACGCTACATATTGTGCCACGCTAGCCGAGTTAGCTGTTGTGTTTATTTCATCTTCCTTAAATAAACCAACTACAAACAAGAGCAACTGATCTGCCGCTATTTAACTTGTTTGTGTGGTTGTTGTTTGTGTTTTATTTGCAAAATTCTGTATAAGTTATTTACTTTATATTATAATGCATTTTTATGGCGTGCTCATCCTTGCATATAAATGTTTATGTTATTTTTCTGTTGGCCTAGTAAATTTTAATATTTTACAATTTTATTGAGCTCAAGGCCAGTTTATGGAAGATTTTTGTGAAAAAACAACAACAGTTTTTAATGGTAGAAGTTATAGTACTATTTCGGAAATCACCACATTTCCTCATCAGACTTCTTTTTATTAAATTAATTAAATTTAAATTTTATTAACCACTTCTCTCAGGCTTTGAACCCGGGAGCTCGGAGTTGCAGAGCCAATACGCTACATATTGTGCTACGCTAGCCGAGTTGGCTGCTGTGTTTATTTCATCTTCCTTAAATAAACCAACTACAAACAAGAGCAACTGATCTGCCGCTATTTAACATGTTTGTGTGGTTGTTGTTTGTGTTTTATTTGCAAAATTCTGTATAATTTATTTACTTTATATTATAATGCATTTTTATGGCGTGCTCATCCTTGCATATAAATGTTTATTTTATTCTTCTGTTGGCCTAGTAAATGTTAATATTTTACAATTTTATTGAGCTCAAGGCCAGATTTTTGTGAAAAAACAACAACAGTTTTTAATAGTAGAAGTTATAGTACTATTTCGGAAATCACCACATTTCCTCATCAGACTTCTTTTTATTAAATTAATTAAATTTAAATTTTATTAACCACTTCTCTCAGGCTTTGAACCCGGGAGCTCGGAGTTGCAGAGCCAATACGCTACATATTGTGCTACGCTAGCCGAGTTGGCTGTTGTGTTTATTTCATCTTCCTTAAATAAACCAACTACAAACAAGAGCAACTGATCTGCCGCTATTTAACATGTTTGTGTGGTTGTTGTTTGTGTTTCATTGCAAAATTCTTTATATTATAATGCATTTTATGGCGAGCTCATCCTTGCATATAAATGTTTAATTTATTTTTCTGTTGGCCTAGTAAATTTTAATATTTTTCAATTTTATTGAGCTCAAGGCCAGTTTATGGAAGATTTTTGTGAAAAAACAAAAACAGTTTTTAATGGTAGAAGTTATATATATACTTTATATTATAATGCATTTTTATGGCGAGCTCATCCTTGCATATAAATGTTTAATTTATTTTTCTGTTGGCCTAGTAAATTTTAATATTTTTCAATTTTATTGAGCTCAAGGCCAGTTTATGGAAGATTTTTGTGAAAAAACAAAAACAGTTTTTAATGGTAGAAGTTATAGTACTATTTCGGAAATCACCACATTTCCTCATCAGACTTCTTTTTATTAAATTTATTAAATTTAATTTTTCATAACCACGTCTCTCAGGCTTTGAATCCGGGAGCTCGGAGTTGCTGAGCCAATACGCTATATATTGTGCTACGCTGGCCGAGTTGGCTGTTGTGTTTATTTCATTTTCTTTAAATAAACCAACTACAAACAAGAGCAACTGGTCTGCCACTATTTAACTTGTTTGTGTGGCCTTGAGCTCAATAAAATTGTAAAATATTAAAAAAAGGAAATATATAATACAGTGTTTGAAAACAAAAAAAGGAAATAATTAATAGTGTGTGGGTGAAACTTAAAGATTAAATTAATATTTTCAAGCTTTGCGAGCGCTAGCAATATACCTGCAAAGGTCATAAAAACCAAAAAAGTTATTTCAAGCGTTGCGAGCGCTAGCAATATACTAGCTGCAAGTTTATAAAAAAAAAAATTATTTTAAGCGTTGCGAGCGCTAGCAGTATACCTGCAAGTTTATAAAAAAAACTGTTTCAAGCGTTGCGAGCGCTAACTGTGTTGCCTGCGCTACCCGTATACAAGTACATACTATATACATACACCAAAAATAAATAAATATTTTCAAACGGTGCGATAGTGCGTCAAAAATCCAATTAAAAACCTTAAACAAACCAACTACAAACAATAGCAACTGATCTGCCGCTATTTAACATGTTTGTGTGGTTGTTGTTTGTGTTTTATTGCAAAATTCTGTATAAGTTATTTACTTTATATTATAATGCATTTTTATGGCGTGCTCATCCTTGCATATAAATGTTTATGTTATTTTTGTGTTGGCCTAGTAAATTTTAATATTTTACAATTTGATTGAGCTCAAGGCCAGTTTATGGAAGATTTTTTTTGAAAAAACAAAAACAGTTTTTAATGGTAGAAGTTATAGTACTATTTCGGAAATCACCACATTTCCTCATCAGACTTCTTTTTATTAAATTTATTAAATTTAATTTTTCATAACCACGTCTCTCAGGCTTTGAATCCGGGAGCTCGGAGTTGCTGAGCCAATACGCTATATATTGTGCTACGCTGGCCGAGTTGGCTGTTGTGTTTATTTCATTTTCTTTAAATAAACCAACTACAAACAAGAGCAACTGGTCTGCCACTATTTAACATGTTTGTGTGGTTGTTGTTTGTGTTTTATTTGCAAAATTATGTATAATTTATTTACTTTATATTATAATGCATTTTTAAGGCGTGCTCATCCTTGCATATAAATGTTTATTTTATTCTTCTGTTGGCCTAGTAAATGTTAATAATTTACAATTTTATTGAGATCAAGGCCAGATTTTTGTGAAAAAACAACAACAGTTTTTAATGGTAGAAGTTATAGTACTATTTCGGAAATCACCACATTTCCTCATCAGACTTCTTTTTATTAAATTAATTAAATTTAAATTTTATTAACCACTTCTCTCAGGCTTTGAACCCGGGAGCTCGGAGTTGCAGAGCCAATACGCTACATATTGTGCTACGCTAGCCGAGTTGGCTGTTGTGTTTATTTCGCTATTTAACATGTTTGTGTGGTTGTTGTTTGTGTTTTATTGCAAAATTATGTAGCTAAACATGCACACATTGATCATCAATTTCTCTTATGCTCACCTTTAATTAAAAAAGATGTATCTTTAGACAATTTTAAGAAAATTAACTTCAAATTGGGCGTGTCTAATTTGCATTACGAAAATCTTCTGAATCCTGACTTATGGCCTGTGAATGTTGGTGTTCGTCAATTTAAGTTTTTTCCAAAAAACAGCGATTCGCAGACAAAAACCTAACGTTTGATAATGCAGACCACAAGCACATAAGAATATACTTCCAAAATGTCTCAGGCCTAAGAACAAAATCTAAAGCAATACGTCTTATGAGCTCGCAACTGGATTACGATATCTTTGTTGTCATAGAAACTTGGCTAAATGACAACTTCTATAGTCATGAATTCTTTGACCCAAATCTTTTTGAAGTATTCCGTAAAGACCGAGATGCAGCCAAAACTGGATGTGTTAGAGGTGGTGGTGTCCTAATTGCGATCCAGCGAAAATATAAGGCATCATTCTACGAACTGAGCAATAATAATTCGTTGCTTGACCAACTTTGTGTGTGTGTTCAAAGCTCTCGAGAATTGCTCTACATCTGCGCTTCATATATTCCGCCGAATAGCTCAGATGAGCTATATAAAGCACATGTAGATAATGTTTTATCGCTAAGTAAACCAGATAATCACCTTCTTGTTTTAGGTGACTATAATTTAAATAATGTATTTTGGTCTAATATTACAAATACCTCTAATCTTGTTCCTAGTAACGTAAACAAGAGTAGTGAGATGTATTTAATTGATAATTTCTTAAGCATTGGTATAAGTCAAATTAATCACTTTCCAAATAAGCTCCAGAGGTTTTTGGACTTAATCTTTCTTAGCAATAATATTAACTATCAATTATCAGAGTGTATATTTCCTTTAAAGGAACCTGATATGCATCACGTTCCCTTAGTTTTGAATATACATTTTTATAAGTTTCTTAGCCTAAAAAGTGAAAATACAACAACTTGTTACAACTTTAAATTATGCAACTTTTCCAGTCTAAACAGGCAATTTTTCAGCTTAGACTGGGATAGTTTGTTTTCTAACTGTAGCGTGTCTTCATGCTTTCATATCTTTAAATCTAAAGTGTCTGAATTGTGCCATAATAATATAGCAACTATTCGCAAGAAAGTATACAAACTGCATACTATAAAATTACGAAAACTTAAAAATCTAAGAAATAAATTTTATCGGAAATTCAAAAAGTCGAATAATTATTCTTTTTTTCTTCAGTATAAAAACTATGCCAAGAACTATAATTGCCTTGATAAATTTTTATACAGAAATTACGTTCTTAATTATGAAGCCAACATAAAATCGAATCCCAAAGCTTTCTAGAGATTTATCAATTCAATGAAAACATGCTCTAGTGTTCCTTCGCACTTATTTTTGAATGAGAAGTCGGCAACTTCACCAACCGAGGCCGCAAATCTCTTTGCTGATTTCTTCCATTCCAATTTTACTTCAGGTATTGACCCTAGCGAGAACTTTTCTAGCACCTTAGAATCGTCTTTAAACTTCGGATCCCTACCCTTGACTGCACTTGATATTATTAACGGCATTGCACGGCTTAAACCTTCAAATCAAACTGATGTTGACGGGCTTTCCTCAATCTCAATAAAAAGCTGCAATTCTCTCATTTATCCTTTAAGTATAATCTTTAATAGATCGCTATCCTCAGGCGTATTTCTTGACGACTGGAAAATTGCTTATATCACCCCTATCTTTAAAAGTGGTAACAAAAACGATGTAAAGAATTATAGGCCCATTTCTAAGCTCTCTTGTATTTCGAAATTGTTCGAATGTATTGTCTATAATAAATTATATTTTGCAGTTAAAAGCATTATTTGCCAAAATCAGCATGGGTTTATTCCAAATCGTTCGACTGTGTCTAACCTAGCCGTCTTTTCAGATTATTGCATATCTGGGTTCCAAGATGGTCTTCAGACTGATGTTGTTTATACCGATTTTTCTAAAGCTTTCGACAGAGTGTCTCACTCAATTATAGTCAATAAACTTGCAGCTATTGGTTTTCACTCCACCTTTCTGAAATGGATGAAATCATATCTAAATAATCGCCAGTGTGTCGTTAACGTGGACAATACGTTATCGCATCCCTTTTTTGCTTCCTCCGGGGTGTCCCAAGGAAGTGTATTGGGACCTCTATTTTTTATTTTATTCATTATTGATATAAGTAGTTGCTTCTCCTTCGCAAAATTTCTCCTATATGCTGACGACTTAAAAATCTTCTCTACAATAAAAAAACCGGAGGATTCACAGATGCTTCAAGCGGAGCTTAATAATCTTCACACCTGGTGTGAGACAAATCGCTTATCACTGAATATCGAAAAGTGCTATCACGTTACTTTGAGTAAGCGTAATACTGTCTTACAAACGTCGTATAGTATTTCAAACATCTATCTTAAATCAGTCCACGAGATTAAGGACTTAGGAGTAATTTTCGATAGCAAATTTACTTTCGTCAATCACATTAATTTTATAGTTTCAAAGTCGTACGCAATGCTGGCTTTCGTGCGACGAAATAGTTCAGAATTCTCAGATCCTTACACTTTAAAGTTACTTTTTACAGCCCTTGTCAGATCTAGACTTGAGTACGCCTCTTTTGTTTGGAGGCCCTATCATGCTTGCTACATTAATCGCATAGAAAAAATTCAAAAGGTGTTTATTCGATATGCCTTACGAAGAATACCTTTTAGCGACCCGATTCCCCCATATCACGCTAGATGTATGCTAATAAATCTAAAATCGCTAGAGAGTAGAAGAGTGATACTCTCATTATCTATCGTGTTCGATATCATCAATGCGGGTGTAGATTGTGCTTCCCTTCTTGAACGCATTCGCTTTAATACACCATTACGAAATTTACGTCACTTTGAAACATTTTATGTTGGTTCCATAAAAACTGTATATGCATTTAATGCTCCCATCACAAGAGCTTTAATTGATCTTAATCGCATAGCAAGCAGTAGAGATATAGATTTCTCAGTCTGCGAAAACGACTTTTTGAATACGCTATATTCTATTTTTGAATAATTTTCTACCACTCATTGTTAGTCTGTAAGAATAAATTGTGTATTCATAGACTATTTTACAAATAAATACAAATACAAAAAAATAAATAAATAAAAAAAAAAATTCTGCATAAGTTATTTACTTTATATTATAATACATTTTTATGGCGTGCTCATCCTTGCATATAAATGTTTATTTTATTTTTCTGTTGGCCTAGTAAATTTTAATATTTTTCAATTTTATTGAGCTCAAGGCCAGTTTATGTAAGATTTTTGTGAAAAAACAAAAACAGTTTTTAATGGTAGAAGTTATAGTACTATTTCAGAAATCACCACATTTCCTCATCAGACTTCTTTTTATTAAATTTATTAAATTTAATTTTTCATAACCACTTCTCTCAGGCTTTGAACCCGGGAGCTCGGAGTTGCAGAGCCAATACGCTACATATTGTGCTACGCTGGCCATGTTGGCTGTTGTGTTTATTTCCTCTTCCTTAAACAGACCAACTACAAACAAGAGCAACTGATCTGCCGCTATTTAACTTGTCTGTGTGGCTTTGAGCTCAATAAAATTGTAAAATATTAAAAAAAGGAAATATATAATACAGTGTTTGAAAACAAAAAAAGGAAATAATTAATAGTGTGTGGGTGAAACTTAAAGATTAAATTAATATTTTCAAGCGTTGCGAGCGCTAGCAATATACCTGCAAAGGTCATAAAAACCAAAAAAGTTATTTCAAGCGTTGCGAGCGCTAGCAGTATTCCTGCAAGTTTATAAAAAAAACTGTTTCAAGCGTTGCGAGCGCTAACTGTGTTGCCTGCGCTACCCGTATACAAGTACATACATACACCAAAAAAAAAAAAATATTTTCAAACGGTGCGATAGTGCGTCAAAAAACCAATTAAAAAGTTATACAAAATTTTAAGTGCGTCGAGCAAGGAAAAAACCAATATTCCTCCCTTCCCCCTTTTTTGCAAGGTAGCTGTGGTTTTTTTTTGGAGGAGCGATAAAAGCCCACTGTTCCAGACCAACAGCTGTAAGAGAAGCAGAGGAGGCGCAACGGGATAACTACCAATTTGGCTAAGTATAATATAAATAAAATACCCCGCTTGGCTGAGTAAGTACATATGTATGTACATACATACATATGTATACCTTTGTATCTCATGTGTACATACAATATCTATCTATATATATGTATATGTATACTAGCAGACCCGACCACGCGTTATATTACATTATAGTAAACTATTCAAAGGGATCGGAAGGAGAATATCAGTCATGGGGACCACCAAGTTTTTTTACATAGATGCCATTTGTAAAAAAAAATAGCGACCTCTATGATTGATTTTCTACTACCGTTACCCCTTAATAAAGGGTGTTTTTTTTACAGGTTTGTTTTTCGAATAGAGATAAAACTGGCATTTTGTGGTCAAATCTGGCAACTCTAATGTCATTTATGTTCAGTTTGGTTTGCCATTTCATCATGAACAGGTTGACAAAAGAACAACGCTTGCAAATCGTGCAAATTTATTTCGAAAATAATGGTTCAGTTCGCGAAGTTTACCGTGAGCTCCGTCCATTTTATGGTCGACATAATCGTCCATCAGAGCAATTAATTCGGTTAACCATGGATCGTTTTCGCACTACGTTTACTCTATGTGATAATACGCATCCGCAGAGACGTCGAACAGTGCGCACCGAAGAAACAATTGCCGCTGTAGAGCAAAGTGTTGAAGAGGACCCGAATGAATCGATTCGCCACCGTGCACAGCAATTGGAGCTTTGTCCATCAACTTAATGGAAGATTTTGCGCAAAGATCTTGGCTTGCGACCTTACAAGATCCAGCTTGTGCAAGAATTAAAGCCGCGAGACCATGCAATGCGTCGTGATTTTGGTGTATGGGCCGAAAATGAGATTGATCTCGATGCTGATTTTCATCGCAAAATTTTGTTCAGTGATGAGGCTCATTTTTGGTTGAATGGCTACGTCAACAAGCAAAATTGCCGCATTTGGAGTGAAGAGAATCCACATGAGACCCTTGAAACGCCATTACATCCACAAAAACTGACTGTTTGGTGTGCTCTATGGGCTGGTGGAGTCATTGGGCCATACTTCTTCCGCAATAATGCTGGAGAGGCAGTTACCGTTAATGGAGACCGGTATAGAGCCATGATAACCGACTATTTTGTTCCCGAATAGGATGGCATGAATGTGGATGAGTTGTGGTTCCAACAAGACGGCGCTACATGCCACACAACGCACGTCACAATCGATTTATTGAAGGAAACATTCGCTGAGCGCATAATTTCGCGGAATGGACCTGTCAATTGGCCACCAAGATCGTGTGATTTGACACCATTGGATTATTTTCTTTGGGGATATGTGAAGTCGCTCGTCTACACCAACAAACCAGAAACGTTAGGGGAATTGGAAGCCAACATTCGTGGCGTTATTGCCGACATACGGCCCCATATGCTCGAAAAAGTGGTTGAAAATTGGACCTGTAGAATTGGCTTTATTCGAGCCAGCCGCGGCGGCCACATGCCCGAAATCATATTTAAACATTAATGGCATAAAATTATCCTTCCAATAAAGCCAAATTGATGGACCTTAAAACGATTTTCTTGTGTTTTATTTCAATTCGAAGTTCTATACCCCTAAAAAAAACACCCGTTACAATGAAATTATTATTTACGATCGATTTTTTGGCCGAGGTCGATAACTTCATACATGCATATGGAAATATAACTAACATACCTTCACATACATAGACATATGTAGGTACGCCAGTTACAAAAAAAATCACGGAATAATAGTCGAGCACTACTGTACTGCTGTATATATGTACGTACATAACCACATACGCATAACTCCCACTCTTTCTAATATGCCAACTCACGTTCTGAAATCATAACTCAAAATTTGGTAGATTAAAGTGTGAGCACATACATACACATACATATCTACATGCTTTGTTACTCTGAGATTTCCCTTTTCGTTTGAGTACAACTGCATTGTGCTCATCACTCAATTGCACTTTATTCCAATTACACTCAATTACCCAATTGTAAAATAATATAAAGGGGTGGAGCTTATTTTGCACAGTGGGCCGCGGCTGACAAAATATTCCACGTATTTACAGTGGGACAAAAGTGAACAATCAAAAAAAAAACCATTTTAAATAATTGTTTTGGCCTCCGGCCTAAATATTGGAAATATGACCCTAGTAAACTTTCCAATGAAAGTAAACAAATTTCGCTTACCGTTGCCACTCTCTTTTCGTTGAATTTCTCCTCAGCGAATTTTTCCGCATTTGGGGGTTCAACCGAATTCTAACTGCTTAGGCTCGGGTTATTGGATTCTAGAAGCCAACTCAACCTCAGGGACTACCAGCCATCACCCCCATCACCATCACCAACAACAACAACCGCATTTGTTCATATTTGAAGTTAATATATTGTTTCTAAAAAGCATGCAATTGTAACCACAAATAAACAAACACACTGAATTATATTATTAATTCCACATTGTTTTAATTATATTTTCTTTTCATATAATACACCGGCGCGGTTTCTATTACAACACGCCGCGTGTATTTATTGGTCCTTCGGAGCCGAGAAATCAAAGGCTAACACATTTATATATTTTAAAGATCCAGCGTTGGAGTTCACTTAACTACCGGCAAGCATTTATACACCTGAGGATAATCAACCACAGTATCAACAACGATTGCCTGGCAGCATAAGCAGCCATTGGACAGCATTAACACTCTGCCACGATAAACAGCAAATTTTATAATTTAAAGGTACGTTGTTGAGATTTCCAATGCACAAAACATTTAGTAATTTTTTTTTCTCGTGAAAACCAATTAAAACTATTTTTTTTTATTAATCGTGGAGTTGTAAAGAAGATTCAAATTCTTTAGCTATTTCGTTTGGGCGCCAACGGCCATAACCAAAAAATGCGAATCAATTGTTGAACATTTTCGGCAAAACGCAGCGCGTTTAATATTATTTTTTTGCAAAGTGGGATTTATTTAAAGACATCTGCTTTCACTTTCACTGCAACCGTGCATCAATTAATCGTCAGTTTTTTAAAGTTTTCACTTTGGTGAGTTGAAATTTTTTGCGAGTTAAAAATCATTCTTGACAGCACGCGAATTGTTATATATTTTCTTTGAAACGCAGTGCGATTAATATTTTATTACGAAGTTCGATTTATTTTAAAACATCGGCTTCCACTTTCACGTCAAACGTGCTGTAATTAAAATTTTTTTTATTGTGTTGCAATTCCCTCCAAGCTGCAACTAATCTCCAATAGCACTGCACTTTGCACTTGGTGAGAACATACATAACTTCAACATATATACATACATATATTCACAGTACTTTTGCATAAGGGGATTTTCTTCACAAATTCACTCATTTTTTATTATAACACCACATTGCACATTGTATTTTTTTACTGGATATTGTCCAAACGTGTTGTTATAAAAGTTGGGTGGCGAGTTTAGTTTAATCAATTATCGTTTTAAATTGAAACGCATCACATAAAGTTTAACACTGCTGAAAAGATACTTATATATTTATAAATAAAGATTATTAATTTCCATTGTTGTACAGACAATAATCATAAGCTCTCTGGTTATTTCAATTGTGGTTATTTACTGGTGTGGTTGGGTGATATATTTCGTTTTCGACTTCTTTCGAGTTTTTGAGCTCCTAGAAAATCTAATTCCAATATATATTAAATCTGCTGTCAGATTTTTATATATATTGAGAGATAATAAGAATTTAAAATAATGGACACTTTTATTTGGTTAGCAGATTCTGTATCGGAGTTTGAAAACGATTTTAATAAAACACAGCAGACAAATCATAGCAAAAACTCGGTTGCTATTGAAAAAGAAGAACTTAAATCTGATAAGCTCAGCACAGGTTACTCCAAAAGATTTTGTACCGTTAAAAAAGAAATATAAAAGTGCTTACTATTGCTATGTACGATGCCAGACTGCAATGTCCGATCTTTTTGAAAATTTCGATAAGTGCAAAGCTCCTAAATCCAAAAAAGAAACTTAGGATGAGTCTCAGCGCGGTCACAACATACGTCTTCCACCGCGTGACACAGATATATTCAAAGGAGACTATCTCTCCTGGCCAACATCAAGATGTATCTATTACAGGTGACATCGACAAAAGACGTGCTTCTTCTTATTCCATTTGGCAATGACGTTATGTCAAACTATCACGTGTGTTGCCTTTGTTTACGTTTTATTGTTTACAATTTTCATTTGCGATAGGATTGTGTTTTGTGACTACGCGTTACTTTTTGTGAAAAATTTTGATAAAAACTTAAAATTAAATTATGTGCGATATTTGCGGAAAGCCGAAAAGGATGGGCGGATCATTTTTTCGTGTTCCGCTTGATGTGCGGCGCAGAGCTTCATGGAGGTTATGAATACATATCGCCAGCAACCTATTTTAAAACGGCCCTTTTAAGGGCCACCAATAAATCCAAATAGACAAAAATTTGCCTCAGCAATAAACATACATGTATGTATGTATGTACATATATAGAATTTTTCCGATATATTTTCATTTCATTTATTGCCGTAACATTAGAAAATACATTACGATCTGTGATGTTATTGCACAACACATCAAAGGTAAAATACACTAATATTAAACGGCTCTTTTAGGAGCCAGAAATATTTTCAGAGACAAAAATCACCAAAAACGAATAAAAAACTAAGTAACGAAAGAGGTACATATACAAAATTCACTACACTTTTCTTCTTTAAGCAACTTGCACGCTCGCTGATGAATGTAGAACCTTCTGGATTGTATGATAGGAGCGCATTACATTTTTGGCACCACATACATATGTACATGTATTTGTTGCCGGTTAATGCCGATTAAACACTTTAAAGGTTTGGCTTCTTGGTTTTCCTGTAAAGTTTGAAATTAATAAGGTATTTTATTTCAGAAATGTTAACACTAATACCTTTTATATTTGTTTAATAAATTTACGCACAACAATTTCTGCTTGCTTTCCAAATTACTCCTTAACTGTTATACATACATATGTAAGTGTTACCACATATTATTGAAGTTCACTACAAATACAAATAATGCGTTTAATTAGCAATATGTATGTAAATTTTTATTATTTTTACCTTTTTTAATTGTTTCCATCGATTTCATTAGCTCTTTGTATCATGAAAATAAATACATAAACAAAGCAAATCAGCCGTTTCTGACATAACGTAGAATAGTCGTCAAACGGGACATTTTATTGTTGCCTGATCAACACAACCTTACATTATTGAGTCATGGCCAACATTTAGAGATATGTTTACGGCCATTTACATATTAAACAAACATCTCACCCCGGTTGAGAAACGTTTCCACCTCAACCAGAAAACACAAGGGGAGGCGAAAAATATATTAAAGAAGTGTCCATTAACGAATGAAGGCTTTACAACAGCCTGGAAAAATGTATGTGACCGATACGAGAATAAACGTATTCTCTTTAACACGCAACTTAAAATTCTTTTTAATATCAGCACAGTTGATAGTGAGTGCGGTAGCTCGCGAAAGAAATTGCAGCGAGATATTAATAATTGTTTGTCGTCCCTTAAAAGCAATCAAATTAACCTCTCCAACTGGGACGCTATTATTACATATATCTGCTCAACAAAATTGCCCGAGTGCACATTAGCTCTAAGGGAGCAAACTATAGACAATAAAACAGAAATTTCCAAATGGGGGGATATGGATCGATTCCTGTCAAACAGATTCCAAACTCTGGAAACAGTTTCTGGTTTAAGGGCTGGGAAAGTGATGAAGGCGACAAAGCCGCCGAAGCTGCCTTTCCGTTGGAAATACAGTGTCAAGGTGCACCAGTGCTTTTAACTGCAGCAAGTGCCACTCAAGACACAACACATTGCTCCACATACAGACCTTTCAGCCAAAAGCAACAGCTCAAGGGGAAAATCCGAATCCCTCTGACGATATCCCGTCAACATCGAGGCAGGCCCAATCAAACGCGATTCTGTAAAAGCAAACAACAGATCCGTTCAAAATGTTAACTCTTGCTATGCCAATACTAATTGAGGTATACTACTGGGGACAGCTCGTGTTAATATACATTAGAATGGAACTAATTTTTCAGCTAGAGCTCTAATCGACTCTGGGTCTGAATGTTATTTTATTACGGAAAGACTAAAACGCAGAATTAACCTGCCATCATCAAATTTGCGTGCCCAAGTTTCAGGCATCATTAATCCTAAATCTGCGCAGGTGAAAAAAGCGTGTTCGATCCATTTGCGGTCACCCATTGACCCATTAGTACAAATAGATGCACTTGTACTAGTTTTACCACAACTAACCGGGAATCTGCCTACTTTTCACATCAGTGCGATGACACAGCAGGCATTCCCGGACTTGGTCTTGGCGGACAAAAGATTTTTCGTCAACGAACAAGTAGATCTTGTTCTTGGCGGAGACGTCTATCCCCAAATTATTATAAAAGGTATAAAGAAGAATGTGCTTAATACACTTCAAGCGCAAGAAACCATATTTGGCTGGATATTAACTGGCAGTGCAGATACGCCTAATCCAACAAAAAGTGTGGTATCTTTTTATAACGAGCTGGCTGTGGATAAGCAATTAACAAAATTCTGGGAGCTGGAGGACGTGCCAAGAATAAGATACCTAACTTAAAAGCGGCTGCTCTCAATTTTATCGAAACGAGACGCGATTAGCTAAAAATCCCGAGTTACAAACGCAGTACAACAGAGTTTTGCAGGAATATGAAGTATTATGCCATATGGAATGGATTTCAACCATAGTGGCTGCTGATTCTTGTGATAACTACTTTTTGCCGCACCACGCCGTAGTCAAGGAGGATAGCACTACAACGAAAGTGTGCATAGTATTTAAAGCCTCGTGCTCCACGGCCACTGGCTTGAGTTTAAATGATGTCCTAATCCCAGGACTGGACCGATCAGGCTGATCTCACCATTCTAATACTTCAATAGAGACTTTTCAAATACGTCTTCAAAGCGACATCGAAAAGATGTATCGCCAAATTTTGGTTGACCGCAGCCAAACCAAATATCAGCGGGTAGTTTTTCGCACGAGCCCGAAAGAATCTATCAGCCTCTATGAACTTGAGGACTGTTACTTTCGGCATTAATTGTGCACCTTATCTAGCAATAAGGACTATCCACCATCTTGCTGACGATGTGAAAAGCTCCTGCCCAATCGCAGCTGGGGTTCACAGTGCCGAATCGGCAATAAAAGCTAGAAATGAGCTAATACATGTTCTAGACTCAGCCGGGTTGCCATTACGGAAATGGACTTCGAACTGTTCAGACATTCTTGTTGGCATAAATAAATCGCATTGGCTCAGCGACTCTTTGTTGGAATTCGAGGACACCACTTCAGCAAAAGCTCTTGGTATACGATGGAATGGCCACTCAGACCACTTCCATTTTGTAACAAAACCAATAGACACAAGTCATACTTCTACAAAACGAAAAATACTTTCAGCTATCGCCAAGCTTTTCGACCCACTCGGATGGCTTGCACCAATTGTTATTGTTGCCAAATTTTATTGATGCAACATATTTGGCTGGAGGACACAAAGTGGGATGAGAGCAACTCTTGATGGCTAAAATACATTTCTGAACGGGTACTCGGATATCAACGAGATTCGCATCCCTCGATGGGTGCACTTTACACCAACATATGACAACGAACTTTATGGCTTTTGTGATGCATCGGAAAAGGCATATGCTGCGGCTGTTTACTTAAGAGTTAAAACTGGAGACACAGTTTCCGTCAACTTGCTATTTCATTACCACGCTTGGAACTTTGTGGAGCAGTTTTGCTCGCAGAAATTGTTGAAGTAGTTGTCAGCAAGCTCGATTTGGGATGCTTGAAAATGAAACTTTAGACAGACTCAACCATAGTCTTGGCCTGGATCCGTAAACCTCCTTGTTCGTGATCAACTTTCGTTGCACACCGAATAACAAAGATTGTTGAAAAATTCGGAAACAAAAATTGGTGCCATGTCGAATCAGCATCAAATCCCGCGGACTTAGCCAGCAGAGGACTATCTGCCAAAGAATTGATCATCAATCCTTTGTGGTGGCAGGGACCTTTTTGGTTATAAGAAGACAAATCAAAATGGCCAGTACAACTAACAGATTATAAAACAGAAATAGAAGAAAAAAGTATGCATGTTCACGCAACAACACAGGTTAATAATTTTAACTCAATTCTCGAAAAGAACTCACCCGCAAACAAAAGCTTAATTTAAAGCGGCTTCTTTATTAATTTCATCTTCTGAAATTAAAGAAACGACTCTACGCCGAATAACAATTTACCAGAAGCAGTTTTACAGTAAAGAATATTCAAATCTAAAATCTAAAAAAGCAATTGACCACAAAAGCGAAATATTGCCCCTAAACCAATTTTTCGAAAAAGAAGAGGTAATGAGGACTGGAGGCCGTCTCAGCGCATTCCTGGATCTAGCGTATAACGAACGCCATCCCATTATCCTCCCTTATAATTGCAGGTTATCTCACCTAATAGTCCTATTCATCCACCAGATTTCATTGAATGGGGAGAATCAACTTATGCTACGCCTGACTCGACCCAATATTGGATTCCAAAAATTAAGAATATGATTAGATCCATTATTCACAGCTGCAGGATTTGTACTACCTACAAAAATCGTTCCCAAAAGCAACTTATGGGCTATCTTCCTACGGAACGCACCACCTTTTCGCGTGGGTTCAGCAATACTGGTGTAGACTTTGCAGGCGCTTTTGAGATTAAGTCCTATAGAGGTAGAGTCTGCCGGATTTCAAAACGCTTTGTTTGCCTTTGCGTCTGCTTTTCGACAAAATCTATTCACCTAGAAGCGACTAGTGATCTAAGTACCGCATCCATTTTAGCCGCCTTTGCAAGATTTGTTGCAAGATGAGGAGGCCCGAAAAACATTTACTCCGACAATGGTACTAACTTTGTCGGAGCCTCTCGAACTCAACGATCTGAGTTCAAAGCATTTTTAACTGAGGTACGCAACCGTACCATCGAGAAATACAGTCACCAAGCGGTGGATTGGCATTTCATACCGGCTGAGGCTCCTCATATGGGTGGTCTGTGGGAAGCAGGAGTAAAAAGCTTCAAATCGCACTTAAAAAAAAATCGCCTCTAACCAAAAATATACGTTCGAAGAGTTCAGCACTCTTTTGTGCCGTATTGAGTCTTGAATCAGCTCCCGGCCATTAAGTCCCTCTTCGAACGAAGCGTCAGATCTGGAGCCGATTACTCCAGGTCACGTTTTAACTGGCGGACATATTCTTGCTCCACCAGAAGTCGACGGTAATGAACACCCTGCATCGATCGTAAATCGATGGAACAAACTTAACGCTCTCCATCAGCTCTTTTGCAGAAGGTGGAAAACGGAATACTTAGCTGAAATACAGAAGCGGAACAAATGGAAACATCCCCAGCCGAATATGCAACATGGGGACCTAGTCGTCATTAGGGAGGAAAACCTGCAACCTAACGAATGGAGATTAGGAAGAGTCGCCCAAGTACATCGAGGAGCTGCCGATCGAGTACGAGTTATCGACATTGACACGGCAAAAGGTCAAATTACGAGACCGATTGTAAAATTGGTTTTACTTCCCTCGTGCAGTGAAGATAGAGAAAACGAAACAACTTCCCATTAAAACTTCTCCTACCTCCGTGTTCCACTTCTTCCAAACCTGCAGATAACTAAATATACAACGATTCCACTTCCGTATTTCCTAAAGCTGCCTCAGAAGAGTACAAATCAAGCTAACGCTCAAGCCAATATTCATAAAAGAAACATTAAAGGAATTCCGATAACGCAGATCGAAAAAATAGAAAGTTTGGAGACAGGAAATTAGCAAAAACATTTCATTGATTCAATATGTTTTTCTTCATTCTAGATTTTTGCGCTTAACATCCATTATAAATAGGTTATTAAAGAGTTTCAATGTCAAATAAATTGTTGTTAATCCGAAGACCTTGATATGCTGTTGATAACAAGGAGTAGCGGAAAAGTGAAATAAGGCACTAAGGAATTGCTTTACGCTTTTTCTTATAAATTCTCCATATATGTATATAATTTTTTGCTATACACTAAAACCGCATTGTCTTTTTAAAATTCGCTGCTCATGTTGATCATAACCAAATCTACGAAAATTGCCAGCTGTGTTCCGCATTACCACTGCCACTTAAGTCTGTAGAGATAGATAGAAAAAATCTGTAAATCTGTATAGACAATAAAATACATAGTTCGTAGAACCTGGACTTTCCTTAGTGTCCAGTTACTAGTGTTAATACTTCACCGCCTGAAGAGACAGGCTCGATACGGTACCAGAATTAAGCGTATGCATGGTAAGGATTGCCCACCAGCTGCAAAACCAGCGTAGGAAGATTAAAAATCAACGACTCCCCCATCCGCTGCGAAAAAATTACTTATTAAACGTAATTCCGTTGTATTTTTTCGACCAACCTTTCCGGCAAGCTTTTACTATTTTCCGGCGTTAACACACTTGAGATGGTGCGCAACTCTAACAAACAACTCTACATATCCTTCCTTTGTTTTGACGTTTCTTCTATTTCTTTTTTAAACACATTTAGATGGATGGTCTTAACCAGCGCCCCATCGAACTTTTTAACGACATGAAACGCGCTGCTGGCGCTACATTAAGCGACAGCATTCTGCATGATTTATGGATTAGCAGACTACCACCGTACGTACAAGCGGCACTGATAGCAACGAACATTGCAATCGTGAAGAAATTAAAAATTGCTGACTCCATCACTGAAACAGTCGGAATGCACGAAAATCAATCACACGAGGTTACAGCGGTCAGTGAGGTTTCTAACCTAAAACTCAAAATAGCTGCGCTCACCATGCACGTGCAAAGACTTCTCAATAATAAAGGTCAACAAGTACGTTCAAGGTCACGATCTAGGTCTCGTAGCCATCGCCTACCTCACGTTAAGCCTAGCAACGACGCTTGTTGGTACCATGCGAAGATTGGTGAGAATGCTGCGAAACGCCGACGAAGGTAAACTATCTGAAACCGTAAAATCATACCGATTGCGCATTAACGACACGACAACAAAAACGCACATTTTAGTAGACACAGGTGCTGACGTTTCTGTTGTTCCAAAGTGCGCTAACGCAGTCCGAGCTACATCAAACGGTATGAAACCGTTTGCCCCAAATGGTTCTCGCATTCTAGTATTTGGTGAGGCCATTTTTAAACTTAACCTCAATTTGCGACGGAAGTTCTTATGGAACTTCATCATAGCTGATGTCTCTCAAGCGATTATCGGAGCTGATTTCCTAACTCATTTTGGACTTTTGGTCGACTTAAAACAAAAATGCTTGCTCGATCACAAAACGGAGTTGCGATCGATTTGTGAGATCGATAAAACGTGCGCATAGAGTATTAAGACGTTCGATTCAAATTTTTATTTTTAAAGCATTCTTCATGAGTTCAGTGATATCACACGTTCGCGCTCGCTGAACGCAGCAACAAAATCGTCAGCTAAGCACCGAATAATCACCGCTGGGCAGCCTGTTTACGCACGACCGCGACATCTTTCGCCGGAGAAGCTACTAGCAGCGAAAGCTGAATTCGAGTTGCTCCTAAAGCTGGGTATTTGTAGGCCATCCAGTAGTAATTGGGCGAACCCATTGCAAATGGTGCATAAAGCCGATGGCTCGTGGCGCCCATGTGGTGATTAGAAGGCCTTGAATGCTCTTACCATTCCGGACCGATATCCACTGTCATTTCTTCACGATTTCTCCAATATTTTAGCTGGTAAATGCATTTTTTCTAAAAGACTTGAAAAAGGCTATTCATCAAGTGCCTATTAATGAAGAAGACATCTGCAAGACAGCGATAACAACTCCCTTCGGACTTTTTGAGTTTACTTATATGACCTTTGGGTTAAGGAATGCAGCCCAAACCTTCCAAAGGCTCATGAATGAGGTTCTACACGGTCTTAACTTTATTTTTTTTTATCTTGATGACGTTTGTTTTGCATCCTCCTCTGCGGATGAGCAGCGAAGTCATCTTCGACAAGTTTTTTAACGACTGAAAGAAAATATTCTAACGAAAAACGTCGCAAAATCGGAGTTAAGCGTTTCGGAGTTTGGCGTTTAAACAACTTACCATTGCTACGGACTAAAAGCGATTCTTGGCGATGCTGAATTTCTATCGCCGTTTCTTACCAAATGCATGGAAACCTAAGCTCCGCTTTGCCGCTGGCGCTGTGTTAAACCAAGTAACGGACGGTACGCTACAACCATTAGCATTTTTTTCTCGCAAGTTTTCTGGCGATGCTGAATTTCTACCGCCGTTTCTTACCAAATGCCATGGAAACCTAGTAAAGGACGGTACGCTACAACCATTAGCATTTTTTTCTCGCAAGTTTTCTGGCTCAGAAAGTCGATACAGCACCTACAATAGAGGGTTGACAGCAGTCTATCTTGCTTGCCGACACTTCAGATACATGGTGGAAGGTCGATGCTGTCACATATATACGGACCATAAGTCGCTAGTTTTTGCATTCCAACAAAATCTGGATAAAGCTTCCAGTCGTCAGGTATGCCAACTTGATTTTATATCGCAAATCACTACTGACATTCGACATTTAAACGGCGAAGATAATGTAGCTGCTGATTTGCTTTCGCGAATACAGTCACTTGCAACTGAGCCTATAAATTACGATGATTTAGCCGACGACCAGCGTAACGACGAAGGGCTGAAAGACTTATTCAATGGTAATATTTATCACTCACTTCAGCTTAAAAGTTTTGTTCTTCCTTTTAGCTCCAAAAGTTTTGCTGGGACACTTCGACTGGTAGTGTCCGGCCGTTTATAACCACAAAATTCAGGCAAATGTTTCTGCGCTCAACTCATAACCTGGTATACCCAGGTGCTAGGGGAACAACGCGACTAGTAACAAAGCGGTTTGTTTGGCCTGGAATTCAGCGAGATAGCAGGGATTTCGCTCGTAGCTGTCTGCAATGCCAGCGAAACAAAACTATCCGGCATAATCGAAGCCTATTACAGCGACGGCAGTCTCCTAGTGCACGATTTGCACACTTGCACTGAAGACAACAGATATTGTCTTACTATCGTCGATCGGTTTACGCGTTGGCCAGAAGCGTTGCCAATAGCTGATATGACGGCTGCGACTGTTTCTAAGGCATTGTTGAATGGATGGATTTCACGTTTCGGCGTGCCAGTGACCATCACATCCGATTTAGGGCGGCAGTTCGAAAGCGCTTTGTTCCAGCAGTTGCTGAAACTACCAGGAGTTCGCAACTTTCGTACAACGCCGTATCACTTTCAAACAAATGGGTTGGTCGAGAGATGGCACCGCAGGCTGAAAGCAGCTATTCTATGCCATGACGCTATTCAATGGATGTCGTATTTACCACTCATTTTGTTGGGATTACGATCACATCCAAAGACGATTTGGGCGCCTCTCCCGCTGGTTTAGTGTATGACGAAAGTCTTCGGCTGCCCTCCGAATTTTTTACGGACGGCGCATCGACAAGCAACGATACTGATATGATTAAGCAACTTCGCCAGTGCATGAAGAACTTGCGAACAGGTATTTATTCGTGATGACCTAATCCGCCCATCCCTTTCTCCACCATACAAAGGCGAGCGATAAAACACTTCGTGGTCAAGGTAAACAACAACGAGGTTAAAATGTCAGTCGACCGGTTGAAGCCTGCCTTCATTGCCACCCAATCAACCATCTAAGAGGGGAGTATTGTGGCAACCTTTTACTATTTTCCGGCGTTAACACACTTAAGATGGCGCGCAACTCTAAGAAACAATTCTACATATCATTCCTTTGTTTTGACATTTCTTCTATTTCTTTTTTAAACACATTTAATCTTATATTTGTTTTCAACTATTGTAACTAGTATATAAGTCGTGAAAGCTTAAGAATAAACTCTCTTTTTCTGGCTGAACACTAAACGCTGCGTACGTATGTATCTATCTACATATATTAAAAAAGTATTACAATACTGCAAAATGTAAGTAAACACAAAACCACAAGTGTATTTGATGTCAATTAGAACATGTGAAAATGTATGTATGAAATATGGACGACTTATACAAAGGTAAATACATATATTTTTTCAACATCCTCTTGACTACAAAAGTAAGTCTCAAGTGTTTTATGCTTTTCTAATGGTAACGAGAGATCACGCTCTGAATTGACATACTTCAAGCCGACCGAACCACCTGCTGTCACATCTTGTGCCGAACCGACCAAATTGTCGAGATAATTTTGTGTATGCAACTGTCGTTGATTATGTATCGGAAAGTGTATGTGAGTACGTTGCAGGTTTAAAGTATAGGGTGGCGCCAAAGCACCAGCACCAGCACCAACCGCTGCTGCAGTGTTTGTTGTATTCATTGTCCCCTGCAGTTGACTGACACTATAGATGTTACGTAGACGGGTTTGGTGCTCCGGCTTGTCACTGTCATTGTCTTCATGTTTTCATTTGTTGCATACATCAATGTTGAATAATTATTCATTCCGGCCATAACACGTGACGATTCCTATGTAAACACAAAATATACATGATTTTGTTGTTGCTTCAAATCGTACACTCCTTCGCCTGTATTTTTTACTTTACCTTTTACTCGAACGTTGCGGCGGCCTGCACGGGCTCCTTCACCCAAGAAGCATCTTTATCAGCGACCGCTGCTTTCAATGCACCCCATATGGCTTTTATGTCTAAGCATTTTTCACGAAGTAGCGCCACAAGCACATTGGTAATAGCACCAGTACCAAAAATACCAACGCTCGATAACATTGCTAATCTGTAATCAATGCCAGCTTTTCCAAAAAATGCTCCTAAGAGTTTGTTGATATTTTCGCATTGTTTTGTTAGTTCTGAAATGGAGATTATTGATATATTATTTCCAAATATGTATGCATAAGTTACTTACAAATACCAATCGTACTCACGTACTCTTTTTGTCGCTGCCTCGTGGTTTTCTTTAAAAAATGTATGTGTTTAGGCCTCCAAGCTAAATCGCTTTCTCTAGAAAGGGTGTACCCCCCTAATGTTAAGTAGCACTCACATACACATGCATGCGCAAAGTATCTTACTGTAGTCTCACACACACATGCGTGTGCAGAGCGAACGACATGAATGTGTGTGCGCATGCATGTGTATACGCGCATAAAACCATTCGGGTGGTTTTCCCCTAAAAACGGTAGAATAATTGTCCCGCTGGTTTTACAAAAATAGCTTTTACTTTTTTGCGTATATTCTGTTAAAAACAACCGGAGCATCAGCATCAACTCGTGTCTCAGCCACCACAACAGGTAATATCACCACATTTTTTGCACAATAAATCCACATACCAAAATATATACACAAACACTGAAGTCGTTTTGAATTTATATTTTTTATTTCCAAAATATATACCGGTGCCATTTCGGAAAAGCCACCTAGTCACCGTTGTTCATGATCCTCCTGCGCCGAGAACCTATTGAACCAGTCTCACTTTCGAAGCTATAACTACATCACAGCAAGTAGCAGCGTTTTTAATACAGTCCACTTCATCCAACAGGATTTTCAACTGCGTTTTACGACATATCGTCAACCACAATTACGATTTGGTACAGCAGACATCTTGCCGCAACTCAACTTGCCACAACTTGCCACAATCAACATCATCACTTATTAGTCACCAGTTAAACTACGCTAAAGGTACATACGTGGTTGACATTTCTTGCACACATATACACATAGGTTTTTTATTTTTGCGTAAAACAATAATTCGCTTAAAATTCAGTGCGTATAATTAAAACAATATTTCCTCGAGTGATTTGTGGAGGTAGTCAGTGTTCCAAATATATTATTTTTGTGGATCAAGCGAATGACACAGTTTCACTCTGCACACATACATACGCCTTTTTGCAAAAAGGCTCACTAGTGTTGTTAGTGTAACCTTTAAACCAAATTGAGGTCAAAC
This sequence comes from Philophylla caesio, assembly GCA_963971545.1. Classification (NCBI taxonomy): domain Eukaryota; kingdom Metazoa; phylum Arthropoda; class Insecta; order Diptera; family Tephritidae; genus Philophylla; species Philophylla caesio. The sequence goes on from OZ020605.1 coordinate 59,675,812, forward strand.
ACGATTAGTTAGTTTTCCGAAATTTAAATAATTTTCAATTTGCAAAGCACGTTTTGTTTATTAACACATTTATCGGCTTTCATTTCTTTTTTCTTTGATCGTGTTTGTTATTACTTTTCAACTTTCAATTTGCCAAATCATTGCACTAGCAGCACTACACTTGTATGAAGTATTCATAACCTCATTGTTTCAACACACTGTTTCGGTTTATAGCACATTTTGATATCACTGATCCGTCGTAGAATTCCACTTTCACAAAATCACTGCGAGCACTAATTTAAACAAATTTCGATCGATATTCAGTCCATACTCGTTCATATTGGCGAAAGTTGGGTGGCGAACGTCTTTAAAGATAGACTTAGAGTTTGCATTAATATACATACACATACATATAATATAAGAATATAAATATACATATACATATTTTGCATTAAAAATACAATCAAGTCTGTGCTTGTGCATATACATATATTTAAATTCCGGTGTTACAATTTTGGATTGAAGGCTTGTTACGTTTTTTGTTGCACAGATATTTTCGGAAGACTTTCCTTTTCCTTCTTGAGGTTTCCTTTGTTGTTTTGTTCCAATCATGGAATCATTTATTCGTATGGCCGAAGCTGTAATCGAATTCGAATCGGATTACAGCAACACGCCAGTTTCGGAACAAAATAAACACGGGCTTGCTATACAGCAAGACGAATTAAGGGCTATATGGGACAAAACAAAGGTAGCATACGATATGCTCAGCAACTCAGATGGGTTAACTAAAGAGGACATTAGGGCCATTAGGAATAAACATGAAGTCAGCTTCGGTAGTTATGTTAAATGCATGTCCGCAATGGCTACTCAATTGGAAGTGCTTGCAGACGAAAAGAAAGACATTAAAGAGCAGTCAGTTCGTGAGCACAATATACATCTCCCTCCCTGTGATACAGAAGTGTTTAAAGGCGACTACCTTTCTTGGCCAACATTCCGAGATATGTTTACGGCTATTTATATTCTCAATAAGCGCCTTACACCTGTTGAAAAACTGTTCCATTTAAACAATAAAACGCAGGGAGAAGCTAAATATATTGTGAGAAAGTGTCCGCGTACAAATGAAGGTTTCACTACAGCGTGGAAAACTTAAGCGATAGATATGAAAATAAACGTATCTTAGTAAATTCCCAACTCAAGATACTTTTCAGCCTTGATACGGTTTATAGTGAGTGCGGTAGCTCAATCAAAAAATTGCAGCGGGACATCAACAATTGCATCTCGTCCTTAAAGAGTCATCAAATTGACATTTCAAATTGGGATGCAATAATAACTTATCTTTGTTCGACTAAATTGCCAGAGAGCACATTGTGGGAGCAGACAATAGAGAACAAAACTGAGATATCAAAATGGGAGGATATGGATAGATTCCTTTCCAATAGGTTTCAGACTTTGGAAACCGTCTCCGGCTTAAAGGGTGTTCAACATCCTCGAACTTTAAAGCCAAAATTCTCAAAATTCCCGTCTGAACCTCCACAAAAAAGACTTGGCGTTTTTCAGGCCAGTGTAGCAAAAGTTACTTGCCAATTGTGGAAATGCAATGAGCACAAATTACAAAATTGCCCACGGTTTCGTAAACTAACGACGACCGATCGAATTGCAATTTTAAAGAATAATAACAGTTGCTTGAACTGCCTTTCTTCAGGACATACGGTCTCACGGTGTACAAGCTCATTTAATTGCAGCACTTGCCACCTGAGACATCATACGCTCCTTCATATACAGGCTTTTCAGTCAAAAGCAACTGGCCAATCGCCAATATCGAGTCCCGAAGTTGATGCTCCATCCACCTCTGCTCAGGCTCGTATTAGACACAATTCTGCACAAGCAAATAAAAATTCGGTTAATTATTTCAATAGTTTCGCCAACACGAATAAAGGAGTTTTACTCGGAAAAGCTCGTGTTAATATATTTTACAATGGTACTGAGTTTTCTGCAAGAGCCTTAATAGATTCTGGTTCTGAGTGTTCTTTTATAACACAAGGCCTCAAACGCAGAATCGATTTACCCACAATAAGGCTGAATGCCCAGGTATCAGGCATAAATAACACCATTTCAGCGCAGGTAACAGAAGCCTGCCTTATTCAACTGCGGTCACCCATTGACCCTTTAATCAAGATCCACACCACAGCTTTGGTGTTACCTCAACTTACAGGGAATCTTCCAAAATGCAGGAAGCGTTCAAGGATCTAGTGTTATATTTGTTAGGAAGATTATTTGTGTTGTATTATTAGCGCAACTCGCTTTATATTGTAGGCCACCAGGCCGCTCTTGCGAACAATAATATGCAAACGGTTAAGTTTGTAAATTACCATTGATTTTATTTTAAAAAATGTTGTTCTTATATACTAATTTCCTCACAGAGGAAACTTATTACTTATTCTTAATTAACCAATGGGAAATCAACACGAAATAACAAATATTTTCTCACGCATTGATTTCACACGGTACTAAATAAAATATGATTAGGGTAAAATGCACTTGGTGTTTTTGTATTGTTTGTTTTATTTATTGGCCTTCAAATTGCCGAAATGCAATGACAGCAATTTGATGCCAGAATGTATTAAGTATTTTTGCTAAGCGGTCAATCACCAAAAGTACTTGTACTTGTTGTGTAATGAGCTCGCTGTTCTGCGCCCAGACATTTGGTTTTATGTGACACTTTGTGTGTGGTGCCTTGCGCGCGTACAGTGTACATTATACGTGTTTTTTTTTTTATACGTGTGTGTGTGTCAGTATGTTTCATTCTGTGCTATGTGCATTGTGAATGTTTGTATGTCTGTATGTTTTTTATATTGTGCGCAATGTGTATTGTGTGTGTGTATCAGTTATGTATGTGCATACTACATCCTACCCCTTTAGTTAAATGTACAATTGCTGTAGTTTCTTAAAAGTTAGGCAAATGTGCATATTATGTTACAATTTCTGTATATTAATTTATTATAGTTTACAATTAATTAAATGTTTCTAGCTTTAATTATATTGTTATTGTGTATTTTAACTAATTTATTTTCTATTTGTATACAGCTATTGACGCCTTCTTGTCTAATGACTTTGTAAGGGCCTTTAAACATTTTATAAAATTTTTTCTTATTTCCTACTTTAATATAAACTAAATCATTATTTTTGAAATTACTTATATTATTGTTTGTTTGTTTCTTAATCCTATCAATCTTATTTTGTATTAGAGATTGATGAGCCATATTATGAGCATGTATAAGTTTCAGTTTAAGCTCTGTCAGATAATCATCAATATTGTATAATTTGTTTTTAGATTTAAGTATTTCGCAGGGTAGACTGCTGATTTTTCCAAACACTAGCTCATGTGGAGAATAATTTGTCGTACAGTTTGGCGTTGTGTTGTAGCAGTACACGTAATAGGGTAATAAGTCTTCCCAATTGTCTTCTTTTTGAAGTGCTCGTAGGTAATCATTTAATACTCTATGGTTTCGTTCTAATGCTCCTAATGTCTCATGGTGGAATGGTGCTGAAACCTTTTTGTCTATGTTTTTACATATGTTGGTAAGTAATTCGTTTGTAAATTCTGTACCTTTGTCAGTTTTTATGTTTTTAAAACATCCATATTTTAATATGAATCCTTCAACAATTGTTCTTGCTACAGTAACTGCATCTTTACTTTGCATTGGAAATGCTGCTATATACTTTGTGAGTTAACATTGAAAAGTCAGAATGTATCTGTATCCGTTTGATGGACGTAAAGGGCCTACTGTGTCAACTGTAATTGTTTCAAATGAAGTTGTTGGAGTGTCTGTCATGGTCATTTTTTCTTTTGTGTATTTAGTTACTTTTATTTCATTGCATAATTTGCAGTTATTAATATAATTCTTTACCATGTTACTCATGTTTTTCCAAACATATCTTTGTTTTAATTTTTTAATGCATCTGGAGATTCCTATATGTCCTCCTAATTCCTCATCATGATATTTGCTTATTAGACGCTTCATTTCTTTAATATTCTTTATTTCTTTTGGCGGTGTATATACTATAATGGCTGTATTATTCTTTAAATTCTTGCATGCTTATATACTGGAAAATTTTGTCTTCTGCAGAGACTGCTAATTTAGCTATTTCCTGTTGTTCTACGAATAATCCTAGCTTCCTCAGAATCAACGTCATAGTTGATAACGATTTATCGCTATATTCAACAACAATATTTTTCTTTTGTGCTACTATATTGGCCTTTTCATTATACATAATATTCTTTTTGAACTGAAATTGCAATTTCTTTATATGCGTGACGTCAGATAATGACGTTGCTTCCCAAATGTGAAGGTGATCAAGCTTCTCTTGAGTTGCAGCACTAGTTCTTTTTGCAAGTTGTTTTCTTGCTATGCCATTTATATCTTCATTTAGCTTTTTGCTTTCTTTGCCATTTAATTTTTCATTTAGCTTTCCGCTTTCTATGCCATTTAATTTTTCATTTTCTAATTTTTTACTAACCGCTCTTGTAATTGTAAGCATATCATTTGATGGTATCATTTTTCTTAATTCTTTTGATGTAATTTTTATTCTAGATAGTGCGTCTGCATTTGTATTCATCTTTCCTTGTTTGAAAATTATTTCAAAATCATAATCCATAAGCTCTACTCGTATTCTTGTTAATGGTCAGTGTATACCATGAATTTTCTACCGAATAGGTAAGGTCTGAGATAATGTATTCCCCAATGAATGGCTAATAACTCCTTTTCTATTATTGGTTTGTTGACTTCATGTTTGTTCAAAGATTTACTCGCATATGCCATTGGAGTGTCTTCTCCAGGCGTCCCTTGAGATAAAACTGCTCCTAAGGCATAGTTTGATGCATCAGTAGTCAAAATAAAAGGTTTGGAGAAATCGGGATATTTCAAAACAGGTGGTGTCATTAGTTTTGACTTTAGAGTTTTGAAAGCTATTTCACATTCTTTTGACCATATAAATAGTTTGTTTTTCTTTAATAATTCATTTAGCGGTTTAGCTATTTGCGCAAAATTTTCTATAAAACGTCTATAGTAGTTGCAAAATGCTACAAATCTGCGTACCTCGTCTGCATCTTTAGGACATGGAAAATTAGTTATAGTGTCATACTTATTTGGATCAGTCGTGATACCTTCTGCTGTTATAAGGTGACCTAAATAAACTACTTCTGTTTTTAAGAAGTTACATTTGTCTGGATTTAGTTTTAAATCATATTGTTTCAGTCTTTCGAATACATTTATTAAATTTTCATTGTGTTCTTTTAGAGTTGAACCAAAAATTATTACGTCGTCTACATATAAAAATGCAGCTTCTTGGAGTCCACTCAAAGCTAAAGTCATCTTGCGCTGAAAACTATTAGTCGCAATTTTTAAGCCAAAAGGTAGCCTCTTGAACTGATAATGTCCTTTATTAGTCGAAAAAGCTGTAAGCGGTCTGGATTGCTTATCTAAAGGTATTTGATGGAATGAGCTGGTCATGTCCAAGGTTGAAAAATATTTGCCTTTGCCTAATTTGTCTAACACATCTTCTAATCTTGTTAATGGGAATTTATCATTTACAATTTTGTTGTTTAGTTGTCTGTAGTCAACTACTAATCTCCAATTAGTTTCATCATTTGTGCTTTTCTTTGGCACAATTAATAATGGTGAGTTATATGGACTGGTTGAATGCTCAACAATGTCCTCTTTAATTAATTTGTCAACTTGTTGGTTAATCTCTTCAACATGTGCATTTGGTAATCTGTAGTTTTTATATAGACTGGAGTTTTGTCATGTACAGAAATATTTTGTGTATAAAAATTGTTTTTTGTTAAAATATCTCCTTTTAGATGAAATATTTCATTGTATTTGATACAAATATTTATTATGGATTCTTTTGCTTCTGGATCTAGGTTTTCAAAATTTATAGTATTTTTAATAAAATCTATTCGTTTTTTTGAATTAAATTTTGTGTCATATTTCAATATTGAAAATTTTTTTATTGGTTGTATGTGTAAAGGAATACCTTTAATTGTTATGTCACACTCATTTGTATTTATGAACTTTATATGTTTGTGACCTTTCTTTGGAATTATTGTGTTAGCTATAAATATGCCTGGTGTTATTTCACTAGCGCATACTAAACTGTCTTCATTTAAATCAACGTCTACTTCTTTTATAATTTCTGTTCGGGGTGGTAAATGAATACTTGGTAATGTGCTGAATTTCATGTACATTGGCAAGATTATTTTTTGTTCTTCATACATAATTGTGATTACGAAAGTTTCGTAATCTATTTTACAATTATATTTAGTCAAGAAATCTCTGCCTATAATTCCGTCTGTAGATATGTTAATATTATCAAAAATATAAAATGTATGTTCAATATTAAGTTCATCAGATTGAAGTGAAAGTTTAGTTTTTGAATTTGTTGTTAATCGATTTTCACTAAGTCCATTTATGTTATATTGTTGACAATTTGTTATTATACTGTTGTCGATTGATGATTTTTTTATAATAGAAATGTCTGCACCTGTGTCTATTAAAAATGCTATTGGTTTTCGTATTGTCTTTGATTTAAGTATAAGGTAATTTGTATCTTTTTGTGCTATACTATACGTATTTAGTTTTTTAGTTATAGCCCCAGCTTCTTTCATCTGGGGACGTCCTAGTTTTCCTGAGAATTATGTCTTTGATTATTATTATTTGTTCTGTTCTGATCAGAATTTTGTGGACGTCGGTTGTTTCCGTTGTTATTAGAATAATTTCTACTATTATTATTACTATTTCTGTTGCTGTTATTATAACTTCTATTGTTATTGTTATTGTTATAATTCCTATTGCTGTTATTATAATTTCTGTTATTATTTGTATTATTAGAAACTCGATTGCGATCGTCATGCCTTCTGTTTCCATTATTATTTCTTGTATTAAATGGTTGACGCGTGTTATTATTATAGTTATTATTGTAACTATTATTATTGTTATTTCTTGTCCGATATATGTTTGAGTTGTTAGTCGGTACATCTGCTTCTTGAGCTGTTTGCAGTGCTTCAGAAAAAGTCTTTGGTCTAGCCGCGAAAACAATTGATTTTAATGGTTCATTTACACCATTTTTAAAAGCGTTTAATGCCAATTGGTCATTGAGCTTGATAATTATCGATTTAGATTCTGAGCCTTGCTGCGATATTTGAATTTCATTAAGTGAGGCTGTTATGCTCTCAATTTTCGATGCAAAATTCTGCAATGGAATGTTATTTTGCTTTATCACACTAAGCGTGTTTTGTAGCTTCAGCGGATTTTTATTTAATTTATATAGTTTTTCAAGAGTTTCTTTGAGCTGATCAATAGTGGTTGGCTCTGTTTCTGCTAAAAGTCTGTTTTTTACTTTTTGTGCAATTTTTCCTGCTAATATATATTTTAATAGCATATTCTTTTGTGCATCATTGAGTGTATTTGCATAAAACTCAATGGTGTCTAAAAATTTTGTAAGAAGATAATGTTCTCCTCCGAATTCGGGGATTATCTTTGAGGCAGTTGAAATATCAAAGCTTGCCATTTTGTTCTTTAGAAGTGAATAAATTTTGGAAGTTATGTTTTGAAATAGCGGATGTATTTCGTCAATTTGATGCTGTTTATTTTGCAATACAATATCTGCCCAAATCTCTTGTATTTTACTTTTTGTATGTTCAATATATGTATCTGAATATGTCCTAGTTTGATTATTTTTTAAATTGGATAAAATGTTGTTTAATTTGTCCATGTACTTATTTTAAGCATGTAATAATATTTATTTTAAGCTGTTATATTAGCTACTGATTTAGAAATCTACATTTTTACATAGTTTTTATAAAAAAACGTATATTATTATAATAATTAACATTAGGTATATCAAATATGTGATATTGTGGTCTTCTTTTGCTATTACGTTGTCATTTATGTTGTTATTTATTACTTCGTTGGTCCCTGCTGGTTCTGCTTTGGGCCGCACATTTTTTAAGTTGATTAAGGGATGATGATTTCGTTTAGTGAACTTACTACACAATCAGCTTTAACTACTTTAGCAAAGTATATAAATATCCATTCAGATATCTTCCTATGTCCAATTATTGGGAAATTTCTATCCACATCTGCAAGCGATAGCAACTGACTAGCTTTCTCATCTCTAGTTAAAACGCTCTGTTTCTAACGAAATTTTAAACGTCTCTTATGCTTATTTCCTATGCGGAATCTTTATATAATTTTCGTTTCAACTAGCGCACTACCGCAGTAATTTTAGTTCTAAATTTTCGAAATTTTCATTTCAGAATTCTTCCCTCTTTTTAACTTATTATGGTCCTACTCCTTTATAAAAGGAGTTTGGCAGGATCGCCATGTTATATTTGTTAGGAAGATTATTTGTGTTGTATTATTAGCGCAACTCGCTTTATATTGTAGGCCACCAGGCCGCTCTTGCAAACAATAATATGCAAACGGTTAAGTTTGTAAATTACCATTGATTTTATTTTAAAAAATGTTGTTCTTATATACTAATTTCCTCACAGAGGAAACTTATTACTAATTCTTAATTAACCAATGGGAAATCAACACGAAGTAACAAATATTTTCTCACGCATTGATTTCACACGGTACTAAATAAAATATGATTAGGGTAAAATGCACTTTATTTATTGGCCTTCAAATTGCCGAAATGCAATGACAGCAATTTGATGCCAGAATGTATTAAGTATTTTTGCTAAGCGGTCAATCACCAAAAGTACATGTACTTGTTGTGTAATGAGCTCGCTGTTCTGCGACCAGACATTTGGTTTTATGTGACACTTTGTGTGTGGTGCCTTGCGCGCGTGCAGTGTACATTATACGTGTGTGTGTGTGTCAGTATGTTTTATTCTGTGCTATGTGCATTGTGTATGTTTGTATGTCTGTATGTTTGTTATATTGTGCGCATTGTGTATTGTGTGTGTGTATCAGTTATGTATGTGCATACTACACTAGTATTGGGACAAAAGATTCTTAGTTAACGAGCAAGTTGCCCTTGTCCTAGGTGGCTACATTTACGCTCAAATAATATTACACGGAATAAGAAAGAATGTCCTGGGAACTCTTCTCGCCCAGGAAACTGTATAATTTTTTAATGAAGTCTCATTAGACAAGCGCCTTAAATCTTTTTGGTAACTGGAAGAAGTTTCTAAAGACAGAATATATAACGAAGATGAGATTTATTGCGAAAAACTCTATAAAAGCACTACAAAAAGAAACAAAGATGGCAAATACGTTGTATCATTGCCGTTCAAAAAGGATTTCCCAAAGAGTTTCGGCCTGGGACCTTCGTTAAAAATCGCTTGCTCGCAATTCTTTCGAAACGAAACGCGTTTGGCAAAGGATCTACCATTGCAAACTGAATACAACAGGGTTTTGTCAGAATACGAAACTTTGAGACATATGACTCGAATTGAAGAATATGTTTCAGGCGACGAATGTGCGAATTATTTCCTGCCGCATCATGCCGTAAAGAAGGAGGACAGTACTACCACCAAAGTACGAGTCGTTTTCAACGCATCGTGTCCGACTGCGAATGGAACTAGCCTTAATGATGTCATCCATCCTGGTCCAGTACTTCAAAGCGACCTGACGGTGGTAATACTACGTTGGAGGCTCTTTAAATACGTGTTTAATAGCGACATCGAAAAGATGTATGTATCGCCAAATTTTGCTAAACATGAATGAAATGAAATACCAACGTATAGTTCTTCGAAAAAATCCGAGTGAACCAATCAGTCTGTATGAATTAGAGCTGTAGCAAACCGTATGTATTCGTTACCGAGTAACGAGTACAACTCCTGACTCGAAGTACCGAATCGTTACTTATAAAATAAACTCGGTACTCGCATATTCCGTATATGTAGTTGTCAATTTGATTGTTAATATTGTGCGGAATGAAACAGTTATGAGTATACTCCTTTTCAACGTAGCAGCAAAGATAATATGGGGAAAATTTTAGTTTAGCATCCCCGGAATTGGAAAACAAGGGGCCGATGGGGGGGTAGAGGGGGACCTCCTGATCACAAATTTATAGTTTTTAGCTGCCGCTGACTTAAAGTTTTCGAGATATTTATACTTAAATTTGAAAAAATGCCCCCTTTTATATTGGTTATTTCATTGAATATTACACTAAATACACATAACTTCCGTTTGTAAAAGGCAAATAATTAACATTTCCGAGCGCGCACAAGTAAGAAAATTAATATTTAAACGTTATATTAATAAATATTAAATAAATAAAATGAAAATAATCGCGCACTTGCATACACGCAAAATGATTCACAATAACATTAGATGAGTGTGTTGCCATATCGCTGATGTGCATAAAAGAATAATAAAAATAGTCATAGTCGCCTTTGATTGTATTCCAAGCGAATTCTGTAAGTTAAATTGGAAATGAGGAAATAGCGCCGCAGCCGAAAATTTTTAATAAAAAATCGCGCGATTTCACAAAAAGTCAGTATAAAATAACATATTTAGAAGACATATTTTTCGTATTTTATGCACATCACAAATATGGCAACACACTCATCTAATGTTTGTACCGACCATTTTGCGTGAATGCAATTAGGTTATTTTTATTTACTTAATATTTATTAATAAAACGATTAAATATTAACTTTCTTAATTGTGCGGGCTCGGAAATGTTAATTATTTTCATTATACAAACGGTACTTAAGTGTATATAGTGTAAAATTCAGTGGAATAACCAATATAAAAGTGTGCATTTTTCAACTTTAAGTATTAATATCTCGAAAACTATAAGTCAGCGGCAGCTAAAAACTATATATTTGTGATCAGGAGGTCCCCCTGTACCCCCCATCACCCCCTTGTTTTCCAATTCCGGGGATGCTAAACTAAATCCTAGCCATAATATGATACGAAACTCTTTGTTTCGAGAGAGCGCTGTCAAAGGGCGCATATTTTATAACATTTTCCAAAAGAGCCACTCTGTAGAAATAGTATCGGGGGATTTTTATTTAGTTTTTTGGAGATTTTGCAGTTTCTTCGCCACCGTTGAGGTTTGCTAACAGAATAAAGGAAAATGCAATAAAAATAAGAGTAAATAAGAGATGTTATTTACCTTAATGCCAGAAGATCATATAGTATATAAAATCAAAACAATGAAAATATCGCAGAAATTCATATTTTGGAAAAACCTGCTTTTATATATGCATTAAACATAAATTTAAGATAAAGCGTGTTTTCTTATAAACATACATGTTTATTTATGTATATTAAAATGCAATATATACCTAGTTCGCTTTGAAATAAAAGTTTTGGAATATATTTTTAAAATAAAATACAATATTAGTATGTAAATCAAAACCTTCATAGTTCGCCAAAACTTATATATTAAATTAAACTCTTAATTTAGAGATTTCAAGACACATTCTATAAAAAACTAACATTTACTCGCTTTTTTTATCCAAATAAAAATTATAGCTTTTTTCACGCATTTGCCTCTGATAGCCCACCTTTTTGCGTGCCAGCTGTTCAGTAGCCCATGATTCGGCTTTGTTGCCAGCCCAAAATGTGAGATCATGGGCTCTCGCAGCAAGCGAAAGAGAGAAGTTTCGTATCATATTATCTTTGCGTAGCAGTATCATCTTACACCTTGCAAGGCAACGTTTCGGTATGATTCACTTTTGCCGATTTATGTACAGGTTTTTGTTCTTTCTTTCTCACACAGGTCAATGTTGCATTTGTAATTTTGAACTTTTTGGGATTGTTACAAAAAGACGTTGCGTCTAAATATACATATGTATATTTATTAAAAAAACTACCAATGTTCACACTTTTACATCTGAATTAAAAATGTAAATAAAAAGATTTAAACGAACTAACTAACCATTTAGCATTTTCATATTTTCATTAAGATGTTAAACGAGAAAATTTTTTAATTATCAAGGCCATAAATGTACGCAAACATCGATGATTCTACATCTCGTGAAACATGCCACTGTTTGATTGTATCAAAAGTAACGAGTAACGATACGAAAGTAACGGGTGCTGAGTGTTTCAGTAACGAAAACATACGGGTATCAAACTTTTCGTTACTTTTACAGCTCTAGTATGAATTGAAGACAGTTACATTCGGTGTTAATTGTGCACCATACCTCGCGATTAGGACTCTGTTTCAGTTGGCTGACGATGTAGAGAGCTCATACCCGCTGGCTTCTGACATTTTAAGAGAATACATGTACGTTGATGATGTTTTGGCTGGAGGAAATTCCATCGACTTGGCCATCAGAGCTAAAGAAGAGGTAGTAAAGGTGCTACAAATAGCTGGTTTCCCACTACGAAAATATACTTCAAATTGTGAGAAAATACTGGATGGAATACCGAAAGCCCACCTGCTAAACGAAAATTTTCTGGAATTTGAGGACACCAGCACAGTCAAAGCTCTGGGCATCAGATGGAACGCCCATTCCGATCATTTTTATTTTACTGCTAAACAATCGAAACTCAGGTACGATTCACAAAAAGGATAATACTGTCCGAAATCGCCAAATTGTTCGACCCACTAGGATGGCTTGCGCCATTCGTGGTTACTGCAAAAATTTTAATGCAGAATATTTGGTTAGAAGGGACAGATTGGGACGAAACGGTGTCCCCTACATCAATAAACCGATGGCAAAGCTTTGTCGAAAACTACAGTCATATCGGCACAATTCGTATTCCTCGTTGGGTGTATTTTTCCCCAACGGATAAAATTGAACTGCATGGATTCTGCGACGCCTCGGAGAAGGCATATGCCGCTACTATTTTCCTTCGCATTCAGAAGGCAGAGACAGTTTATGTCAGTCTCTTGCTTGCTAAGTTCAAAGTAGCGCCAGTTAAAACAATTTCGTTACCACGCTTGGAACTCTGTGGTGCTGTGTTGCTGGTTGAACTAATGGAGTCAGTCACTAACAATCTTAACTTAGGTCAGTTTACAAGGCATCTTTGGATAGATTCGACCATTGTCCTTGCCTGGATTCATAAATCTCCCTGCTCGTGGTCAACCTTTGTTGACCATCGGGTTACAAAAATTGTAGAGAAAGTTGGAAGCCGAAATTGGCTGCACGTAGAATCAGCTTCAAATCCATCGGATTTGGTTAGTAGAGGTATCACTGTGCAGGAACTGGCCAACAGTTCTTTGTGGTGGCAGGGTCCTTCTTGGTTGCAAGAAGATAGATAAAACTGGCCCACACAAGAAACGAACTATAGCACTGAAGTAGAACAAAAAAGGGTTCAAGTCTGTGCATCAACTACACTCGATACTAATGTTGATATTCTTGGTAGGTTTTCTGATCTTTCGAGAGCTTTGAGAGTTTTATCATATGTGTTAAGATTTTCTCAGAGAACTCGTCCAAACACTAGAGCTTCGTTTAAAGCGAGGTCTTGCTTAATTTCATCTGATGACATTAAAGCAACGACAAGGCGCTTAATAATAGTTTGTCAGAAGAAGCATTACATTCGGGAATACTGGGCATTGGAATCCGGGAAAACAATAAATTCAAAAAGTGAAATCTTGCCCCTTAACCCCTACATCGACAAAGAGAACATGATTAGGACGGGTGGTCGCCTAGGTAAACCTCTGGATCTTTCCTTTAATGAACGCCATCCAATCATTCTTCCGTATAACTGCAGTTTGTCTCGTCTCATAGTCCAGTTCGTCCGCAAAGTGTCACTGCACGGTGAGAATCAGCTAATGTTGCGTGATTTGGATACCTCGAGTCCAAAATATGATTAGGTCAACCATTCACAGCTGCAAGATCTGCACGATCTACCGAAAACGCTCACAGTCTCATCTTATGGGTATACTTCCTACAGAACGTACCACATTCTCACGTGCATTTACTAATACGGGGGTTGACTTCACTGGTCCATTCGATATAAAGAACTACAATGGACGAGGTTGTCGAGTATTTAAGGGCTACGTCTGCCTGTTTGTGTGTTTTGCTACGAAGGCAATCCATTTGAAAGCCACCTCCGATTTTGTAGGAAGACGAGGCTGCCCGATGAACATGTATTCCGATAATAGAACGAACTTCGTCGGGGCCTCTCGAACATTAAAAACAGAAATAAAAGCTTTTATATCTGATGCTCGCAATAGCACCTTGTCAAAATATACCCAACAAACGCTTACTTGGCATTTTATCCCCGCCGCAGCACCCCATATGGGTGGACTGTGGGAGGCGGGAGTTAAAAGTTTTAAAAGCCACTTTACAAAAATCGCTTCCAACCACAAATATACGTTTGAAGAGTTTACGACCTTACTTTGCAGAGTTGAGTCCTGTCTCAACTCTCGACCACTAAGTCCCTCATCAAATGAACCGACGGACTTGGAACCATTGACACCAGGTAATTTTTTAGTGGGCGGACACCTTCTTGCTCAGCCTGAAGTAGGCGCTGATGAAAACCGCGCCTCGATTGTAAATCGGTGGCAAAGACTGAAGGCTTTACACCAAACATTTTGCAAGAGGTGGAAGACAGAATACCTGTCTGAACTTCAAAAACGCAATAAGTGGAAATATCCACAATCTAACATAAAGAAAGGTGACCTCGTCGTTATCAAAGAAGACAACCTGCCACCTTATGAGTGGAGATTAGGCAGAGTCGCCAAACTGCACCCAGGCTCGGATGGCAAGGTAAGAGTAGTGGATGTTATAACCGAAAGAGGACAAGTCACCAGGCCATTAGTGAAATTAGTCCTATTACCCGCCAATGATGAACAGGAGGAGGAGCAACGACCTTCTGACGAAACCGATGCCCCTCTTGCAACACCTACATCGATCGTAAAACCCAACGCGGATTCCACTTCGTAATTCCCATCCAATTCCACACCGCAAATTTGCAATTTAAAATTAAAATTAAGGATTAAGAGAAATATTTAAACCGGAATTGGTTCGTTTGAATAAGGGTTGTATTAGTAAAATAACACGACCACTTTGAAGTTATTCAGAAACACCTATTTTATACACACTTGTGTTTAAAGTATTTTCTAAGCTCAAATTAGCGCAAATAGTGAAAAGGCATTAGAAAAGTGAAACACCAACATATATGTGCTGTGCCACACCCCTTTCCCAATACCGCAAAATTTTCCACCCTTGGATCATACACTAATATGAAGAATTTTATTTTTAAGTGTTTTACACTGCCACCATTAATACAAAGGCAAATGAAGTAATATGAAATTAAGCCTTTTAATTTTAATTAACGAAAGCCAACAACAGTTCTTCAATAATCAACAAATTAACATTGGAAACTTAATCAATTTTCTAGCATAAATGTTTGCCGAGAATATAATAACCACAAATTCAAAAAAAAAAGAACAAGTAGACCGGTTATTGTTGCAACTATACAATAAAAAGGAGCTACATCAATGGAAGCGTTTTGACTTACCCCAGAAACTTTTGATGTCAGCAAAGGGGGCGCAAAACAGAAGACTCGCCCCGCTCCACGGTGGACATGTTGAAATGGATATCCGAACCCGCCAATAAAAAAAAGATAAATGCAGCTCCCAGAACAAACCTGCTCTCAACAACCAAATCCATGCATCGCTCTTGACTGCAGAGCCCAGCTGCAAATTTGGAGGTGCCTTAATTTACGATCTAGCAGTAAAATTGAATCTTACCTCTTATGCGCGCGCTGCCTCAAGTGTGTCCCGCTATTGTGTATGCGCCGCCTGACTTGTGCGCAGCTTATTCGACGCGCTGCCTCAGTTGTGTGTCACCAATGTGTATGCGCCGCCTGACTTGTGCGCCGCCTCACTGGTGCACCGCCTTACTTGTGCGCCGCCTCACTTGTGCGCTGCTCACTTGTGCGCTGCTCACTTGAGCGCTGCTCACTCGTGCGCCGCTTATTCGACGCGCTGCCTCAGATGTGTGCCGCCGGTGTGTATGCGCCGCCTGACTTGTGCGCCGCCTGACTTGTGCGCAGCTTATTCGACGCGCTGCCTCAGTTGTGTGTCACCAATGTGTATTTTTTTTTTTTTTTTTTTTTTTTTTTTTTTTTGACGAGGAGGAAGCATCGAAAGCCTAACCGTCACCGGTTTGTCAGTGTGGGACTTTAACCCTAACTAAACCTCCTACTGTCTGAGTACCATTTCCCCCGGTACTACCGTCAGGTATTTCGTCGGGAGATGGCTTGAGCTTACGCTCTACGTACGTGAAGTCTGTTTGTACCGCCCTCTGTACTGTTGTTTGTTACATCTTCGTGGGGGTTTAAATTGCCCCGTTTCATTTCCAAGCATTTTTTTTTTTTTTTTTTTTTTTTGTTTTTTTTTTGTTTTGCTTGACTGCCGGTTGGAACGAACGAGGTTCCAAGCCGCTCAACATGGTATTTCTCCTATTATATAAACTATTGCGGCCGTGTGTAACCGCTTTGGGCTGTTCGTTGGGAGCTGTGCTTAGAGCCAAAGAGCCAAACTGCTTACATTTTTTATTTTTATTTTTTTTATTAGTGCAGGCAGTCGGAACGGACTAGGTTCCGAGCCGCCGATTCGGTGTGAAGTTTGTTGCCGTCAACCGATGTGTATGCGCCGCCTGACTTGTGCGCCGCCTCACTGGTGCGCCGCCTCACTGGTGCACCGCCTTACTTGTGCGCCGCCTCACTTGTGCGCTGCGCACTTGAGCGCTGCTCACTTGAGCGCCGCTTATTCGACGCGCTGCCTCAGATGTGTGCCGCCGGTGTGTATGCGCCGCCTGACTTGTGCGCCGCCTCACTTGCGTGCCGCTTCTTCTGCGCGCCGCCTCTTCCAAGAGCCGCTGTGTGTATGTGGCCTCAACGCGCCGCCGCGTGTGCGCCCAACAGCCATGTATCGCTCTTGAGTTGCAGAGGCCAGCTGCAAAATTTGGAGGTGCCTTAATTTATGATTTAGCAGTAAAATTGAATCTTACCTCTTATGCGCGCGCTGCCTCAAGTGTGTCCCGCTATTTTGTATGCGCCTTGTTCGACGCGCTGCCTCAATTGTGTGCCGCCAATGTGTAGGCGCCGCCTGTCTTGTGCGCCACCTCACTTGTGCGCCGTTTTTTCGACGCGCTGCCTCAATTTTGTGCCGCCAATGTGTAGGCGCCGCCTGTCTTGTGCGCCGGCTCACTGGTGCACCGCTTATTCGACGCGCTGCCTCAGATGTGTGCCGCTGGTGTGTATGCGCCGCCTGACTTGTGCGCCGCCTCACGTGCGTGCCGCTTCTTCTGCGCGCCGCCTCTTCCAAGAGCCGCTGTGTGTATGTGGCCTCAACGCCCGCCGCGTGTGCGCCCAACAGCCATTTTTTTTTTTTTTTTTTCACGGACGTTGGGATAGCGCGCTATCCATCAAGAGGCCCGTATGAATCTCTGGTGAAGCCACCTCCCCGGGACTACTCACGCATTTCATCAGGGAGGGGCTATGGCATAAATGCCTGACTTTCAGGACGCCTTTTCCATAGTCCCGCATCCACGTAAGGTGATAAGCGGTTCAGGAGCGTTCTGCTACGACTTCACCTGTGAAAGATACAATCAAACAAAAGATTAAACATATTCCGGACTAACTTAATCGCGTTGCTATGCGACGGCGTTGTTCGCGTATTCTGAGCTCAGTCATTATTTCTTTACAGATGTTTTTTACTGTATTCCAAACTGCTTTATCATTAATCATATAGGATATCAGATTTTCTGGCCTTGGATCTACCTTCATGACGATTCTTAATTTCTCCCGCTCAAATGAAAACGAAGGACAAGAAAACAGTATGTGTTCTGCGTTCTCCGCCACAGTCTCACACGAGGCACAAACCATTGTATTATCATGACCATATTTACATAAGTATTCTCTGAAACAACCGTGCCCACTTAGCACCTGGGTCATATAAAAGTCTATTTCGCCATGCGATCAGCCTAGCCAAGCCTCGATACTCGGGATGAGTCGGAAAGTCCAGCGTCCCTTTGTCGACGTGGCCCAACGTTGTTGCCATTGGGTTAGGCTTTTATGGCGTTCGACCGCTGTCTCTTGTACTGAGAGGGCTGTGCCTTTATCTCGGGCCGTCTGATAGGTTCGCTGGACTTCGTTAGCCAGCAGGTCGGCAGGCATTATGCCAGCAATTACACATGCCGCCTCATATGAAACAGTGCGGAAAGCGCTACAAACGCGTAGTGCACTAAGTCGAAATATGGAGTTCACATTTTTTGCCCCATACAGGGGCCGCGTACATAACCACTGATTGTGTGACCTTAGCTAGCAACTTCCTGCGTTTTTGACCAGGTCCACCTATATTTGCCATTAATCTAGCTAGAGAACTGTGGACTGATGCGGCTTTTTGTGCCACAGCTTCTATATGTAGTTTAAATGACAGCCTGGCATCTATCATAATACCTAAATACCGTACTGCAGGCATAGTTTCGAATACATACCCATTGATGTCTAGACGTGTAGTTTCCTTTTTCTTTGTGCTTGTTATAAGCACCCCTTCGGTTTTGTGAGCTGCCAATTGGAGCCCTTTGACTTGAGCCAGTCATCGATTAATATAGCCGTGTCTTTCGTGGCCAATTGAATTTTTTCTATGTCTTTCGCTACAATGGTAACCGCAATATCATCTGCGTATCCGATTACCTTCACTCCTTTTGGAACAGGTAGACGCAGGACTCCATCGTAAGCAATAATCCACAAAACTGGGCCGAGAACTGAGCCTTGGGGAACTCCTCTGCTGACGTCATATCTATTTCTTACCAACAATTTGCCTAACGAATCTATCATACAAAGCGGTCTGTAAGAACCTGGATCACCTGGAGGCTTGTTGGGCTTTGGAAGCAACACTAACTTCTGCTTTTTCCACCTCCTCGGGAAAACGCCATTTTGCAGGCATATATTAACGACATGTGAGAAGGCCATAGGGGACTCAGCTACTGCCGCTCTGATGGCAATGTTCGGTATACCATCGGGTCCCGGAGCCTTGCCGTTCTTTAGCCGTTCAGCTGCAGCTAGAATTTCATCCGGTATAACAGGTGGACAAATTGTCATTGTATTGTTTTTCACAGGCCTCATTTGGGGGCTATCTTTGGGGAAAAGCGTTTCGACTATTTGCTTGAGCAGAGTGGGACATGTTGGCATCTGCGTTTGGCTACTTTTAAACTTTTTCATAACAATTTTGTAGGCGCCACCCCAAGGGTACTCGTCAATCTCACTACAAAGCTCTTTGAAACAAGATTTTTTGCTTGCCTTAATTGCATTTTTTAATCGTTTACGCAAGCATTTAAATTCATCTCTCAGAATATCAGATCTATTTCTTTGGTATCTTCTTCTGGCTTTGTTGCATTCAGACCGCAAGTCTGCGATTTCAGCATTCCACCAATAAACAGGGTTGCGGCTATTTTTGCGCACTTTTCTATTCATAGATGCATCACAAGCCCTAGCTAATACTTTATAAAGTTCATCGGATAGACTTTCTGCATTGGCCCGCATTTGTGTTACGCTTTTCATACCATCCAGTACCAACTTAAACATATCGAGATCAAATGAATTAGTGCACCAGGCATTTGCGTTGTTCTTCACATATCCACGAGACCTACTTCTCATGTAATCAACATCGATTATTACAGCCAAGTGATCGCTATGTGTGTAAATATCGCTTAATTGCCAGGAAACTTTTGTCATCATTGATTCACTACAGAAAGCAATATCGATAATGGAACCTCTTCCATTTTTTTCGAAAGTATTTTTGTTCCCTCTATTCAATAGGAGCAAGTCTAATGGTGCAAAGGCTTTAAGAAGAGCGCGTTCTCGCTGATTTGTCCTGCTGCTGCCCCATTCTAGAGCCCACGCGTTAAAATCTCCGTCTATTATTTTGGGAGAGCACAAAATCGCATCTTCAACCAGTCTATCCAGCAGAAGTTCAAATTCTTGCTGGCTAAGACTAGGAGGTGCATAACAGCTGTATATATAAGTACCGTCAATTTTGGTCCTTACAAAGAACTCATGGCTGTAAGGCTTTTCGGTAATGCATTTTTGCCCACACACCCATTTTGCTGCTTTGCCTTTGTTATCAGGAATCCAAGTTCCCTTCCCAGAGTTCTTATACTGCTCGCTCAGAATGGCAATATCAATTTTTCCTTCGATTATTGTTTGATCCAATAGCTGCTGAGCAGCTTCACAGTGATTTAAATTTAGCTGCAGTATCTTCATATTTTTGATTTAGATTTTTGTACGGCGCGTTGGAAGAAGGGGCACAGTTTACTCCCAGCAATATGGTTTTTTTCCAACTGATTGCTAGCTTTACAAAGCATGCATAGTGCCGTATTGCTGCATTGTTTAGCGTTATGACCTTTTTCTCCGCACTTAAAACAGCAACCACTGCGGTCTTCGTTTGTACAAGCCTTTGCTTGATGACCAAACTCCAAACATCTGTAGCATGTTGTCAGAATACTTTTTTCTCGAATGCGACACACCGACCATCCAATCTTAAGTTTTTTGGCTGCAATGATTTTCTAAGCTACGAGCTGAGGTAAGCCAAGCAGCGCTATTTGAGTCCCTGGATATCCTTTCCTGATCGTTTTTATCCAGTTTAGCTCAAAGTTTTGGTTTAAAACTTTTGCCTCTGAGATGGCTACAACTATCTCTCCCTTTATTGTTTTCTTCTTTTTCTTGTCCTACAGGGTGAATTGTTGATATTTGTTGGAACGATTTTCCGTCATCCCTTGTCAAGTTTGGTTTGGAGACAAACCGGTTTCGGCGTTGTGCCATCTTCAGTGTCAAATTTCGTTCTGTACAGTTTATGTCTGTTGTTCCGTATTTATTTCATTTATTTGGTCAATCAGGTATTGGTGCATAATCGTAAATGTTAGCAAATGTTAAGTGTCCTGAATATAGGTACCTAAAGTCTCGAGCGTTTAGAGTCCAAAAATGTATATTTTATCACGAATCTGTCTTTGCGGTAAGAACAGGTATATAGTCAGTAATTTTAGTCCGTTTAGGTATTGCAGGTTTGTTTTGTATATTGGTATCTGTCATTTTACCTACGTCTTTGTTTTGTTTTTTGTAAACAAGCCTTAATGGTGCAAATATCGCATCAGAGTTGCTGTTTATTTGTTCGTTTATTATCCTCCCATCAAATGTTTTTTGTTTATATATTTCCATGTTTTCAAGAGCATTTAGGCGCCGTCCTTTTTGTTGTACGTGCAGTACCTTCACGGTTTTCTTTATGTTTGCGGGTGAACATTTTGCGTTTACCAAATGGTTTGCAAAATTAGATTCAGGTATTGCCCTGGGTTTTTGTATCCTTTTGTTGTAGTCCCTTATGTGTTCACGGAATCTTGTTCTTACTTTGCGTCCTGTTTGTCCAATATAGCTATATTGACACTCACAGGTCAGTTTATACACGCCTTGTTTGTTCAATGGGTCTTCTTCATTCGTGCTGCTTTTAAGTATTCTTCCCAAGTTGTTTCCAGTTTTGAACGCCGTGTGGATATTATACTTTCTGAAAAAATTTGCAAGTTTGTATGTCATTTTTCCTGTATAAGTCATTACTGTCCAAGTTTTTTCGTCTAGCTCTTTGTCGCTTGTTTTTTGAACTGCATATATTTTTCTGAATTTATCCACGAGCTCCTTTTTATACCCGTTGTTTGTTGCTATGTTGTATATTGTGTTTAGTTCCTTTCCGTATGCCTCTGGCGATAGAGGTATTCGTTCAAGTCTGTTTATTAGTTGTCTTAAAGCGGCGTATTTGTGTTCTTGAGGATGATTTGATGTGTTATGTATTATGGTGTCTGTAGCTGTCGGTTTTCTGTAAATTTCGTAGACAAGTTTTTTGGCAATTTTGTCTATGTTAATCGTCAGATCCAGGCAATTTATTGTTCCCTTCTTTTCCATTTCCATCGTAAACATAATACATCCATGTTGTTTGTTCAGGTAATCCAGTATCTGCTCTTCATTGTCCTTGGTGATCACGCAAATAATGTCATCCACGTACCTTGCATAGAATACTACGCCTAACTCGGCTTTCAGTTCTTCCATATACTGTCCCTCCAGTTCTTGCATAAATACCTCCATGAGGATGGCCGAGGTTGGATTTCCCATTCCCAGTCCGTTTGTTTGTCGGTATATTTTATTATTAAACTTAAAATAATTTTGTCGCAGTGTAGTTCGTAATGTGTTTGTGATTTGGGTTGTTTTTATATGGTCTTTCGTTTTTTGAGTAGTGTTTTCCGGATCATATCTATTGTTTCTGTTTGTGGGATTGATGGGTACAAGTCCTTAATATCAAATGATACTAGCCTGCTTTTCTGTGTAATTTTCACGTTTGCCAGTTTATGGATGAGTTCCGTCGTGTTTGCTACAATGTGCTCGTTACGAAGTTCCAAGTTAACATTTAACAGCATTTTCAGATGTTTGGACTGCTTATAGACTCTCCAAACATCTGAAAATGCTGTTAAATGCTGTTATTTCTTTACAGATGTTTTTTACTGTATTCCAAACTGCTTTATCATTAATCATATAGGATATCAGATTTTCTGGCCTTGGATCTACCTTCATGACGATTCTTAATTTCTCCCGCTCAAATGAAAACGAAGGACAAGAAAACAGTATGTGTTCTGCGTTCTCCGCCACAGTCTCACACGAGGCACAAACCATTGTATTATCATGACCATATTTACATAAGTATTCTCTGAAACAACCGTGCCCACTTAGCACCTGGGTCATATAAAAGTCTATTTCGCCATGCGATCTGCCTAGCCAAGCCTCGATACTCGGGATGAGTCGGAAAGTCCAGCGTCCCTTTGTCGACGTGGCCCAACGTTGTTGCCATTGGGTTAGGCTTTTATGGCGTTCGACCGCTGTCTCTTGTACTGAGAGGGCTGTGCCTTTATCTCGGGCCGTCTGATAGGTTCGCTGGACTTCGTTAGCCAGCAGGTCGGCAGGCATTATGCCAGCAATTACACATGCCGCCTCATATGAAACAGTGCGGAAAGCGCTACAAACGCGTAGTGCACTAAGTCGAAATATGGAGTTCACATTTTTTGCCCCATACAGGGGCCGCGTACATAACCACTGATTGTGTGACCTTAGCTAGCAACTTCCTGCGTTTTTGACCAGGTCCACCTATATTTGCCATTAATCTAGCTAGAGAACTGTGGACTGATGCGGCTTTTTGTGCCACAGCTTCTATATGTAGTTTAAATGACAGCCTGGCATCTATCATAACACCTAAATACCGTACTGCAGGCATAGTTTCGAATACATACCCATTGATGTCTAGACGTGTAGTTTCCTTTTTCTTTGTGCTTGTTATAAGCACCCCTTCGGTTTTGTGAGCTGCCAATTGGAGCCCTTTGGTCTTGAGCCAGTCATCGATTAATATAGCCGTGTCTTTCGTGGCCAATTGAATTTTTTCTATGTCTTTCGCTACAATGGTAACCGCAATATCATCTGCGTATCCGATTACCTTCACTCCTTTTGGAACAGGTAGACGCAGGACTCCATCGTAAGCAATAATCCACAAAACTGGGCCGAGAACTGAGCCTTGGGGAACTCCTCTGCTGACGTCATATCTATTTCTTACCAACAATTTGCCTAACGAATCTATCATAAAAAGCGGTCTGTAAGAACCTGGATCACCTGGAGGCTTGTTGGGCTTTGGAAGCAACACTAACTTCTGCTTTTTCCACCTCCTCGGGAAAACGCCATTTTGCAGGCATATATTAACGACATGTGAGAAGGCCATAGGGGACTCAGCTACTGCCGCTCTGATGGCAATGTTCGGTATACCATCGGGTCCCGGAGCCTTGCCGTTCTTTAGCCGTTCAGCTGCAGCTAGAATTTCATCCGGTATAACAGGTGGACAAATTGTCATTGTATTGTTTTTCACAGGCCTCATTTGGGGGCTATCTTTGGGGAAAAGCGTTTCGACTATTTGCTTGAGCAGAGTGGGACATGTTGGCATCTGCGTTTGGCTACTTTTAAACTTTTTCATAACAATTTTGTAGGCGCCACCCCAAGGGTACTCGTCAATCTCACTACAAAGCTCTTTGAAACAAGATTTTTTGCTTGCCTTAATTGCATTTTTTAATCGTTTACGCAAGCATTTAAATTCATCTCTCAGAATATCAGATCTATTTCTTTGGTATCTTCTTCTGGCTTTGTTGCATTCAGACCGCAAGTCTGCGATTTCAGCATTCCACCAATAAACAGGGTTGCGGCTATTTTTGCGCACTTTTCTATTCATAGATGCATCACAAGCCCTAGCTAATACTTTATAAAGTTCATCGGATAGACTTTCTGCATTGGCCCGCATTTGTGTTACGCTTTTCATACCATCCAGTACCAACTTAAACATATCGAGATCAAATGAATTAGTGCACCAGGCATTTGCGTTGTTCTTCACATATCCACGAGACCTACTTCTCATGTAATCAACATCGATTATTACAGCCAAGTGATCGCTATGTGTGTAAATATCGCTTAATTGCCAGGAAACTTTTGTCATCATTGATTCACTACAGAAAGCAATATCGATAATGGAACCTCTTCCATTTTTTTCGAAAGTATTTTTGTTCCCTCTATTCAATAGGAGCAAGTCTAATGGTGCAAAGGCTTTAAGAAGAGCGCGTTCTCGCTGATTTGTCCTGCTGCTGCCCCATTCTAGAGCCCACGCGTTAAAATCTCCGTCTATTATTTTGGGAGAGCACAAAATCGCATCTTCAACCAGTCTATCCAGCAGAAGTTCAAATTCTTGCTGGCTAAGACTAGGAGGTGCATAACAGCTGTATATATAAGTACCGTCAATTTTGGTCCTTACAAAGAACTCATGGCTGTAAGGCTTTTCGGTAATGCATTTTTGCCCACACACCCATATTGCTGCTTTGCCTTTGTTATCAGGAATCCAAGTTCCCTTCCCAGAGTTCTTATACTGCTCGCTCAGAATGGCAATATCAATTTTTCCTTCGATTATTGTTTGATCCAATAGCTGCTGAGCAGCTTCACAGTGATTTAAATTTAGCTGCAGTATCTTCATATTTTTGATTTAGATTTTTGTACGGCGCGTTGGAAGAAGGGGCACAGTTTACTCCCAGCAATATGGTTTTTTTCCAACTGATTGCTAGCTTTACAAAGCATGCATAGTGCCGTATTGCTGCATTGTTTAGCGTTATGACCTTTTTCTCCGCACTTAAAACAGCAACCACTGCGGTCTTCGTTTGTACAAGCCTTTGCTTGATGACCAAACTCCAAACATCTGTAGCATGTTGTCAGAATACTTTTTTCTCGAATGCGACACACCGACCATCCAATCTTAAGTTTTT
The DNA here is from genome assembly GCA_963971545.1 of Philophylla caesio. NCBI lineage: Eukaryota > Metazoa > Arthropoda > Insecta > Diptera > Tephritidae > Philophylla > Philophylla caesio. The sequence continues at coordinate 59,701,097 of OZ020605.1, forward strand.
TGGCTGCAATGATTTTCTAAGCTACGAGCTGAGGTAAGCCAAGCAGCGCTATTTGAGTCCCTGGATATCCTTTCCTGATCGTTTTTATCCAGTTTAGCTCAAAGTTTTGGTTTAAAACTTTTGCCTCTGAGATGGCTACAACTATCTCTCCCTTTATTGTTTTCTTCTTTTTCTTGTCCTACAGGGTGAATTGTTGATATTTGTTGGAACGATTTTCCGTCATCCCTTGTCAAGTTTGGTTTGGAGACAAACCGGTTTCGGCGTTGTGCCATCTTCAGTGTCAAATTTCGTTCTGTACAGTTTATGTCTGTTGTTCCCTATTTATTTCATTTATTTGGTCAATCAGGTATTGGTGCATAATCGTAAATGTTAGCAAATGTTAAGTGTCCTGAATATAGGTAGCTAAAGTCTCGCGCGTTTAGAGTCCAAAAATGTATATTTTATCACGAATCTGTCTTTGCGGTAAGAACAGGTATATAGTCAGTAATTTTAGTCCGTTTAGGTATTGCAGGTTTGTTTTGTATATTGGTATCTGTCATTTTACCTACGTCTTTGTTTTGTTTTTTGTAAACAAGCCTTAATGGTGCAAATATCGCATCAGAGTTGCTGTTTATTTGTTCGTTTATTATCCTCCCATCAAATGTTTTTTGTTTATATATTTCCATGTTTTCAAGAGCATTTAGGCGCCGTCCTTTTTGTTGTACGTGCAGTACCTTCACGGTTTTCTTTATGTTTGCGGGTGAACATTTTGCGTTTACCAAATGGTTTGCAAAATTAGATTCAGGTATTGCCCTGGGTTTTTGTATCCTTTTGTTGTAGTCCCTTATGTGTTCACGGAATCTTGTTCTTACTTTGCGTCCTGTTTGTCCTATATAGCTATATTGACACTCACAGGTCAGTTTATACACGCCTTGTTTGTTCAATGGGTCTTCTTCATTCGTGCTGCTTTTAAGTATTCTTCCCAAGTTGTTTCCAGTTTTGAACGCCGTGTGGATATTATACTTTCTGAAAAAATTTGCAAGTTTGTATGTCATTTTTCCTGTATAAGTCATTGAACTGCATATATTTTTCTGAATTTATCCACGAGCTCCTTTTTATATCCGTTGTTTGTTGCTATGTTGTATATTGTGTTTAGTTCCTTTCCGTATGCCTCTGGCGATAGAGGTATTCGTTCAAGTCTGTTTATTAGTTGTCTTAAAGCGGCGTATTTGTGTTCTTGAGGATGATTTGATGTGTTATGTATTATGGTGTCTGTAGCTGTCGGTTTTCTGTAAATTTCGTAGACAAGTTTTTTGGCAATTTTGTCTATGTTAATCGTCAGATCCAGGCAATTTATTGTTCCCTTCTTTTCCATTTCCATCGTAAACATAATACATCCATGTTGTTTGTTCAGGTAATCCAGTATCTGCTCTTCATTGTCCTTGGTGATCACGCAAATAATGTCATCCACGTACCTTGCATAGAATACTACGCCTAACTCGGCTTTCAGTTCTTCCATATACTGTCCCTCCAGTTCTTGCATAAATACCTCCATGAGGATGGCCGAGGTTGGATTTCCCATTCCCAGTCCGTTTGTTTGTCGGTATATTTTATTATTAAACTTAAAATAATTTTGTCGCAGTGTAGTTCGTAATGTGTTTGTGATTTGGGTTGTTTTTATATGGTCTTTCGTTTTTTGAGTAGTGTTTTCCGGATCATATCTATTGTTTCTGTTTGTGGGATTGATGGGTACAAGTCCTTAATATCAAATGATACTAGCCTGCTTTTCTGTGTAATTTTCACGTTTGCCAGTTTATGGATGAGTTCCGTCGTGTTTGCTACAATGTGCTCGTTACGAAGTTCCAAGTTAACATTTAACAGCATTTTCAGATGTTTGGACTGCTTATAGACTCTCCAAACATCTGAAAATGCTGTTAAATGCTGTTATTTCTTTACAGATGTTTTTTACTGTATTCCAAACTGCTTTATCATTAATCATATAGGATATCAGATTTTCTGGCCTTGGATCTACCTTCATGACGATTCTTAATTTCTCCCGCTCAAATGAAAACGAAGGACAAGAAAACAGTATGTGTTCTGCGTTCTCCGCCACAGTCTCACACGAGGCACAAACCATTGTATTATCATGACCATATTTACATAAGTATTCTCTGAAACAACCGTGCCCACTTAGCACCTGGGTCATATAAAAGTCTATTTCGCCATGCGATCAGCCTAGCCAAGCCTCGATACTCGGGATGAGTCGGAAAGTCCAGCGTCCCTTTGTCGACGTGGCCCAACGTTGTTGCCATTGGGTTAGGCTTTTATGGCGTTCGACCGCTGTCTCTTGTACTGAGAGGGCTGTGCCTTTATCTCGGGCCGTCTGATAGGTTCGCTGGACTTCGTTAGCCAGCAGGTCGGCAGGCATTATGCCAGCAATTACACATGCCGCCTCATATGAAACAGTGCGGAAAGCGCTACAAACGCGTAGTGCACTAAGTCGAAATATGGAGTTCACATTTTTTGCCCCATACAGGGGTCGCGTACATAACCACTGATTGTGTGACCTTAGCTAGCAACTTCCTGCGTTTTTGACCAGGTCCACCTATATTTGCCATTAATCTAGCTAGAGAACTGTGGACTGATGCGGCTTTTTGTGCCACAGCTTCTATATGTAGTTTAAATGACAGCCTGGCATCTATCATAACACCTAAATACCGTACTGCAGGCATAGTTTCGAATACATACCCATTGATGTCTAGACGTGTAGTTTCCTTTTTCTTTGTGCTTGTTATAAGCACCCCTTCGGTTTTGTGAGCTGCCAATTGGAGCCCTTTGGTCTTGAGCCAGTCATCGATTAATATAGCCGTGTCTTTCGTGGCCAATTGAATTTTTTCTATGTCTTTCGCTACAATGGTAACCGCAATATCATCTGCGTATCCGATTACCTTCACTCCTTTTGGAACAGGTAGACGCAGGACTCCATCGTAAGCAATAATCCACAAAACTGGGCCGAGAACTGAGCCTTGGGGAACTCCTCTGCTGACGTCATATCTATTTCTACCTAGATCAGTATTATAAAACAGAACTCTATCAGTAAGATAGCTATCTACTATATTTATAAGATAAGGTGGAGTATTTATTGCCGTTAATGCATTAATAATGTGCGACCACTTTAATGAGTTAAACGCGTTTTTTATGTCTAAGGTTACTACTGCGCAGTATTCCTTCGAACCGTACTTCAAGCGCTTGCCTGATATTGCTTCATCCGCTATTTCAGTGACGCGACAAATAGCATCGACTGTGGATCTTCCCTTTCGAAACCCGTACTGGGCTTCCGACAAACATTGATAGGTGTCAATGTGTTTCAATAAGCGATCGCAAATTACACGTTCCAACAATTTGCCTAACGAATCTATCATACAAAGCGGTCTGTAAGAACCTGGATCACCTGGAGGCTTGTTGGGCTTTGGAAGCAACACTAACTTCTGCTTTTTCCACCTCCTCGGGAAAACGCCATTTTGCAGGCATATATTAACGACATGTGAGAAGGCCATAGGGGACTCAGCTACTGCCGCTCTGATGGCAATGTTCGGTATACCATCGGGTCCCGGAGCCTTGCCGTTTTTTAGCCGTTCAGCTGCAGCTAGAATTTCATCCGGTATAACAGGTGGACAAATTGTCATTGTATTGTTTTTCACAGGCCTCATTTGGGGGCTATCTTTCGGGAAAAGCGTTTCGACTATTTGCTTGAGCAGAGTGGGACATGTTGGCATCTGCTTTTGGCTACTTTTAAACTTTTTCATAACAATTTTGTAGGCGCCACCCCAAGGGTACTCGTCAATCTCACTACAAAGCTCTTTGAAACAAGATTTTTTGCTTGCCTTAATTGCATTTTTTAATCGTTTACGCAAGCATTTAAATTCATCTCTCAGAATATCAGATCTATTTCTTTGGTATCTCCTTCTGGCTTTGTTGCATTCAGACCGCAAGTCTGCGATTTCAGCATTCCACCAATAAACAGGGTTGCGGCTATTTTTGCGCACTTTTCTATTCATAGATGCATCACAAGCCCTAGCTAATACTTTATAAAGTTCATCGGATAGACTTTCTGTTCAAATGAATTAGTGCACCAGGCATTTGCGTTGTTCTTCACATATCCACGAGACCTACTTCTCATGTAATCAACATCGATTATTACAGCCAAGTGATCGCTATGTGTGTAAATATCGCTTAATTGCCAGGAAACTTTTGTCATCATTGATTCACTACAGAAAGCAATATCGATAATGGAACCTCTTCCATTTTTTTCGAAAGTATTTTTGTTCCCTCTATTCAATAGGAGCAAGTCTAATGGTGCAAAGGCTTTAAGAAGAGCGCGTTCTCGCTGATTTGTCCTGCTGCTGCCCGATTCTAGAGCGCACGCGTTAAAATCTCCGGCTATTATTTTGGGAGAGCACAAAATCGCATCTTCAACCAGTCTACCCAGCAGAAGTTCAAATTCTTGCTGGCTAAGACTAGGAGGTGCATAACAGCTGTATATATAAGTACCGTCAATTTTGGTCCTTACAAAGAACTCATGGCTGTAAGGCTTTTCGGTAATGCATTTTTGCCCACACACCCATATTGCTGCTTTGCCTTTGTTATCAGAAATCCAAGTTCCCTTCCCAGAGTTCTTATACTGCTCGCTCAGAATGGCAATATCAATTTTTTCTTCGATTATTGTTTGATCCAATAGCTGCTGAGCAGCTTCACAGTGATTTAAATTTAGCTGCAGTATCTTCATATTTTTGATTTAGATTTTTGTACGGCGCGTTGGAAGAAGGGGCACAGTTTACTCCCAGCAATATGGTTTTTTTCCAACTGATTGCTAGCTTTACAAAGCATGCATAGTGCCGTATTGCTGCATTGTTTAGCGTTATGACCTTTTTCTCCGCACTTAAAACAGCAACCACTGCGGTCTTCGTTTGTACAAGCCTTTGCTTGATGACCAAACTCCAAACATCTGTAGCATGTTGTCAGAATACTTTTTTCTCGAATGCGACACACCGACCATCCAATCTTAAGTTTTTTGGCTGCAATGATTTTCTGAGCTACGAGCTGAGGTAAGCCAAGCAGCGCTATTTGAGTCCCTGGATATCCTTTCCTGATCGTTTTTATCCAGTTTAGCTCAAAGTTTTGGTTTAAAACTTTTGCCTCTGAGATGGCTACAACTATCTCTTCCTATATTGTTTTCTTCTTTTTCTTGTCCGACAGGGTGAATTGTTGATATTTGTTGGAACGATTTTCCGTCATCCCTTGTCAAGTTTGGTTTGGAGACAAACCGGTTTCGGCGTTGTGCCATCTTCAGTGTCAAATTTCGTTCTGTACAGTTTATGTCTGTTGTTCCGTATTTATTTCATTTATTTGGTCAATCAGGTATTGGTGCATAATCGTAAATGTTAGCAAATGTTAAGTGTCCTGAATATAGGTACCTAAAGTCTCGAGCGTTTAGAGTCCAAAAATGTATATTTTATCACGAATCTGTCTTTGCGGTAAGAACAGGTATATAGTCAGTAATTTTAGTCCGTTTAGGTATTGCAGGTTTGTTTTGTATGTTGGTATCTGTCATTTTACCTACGTCTTTGTTTTGTTTTTTGTAAACAAGCCTTAATGGTGCAAATATCGCATCAGAGTTGCTGTTTATTTGTTCGTTTATTATCCTCCCATCAAATGTTTTTTGTTTATATATTTCCATGTTTTCAAGAGCATTTAGGCGCCGTCCTTTTTGTTGTACGTGCAGTACCTTCACGGTTTTCTTTATGTTTGCGGGTGAACATTTTGCGTTTACCAAATGGTTTGCAAAATTAGATTCAGGTATTGCCGTGGGTTTTTGTATCCTTTTGTTGTAGTCCCTTATGTGTTCACGGAATCTTGTTCTTACTTTGCGTCCTGTTTGTCCTATATAGCTATATTGACACTCACAGGTCAGTTTATACACGCCTTGTTTGTTCAATGGGTCTTCTTCATTCGTGCTGCTTTTAAGTATTCTTCCCAAGTTGTTTCCAGTTTTAAACGCCGTGTGGATATTATACTTTCTGAAAAAATTTGCAAGTTTGTATGTCATTTTTCCTGTATAAGTCATTACTGTCCAAGTTTTTTCGTCTAGCTCTTTGTCGCTTGTTTTTTGAACTGCATATATTTTTCTGAATTTATCCACGAGCTCCTTTTTATATCCGTTGTTTGTTGCTATGTTGTATATTGTGTTTAGTTCCTTTCCGTATGCCTCTGGCGATAGAGGTATTCGTTCAAGTCTGTTTATTAGTTGTCTTAAAGCGGCGTATTTGTGTTCTTGAGGATGATTTGATGTGTTATGTATTATGGTGTCTGTAGCTGTCGGTTTTCTGTAAATTTCGTAGACAAGTTTTTTGGCAATTTTGTCTATGTTAATCGTCAGATCCAGGCAATTTATTGTTCCCTTCTTTTCCATTTCCATCGTAAACATAATACATCCATGTTGTTTGTTCAGGTAATCCAGTATCTGCTCTTCATTGTCCTTGGTGATCACGCAAATAATGTCATCCACGTGCCTTGCATAGAATACTACGCCTAACTCGGCTTTCAGTTCTTCCATATACTGTCCCTCCAGTTCTTGCATAAATACCTCCATGAGGATGGCCGAGGTTGGATTTCCCATTCCCAGTCCGTTTGTTTGTCGGTATATTTTATTATTAAACTTAAAATAATTTTGTCGCAGTGTAGTTCGTAATGTGTTTGTGATTGGGGTTGTTTTTATATGGTCTTTCGTTTTTTGAGTAGTGTTTTCCGGATCATATCTATTGTTTCTGTTTGTGGGATTGATGGGTACAAGTCCTTAATATCAAATGATACTAGCCTGCTTTTCTGTGTAATTTTCACGTTTGCCAGTTTATGGATGAGTTCCGTCGTGTTTGCTACAATGTGCTCGTTACGAAGTTCCAAGTTATCATTTAACAGCATTTTCAGATGTTTGGACTGCTTATAGACTCTCCAAACATCTGAAAACAGACTTGAACGAATACCTCTATCGCCAGAGGCATACGGAAAGGAACTAAACACAATATACAACATAGCAACAAACAACGGATATAAAAAGGAGCTCGTGGATAAATTCAGAAAAATATGTGCAGTTCAAAAAACAAGCGACAGAGAGCTAGACGAAAAAACTTGGACAGTAATGAATTATACAGCAAAAATTACATACAAACTTGCAAATTTTTTCAGAAAGTATAATATCCACACGGCGTTCAAAACTGGAAACAACTTGGGAAGGATACTTAAAAGCAGCACGAATGAAGAAGACCCATTGAACAAACAAGGCGTGTATAAACTGACCTGTGAGTGTCAATATAGCTATATAGGACAAACAGGACGCAAAGTAAGAACAAGATTCCGTGAACACATAAGGGACTACAACAAAAGGATACAAAAACCCAGGGCAATACCTGAATCTAATTTTGCAAACCATTTGGTAAACGCAAAATGTTCACCCGCAAACATAAAGAAAACCGTGAAGGTACTGCACGTACAACAAAAAGGACGGCGCCTAAATTCTCTTGAAAACATGGAAATATATAAACAAAAAACATTTGATGGGAGGATAATAAACGAACAAATAAACAGCAACTGTGATGCGATATTTGCACCATTAAGGCTTGTTTACAAAAAACAAAACAAAGACGTAGGTAAAATGACAGATACCAACATACAAAACAAACCTGCAATACTTAAACGGACTAAAATTACTGACTATATACCTGTTCTTACCGCAAAGACAGATTCGTGATAAAATATAAATTTTTGGACTCTAACCGCGCGAGACTTTAGGTACCTATATTCAGGACACTTAACATTTGCTAACATTTACGATTATGCACCAATACCTGATTGACCAAATAAATGAAATAAATACGGAACAACAGACATAAACTGTACAGAACGAAATTTGACACTGAAGATGGCACAACGCCGAAACCGGTTTGTCTCCAAACCAAACTTGACAAGGGATGACGGAAAATCGTTCCAACAAATATCAATATCTCTTCCTTAGTTCTGATCTCATCGAGATCATGTATCTCTATATAAGTCTGCTTAGATAAAGCCGTAATTTCGGCTTCGTTACCTAAGAGACTTTGAACACCTTTTTTGAAAAGTTCTGTTTTTTCTTCATGCACATGGTTGAGCTCGAGAAGTATTTCTCCTTTCTGGGTTTTACGTACTCTTTTGACCTGTTCACCCATTTTACTTAAATCAGCACTGTTTTTCACCGATTTAAGCATATCGCTATATGACATGTCACCTGTCTTCTTAATGACAATGGCATTTGGTTTAACCAAAGTATTCGGTTTAGCTTTTATGATCTTCTTAGCTCTCGTTTGTACTATCCATTCACCTTCAGGGCCCTTATTTGAGCTTATCAGAGCTTCCCTATAAGACAGCGGTTTTTGCCCTTTGCCCTTTGCCATCTTTTGAGATTACCGCCATACTAGACCGTTTGGGCGGGTTCGTCTCATTTGTAATGGAGTCTTCTATGACTCTTTTTGATGTAACCTTAGTTTTTTTGAAAGGAGGCGAGGTTTGCGTGCATTTACAACTGTGCGACCTCATCTTTACTTCACATACGCCTTTTGAAATCCTTAGTTCTTCATAAATTTCAACAATCTCATCAACCAAATCCCGAATCGGTTGATGAATGGAGCGCCTTGGCGGCGCCATCAAGTCGACAAGCCTGCTCAATTTATTGCCTAAAAGGAGCAGCACGTTTAATTGCTCATTGCCTTCCTTTGCCAGATTCGGGCCCTGGCTCATGGCCAGCCTCACCCTATCAAGATCCGGCGGAGATGATCGGGCTCGCACTACCGACGGAGTATTGGATGTTAAAAAATTTCGCTCCACCATATCTATATTCGTGGACGGTGACCTCTGCATTTTGCCACTTGCCTTAAAAGGATCAGGCAAACCCGCGTTTTCCCCCATATTTCTTATTTATTGCCCTGCTAGGTGCGTTGACATCACCAAAAGGAGGCAGCTTTTAAGTACCCGTCTGCGGGAAGTGATAAAAGCTTTCTAACCGGAAGTCTTCAAGCAGAAAGCTTTTAAGCTGAGCTTTTAGAAGCCTTCAAGCTTTTCTATGCTAAAAGCTTTCAGCAGCGTTGGTGTCTAATAAATCTATCAGCTTTATTCCAATGTCAAACTCAGCTGTTTAATTGGCTCCAAAAGTGTACTTGGAGCTCTTGTCAAAGTAAACAACCGATTTTTTTTTTGAATTTTTGTTTTTTTTTTGTTTTTAATATAAAACTCTTTAAAGGAAATCAAACATACCTGCCTGGTGGTTTACCATACAAACCACTTCCTTTGGATATAGGCCAGTCTTTGGTCCTCACTCACACAATTTTCCTTTTTGTACACACTTTTTTCACCACAAACTTAAAGATTTTCACTGGCGCAAAAAATTTCACGTCCGCACTCTGAATATATACCAAGTAAGTACCAACAGCCATGTATCGCTCTTGAGTTGCAGAGGCCAGCTGCAAAATTTGAGTTGCCTTAATTTACGATTTGGCAGAAAAATTTAATCTTACCTCTTATGAGCGCGCTGCCTCAGGTGCGTCCCGCTAGTGTGCCTGACTTGTGCTTCTTCTACGCGCGTGTGCGCCGTATCGTGTACGCTCCACCCGGGGTGTGCGGAGGTTGCGCGGCTGGGCACCGGACGGACGTGAAAACTCTTGGTGTCGGCGACCGCGCGTGCTCCCATTCGACATCCACGCGGATACAAAGACCGCAGAGGGCGCTTGCCTTGTCCGTACTGGCAGCTCCGCGACGTTTGGAATTATCATCTTTGTCTTTGCCGATCATAACTGGGGAAGGCGCCGCACATAGGTTTCTGCTAGTGCATACTGCGGCTAAAAATATAAGGAGTTGTCGCAGGACAATGACATTTGGTACATCATTGTTTTGGATTCCAATCAAGAAAAAAATGAAAAAATCAAAATCACGCCCCTTATTTTACGCCCACCTCCCATATAAGGTGAAACTTAATTTTTGACCTACAGAACTGATTTTTGGTACATAGCATTTTTATGACATTATATATGTTGGTGTTAAATTTCAATAATATCCGCCCACCTCCCATACAACTAAATTCTCTTTTATCAAGTCTCTTTTAGCAACTTTTTTACATCTTCGTGACATTCTAATTTTTTTAATTTTATTTTAGTACGAAAAATGTTTATGTACGGATCCGAAGACAATAATAAGTGATGCATCACATCTTCGTTAGTGGATATGCGTCCAATTCTTCTGGAATGATACATCCTATAGTTCCTGTAATCCTTGTTGCGTGCTTCTTGTGCTTCCTCAGATAAAATTTCTATGAAAAAACATTACAACTTGCATAAATTAAGATATAAAATTAAAAAAGGTTAACCAAAACTCACCTATTGGTAAAATAGCCTCTGAAATAATTTTGCTGCCATGAATTAAAACTTTTTGAACAGTTATGGGCATATAATACCAGCCATAAAGGTCAACATACAGTTTGGCGGTATCCAAACAATATCTATAGAATTTGTCTGTATCAATCGACTTCCTGCAATTGATTGTGGTCAATATAATTTTAAAGCGATGAACCAGTTCTTCGTTTACTCCAGTTGCATCAGATGTTAGAGCAGGATTTTCAAAAAATCGTCTAGACATATTCCCGTCATTTGTTGTGCCCATTCCTTATTTCACTACGTCTACATTGATACCCAGTATTTGTTTCAGATTGTCTTGAATAGCTGCTTTATTTGCTTCCATCTCTAGCTTTGCGTTCTTTGTAATTCTCCACTTTCTAAAAGTAAGACGGTACGCAATGTGCAAAATGCACTCCATAAATTTTATACGAGCATGAAGTGGAGAAATACCGAATTTGAGACTTTCATCTGAAGTATTTCTTAATATCAAGGCATCAATGTCATTCATTTCTGTCGGTTTTGCTCCACAAATGAAACAAACCGCCATAGATGAAGTTCCAGTGATACTACTCGCCACTTTCCCATCTATCATCGTTAACGACAAACTATGACCAACCGTAAACTTTTTATTATGCACCTCAACAACAGTATTTTGCAAGTTCCCTATTTCAGCATTGACTCTGTTCACTTCGGCATTTATCACATCAGCAGTTTCCTTTATAAATTCGAACTTCAGTGGCCGACAAAATCTTGTTGATGAAGGCTCAGTATTTTTCCACAACATCGTTGACATGTTGCTGCGCTCAGTGAGAGCCAACGGGACAACTGAAGTCAAAAACATAAATTTGTCTGACGTATTGGGATCTGTAAACTTTTGCTGGTATTCACTATGCCCAGAACTACCATCACAACCCCATTTTGAAACCATTTGCAGCTCGTTGGGGAATTCTGCCACCTCATTTTGCAATTTTGATTTTAAAATTCTTGTCACTGTATGGTCCAGTTTGTCCTGTAGACCTATTTGACCGCAACTTTCAGTCACTTGCACATTTTCAGGATAACATTTTTTTTTTCATCCAAGACAACATAATAAGGCGGGAAAATATCACTACCAATTTCCTTAGCGGAGCTGCGCAAAACCTCATATTGGTGCTTAGATAATGAAGCATCGAGAATCAACGCCAGGGCCTTTTCTGCATTGCAGCTCTTGATATCACTTGACCTCTAATCACTTTCACTGTTGTTCAACAATATTCAATATTACGGTAAAAATATCAACAAAATGTTAAGAAATCAGTGCCAAAAACAATTGCATTCAAAGGCAAACGTTTATAAAGTACGCTATATATTGTATACTTTTGGGCGGTAACTTGCCATTTTAGAGTATCTCATTGTTTTTTTCAAGGGGGGCAATTTGGGGCAGCTGAATTTTTTTTTATCGTTTAGCTGAGACTTCAGGCTTTAATTCGGTATATGTATGTATGTATGTCGACAGCGGTAGACAGCGCTAAAAAGATGCATCACTTTGAATTTGAAGAACATTGAAATTTTGACGTCCAAATTATGTTGTTCCACAAAATTTTTTATGCATTATTTTTTTCAATGGATTTTGATGCAAATTTTTTCTTTGATACATATTATAAATGAAAAATAATAATAAAGTTGAATTTCAATAGTTGTTTTATTGTATCAATGATTTGACTTTTGAGTAAATTTTTTGCTAATTTTGATGTTCTCCACATTCACCAACTTTGGGCAGTTCTGGACAAAAAACTAATGCAGATAGAATCCTAATACTTTGGGAAAATAATGTATAGATAGTTGGTAACAAACTGTGAAATTTTCATTCAAATCAGACAACATGCCATTTTTGAATTTCAGCCACGGAAATCCCTATGTGCGCCGCCTTGTTTCCTCAAACGCTATTTCTAAAAATATACATATGAACTTTAATGAAATTTGTTACAGAACTTACCTTTGCGACGACTGTGGGCGTAACAACGCCAAAACCAAATCAGCCCAGCAACGGTCCAGCTTTAAGATACATAGATATGTATCTGCCCACATATCGCTGCCACGAAATTCTCCAGGGAATCTAACGTAGCCGATGACCTTTTGCCTGATCACGGCCCACCTTTAGATGCCTCAGCTACAAGTAAAAAAGAAATAAAAGGAAATAAATAAAATTAAAACAAATTATTATATAAAATACTACTCACCCCGTTTTACATGTGCGTGAAAAGAATTGACAGATCATTGAGGAAATTTGCATATGAGCTGCAATTGACCATCATTGATATGTCAACAGAGATCGTTACAACAATTACGTTCTGACCCTGGACAAAGGCGCCCTCTAACGTGTGTAAATCCAGTGCGCACCCTCAATGAAGATTTTAGCCGTGTTGCAAACACTCATTTAATTAATACTGGGAATTTTTAACTCTTAGGGTGGGAGTCTTAGGTGTTAGAACACACCACAAACATTTTTTACGACATTGTGTTATTGTTCACCTAAAGTACACTAGGTGATACAGGCATAACCTCAAAAAGGAAGTATAATATCTTAAATTGCTTTAAATCTCCAGGATAATAGTTTTTTATGTCGATTCAAGGTGAACATAAATGTACTGTAGCAAAAGAATTACTTATAACAAAAATTATAAAAAAAAAAAAAGTATTATAAATAAAATTCTAACTAATAGTCAGAAAATTACTCGTCTCGCCACCCAAACAGCTACATATATATATATATAAACAAAACATTATACATATTTAAGTAACGACCTTTTAGAAAATGACTCGCTACGCCGCATTGTTGAAAAGAGCCGGACAACAGGTTGATCGCTACCCTCAACCATGCCACCTGTGCGAGGGCAAGCACCCAATCAGGCTCTGTCCAGTATTTAGGGGAAAACCAGTGGAAGAGAGGCTACGCGAGTCTCTTCTGGGCAAATACTGTTCGAACTGCCTTTCAGTAGCGCATAAGGCCGAGGTATGCACAAGCGCTTCACGGTGCCACCGGTGCAACGGCAAGCATCATACCTTGCTGCACCTGGAAGAAGATAGTCATCCGCCCATCGACACCAGACCATGGAGCGAACAAGTTGCGAGCGAGATGGACTCGGACACCGAGCTATCACTCCATGCCTTCGACTCCGGAATGGAAACGCGCTCATCCCGCCCGCAATAAGAAGAAAGCGAAATGGTGGAACAGCGGACTTTCCGACCCTTATTAGCGCACGAAAGGCGCCGTCAGAGCGGAGCGGAATCTAGGCCTTTCCGCCCACTCCCACCAGCAGAGCGACATGGAGCGGAATCTAGGACTTTCCGCCCAGCCCGAACAATTGAACGTCGACGCGGAGCGGAATCTCGGACTTTCCGCCCGGTCCACATCCGTATTCAGCGACGTGGAGCGGAATCACGGACTTTCCGCCCACCTCTACCAGCGCAACGCCATCGTGGAGCGGAATCTCGGCCTTTCCGCCCACAATCCTCATCACGCCGCCAGCTACCGGCGACGTTCCGAAGCTGCCATGCAACTTTGGCGTTGCAGCCCACCACGGCCATCGCCCCCACCGCGATTGTCAAAATAGAGGCAAAAGGACGACTTCATCTCGTCCGCGTGCTTATTGACGTCTGTGCACCGACGACAATTATCTCCGCTGACTTGGCGCGAGAATTTCATCTTGAGCAAACGACCGTCGGGAACGAGCGTGGTTGTATTCTGCGCCTGCGTGGAAAATTCGGGGTAAACACGCAAGTATCAACTCACGCCATTGTTAAGCAACACTTCGGGCGCGTATGTCCCACCAGCAGCATTGACCCGTCCATCGCGACGAATTATACGCATATACGGCTAGCGGATCCGAACTTTCACACCGCGGCTCCAGTGCGATTGGTACTCGGCGCTGACGTGTACAAAAATGTTATGCTACCAGGCATCTTACCTGGCGCCTTCGGCCCGCTCGTCGCCCAAAGCACAATCTTTGGGTGGATATTATCGGGCTCATCCCGCATCTAAAGAACTAAAAAATAATAGACAAATAAATATACGTATGTGCATGCTGAATTAGCGAGGAATTATCAATAAAAAATGTGCAAAGAAATGTCAAATCACGTGTGTTTTACTAACAAACAATTTATTCCTCCCAACAGCTAGGTACACCCAAGGACTGGAGGATTATGGAGATTAATTTTCTTTAAAGTTTTCTTTTCAAATTGTGGAAAAAACTTAAAGATCTTACATTGTTAAATTAAGTTCATTCCATGTAAAATGGTGTGGTGGTTGGGTTAGAAGACAGATGTTGCTGATAGCAAGGGGGCCGTATGTTTAGACCTCCAAGCTAAATCGCTTTCTCTGGAAAGGGTGTACCACCCTAATGTTAAGTAGCACTCACATACACATGCATGCGCAAAGTATCTTACTGTAGTCTCACACACACATGCGTGTGCAGAGTGAACGGCATGAATGTGTGTGCGCATGTATACACACGCGGATAAAACCATTCGGGCGGTTTTCCCCTAAAAACGGTAGAATTATTGTCCCGCGGGTTTTAGAAAAATAGCTTTTACTTTTATGCGTATATTCTATTAAAAACAACCGTAGCATCAGCATCAGCATCAACTCGTGTCTCAGCCACCACAACAGGTAATATCACCACATTTTTTGTACAAAATTAAAAACTTAATAAGCGCACAATAAATCCACATACCAAAATATATACACAAACACTGAAGTCGTTTTGAATTTATATTTTTTATTTCCAAAATATACACCGGTGCCATTTCGGAAAAGCCGCCTAGTCACCGTTGTTCAGTATGTATCTATCCATTGTGAGAGACCGCTGAGTGTGTTGTGGTGTTTTGCTGAATCAGAAGTTAACATATTTTCACAACACTGACCTTTTCGGTACACATTTTACCATTTCGGTACGTTATAAATTTTGGGTACTATTTTTTCACAACAAAGCACAAGTGTTTAGTACACAAAAGTTTAATTAGTAAAATACGATATACCCCAAACCATCGACTTATAGATAAATGGTGAAGAATCTAGATTTCCAATCAGATCTGATGTCTGAATGCATTACTTCTCCTCATACAAACTAGCGACAACTTATGCACTGACACAGGCGCCATCTGTTGATCGGTAGGAAGTACATGACAATTGTTCGCATTCAGGCAATTTAGTCGGGTGGCAGGGTGTCGCTGATACAAATTCAGCACACCTCGTTCAAATCGTTTACGGTCTTACTAAGATCGAAACAAATTAATAAATACGAGATGTAAATCTTCTCACATATATGAATATTTGGAAAAATTTTCTGCGCGATTATATTTTATACCAAAATAAAGTTTACAAATTTAATATTCGCTGCACTATTATTCTTTTAATATGAAATAGGAAAATAAATTACCAACGTTTTGCAAATGCACGTATCTGAAACAAAAGTGTCAAATTTTAGAACCCGCTAGAACAGAGTTGCCATGCCTAATGTAACCTTACAAAATTTGAGTAACCCAGCTAAGGTCTGATCCACACCACGAAAATCGTTTAATGTATTATGCGATATTCACACGTAATTATTTAATATGTATTATACAACTCGCCACCCCACAATACAATATACGTACATAAACTTACGATTTTTTCACGCAGTAAAAACAAGCAAATAAATTCCAGAAAAAATTACTCGTTACACCGCGATCACAAAGAAGGCCGAACAAGAGCCCAGACGATTCTGCGTGCCGTGCCATTTGTGCGACGAGAGGCATCCAATTCGCGTATGCCCAGTTTAACGCTTTAAAACGCCCGAAGAGAGGCTACGGCAAGCTCTATTAGGTCGCTACTGTGCTAATTGCCTATCAAGTTCACACATAGCCGATGAGTGCACGAGCGAGGGAAGATGCCGACGGTGCAACGAGAAGCACCATAGCACCCTCCACTTTAAAGAAACCAGGTCGTGGAGCCAGCAGGTAAGCGATGAGGTGGCCATGGACGAAGTGCTGTCCATTAATGCCACGGATTCTCGGACGGAGACTAGGCCTCTCCCACTAGAATCTGAAACCGAGCCTGGAGCGCAAACTCGGACTTTCCGCCCAGCATCACAGCGGGGATCGGAAACCCGGACTTTCCGACCTCTACTTTCTCACCATCGACGCCAAGAAATTGGATCGGGAACTGGGACTTTCCGACCACGATCACTGGCTCGACAACAACGTGGAGCGGAAACCCGGACTTTCCGCCCACTACATATAACAGCCTCGGGGCACCCAAAGAAGGGATACACGAATAATAAGACCCCGTCAACCCCCTGCGTCATTCAGAAGCGGTCTCCAAATACAATCGATGCCGCAGACATTAAGGCCATTCGCGTCCATTGCTCCAACAGCGGTGGTGAAGGTGGAAGCAAGAGGACGGCTCCACTTAGTACGAGCATTAATAGATGCATGCGTTTCCACATCCATTATGTCGTCCGACCTAGCTCGTTCCAGGTTTTATGCTTCGACGCCGATACGTCTGGTTTTGGGAGATGACGTTTACCCGGATATAATATTATCTGGAGCTCTGCCGAACTCTTTCGGCCCGCTCTTAACACAACGCACTATCTTCGGATACGTTCAATCTGGCTCATGCCGATTGAATTTTCTGTTATTTGTACATATACCTACATGTAGTTAAACATAACAAAAATGAAATACACCAACCCTGAAAAAAGAAAAAAAAAAGAAAAAATGTGCACTGATATGTTTCAACCACGTCAGTTTCTTTTCTTTTCTTTCCTAGCGTTTTCTTCCAAACTTTAGATAACCAACCGGAAGTCACGACAGGACTACACTGCGCCAGAAAAAATTAACTTTTTTTGTACAATAATGTCAATTTCCGTTTATGTACATAGCCAACATTTTTCATTTTTTCATATGTAAATGGGTGTAGTGGCTGGGTCGCGAGCTGGAAAGAGTGTTGCTTACCGCAAGGGGGCCGGTATGTTTAGGCCTCCGGCCTAAATAATAAAAATAGGATCAACCACCCTAGTAGACTTTCCAATGAAAGTAAACAAAATTTGCGTACCGTTACCACTCTCTCTTCGTTGAATTTCTCTTCAGCGAAATTTACCGCATTTGGGGGTTTAACCGAATTCTAGCTGCTTTTGCTTTTGTGATAATCTCCCAGCTATTGAAGATTTAAAAATACCCAGATGGGTGCAATTCACGCCGAATCACTATATTAAAGTGCACGGATTTTCGGACGCCTCCGAAAAGGCCTTTTGTGATTGCGTATACATAAGAGTTAAACTCAGCGAAAACTCATTATCAACTTCATTACTTGCCGCAAAGAGTAAAGTTGCACCCCTCCAAAGCGTAAGTCTTCCCCGATTAAAGCTCTGCGGAGCAGTTTTGCTCTCCAAACTTAGTAAGCAAATCGGTTCAGAACTCAAAATGCTCTCCCATGAGTTAATCCTCTGGACCGATTCCTCTATCGTGCTGGCATGGATGGAAAAGCCTCCACACACGTGGAAAACCTTTGTGGCAAATAGAACGTCCCAAATTTTAGATAATGTGAATAATGCCCCTTGGCGCCATGGTTCAGTCAGGACAATCCAGCCGATTTAGGCTCCCGAGGATGCAAACCCCAGGATCTCGCTACATGCACTCTTTGGTGGAAAGGTCCGGCGTGATTATCTAAACCTTCCCAGCAATGGCCGGAAAATACTACCCATCTCTGACACACTTATATTATCATACGAGGAACTCAATCAAGTGAAGTATAAAATTATAGTAACAACGCAGCGCAATCATTACGGATACGCGATATCTACGCTTGAGTTATCACAGCCTCTCAGCAAAAAAAGCTCTCTGCTCACTCTAAACCCCATGCTAGACAAGACGGGCATAATGAGTGTGAATGATCGCTTGAAATATGCCGCACTAAGCTACAACGAACGGCACCCTCCACTCGTGAATAAGTGGCAGAGACTTAAAGTTCTTCATCATCAGTTCAGCGTGCAATGGAAGAACAAGTATCTGCAGAATCTACAGCAGCGATACATATGGAAAACTCCCCAAAGGAACATGCAGGAAGGAGATTTGGTTCCAACTGAATGGCGACTTGGTCGCATTATACACCTACACCCCGGTCCTGACGATAATGTTCGTGTGGTAGACATAAAAACCCAACAGGGAACCATAACCCGAAATACCCTTAAACTGTGTGTGCTCCGCCCGGCCTAACAGTAAACTCACTCCTTACACCCATTTATCTTAAGTCACATTGAAAATATACACTTATCTAAGACATATGATGCGATTTTAATAATCATTCATTGCCTCAACACTAAAGTCCATTTTTAATATGTATCTTTGCAGGTCTCGAGGAAAGGACTCCAACAAATGCCGTCTGTGCGGCCGACTACACTCACTGTGCCACTGCGCCACCTTCCGTGCTATGACGCCCATCGAGCGCTACTCTTCTACATCGAGAGAAAGCACCGAATCATTCGCAAGACAAAGAGGGGGACAGGCCAAGAGTTATAGAGTCGGTACGCACAGCAGCGATCTCGGCGTTTGCGACGGTTAGTGAGCGAGGCAAGAGAAGCGATTGACAAGCTAGAGCAGGAGGTACTGCAGCTGGCATCGACGAAGGCGGGGAGCCATGTTGAGGACATGAGCCTCTAAAGAACATCATCAACAATTTCCGCGATCTGGCAAAGTAGGCGCTAATTCAGCAAACGAGAATTGCCACAGATCATCTACCGCCTGGAGGTTATGAAGATGCAAGACGACCGGACTCGTAGAAAGGCCGCCAAAGCGTTCACATCCATTTTTTGATTACATTAACATACATCATTGAATTATTTTAATGTAAATATTCACTTTATGAAAACCCTTGTTAATTAAATTTCGCCATATATATTATCATAAATTTATATTTGATACAAATTGTAAATTATCAATTTAATTTTCGCAAAGTGCTACGCTAAAGTGCATGCACAACTAAAATTATTATTACACACGATAAAATAAACTTGAATTCATACCATATCCTAAAACCAAAGTCTGGTTATTTTTTGTGCACACTAGCACTCAGAAAAAGCGGAGAGGAGCTGGTTAAGTGCATGCACGAGCTCATTTCTAGAAGATTGTCGGAAGAACGCATGCCTGCTGATTGGAACTTAAGTGTGCTCTGCCCAATCCACAAAAAGGGTGATCCTGCAGTTTGCGCCAATTATCGCGGGAACTGATTGCACCTTAACAGTGTGGCTTTAGACCTGGTAAATCTACCACCGACCAGATATTCACAATAGGCCAGACCTTGGAAAAGACCCGAGAAAGACACACACCATATTTTTGTCGACTTTAAAGTCGCCTTCGACAGCACGAGAAGAAGTTTCCTATATGCCGCAATTTCTGAATTTCGTATCTTCGCAAAACTTTACGGCTATGTAAGAAGACGTTGAGCAACACCACCAGCTCCGTCAGGATTGGGAAGGACCTCTCCGAGCCGTTTGATACCAAAAGAGGTTTCAGACAGGGTGACTCTTTGTCATGCGATTTCTTTAACCTGATGCTGGAGAAGATAATTCGAGCAGATGAACTAAATCGGTCAGGCACCATATTTTATAAGAGTGTGCAATTGCTGGCGTACGCAGATGACATTGATTTCATCGGTCTTGACTACCGCGCAGTTAGTTCTGCCTTCTCCAAACTGGATAGAGAAGCGAAGCGAATCGGTCTGGAGGTGAACGAGGGCAATACGAAGTATCTCCTGTCATCAAATAGACATTCGGCACATTCACGACTGGGATCAAGCATCACTGTTGATAGTTATAACTTTGAAAAGTAGAGAAATTCGTTTATTTAGGAACCAGCATTAACACCAATAACGCGTCAGCCTTGAAATCCAACGCAGAATTCTCTTTTGCCAACAAGTGCTACTTCGAACTAAGTAGGCAATTGAGCAGTAAAGTCCTGTCTCGACGGCCAAAACCATACTCTCTAAGTCTCTCATCATGCCCGTCCTATTGTATGGCGCAGAAGCATTGACGATGACAACATCAGATGAGAGAGCCCTTGGAGTGTTCGAGAGAAAGATTCTTCGAATGATTTATGGACCTTTGCGTCTTTGCGACGGCGAATACCGGAATGATGAGCTGTACCAGGACGTAGATATAGTGCAGCGGATTAAGAATCAGCGGCTCCGCTGGCTAGGTTACGTCGTTCGAATGGATGAAATAGCTCCAGCCCCGAAGGTTTTTGACGGGGTACCCAATTAAGTAAGTAAGTTATATTAATAATATTATTAGCAAAGAATTTTCGGTTTTGGAATTTGTCAGGCGTAACTGTGTTAAGTTCTCTGACCCCTATACACTCAGATATTTGTATACAGCTTTTGTTCGTTCGAACTTGGAATACGGTGCTATAATTTGGAAGCCGCACCATAGTTCCGACATAAATATAATTAAACGAGTACAAAGAGTTTTACTTAAATTTGCATTACGTTCTCTAAAGTTTTCTGAACCGTTACCTTCACGTAATTCGCTATTACTTTTAATAAACTTAAAATCCTTAGAAAATAGACGTGCTCTGAACTCCCTGACTTTTATTTTCGGAGTTATCAGTGGTGAAGTGGATTCTCCATCTCTTTTAGAATGAATTAACTTCAATGTCCCTCAGCGTTCTTTACGCCTTGTTTCGCCTTTCTACGAGAAAATCTTAAAACTGAGTATGCATTCAATGCTCCTATAGCCCGCGCTGTCAATGAAAAAAACTAGATCTCGAATTCTGTCTAACATGACTTCTAAATCTCGAAAAATGAATTTATCAACAATTTGAATTCTATTTTGTAATACAATTCCTTATACATATGTATGCTTTCTATATCGATTTCTTAATTATCGTGTTAAATGTTCTTAAGATCGCTAGTGTAAAGTTTCAAATTTATGTTTATCTTAGTCTGTAAGAAACATGTATTTCATAGACTTAAAATAAATTAATAAAATAAAATCAGATCTTGCTTTTGTTATTCTTTCTCTCGGCATCTTGACTTAATTTGTTGCCTGCTACGCATTATATAGCAAAAATCTTGGTGTACCGCGCTTTATAATAATTGGTAATTTAAAATTTTTTCATAAACGTAAACATTATATGGCGATCCTGCCAAACTCCTGTATGCAGGGGTAGCACCAATATATATACTGAATTTTGAAACGATTTTTCGTCATCCCTTGTCAAGTTAGGTTTTAAGACAAACCGGTTTCGGTACGACCTCGCGCACCAAGTTTGTTTCAGTCCGTCATGTAGTTAGTCGTACCGAACTGCAGCTGTTTGCATGTTCTTCGGTATTGTGTTTTACGTGTGCGGTAAGGTAAAAGTCTGTTATTCTTTTATATATTTTTTTGTTTTGGGTCTCTGTTTGTCTGTTGATGTTGCCAGAGGTTTGACCTGTTTTTTGTATAGTAGCCGGAGGGCTTCAAACATAACATCCGATGTGGTGTTTATATGCTCGTTTATAATTTTTCCTTCCAAAGTTTTTGTTTGTATATCTTCATGTTTTTTAAAACGTTTAACCGCCTTCCCTTATGTTGCACATGGAGAATTTGAGCAGTATTTGCTAATTTCATTGGTGTACATTGGTTTTCTGACATATGGTTTGAAACGTTTGTTTCCGATGTACTTGTTAGTTTTTGCATTTTTTTGTTGTAGTCACTTATATGTTCCTGAAATCTATTTTTATCTTACGTCCTGTTTGGCCTACTATGTAGCTATATTGACATTCGCAAGTTAGTTTGTATACACCCTGTTTTTCTATTGGGTTTTCTTTATTCGTAACATGTTGTAGTATCTTTCCTACGTTGTTTCCGGTTTTAAACGCCGTATTTATGTTGTATCTCTTGAATAATTTGGCTATTTTGTAAGAAGTTTTTCCCGTGTAAGTTAAGACTATCCAGGCCATTTAGTTATCATCTCTCCTGCTTGCTTTTTTGGTTTTAATGTATCTTTTTATTTTGTTTACCAGAGCCCTCTTATATCCGTTGTTTTCGGCGATAACATACATTACGTTTAATTCTTTAACGTATGCTTCCTTCTCTAGCGGGGTTTGTTAAAGCTTTGTTAGTAAATGCCTCAAGGCAGCATTCTTGTGCAACTGGGGGTGGTTCGAAGAGCTATGTTGCAGTGCATATATGTACATGCTTATAATATATAATTATACAGAAATTTATTATCAAAGTAGTGCATAAACATACACTCATACTTACAATATATATATTATTATTATTTTATTATCAGATATAATTAAAATTACAATATTAATATAGACGCACTAGCTACCAGGGGTAGCGGCTTAGTCATTCAATAGTTCAAGTTAAATAAAGTAATACTTAAAATAAATCAGATTAAGTGGAAAATATTTTGTTCTTTTAGGAAGTTTGCAATCTTTTTTATATTTGATTCAGAAGGAACAGAAAGAATGGTAATTGCATTTTCGTCTTTGAATAATTGTGTTTGTATGTTTGAGAGTGATGTACAATATAGCAGAATATAGCAGGCTACCATGTTTGTGTTTACACACGCACAAAAACATTCTAATATATCCTAATGTTATTATACTTCCTCAAGAAGTAAAGGAACCGGATGCAAACGAGAAGCCATTACGTCGGATTTACGGCTTCACAATCTTCATACTTTGACCATAGGAAGCGAGGTCTATCGGCGCCCGTCTTTCCGACTAACAAGCAGTGGTTGAGGGGTTCGCGACCTCTTTCCTAAGATCTCTGTCATTACAATGCTATTACAGAGTCCCTATTTTATTTTAGAAATCACAAAAAAATTATAAGCGTGGTTAATGTAGAGAAAAAAATGTTTATGAAAATGTGCATGAAATGGCTGGTTAAAACTGAAACTAAATGAAAAGAAAAACACAGAAACTAAACATGTTTGCACGCTGGGAGCAGCGAAGATTTACACGTGCTTGCGCTTCCATGCCCACCCTACCATGGGCTTTCTTGCGCTTAGAAAAATGTTTATAAGGCCCCTTAAGCACGCTTACCACTTCACCCCATTAACCGGAAAACAATTTTAGAAAAATTATAACAACATTTTTACGATTTCAAATTTCAATTCGAACTTGCTTTTAATATCAAGTAATATTCACTTTTTTCCACAAAACTTATAGAAATAGCGCATAATGTATTCTTATCTACTATTTTCTTTAACAATAAACATAAACATTTATTCCTGTTCAGCAGAACCTTAATAAAAATATAGGATATTAGTAACATTTTATTTACTCCTGCCAGAAAAGTTTTACAATAACAACCAGGCTAATTTTTGAAATTATTCTTCTAATTCTCAAAAAGAAAACACGTTTATTGTTTGGCCATTTAACTATTTATTTTTAAATATTTATGAGCTTTAAGGCCGATTGTTACGGGTTCGACTCCCGCAGAAGCCAAGAAGAAAGAAGTCTGATGAGGAAATGTGGTGATTTCCGAAATAGTACTAACTATAACTTCTACCGCTCTGAAATTATAAAAAATTAAATAGTTATAGGGCCACACAATTACAAATAAAATGATGAGCCCACCTAATACAAACAAATTCTAACAAAAAGATATTGTACAAAATTAAGCGTTTAGTTGTCGGCTTAAGTACTGCGCATGTTGTTGCGGGCTCGACTCCCGCAGAAGCCAAGAAGAAAGAAGTCTGATGAGGAAATGTGGTGATTTCCGAAATAGTACTATAACTTCTACCGCTTTGAGTATTGTTGTTTTTTTCCTAATAATTTTCCAATAAACCAATCGGCCTTAAAGCTCAAAAATATTTAAAAATAAATAGTTAAATGGCCAAACAATAACAAAAAAAAATGTACGCACTTGATTGAAGTAAGTTGTGAAGGGAAAGCAGGAAAAATAACAGCAGCTCACCCTGCGTAAGCTTAGCTGAATGCGTTTAGCTGCCAGCTTAAGTATACATATGTACATGTCTGTATGCGTGTTCTCTCAAGAGATCGACAAATAACTGTAACTCAATATGCTCATATAAAAACATACATATATACACGTATGTATACTTAAGAAATTTCAAAATTGTTGTTATTAACTTACAATAATTTTTCAGATAAGCATTTATGAGCCTTGTATTTCACAAACTGATTTCTCTTTGTTTCCTCTTTTCACTTAGTCATTACAAAATATTTATACCAAAATTAAAATTATCAGTCTATCATAGTGATCCAAAATTTTGGCTGTATTCTGTTTTATCCCGAATGCAAGAAAACGTATATACTTATGTATGTAAGTACGTGCTTACAATAGAAAAATACTAAAAAAAATTTAATAGATCATACCGCTCTCTCAAACATAATTAATATGGCTTTAACATTTCAATTCTCGAGTTTATGCATTTGAGAGAGTAAAGAAAATGAAACAGCAAAGGAATAATGTTAAGGAGATCAGTTCATGACCATGTGCATAGATCACCTGTTTTTGACATGTGTACCTAATGTACGTATGTAATTAATGTATGTAACTCAGTATGTATGTAACTCTTTCTTAATATATGTATGTTTAAATGTAGTTTGTCTTACAGCTTACACAAACTGATGCGCAAGCATAAAGCTAATACTAATACTAACTTTTTATGTTCATAAAAAATAGATTACTAACTCATATTAATTATTTAATTCTAAGGTATTTAGTACATAAATAAAATTTATTTTTTGATGATTTAGGTTACTAATTAACACTATCAAGAGGTAAGTATTTATGTATAGAAATGTTATAAGGAATATTTTATAAGAACGTGATTCGGATCACAAATCTTAGAATCTCTTTTTTTTGATAATTATTTGTGTTCAAACATTTTGCAAGAAATTAAAGGAAATTCAAGGCTTTTTAACGATTTATACTGTGTTAGCCTCCGAGCTTTGGTTTCCATGTTGAGACTGGATTTTGACGCATAGTAATTGAATGATGGACATATGTGCATATGTATGTACAGGTGGTGATTAGACTTTGTTCCGATAATCAGGTAAACAATAAATACCGCGTTTTCCCAATGATACGGGGGCACGTGTGTCTTTTCCGAGCTATGTATATATCGCTATAGATTGCAGAATGCCAGAGAAAATGAACGTCTGTGGATGGTAATTGGTTTTTAGAAACCCTTGAAACCTTTTACGCCAAAAAAAGAAAAATTGTAAAAAAGGTAATCTTACTAAGTGTACACTTGTACGGCGGCACGTTAATCCGCTAAGGTAGATAAGGACTACTCAATTTTAGTTCGCCAATTTATATGTATAAATTTATTTGAATGTATATTACTAAACATTAAAAAGGACACTTGTATTTTATTTTTCACGGCACAATATAATTTAACACTGGCTCTGCTGTACAAAGATTTGACAGATCACTGTGCAAGTCATTTAAGTGTTATATCCGCCATATGACAATGACGTAAATTCTCGTATATCTATGTATATAATAGTCAACAATTTCTGTAATAGATTTTATTTAACTGACATGTACATTTTATTGAATTGACCAAAACAATATAAAAAAATTGACGGGAAATTTAATGATAAAAAGGAGTATTTGGAAATAAGTAAAAAAGTTAAAAATTTTAGAAACGCCTATTACAAACTGGATAATGCGATATTTTTTTAAGGAGGAGCATTAGCCTGGATAAGGGCTGTTAGCTTCGTATATCTTCAGCATGAAATGTTCCTATTTGTCGCCCTTGAAGGTCTTCTAACACGTAATATGAATTTCCAATTTTCGTCTTAATTCTTGCTTTTAGAAAAGAGTGGTTGAGCTTAGCATTGACATTTTTCTCGAAATTGCTCTGGGCAAAGTTTCGGAGGAAAACTTCTTGCCTTACTCTAAACGATACGGGTTTAGATCGTAGATTGTATTGTCTACTGTTTTTCTCGTAAGCTTTAGTCAAATTATCTTTTAATTTTTCTCTGATTAAAATAAGTTCGTCATCGCGGGACCGTCTAATGGCTGGCTGGCGCACAACTGATAGCATTTATATTTATATTCCACTCACGGTGATCGGTTTTCAGGTATGCCCTGATAGCAGCTATTAAAGAGCGATTTACGCGCTCAGAAGCGTTTGATTGTGGTGAATATAAAGCAGTTAAAACATGCTTTATGCCATGTTCGGTTAGAAATGCCTCAAAATCATTAGCTTTAAATTGAGAGCCATTATCGGTGACAGTAATTTTCGGTATACCATAGACAAAGAAAATCTGATTTTTTAGAAAATGTACTATTAAGTTGATTAAGTAAATTTTTTTAATGGACAAAGCCAATGGAATTTTGATAAATGGTTAATTACAATAAGCAAGCCAATATTACCGGACTTACTCCTTGGGTACGGTCCTAAGATATCGACATATAGTCGTTGAAAAGGTCTGTCTAAAATCGCTTGATTACCCATCGGCGGACGTAAAGTCACGTTAGGTGCTTTTGTCATTTTGCATGTTTCACATTTTTGTACATACGCTTTAACATCTCTTACCATTCCTGGCCAATATAAATTTCTGCGAAGCAAATCTAAAGTTTAGGACATTCCACCATGAGCCGCAATGACGTCATCATGTGCATGTGACAGTATTTCACTACGAAGCTCAAGAGGAACCCAAAGTTTCCAAGCATTCTGCTCCTATTCAGAGGTGCCGTTGGAATGTTGTGTTCGAATATAACCATATTTTCCAATACTTTTTATATTCGGCCGCTGTGGTCGAGTTGTTAGCGGTGCGTGCTATAACTTGATATGCCGGTGAGTTCGAGGTTCGAATCTCAGTCAGGGCAAGCAAAATCTTAATAATAGAACAAGTTTTTTCTAATAGCGGTCACCCCTCGGCAGGCAATGGCAAACCTCCGAGGGTATTTCTGCCATGAAAAAGCTTATCATTAAATACATCTGCCGTTCGGAGTCGGCACAAAACTGTAGGTCCCTCCATTTGTGGTATAATATAAAGACGCACACCACAAATGGTAGGAGAAGCTCGGCCAAACACTGAGCTATATAGTGTACGCGCCAAAATTATATTATTATATATTTTATATTCGGATACTAGCACAAGAAGTGGAATCTAATCATGAGCGATATATGTTCGCAAGTACCTATGCCCTAAGCTTAGAGGATACGGCCCAAGGCTCGAAACGAAGCAACAATCTAGGGAAAAAATTACAGGTGGAAGATACCAGGCGAAAGATACATATCAGGTAAAAAATCCACATTTTAATAGGCAGCAGAGTTTTGGTAACAGGCCTGCTCAGAAGTTAGAACCAGCCGAACCGATGGAGGTAGACTCTTCGCAGCGATTTAAGCAGACGACGCAGTATCAATCCAACAGCAACCTGCAATCCCGAAACTCAGTACAGCAACATACTAATCAAAGCCAGGCATATGGTCAGACGGCAAAAAGGCCGAATAATAGCTCTGGTCGTTTTACAGGGACAAAACAACAAAGAATTAACCACTTATCCCACGAGAAGAGTCCTTCTAACCAGCAAAGTGACGACTATCAGGCCGTTGCAAATTCAGAATGCTATATTAAGCCTCTGAAAGAACTTAAACATATAATACCAGTAGATAATCGTTTCTTAGTAAAGTCAATTCATGGCTTCAATGTCATTAAAGAAAAATGCCCAATTAGCTTGTTTGACACAAACAGCACCTTCTTTCCACTCCCCACTCTAGTAGGGCTGGATCTGTTAACACAGACAAATGCCACGTTAGATTTAAAAACTAAAAAGTCACAACCAACTCCGGGTCTGAGGAGTTAAATTTTTTAAAGTGTGGAAATGTTAACTTTACGCAGGTAGACCACAGGTGGTGAGGAGTAAATTCCAAAAACTTATCAAAAATTTAATGGGCGTTTTCTCGGATCCTAATGAGAGACTCCCATATAATAATATTGTCGCCACTATTCGCACCGAAAGTGATGACGCTGTATATTCCAAGCTATATCCTTATCCTATGGGTGTGGCAGATTTTGTAAATGCCGAAATTCGGGATTTATTAAAGAACAACAAAATACGGCCATCTAGGTCGCCATATAACAACCCGATTTGGGTTGTAGATAAAAAGGGACGAGACGAACAAGGTAACATGAAAAAACGTCTTGTTATCGATTTTATGAAGTTAAATCACGTAACTATCGATGATAAATACCCTATCCCGAACGTAACGGTTATATTGTCAAATTTAGGAAAGGCCAGGTATTTTACGACGCTCGACCTCAAATCCGGCTTCCACCAAATAATACTCGCGGAGTGAGACTGAGAAAAAACAGCCTTTTCAGTAGCCAATGGGAAGTATGAATTTTGTAGACTTCCTTTTGGTCTGAAAAATGCACCCAGCATTTTTCAGTGAGCCATCGACGACGTGTTAAGGGAACAGATAGGAAAATCCTGCTACGTCTACGTCGATGATGTAATGATCTTCTCAGAAACTGAAGACAAACATGTCGAGCATATTGAATGGGTTTTGAGAAAGCTATACGAGGCCAATATGAGAGTCTCCCGCGAAAAATCGCACTTCTTTAAAGAAAACGTCGAATACTTAGGTTTCGTTGTAAGTAGGGATGGTATTAAAACGAGCCCTAGTAAAGTTGAAGCGATTCGTAATTACGAACAGCCCTCTACTTTGTTCAATGTTAGGTCCTTTTTGGGTCTGGCAAGTTACTACAGATGTTTCATTAAGGATTTTGCATCAATCGCGAAGCCTTTAACAGACATATTAACGGGCGAAAACGGTAAGGTTGGAGCCTCACAATCAAAGAAGATTAAAATAGTTCTTGACGAAAAACAGGTAAATGCCTTTAACAAACTAAAGGAGGTCCTGGCATCAGAGGACGTTACGTTACCGTACTCAGACTTCAAGAAGCCATTTGATCTTACGACCGATGCTTCATCGTTGGGTATAGGAGCTGTATTGTCTCAGGGTGGGAAACCAATCACCATGATTTCTAGAACCCTGAAAGACCGAGAACAGAATTTTGCTACTAATGAACGCGAATTGCTTGCAATCGTCTGGGCTCTAAAAAGCCTTAGAAATTACCTTTATGGTGTCAAAAACCTTAATATTTTCACAGATCACCAGCCACTTATGTTTGCGGTTTCAGACCGAAACCCAAACGCCAAAATTAAGCGCTGGAAGGCCTTTATAGATGAACACAATGCTCAAATATTTTATAAACCGGGCAAGGAAAACTATGTTGCTGATGCATTATCGCGACAGAAGGAAGCAAACTCCACTTTAAAGCGGAATTTCATATATTTCGGCGAAAAAACTCGCCACATAATCGAATTCATGGATAAGAATACACTTATCGATGAGATTAACCCTAGAACACACACCCGGGTACAAATGTATCCACTTTCAACTTTGAAGTGTTGTAACTTTTGAACCGCTATACCTCTATACCGGATCTAGGAAGATTATTTAGTTTTGAGTTCAAATTCAAAATTTGAACCAGATCGGACCATTGGTTCAGGAGCTACAGCCTTCCAAACACATTATATACGTAAACACACACCCGGGATACGTTTGTACCCCAATAGTAAAAATCCTCATAATAATCAAAAACAACATTTTTTATATTTTTTTTTATTTGAAAAATTAAAAATATTCATTTCACACACTATATTATTGACTTTTATTATAAAAATTATAAAAATGCATCTTATATCTAAGAAAAATCATGGCAAATAGAGCAATTTGTTGATGTGACCGAATGTTCAAGACACATTGGCTTCTTACATTTGGCGCACAGCTTTCTGGTTTTTCTACGGCGTTTTTCCTCTTGTGCGTAACATAAATAGCAAGATCCGGACACAGGTTTTGGCGTGCGCGCAGCGGCAGATGTTGATGCTGCTGTTGACACCATTGATTCCACCGGTCGGTTGAAATATGCTTCAATAGCAATTTTAGTCGAAAAATTTCGCGTCACTTGACGATTTATGGATCTGGCTTCAATAATGGGCATACACAATGATTCAGCCAAGCTGCGCAGGGTCTGCTTACGCTTGTTGTTTGTTCTCCAAGGCAACATAGGGTTATTCAAATCGTAGACAATGTAGGCTGCAAGAGCTGTAATGTCCAACATGTTGAAGAACATCGCTAGTGGCCATCGTTTTGTTTGTCTTTGTGTTGGATATTCCGCAAACATTTGGTCCATTCGATCAACACCACCTTTGGTACGATTATAATATTCAATTATTTCAGGTTTCCCACTGTCAGCTATTTCAGCATCATTATGCATGGTCGAAAGCAAAATTACTGCTTTATTTTTTTTGGGAACATAAGAGCACATTGTCACATTATTTTTGAAGCCAAATGTCGTTGAACCAATTGTCCTGTTTTTGTTCTGCTTCATTTCTTGAGGAATATATGATTTGTTTTTGGGCAAAGTTCCAACGATCGTGAGTTTCCAAGTGAGAAGCAGTTCTGCAACTGGCAAGGTCGTAAACAAATTGTCCATTGTAATGTTTCGGCCACTTCCTTGGTATTTGGCAGACAAATCCTTCACCACTCGTTCGCCTTGGTTCGTTTCCCTACCAGTTTCTGCTTGGCCAGTATATACATATTTGTCCATGCAGTGGATATGCATTTGTGGCATCGCAAATCCACCAAACCTTGACACCATATTTAGCAGGTTTTGACGGTATGTACTGCGTAAACCGTGTGCGTCCACGGTAAGGAAATAATTGTTCATCAATCGTCAAGCATGAGCTGGGCTTGTAATGTGCAGCAAGATTATTGTTCATCAGCGTCCACAACTCACTGATCGGTGCTGCTTTATCAGTTAGTAAGCGTGTTGCACGAGTGTTTTTATCGTCAAATCTTAGGAACCGCAATAGCGAACAGAAACGGTTGACTCCCATTGTGGCGCGATATAAAGGATAGTTTTTGACGCTCCATAAATCTCGAACATGTTCTCCATTGCTATGGTTCGCACCAGTCATAATAAGTATGCCAAAAAATGCATACAGCTCTGTTATTGACACAGGCGTCCATGACTTAGGAGTTGTGTTTGGATGCGCATTGTTGTAAGCATTATAAGTTTCTTTTGCTAACTTATTTGTGTGGCACATAATTATATCAGCCATTTCAACGTTCATGAAACATTTGAATGTTTGCTCTATTGACAACATTTCAGTGCATCTAGCTGGTCCAGAACGTTCTCTTATAATATTTTGTCTGAGTACCTGACGACTTACATTTGGTTCTTTCATCCACTCAGTACCATCACGTGCAACAAATTTTTCGGCACTAGCAGGTAATTCATTATTTTCTTCTACTTCTTCTTCTTCATCGTCTTCTTCATCATCCTCATAGTCCGCATAATCAGGTAATACTTCTGCGGCACTTTGCGAAACTTCAGCATCGTCATCAGCAATTTCAATGTCATTGATTTGAATTTCTTCTTCATCTTCTGAGTCAAAGTCATAGGGAGCGTCATCGTCACAAATTTCATCAAATAAAGATTGTATATATGATTCTCGCTGTTCCTCAGTTAGCCTGCATAATAAAAAAAATTAGTATATGTTTACATTGTTGCTTATTTTACATTTTTTACCTTCTATATGCTGCACTTGATAAATATTCGTTTCTTCTTGAAGTCATTTCGTATCCAGTTATTTATAGTTTCAGTTATATTTATTTTCACTTATATTTTCACTTCTTACACTTTTGAGCACCAAAACAATAATGAAAATATCAACAGGCAGCATTTATAACAACACCTCGTGTGAAAACAACCCTTGCAGCTGCATATAAAATACAAAAACCAGTTATACTACCAGTGTATTTGCTACCTACGTACCCATACCTTGCGCGACCTTTTTGCACATATCTTTTGAACCAGGTAGAATATTTCAATGAAATAAAAACCAAAATGTGTATTCGTTGTTACTCTACAAGTATATTATTATAAATTATATTATTTTGTTTTGCATTTATCAGGACAACAACAAAAACAAAAATCCACTGTTGCATGTCCTGACTTTATTTGCCCATATCGCTGGAACCAGTAGGAATATTCGAATGAAACAAAAGACAAAATACTTGTTATATATTAAAATATACATTTCAAAAAAAAATCATAGAAATCGGTTGAATAAGCATTAAAAAAACCGCAAAATAAGGTCCCGGGTACAAACGTATCCCGGGTGTGTGTTTACGTGGTATTTTCTGGGTGTGTGTTCTAGGGTTAAACTAGTTGTTAACCCGAAAGTTGTAAATGCGATATATTGCGACCTATCAATACTTGCCAGGATTCAACATGAACTGGTCATACAATTGATTAACTTATTTCCAAATACAAAGACCATTTATTGCGATAACGAGGCATCGTTCAACTCTGAAACTATGACGTCATTATTAAAAAGTCAATTTGGGGTCGATGTGGTGAATGCACCTCCACTGCATAGTAAATCGAATGGACAAGTGGAGCGCCTACATAGCACGATCCTTGAGATCGCAAGATGCTTAAAACTAGAGGGAAAGACTACCGAAACAACTGAACTCATATTACTGGCTACAGTCGAATACAATCGGACAATTCATTCCGTTACCAACAAGAAACTGATTGACGTAATTCATACACTCTATTGGAGATGAGGAAAGAGATAATTAGCAAAATAAGGACAGTCCAGCAGGAACAACTAGAGATAAATAACCGATCTAGGCAGAACAGAGTATTTGACGTTGGGGAACGTGTTTTAGTAAAAACCAACAGAAGGCTAGGCAACAAATTATTCCCCTTATTTGTCGAAGAAAAAGTCAAAGCAGACCTAGGAACCACGGTTCTCATTAAAGGGAGGGTGGTCCACAAGGACAATTTGAAATAAAATTGCTTTGCCTTCTGCCAAATATTTTTATAGTCTTACATATATTTAACAATTTTCTTTATTATCGTACAACATGGTACTAAGCGTTATTTCTACTTACCAATTTTTAGGATTTTGATTGCGATACTTCTTTTTCGGACGGCGACGCCTAAGCTAACGGACTACTCGAACTGTGACTATATCCCACTACAAGACGGAGATGTTACTGTTTGGAGAGACTTTGACTATCTGCAACATACCACTAACCTTACTACCTACATGGAAATAACCAAGAAAACGAAAGGACTTATGACACACTTCCCCTTATCTCATGTTACTGGACTCTGACACTGCGCGCATAGATGTACTTTTGGCAACTTTGGACACCCATCATAGACAGGCTAGGAGCTTAAACATTTTAGGAACTGCTTTGAAAGTTATCGCAGGAACACCGGACTTCGACGACTTTGAAAAATTAAAATTCCAACAACAGGAGCTCATAAACTCAGAAAACCAGCAGATCGTCATAAATACGGAAGTGCAGGAAAGGATAAATAAATTAACAGAAAAAATCAACCTACTTATTAAGGACTCAAATGCTAAGCAGATTGATACCAGTTATTTATACGAAACATTGCTTGCTAGAAACAGAATTGTAATTTCGGAAATTGAAACCATAATCTCAACCATAACCCTTGCAAAGATAGGTGTAATAAACCCACTGATACTGAACACTGATGATGCAAAAAATTTTATCGATATGCGCTCTACTAATACAACTATAACAGATTTAATGGAGGTATCATTTATCAAGGTCCTATTAGGCAGTAATTTTTTACATTTTATTATTAAGTATCCTAAACCTACATTAGTCTGTAAGAAAATTATTATTTTCCCTGTTCAACATAATGGAACAATCCTGCACCTTGCAAACGACAACAATATCGCTGACTGTAACAATCAAATCCTGGCGATTGGAAATTGTAGCGTGACACTTACATCGACATTTTGCAAGAGACTTCAACATCTAACGTGCGCGCAACAACTTCATTCTGGTAGCGTCGCCCACTGCAGCACACGTCCCAGCCACCTTGAACCTATTGTAACGGTGGATGAAGGTATCGTTATTATTAACGACGATACCGTGGTGATCAAGACTAGCGAAGACTCCGAAAAAACGGTTACCGGGACTTATTTACTTACCTTCGAAAATGAGGTCCAAATCAATGGGACTTCTTTTAAAAACCATAAGGGCATGCTGAAGAAATTGCCGGGTTCAGCGACGGCGACACTTCTCAATATAACTAACCACCACGATATATTCAGCATGCCATACATTCGGAGAATGAGTATTAAAAACCTGCGCTATATTGGAGAAATTGAAAGCAAAGTTATGACAGGACCAACACTTTCAAGTCTTGCTACCATAACCATTCTTATCAGCTGTTACGTTCTACTTAAGCTCTGTCGGAGGCGAAATAAGAGGCGACAATATCATGACCTACAGGCTGTCATTGACAGTTTTAAGAAGATCGAGGACGGCCTTCACTTAGAAGGGGAGGAGTTAACGCGATCAGCTCACATACCGGACAAAAGTCCGCGCGTGGCCTAAGTCAGCAAATTTACATTCTCACGCTGACCACGGGTAACTCGCTGTGCTAACCGAAAAGTTGCAAACGTAAGCGTCTACAGCGCATCCGGGCACAATAGCTGGTGCAGCGCAGCTATTATCTAACGCTAACAGAAAATCCAGAAATGCAAAGGTGCAGGCGACTTCGTTAAGCTTAGAATTAAAATTAATTTTCAGTTTTCCATTGTGAGCTCACCGACACAGCCAGCGCTTGTCATTAAATAAAGTTTTAATAAAAACTCAACTACAAGTGTATCATTTGTATAATTTATATCCTAATGTTATTATACTTTCTCAAGAAGTAAAGGAACCGGATGCAAACGAGAAGCCATCACGTCGGATTAACGGCTTCAAAATCTTCATACTTTGACCATGGAGCGAGGTCTATCGGTCTTTGCGACTAACAAGCAGTGGTTGGGGGGTTCGCGACCTCTTCCCTAAGATCTCTGTCATTACAATGCTATTAAAAAGCCTCTATTTTATTTTAGAAATCACAAAAAAATTATAAGCGTGGTAAATGTAGAGAAAAAATGTTTATGAAAAGGTGCATGAAAGGGCTGGTTAAAACTGAAACTAAATGAAAAGAAAAACACAGAAACTAAACATGTTTGCACGCTGGGAGCAGCAAAGATTTACCCGCGCTCGCGCTTCCATGCCCACCCTGTTTATAACGCCCCTTAAGCACGCTTACCTCTTCACGCCATTCCTTCGTCTAAATAAATGGGTAAACGATCCACAATTGTAACAATAGCGTCGTAGAATTGCACGAAAGTTTCGACGGGACGTTGCTTCCGACTTCGAATTTCTTTACGAATGTCGTAATAAGAGCGGTAATCTTTAAACTCATACTTAAGTGCCGCACAATATGGTTGCCATTCTACTCTGGGTACTTGTTTGTGGTATCATTAATACCATGACTTAGCCTTACCAGATAATAAGATATGCAGATTTTTGCAAACTGCAAACAAATCAATATTTATTGTTTGAGCAGTCAGTGACCGAATTCGATAAATAAATTCTTTACAGCTCAGGCCTGTTGATGAACCATCAAAAGTAATGCGCAAGTTTTGTATAGTGGTCGCAGAATATCTATCTGGTCGCAGAATATCTAAATTGGTATTAAATGAAGTTGGATTTCGAGATTGACCGTTTGCTTTGTTGGCATTTACAACAGAGCCATTTTGGGTATCTGGTTGAGTGGTTTTTCAAATTCAAGCTCGCGTTCCAACGTTGAACTGTCGTTTCAACCATTTGGCCAATCTGCCTACATATAGTTAACAAAACTTGGGTTTTG
Source organism: Philophylla caesio (assembly GCA_963971545.1). Classification (NCBI taxonomy): domain Eukaryota; kingdom Metazoa; phylum Arthropoda; class Insecta; order Diptera; family Tephritidae; genus Philophylla; species Philophylla caesio. The sequence goes on from OZ020605.1 coordinate 59,737,319, forward strand.
ACCCTGCATAAAATTTTGGTTATACCGACTTCGACGGTGGTGGTGAGAACGAACACAGTTAGGCGCAGAGTGATGCGTGTTGCCGTAATCCCCGATGGATGGAGGATTATGTTCGTCAAGTACAGTAAGAGAAAGATTCCCGTCTTCTGAGTATAGATTCGGGGCATCCCTTACCGCTTCGTCATAAAGTCTACGATGGGCTTGTCTTGTATTATATCGAGGCACGGCTCCTTGAGCTCTTCCTCGACCACGAGAAGATTTGTTGACTGCCGCCACATGAAGTTGCGTTTGAGGACTTTGCCTCAAATTAATCATTTTAATATCTTGTTGCCAACAAGTTCTCCTACAACAAGGGCATTCCTGTGAATCGCTTAGCCAATTAGTTATGCCCTTTTTGTGATAAACATGATTACACAGCGTTATAAGACAATCTTGGGCTGGTTTTATATCCTGAAGACATATTGTACATGCACAAACGTCCTTGTCAAGAACAGCTGACAAGTTCTCGTTGCTGTGGACAACTGCCATTTTGACAATTAATTACATAAAAAAATCCAAAAATATTATGCAAAAATATGAACGTAAATAAAGTAAGTGTTATAATGTTTACCGTTTGTGGTAATTGGTGAAGAGTAAGAAAAGATATACCAATGTGCAACCACAATAATAAAATTAAGGCTATGGATTTGGAGAACATAGTTGGTGTAATTTCAACCGTTTAGACTTAAGATATTGTTGGACTAAATACTGCTACCGGGAGCTAAAATTTAGTAAATCCGAACCCAATTCTTTGTCTTTAACTTATACCTATGTTTTTAAACTATGAAAAGCCACTGGTGGTAGGCAAATTTGTACATTTTATTTGACGATTCCAAAAGAAATCAAAAAGAAGTTACAGGGAGCCAAGCGGTCGAAATCTGTCTGGTCTTTAACACGCCAAGCAGTCGAAGGTCCAGCAAGGATCTGCAATTTATTCTAAAACCTAAGGCTCGTATCAAAAGTATATAAAAATTGGTATACTATTCGAATTTGTAAATTAATTTATGAAAGAGAAAAACACCTAACCACGGATTGGAGCAGCAAATTCTGGCATATTAACCGAAGTCAGTTTGTAACCGTAAGGTTAAGGATTGAAGTTTTATTGCCTTTTGCTGCCCCACGTTGGGCACCATTTTGTAATGTTTTTTTTTTGCGTGCACGTGCCCAAGCGTTAGCTTGTGCTGCCCCACGTTGGGCGCCATTCTTTTTTTCAATGGTTTTATGTGTAGCATGCAGGCTACCATGTTAATGTTTACACACGCACAAAAACATTCTAAGATAAGTTAACGCGATCAGCACACATACCGGACAAAAGTCCGCGCGTGGCCTAAGTCAGCAAATTTACATTCTCACGCTGACCACGGGTAACTTGCTGTGCCAACCGAAAAGTTGCTAACGTAAGCGTCTTCAGCGCATCCGGGCGCAATAGCTGGTGCAGCGCAGCTATTATCTAACGCTAACAGAAAATCCAGAAATGCAAAGGTGCAAGTGACTTCGTTTAGCTTAGAATTAAAATTAATTTTCAGTTTTCCAAAGTGACCAAAATAAGTGAAAGTCCAAGTAACTAAGGACTTAAAAGTAAATTAATTAATTGAAGTAAATTAAAAACTCAAGTCATAAATTGAATCAACGTAAGCTGAATATTTGATAACCACTTCGACGCAGCAATCAACTAAGATAATTAAACTGACCAGAGGAGCAAACATTCCAGTAATAGGAGACTGAATAAATACCTATCGGGCACATCAATCAACACGGAATGCAGAGGACACGTAGAATATCAAGAACCGAGCTCGTTTATAAGCACTTAAAACTGACTTTGTAAGTAGAGCGCAAAACATTGTAAAATTTTACAAGCACTTGTTGTTTGTATCTACTTACCTTTGTAATTTGGTGAATTAAATAATTTGTTTTCACAACAAAATTTGTTAACGTCAATTTCTTATGAGCGATCGTAATTTATATTGATCTTTGTAATTAAAAAAAAAAATTGTGTAAATTTTGCTTTAACAGTGAAACAAATAAATGTGAAATCTTGCACAGGAAATGCGATAGAAAGGCTATGTAAAAATAGGAAAGTATTGTGTAATTCTGCTACAAAACACTTATAAGTGATAGTAATTTATATTGATCTTTGTAATTTAATTAAAAATTTTATTTTTGAAACTGGTTGAATGTAAAACCTTATTTATATAATTCTGCTACAAAATACTATTGAGCGATCGTAATATATATCGACCTTTCTAATTTAATATAACGCTTTTGAATAAACTTTACTTTAACATAGAAATCTGATTTATGTGAATCTTTGCACGGGAAATTCGAATTAGTGGTTGTGTAAAAATAAACAGATACTTTGTAATTCTGCTACAAAGCACTTATGAGTGATCGTGAGTTGAGCCAGCTGTTTGAAAGCCTTAGTAAAATAGAAGTCGATAGAAGAGAGTGTAGTAGTGTAGGTAATTAGGGAAATTGGTGGACAGACACTAGGGCAGCAGATCAAAATAAAGAAGTGGCGTTAGAACCCGATCAACTAAGAGCAGTTGTGGAGAGTGCTATAAGGAGTGCTCTCGCCGTACAACAAGAAAGTTTTAAACAGAAACTAAGGGATATAACCCAGCAATTGAACACCATAACCGTCACTCCCGCGGTAGAAACGTATAAGGAAATAGAAATAATTCCAGGCGTACAGTGCGACGAACCTCTGGACATCGTTAAGTCCTTACCGGACTTTGACGGTAAACAGGAAGCATATGTCTCGTGAAGACAAGCGGCACACACCGCATACAAGATTTTTGAAAGCTATGAAGGTAGCTCCAAGCACTTTCAAGCCGTTGCTATCATAAGAAATAAAATAAAAAGCCAAGCTGACATGGTGCTGGCATCATTTAATACTGTTTTGAATTTTAAAGCTATAATTAACCGCCTTGACTTTAGTTATTCTGTTAAACGACCGATTTACCTGATTGAGCAGGAGATGTCAACTCTCCGACCAGGAGGTTTGACACTCCTCCAATATAATGATGAGGTGGAAAAGAAATTAACTCTTTTAACCAATAAGACAATCATGACCTATGACAAATCCATAGCTGCATCACTAAATAAGAAATATAGAATGGACGCATTGCGTGTGTTAATTTCAGGGACTAAAAAACCACTTAGTGCCGTATTATTTTCGGCGCGGCCTAAGGATCTACCTTCGGCTCTAGCGCTAGCACAAGAAGTAGAATCTAATCATGAGCGATATATGTTCGCAAGTACCTATGCCCTAAGCATAGAGGATACGGCCCAAGGCTCGAAACGAAGCAACAATCTAGGGAAAAAATTACAGGTGGAAGATACCAGGCGAAAGATACATATCAGGTAAAAAATCCACATTTTAATAGGCAGCAGAGTTTTTGTAACAGGCCTGCTCAGAAGTTAGAACCAGCCAAACCGATGGAAGTAGACTCTTCGCAACGATTTAAGCAGACGACGCAGTATCAATCCAACAGCAACCTGCAATCCCGAAACTTAGTACATCAACATACTAATCAAAGCCAGGCATATGGTCAGACGGCAAAAAGGCCGAATAATAGCTCTGGTCGTTTTACAGGGCCAAAACAACAAAGAATTAACCACTTATCCCACGAGAAGAGTCCTTCTAACCAGCAGAGTGACGACTATCAGGCCGTTGCAAATTCAGAATGCACGGCAATGGATGACGAGTTGTCTGATTCAGATCAAATACATTTTTTAGACAAGACTCCCTGCTACCTTTCATTGAAAGGACAATTGCAGGGAGAAAGATAAAATTACTCATCGATACAGGGGCATCCGAAAACTATATTAAGCCTCTGAAAGAACTTAAACATATAATACCAGTAGATAATCGTTTCTTAGTAAAGTCAATTCATGGCTTCAATGTCATTAAAGAAAAATGCCCAATTAGCTTGTTTGACACAAACAGCACCTTCTTTCTACTCCCCACTTTAGTAGGGCTGGATCTGTTAACACAGACAAATGCCACGTTAGATTTAAAAACAAAAAAGTCACAACCAACTCCGGGTCTGAGGAGTTAAAATTTTTAAAGTGTGGAAATGTTAACTTTACGCAGGTAGAAGACGTAGAAGTACCACAGGTGGTGAGGAGTAAATTCCAAAAACTTATCAAAAATTTAATGGGCGTTTTCTCGGATCCTAATGAGAGACTCCCATATAATACGAATATTGTCACCACTATTCGCACCGAAAGTGATGACGCTGTATATTCCAAGCTATATCATTATCCTATGGGTGTGGCAGTTTTTGTAAATGCCGAAATTCGGGATTTATTAAAAACAACAAAATACGGCCATCTAGGTCGCCATATAACAACCCGATTTGGGTTGTAGATAAAAAGGGACGAGACGAACAAGGTAACATGAAAAAACGTCTTGTTATCGATTTTATGAAGTTAAATCACGTAACTATCGATGATAAATACCCTATCCCGAACGTAACGGTTATATTGTCAAATTTAGGAAAGGCCAGGTATTTTACGACGCTCGACCTCAAATCCGGCTTCCACCAAATAATACTCGCGGAGCTAGTCAGAGAAAAAACAGCCTTTTCAGTAGCCAGTGGGAAGTATGAATTTTGTAGACTTCCTTTTGGTCTGAAAAATGCACCCAGCATTTTTCAGAGAGCCATCGACGACGTGTTAAGGGAACAGATAGGAAAATCCTGCTACGTCTACGTCGATGATGTAATGATCTTCTCAGAAACTGAAGACAAACATTTCGAGCATAATGAATGGGTTTTGAGAAAGCTATACGAGGCCAATATGAGAGTCTCCCGCGAAAAATCGCACTTCTTTAAAGAAAACGTCGAATACTTAGGTTTCGTTGTAAGTTGGGATGGTACTAAAACGAGCCCTAGTAAAGTTGAAGCGATTCGTAATTACGAACAGCCCTCTACTTTGTTCAATGTTAGGTCCTTTTTGGGTCTGGCAAGTTACTACAGATGTTTCATTAAGGATTTTGCATCAATCGCGAAGCCTTTAACAGACATATTAACGGGCGAAAACAGTAAGGTTGGAGCCTCACAATCAAAGAAGATTAAAATAGTTCTTGACGAAAAACAGGTAAATGCCTTTAACAAACTAAAGGAGGTCCTGGAATCAGAGGACGTTACGTTACCGTACTCAGACTTCAAGAAGCCATTTGATCTTACGACCGATGCTTCATCGTTGGGTATAGGAGCTGTATTGTCTCAGGGTGGGAAACCAATCACCATGATTTCTAGAACCCTGAAAGACCGAGAACAGAATTTTGCTACTAATGAACGCGAATTGCTTGCAATCGTCTGGGCTCTAAAAAGCCTTAGAAATTACCTTTATGGTGTCAAAAACCTTAATATTTTCACAGACCACCAGCCACTTACGTTTGCGGTTTCAGACCGAAACCCAAACGCCAAAATTAAGCGCTGGAAGGCCTTTATAGATGAACACAATGCTCAAATATTTTATAAACCGGGCAAGGAAAACTATGTTGCTGATGCATTATCGCGACAGAACATCCATGCTCTTGAAGAAGAAGCACAATCCGACCTTGCTACAATCCATAGCGAAGTGTCCTTAACATATACGATTGAATCAACCGAAAAACCGCTAAATTGTTTCAGAAACCAAATAGTTTTGGAGGAAGCAAACTCCACTTTAAAGCGGAATTTCATATATTTCGGCGAAAAAACTCGCCACATAATCGAATTCATGGATAAGAATACACTTATCGATGAGATTAACCCTAGAACACACACCCGGGTACAAATGTATCCACTTTCAACTTTGAAGTGTTGTAACTTTTGAACCGCTATACCTCTATCTCTTCGGATCTAGGAAGATTATTTAGTTTTGAGTTCAAATTCAAAATTTGAACCAGATCGGACCATTGGTTCAGGAGCTACAGCCTTCCAAACACATTATATACGTAAACACACACCCGGGATACGTTTGTACCCCAATAGTAAAAATCCTCATAATAATCAAAAAAAACATTTTTTATATTTTTTTTTATTTGAAAAATTAAAAATATTCATTTCACACATTATATTATTGACTTTTATTATAAAAATTATAAAAATGCATCTTATATCTAAGAAAAATCATGGCAAATAGAGCAATTTGTTGATGTGACCGAATGTTCAAGACACATTGGCTTCTTACATTTGGCGCACAGCTTTCTGGTTTTTCTACGGCGTTTTTCCTCTTGTGCGTAACATAAATAGCAAGATCCGGACACAGGTTTTGGCGTGCGCGCAGCGGCAGATGTTGATGCTGCTGTTGACACCATTGATTCCACCGGTCGGTTGAAATATGCTTCAATAGCAATTTTAGTCGAAAAATTTCGCGTCACTTGACGATTTATGGATCTGGCTTCAATAATGGGCATACACAATGATTCAGCCAAGCTGCGCAGGGTCTGCTTACGCTTGTTGTTTGTTCTCCAAGGCAACATAGGGTTATTCAAATCGTAGACAATGTAGGCTGCAAGAGCTGTAATGTCCAACATGTTGAAGAACATCGCTAGTGGCCATCGTTTTGTTTGTCTTTGTGTTGGATATTCCGCAAACATTTGGTCCATTCGATCAACACCACCTTTGGTACGATTATAATATTCAATTATTTCAGGTTTCCCACTGTCAGCTATTTCAGCATCATTATGCATGGTCGAAAGCAAAATTACTGCTTTATTTTTTTTGGGAACATAAGAGCACATTGTCACATTATTTTTGAAGCCAAATGTCGTTGAACCAATTGTCCTGTTTTTGTTCTGCTTCATTTCTTGAGGAATATATGATTTGTTTTTGGGCAAAGTTCCAACGATCGTGAGTTTCCAAGTGAGAAGCAGTTCTGCAACTGGCAAGGTCGTAAACAAATTGTCCATTGTAATGTTTCGGCCACTTCCTTGGTATTTGGCAGACAAATCCTTCACCACTCGTTCGCCTTGGTTCGTTTCCCTACCAGTTTCTGCTTGGCCAGTATATATTTGTCCATGCAGTGGATATGCATTTGTGGCATCGCAAATCCACCAAACCTTGACACCATATTTAGCAGGTTTTGACGGTATGTACTGCGTAAACCGTGTGCGTCCACGGTAAGGAAATAATTGTTCATCAATCGTCAAGCATGAGCTGGGCTTGTAATGTGCAGCAAGATTATTGTTCATCATCGTCCACAACTCACTGATCGGTGCTGCTTTATCAGTTAGTAAGCGTGTTGCACGAGTGTTTTTATCGTCAAATCTTAGGAACCGCAATATCGAACAGAAACGGTTGACTCCCATTGTGGCGCGATATAAAGGATAGTTTTTGACGCTCCATAAATCTCGAACATGTTCTCCATTGCTATGGTTCGCACCAGTCATAATAAGTATGCCAAAAAATGCATACAGCTCTGTTATTGACACTGGCGTCCATGACTTAGGAGTTGTGTTTGGATGCGCATTGTTGTAAGCATTATAAGTTTCTTTTGCTAACTTATTTGTGTGGCGCATAATTATATCAGCCATTTCAACGTTCATGAAACATTTGAATGTTTGCTCTATTGACAACATTTCAGTGCATCTAGCTGGTCCAGAACGTTCTCTTATAATATTTTGTCTGAGTGCCTGACGACTTACATTTGGTTCTTTCATCCACTCAGTACCATCACGTGCAACAAATTTTTCGGCACTAGCAGGTAATTCATTATTTTCTTCTACTTCTTCTTCTTCATCGTCTTCTTCATCTTCATCGTCTTCTTCATCATCCTCATAGTCCGCATAATCAGGTAATACTTCTGCGGCACTTTGCGAAACTTCAGCATCGTCATCAGCAATTTCAATGTCATTGATTTGAATTTCTTCTTCATCTTCTGAGTCAAAGTCATAGGGAGCGTCATCATCACAAATTTCATCAAATAAAGATTGTATATATGATTCTCGCTGTTCCTCAGTTAGCCTGCATAATAAAAAAAAATTAGTATATGTTTACATTGTTGCTTATTTTACATTTTTTACCTTCTATATGCTGCACTTGATAAATATTCGTTTCTTCTTGAAGTCATTTCGTATCCAGTTATTTATAGTTTCAGTTATATTTATTTTCACTTATATTTTCACTTCTTACACTTTTGAGCACCAAAACAATAATGAAAATATCAACAGGCAGCATTTATAACAACACCTCGTGTGAAAACAACCCTTGCAGCTGCATATAAAATACAAAAACCAGTTATACTACCAGTGTATTTGCTACCTACGTACCCATACCTTGCGCGACCTTTGAACCAGGTAGAATATTTCAATGAAATAAAAACCAAAATGTGTATTCGTTGTTACTCTACAAGTATATTATTATAAATTATATTATTTTGTTTTGCATTTATCAGGACAACAACAAAAACAAAAATCCACTGTTGCATGTCCTGACTTTATTTGCCCATATCGCTGGAACCAGTAGGAATATTCGAATGAAACAAAAGACAAAATACTTGTTATATATTAAAATATACATTTCAAAAAAAAATCATAGAAATCGGTTGAATAAGCATTAAAAAAACCGCAAAATAAGGTCCCGGGTACAAACGTATCCCGGGTGTGTGTTTACGTGGTATTTTCTGGGTGTGTGTTCTAGGGTTAAACTAGTTGTTAACCCGAAAGTTGTAAATGCGATATATTGCGACCTATCAATACTTGCCAGGATTCAACATGAACTGGTCATACAATTGATTAACTTATTTCCAAATACAAAGACCATTTATTGCGATAACGAGGCATCGTTCAACTCTGAAACTATGACGTCATTATTAAAAAGTCAATTTGGGGTCGATGTGGTGAATGCACCTCCACTGCATAGTAAATCGAATGGACAAGTGGAGCGCCTACATAGCACGATCCTTGAGATCGCAAGATGCTTAAAACTAGAGGGAAAGACTACCGAAACAACTGAACTCATATTACTGGCTACAGTCGAATACAATCGGACAATTCATTCCGTTACCAACAAGAAACTGATTGACGTAATTCATGCACTCTATTGGAGATGAGGAAAGAGATAATTAGCAAAATAATGACAGCCCAGCAGGAACAACTAGAGATAAATAACCGATCTAGGCAGAACAGAGTATTTGACGTTGGGGAACGTGTTTTAGTAAAAACCAACAGAAGGCTAGGCAACAAATTATTCCCCTTATTTGTCGAAGAAAAAGTCCAAGCAGACCTAGGAACCACGGTTCTCATTAAAGGGAGGGTGGTCCACAAGGAAAATTTGAAATAAAATTGCTTTGCCTTCTGCCAAATATTTGTATAGTCTTACATATATTTAACAATTTTCTTTATTATCGTACAACATGGTACTAAGCGTTATTTCTACTTACCAATTTTTAGGATTTTGATTGCGATACTTCTTTTTCGGACGGCGACGCCTAAGCTAACGGACTACTCGAACTGTGACTATATCCCACTTCAAGACGGAGATGTTACTGTTTGAAGAGACTTTGACTATCTGCAACATACCACTAACCTTACTACCTACATGGAAATAACCAAGAAAACGAAAGGACTTATGACACACTTCCCCTTATCTCATGTTACTGGACTCTGACACTGCGCGCATAGATGTACTTTTGGCAACTTTGGACACCCATCATAGACAGGCTAGGAGCTTAAACATTTTAGGAACTGCTTTGAAAGTTATCGCAGGAACACCGGACTTCGACGACTTTGAAAAATTAAAATTCCAACAACAGGAGCTCATAAACTCAGAAAACCAGCAGATCGTCATAAATACGGAAGTGCAGGAAAGGATAAATAAATTAACAGAAAAAATCAACCTACTTATTAAGGACTCAAATGCTAAGCAGATTGATACCAGTTATTTATACGAAACATTGCTTGCTAGAAACAGAATTGTAATTTCGGAAATTGAAACCCCAATCTCAAACATTACCCTTGCAAAGATAGGTGTAATAAACCCACTGATACTGAACACTGATGATGCAAAAAATTTTATCGATATGCGCTCTACTAATACAACTATAACAAATTTAATGGAGGTATCATTTATCAAGGTCCTATTAGGCAGTAATTTTTTACATTTTATTATTAAGTATCCTAAACCTACATTAGTCTGTAAGAAAATTATTATTTTCCCTGCTCAACATAATGGAACAATCCTGCACCTTGCAAACGACAACAATATCGCTGACTGTAACAATTAAATCCTGGCGATTGGAAATTGTAGCGTGACACTTACATCGACATTTTGCAAGAGACTTCAACATCTAACGAGCGCGCAACAACTTCATTTTGGTAGCGTCGCCCACTGCAGCACACGTCCCAGCCACCTTGAACTTATTGTAACGGTGGATGAAGGTATCGTTATTATTAACGACGATACCGTGGTGATCAAGACTAGCGAAGACTCCGAAAAAACGGTTACCGGGACTTATTTACTTACCTTCGAAAATGAGGTCCAAATCAATGGGACTTCTTTTAAAAACCATAAGGGCATGCTGAAGAAATTGCCGGGTTCAGCGACGGCGACACTTCTCAATATAACTAACCACCACGATATATTCAGCATGCCATACCTTCGGAGAATGAGTATTAAAAACCTGCGCTATATTGGAGAAATTGAAAGCAAAGTTATGACAGGACCAATACTTTCAAGTCTTGCTACCATAACCATTCTTATCAGCTGTTACGTTCTACTTAAGCTCTATCGGAGGCGAAATAAGAGGCGACAACATCATGACCTACAGGCAGTCATTGACAGTTTTAAGAAGATCGAGGACGGCCTTCACTTAGAAGGGGAGGAGTTAACGCGATCAGCTCACATACCGGACAAAAGTCCGCGCGTGGCCTAAGTCAGCAAATTTACATTCTCACGCTGACCACGGGTAACTCGCTGTGCTAACCGAAAAGTTGCAAACGTAAGCGTCTACAGCGCATCCGGGCACAATAGCCGGTGCAGCGCAGCTATTATCTAACGCTAACAGAAAATCCAGAAATGCAAAGGTGCAGGTGACTTCGTTAAGCTTAGAATTAAAATTAATTTTCAGTTTTCCATTGTGAGCTCACCGACACAGCCAGCGCTTGTCATTAAATAAAGTTTTAATAAAAACTCAACTACAAGTGTATCATTTGTATAATTTATATCCTAATGTTATTATACTTTCTCAAGAAGTAAAAGAACCGGATGCAAACGAGAAGCCATCACGTCGGATTAACGGCTTCTAAATCTTCATAGTTTGACCATGGAGCGAGGTCTATCGGTCTTTGCGACTAACAAGCAGTGGTTGGGGGGTTCGCGACCTCTTCCCTAAGATCTCTGTCATTACAATGCTATTAAAAAGCCTCTATTTTATTTTAGAAATCACAAAAAAATTATAAGCGTGGTTAATGTAGACAAAAAATGTTTATGAAAAGGTGCATGAAAGGGCTGGTTAAAACTGAAACTAAATGAAAAGAAAAACACAGAAACTAAACATGTTTTCACGCTGGGAGCAGCAAAGATTTACCCGCGCTCGCGCTTCCATGCCCACCCTGTTTATAACGCCCCTTAAGCACGCTTACCACTTCACGCCATTCCTTCGTCTAAAGGAATGGGTAAACGATCCACAATTGTAACAATAGCGTCGTAGAATTGCACGAAAGTTTCGCCGGGACTTTGCTTCCGACTTCGAAATTCTTTACGAATGTCGTAATAAGAGCGGTAATCTTTAAACTCATACTTAAGTGCCGCACAATATGGTTGCCATTCTACTCTGGGTACTTGTTTGTGGTATCATTAATACCATGACTTAGCCTTACCAGATAATAAGATATGCAGATTTTTGCAAACTGCAAAAAAATCATTATTTATTGTTTGAGCAGTCAGTGACCGAATTCGATAAATAAATTCTTTACAGCTCAGGCCTGTTGATGAACCATCAAAAGTAATGCGCAAGTTTTGTATAGTGGTGGTTAGCCTATCTGGTCGCAGAATATCTAAATTGGTATTAAAAGTAGTTGGATTTCGAGATTGACCGTTTGCTTTGTTGGCATTTACAACAGAGCCATTTTGGGTATCTGGTTGAGTGATTTTGCAAATTCAAGCTCGCGTTCCAACGTTGAACTGTCGTTTCAACCATTTGGCCAATCTGCCTACATATAGTTAACAAAATTTGGGTTTTGACCCTGCATAAAATTTTGGTTATACCAACTTCGACGGTGGTGGTGAGAACGAACACCGTTAGGCGCAGAGTGATGCGTGTTGAAAGATTCCCGTCTTCTGCGTATAGATTCGGGGCATCCCTTACCGCTTCGACATAAAGTCTACGATGGGCTTGTCTTGTATTATATCGAGGCACGGCTCCTTGAGCTCTTCCTCGACCACGAGAAGATTTGTTGACTTCCGCCACATGAAGTTGCGTTTGAGGACTTTGCCTCAAACTAATCATTTTAATATCTTGTTGCCAACAAGTTCTCCTACAACAAGGGCATTCCTGTGAATCGCTTAGCCAATTAGTTATGCCCTTATTGTGATAAACATTATTACACAGCGTTATAAGACAATCTTGGGCTGGTTTTATATCCTGAAGACATATTGTACATGCACAAACGTCCTTGTCAAGAACAGCTGACAAGTTCTCGTTGCTGTGGACAACTGCCATTTTAACGATTAATTACATAAAAAAATCCAAAAATATTATGCAAAAATATGAATGTAAATAAAGTAAGTGTTATAATGTTTACCGTATGTGGTAATTGGTGAAGAGTAAGAAAAGATATACCAATGTGCAACCACAATAATAAAATTAAGGCTATGGATTTGGAGAACATAGTTGGTGTAATTTCAACAGTTTAGACTTAAGATATTGTTGGACTAAATACTGCTACCGGGACCTAAAACTTAGTAAATCCGAACCCAATACTTTGTCTTTAATATATACCTATGTTTTTAAACTACGATAACCCACTGGTGGTTGCCAAATTTGTACATTTTATTTGACGATTCCAAAAGAAGTCAAAAAGGAGTTACAGAGAGCCAAGCGGTCGAAATCTGTCTGGTCTTTAGCACGCCAAGCAGTCGAAGGTCCAGCAAGGATCTGCAATTTATTCTAAAACCTAAGGGTCGTATCAAAATTATATAAAAATTAGTATACTATTCGAATTTGTAAATTAATTTATGAAAGGGAAAAACACCTTACCACGGATTGGTACAGCAAGTTCTGGCATATTAACCGAAGTCAGTTTGTAACCGTAAGGTTAAAAATTGAAGTTTTATTGCCTTTTGCTGCCCCACGTTGGGCGCCATTTTGTAATGTTTGTTTTTTTGCGTGCGCGTGCCCACGCGTTAGCTTGTGCTGTCCCACGTTGGGCTCCATTCTTTTTTTCAATGGTTTTATGTGTAGCATGCAGGCTACCACGTTTGTGTTTACACACGCACAAAAACATTCTTATATATCCTAATGTTATTATACTTTCTCAAGAAGTAAAGGAACCGGATGCAAACGAGAAGCCAACACGTCGGATTAACGTCTTCAAAATCTTCATACTTTGACCATGGAGCGAGGTTTATCGGGGCCCGTCTTTGCGACTAACAAGCAGTGGTTGGGGGGTTAGCGACCTCTTCCCTAAGATCTCTGTCATTACAATGCTATTAAAGGGTCCCTAATTTATTTTAGAAATCACAAAAAAATTATAAGCGTGGTTAATGTAGAGAAAAAAATGTTTATGAAAATGTGCATGAAATGGCTGGTTAAAACTGAAACTAAATGAAAAGAAAAACACAGAAACTAAACATGTTTTCACGCTGGGAGCAGCCTAGATTTACCCGCGCTCGCGCTTCTATGCCCACCCTACCATGGCCTTTCTTGCGCTTAGAAAAACTTTTATAAGGCCCCTTAAGCACGCTTACCACTTCACCTTATTACCCGGAAAACAATTTTAGAAAAATTATAACGACATTTTAGCGATTTCAAATTTCAATTCGAACTTGCTTTTAATATCAAGTAATATTCACTTTTTTCCACAAAACTTATAGAAATAGCGCATAATGTCTATCTATTTTCTTTAACAATAAACATAAACATTTATTCCATTTCAGCAGAACCTTAATAAAAATATAGGATATTAGTATTATTTTATTTACTCCTGCCAGAAAAGTTTAACAATAACAACCAGGCTAATTTTTGAAATTATTCTTCTAATTCTCAAAAAGAAAACATTACGTTTAATTCATAGTTACGTTTTTGCAATTTCCAGAATTAGTTACTAACATTAATTTTAAGAGGTTGTCACAGCTGATGCCTGATCTACCTCAACATGGTCTATTATATCTATGTGGTCATTGACCCGCATTTAGTTATTTTACATATGCATAAATACAAACAAATATATATAATGGGTGCCGCTTGGAACCAAGTTCGTTCCAACGGTTTCGCCAGGTTGTGGACGGTAAGGTAAAGTGAGAAGAAAACGCGGGTTGGAACCGAACGCTTTCCTCCAGCAAACACGATGCGGATCTGGATCTCGTTCGTTGGACCACCCACACAAAGCTTAGTTCCGCTAGATGTTGCTCGGAACCTCGTCCGTTCCGACAAATATGACTGGATACAAGCTCTACGTTTGAGTAGGTAATCTTAAGCGTCAAAGTGAGGAAATTATGAGCCTGGAACCAAACGCTCTTCAGCTCCAGTTTATTGCGGCTCCTGGTATTCGTTTGCTGGACCACCTCGGTCATGCTACTCGCTGAGTCTGCGCAGCAAGGGAACTTGTTCATCGGGCTCGTTTTGTCTGCAGAGTTCATAGCCGGGCAAGAAGCCGCTCGGAACCAAGTCCGTTCCGACGGCCTCGGCTTACTATAGCGCTCTTCATAGTATCAGCAATGCTGAGTAGGCGGAAATCAACTAACCTGTGAAATTGGCTGCTCGGATTCCCGTCCATTCCGACAGCCTCAAGTAAGTTCAACTTCGAATTATATAGATAATAAAACTAACTTAGAACATTTAAGTAGTGTCAGATGTCTGGCATATAAACGCAATTAGGCGGACATTACACAAGTGGGCGGGGACGACGGACCCGACACGGGTGGGCTAGTTAGACCAACAGAGGTGGTGCCAAGTAGATGCAACTTCCACGGACTGCATCAAGACGGTAACGGACTTAGAGCTTAGTGCTCAAACTGCCTCCCGACGAAATACTTGACGGTAGTACCGGGAGGGGAACGGTACGTGACAGTAGGAGGTTTAGTGCAGGTTAAAGTCCCACACTGACGGGGTGAAGGCTTTCGATGCTTACTCCTCGTAAAACAAAAAAAAAAAACAAATATATATATACATATGTATGTATGTCAGACAATGAGAGAAAAGGAAAAAAACTAGGTCATATGTATATATGGATATTTTTTTTTTTTTTACGAGGAGGAAGCATCGAAAGCCTAACCGTCACCGGTTTGTCAGTGTGGGACTGTAACCCGAACTAAACCTCCTACTGTCTGAGTACCATTCCCCCGGTACTACCGTCAAGTATTTCGTCGGGAGATGGTTTGAGCGGCGGGGTGTCGCTCGACCATGGGACTTTCGACCATATGGCAGAAAGTCTCCAAAAAAAGTGGTCGAAAGTCATTGTATGCTAGTGACTTTCGACCATATTTTAAATTTTCTAAAGTGGACATTCGGCCATATGGCATACTGGCGCACAGTGACTTTCGACCATATTTTCAATTTTATTAAATGCATACTTAACAATTATTTTGCAACAGGGCAAACTTAAATTTAAGCAATTGTTATTTTGGTACAATACTTTGCCCTTTTACAAAATGCAAAGGAGTTCTGCGCGAAACTACTGTTGATGGCGTAGCCGGAGTTTGTCCGGCCAGGGTTACTTTTTTAAGCGCGGCCGAAGGCCGCTCACGCAGAAAGGAGTTCTGCGCGGGAATACTGTTGATGGCGTAGCCGGAGTTTGTCCGGCCAGGGTTATTTTTTTGAAGCGCGGCCGAAGGCCGCTCACGCAGAAAGGAGTTCTGCACGGAAATACTGTGCATCCACCAGCATACAATGACTTTCGACCATATGGTCGAGTCTCCACTTTTTTGGGGACTTTCGGCCATATGGTCGAAAGTCCCATGGTCGAGCGACACCCCGTCGGTTTGAGCTTACGCTCAACGTTCGTGAAAGTCCGGATAACGTTTGTAGCAAATTGCGTCAACCTGAACCACCCTGTGTACTGTTGATTGTTGCATCTTCGTGGGGATTTAAATTGCCCCTTTTCGCTTTCAAGCAATTTTTTTTTTTGTTTTTTTTTTTTTAATTGTTATTGCTTCTACTGGGTTTCGGAACGGATCGACTTATGTGGACTAATATCTAGTTTCTTCTTCCTTCCTGCCTGTTATCTGGCAAATTTGACACTATTGTATAAACCTTATGCTCTTTAATCATATACGTCAGTCGGCACAGACGGGGTTCCGAGCTGCTCAGTTTTACTGTTGACTTTTTCTTGTTTTGTTTTTTATGTTTTCTGGTATTTCCACTATTATACGAGTACATAATGTTTTTCATAAAATTTAACGTTCATTAGTTACCTCGCCTCTCGGTAGGTACGGACGAGGTTTCGAGCCGCTCGGTTATTCTGTTGACTTCATCACCTCTGGTGTTTCATAGTTTCTGCTTTTTTAACTGCTTTGCAGCGGTCGGAACGGACTGGGTTCCGAGACGCCTACTCCCTTGGTTCGCTTTTTCCTGCTTTGTATGAACCTCACTGAAAAACATGAATTTTAGCCAAAAGTTTAACTGCATATACATATATATATATATATTCAAACATCTCGAAAGTAGTATATTGTGCACTAACCTTTGTTGGTAGCCGGAAAGGACAAGACTCCGGGCTACCCGACCGATTGAATCCGCCTTGGGCTGTACGTTGAGATCCGTATTTAGAGCCACACTGCTTAGATGCTACTGTCACCGAACTTTTTGATGCAAGCAGTCGGAACGGACTTCCGAGCCGCCAATTCGATGAGTCCATCGATCGTTAAGAAAGTATGTATTTCTGCGGAGTCGTTCCGCCTGACGTAGTTTTTCCATTATAATATTTGCCATGTTGCAGACGGCGGACCAGTTTTTGGTCGATTCGAGAATTATATTAATCAAGTTTTCTACTTTAGCCAGTCTCCCCACCTGTGAGTTTAGGTAATTTCTTTGTTCTTCAAAATATGTGCAAGCAAAAAAGCAGTGTTCAGCATCTTGGATATCATCGCCTGCGCAGAGAGTGCAGTACCGATCATCATCGACCTTGAATCTATAGAAGTAGGATTTAAAACAGCCATGCCCCGTAAGCATTTGGGTTAACTGGAAGTTTACTTCTCCATGTTTTCTGCTTAACCATTTTTCTACTGAAGGTATGAGACGGTGTGTCCAGCGACCTTTATCTGTCTGGTCACAACGGCATTGCCACTGTTGCCAGTAGATCTTGATTTCTTCTTCGCAATTCGCCTTTTTTACGGATCCTGTAAACGTCTGCGTCGCCAGAATATCTATGGGACATAGGCCAGCAACAACCAACGCAGCCTCTTCGGATGTAGTGCGAAACGCGCAGCATACCTTAATCGCACAGAGCCTGTACAGGGCCTTCGCTTCGCGTGCGTATGACGTCTTCTTAAAGGCTTCACCCCATATTTGAAACCCGTACAGTAGGACACTTCTTACTACATTGGCATATAACTGTCTTCGTTGTTACTGTGGACCTCCGACGTTCAGCATCAGTCTCGAAAGCGCTACTGCGACTTTTTCCGCCTTCCCGACTGCATATTCAATAAGCGGCTTAAATGTTAATCTAGCATCCATTATGATTCCGAGGTATTTCAAATCTGGAGCTGATTCTATTTCATGGCCACATATTTTTATTTTCGCTACTTCTCGAATCTTCTTGCTGCTAATTAGGACTGTCTTGGTTTTTAGGTGTGCAAGCTCGAGGCTTGCATCGAGTAGCCAGTTTTGAACCCTAGTGACTGAGTTGTTTGCGCCCTTTTCTATATCTTTTATGTGCTTGGCTACGACCACAATGGCTATATCATCGGCAAAACCAAAGATTTTCACCCCTTTTGGTAGCTGTAGTTTCAATATGCCATCATACATTATGTTCCACAGCGTTGGGCCCAGCACTGAGCCTTGTGGTACTCCGCCAGAAATCCTATATTCCTTTCTCCCTTCGTCGGTGTCACAGAGTAATAATCGGTCTAACAAATAACTGCTTAAATCTTTTCTGAGGTATGCTGGAATATCGAACGCACTGAGAGCCTCTGTTATTTTCCGCCAGTTTGTGGTGTTAAATGCGTTTTTTTACATCGAGCGTAATTACCAAGCAGTATTCTTTGGAGCCCCATCTCCATGTCTCACCGCTAATCGCTTCTTTTGTTATTCGTTTTATCAAATTGGCTGCATCGACTGTGGACCGCTCTTTTCTAAATCCGAATTGTGTTTCTGAGAGGCCTCCGTTCGCCTCGGCTTCTGTAACTCTATTGGTAATTATGCATATTGGCCGGTATGCCGTGGTTAACCGTCGGAATGGGGGTCCCCTCGATGTGAATGTCGAGGGTGAGCCCGACCTCCTTCGTCCAAGATGTAAACAAGGTCACCGTGGACTTAGCAGGAGACAGCGTCAAATTCCGTCCCGTAAAGTAATGAGCAAGCTCTGGGAGGTAGCTGTTATCCGGAATGACCAGGGTGCTTAAAGACAGATTAAGGACCTTGGTGAGATATGCTACTACCGCGGTGCCCAATTTTTTCAGCATCAACATGCTTAACCCGTCTGGGCCAATGGATTTGGAGGCTTTCGCCTTCCCGATGGCTTTTTTCACCTCAGTGGTAGAGAGGACAACTGGTGCGCTTGGTGTTGACTTGCGCAGCCTTCTGGTGACTGACCGTTTGGTCCTGTCGGCCGAAGGATGCAGTGTAAATTGTCGACTAAAATAGTTCACGCATCGCTTCGGGTCCGACGAGGCGTGGTCTCCAAAGATTTCTGTTCGATCATCACGCCTCGTCGGGTTGGACAGGGACCTCACGGTCGACCATAATTTGCCCACTCCGGCACCGAGGTTGCAGGACTTCAGGTGCTCCCTCCACTTGTTCCGCTTATGTTCGTTAACCAGGCGCTGGATCTCCCAGTTTAGTTGCCTAATACGGGGATTACCGGGGTCCGCCTGCCGAAGGTGGTCGCGTTCATCCGCCAGAGACACCGCCTCACCCGGGAAGTCAGGACGGATCACAGGGATCCTCCCTGCCGGAATGAAGCGGGCTGCAGCGGACTTCACCACCCTGCGGAACTCGCGCTCGCCAACGCGGAGTTGAAAGAGCACTGAAGGCGTCTTCAGTGAAATCCTCGAACCGCTCCCAGTCAGCTTTTTTGAAGTTGACATACATAGGTGTGGCGATCCGAGGCAACATAGTTGGCAGGTCTGTCAATCGAGATGACTATGGGTAGGTGCTCTGATGCAAGCGATAGCATAGGTCGCCACGTTATGCTATTTATCAGACCTGCGCTAGCTATTGTTAGATCTGGCGAGCTGCTGCAACTACCCACAATATTGGTGGGGGCTTCATCGTCCATGGTGCAAAATGTCGAATCGTCTATCTGCTCTGCCAAAATATTTCCCCTACAATCGTTTGATACGCTTGAGAACCAAAGATCGTGATGCGCGTTGAAGTCTCCAACTACCAAACGGTTTTCACCACTGAGGAGCGCACCTATGTCAGGGTGATATCCAGCGGGGCAGCAGGAGACAGGGGGTATATATATATTAAATATTTCGAGCTCGACATCGCCTGACCGGACAGCAATCCCTTGACATTCTAAGGTGCTGTCCCTTTGGTCGATGTCTACATCGATGAGACGATACTGCACGGTGTTGTGTAGAATGAAGGCAAGGCCTCCACCATTATCTCGCTCGCGATCTCTGCGAAGCACGTTGTAGCCGTCGCAGTTCGTTAAGGTTGAGCTGCGACGTAGCTTCGTTTCTTGGACCGCAGCTATTAACAGCCCGTGCCGAGCCGACTGGATCCGACGGCCGGGCCGTCCCGGCTGCGCATCCCGCTGTGCTTGTAGGGGCCCAACGGTTGTAGTGGGCGGTGTCGTGAGCAACACTTGCGGGGGGTTGGTGCGGCAGCAGGAAGCGGTAAAGCTCTCATACCAGTCCCTTGTGGTGCGTAGGCCCGAGCACGCTGGGAAGTGGCACCAGCCCTGGCAGGCGTTACACCTGACCGAGTAGGCATTCCGGTGCACTCTGGCCCGGCATACACAACAGATGGTGTGGGCAACCAGTAGTTGCTGGTTGGCGCCACGTGTGGTGGAGCGAGGGGGGGTGGGGAGGTTTGGTGTTGCTGTGAGCTACGTAAAGCCGTAGAGGCAGGAGGGGTGCGTTGAGGCACCGGCGAGGGGGGCGCAAGGGGGGATGCCGTGGAGGCTTGGGGCGCTTGAGTGCGCGAGCAACACTGGTCCACATCCCTGGTTTTCTTAAGGCCTGAGCAGACCATAAGATGGCACCATCCGTTGCACGAATTACACCTCACCGAAATGGAATTCGGATGGAGCCTTTTCTGGCAGAAGCAGCAGAAATAGGTTTCTGGGCCAGGGTTTGACTCGACGCCCGCCCTGGCCAGAAGTATGAGTAGCAAACCTGCTGCAAGGTATTGCACCCAAGAGGAGATAAGATGGGGGGTGTCCGGCAGCTTAAGTGGGGTTAGGTCGCCGAAACAACAGTCCTTGGTCGGATGAAATCCGAGTCACTTCGGTAACGTAGAACCGACTGTTGTGGAAGTGATTCCTCGAGGCTGAAGCTAGGTGGTATGTAGCAACTGTACAGTATGATGCCTGAAACTTTCACGCAGATGAAGCATATGTCTGATTTCAGTTTTTCTATTGGAAGCGGTTTATAAGCACAACTCCATACTGCTGATAGCCCTGCATTGTCCCTGGCCCATAGTTGACAGTCTACCACTTTATATGGTTCACTCAATAGCGCTACATCGATATTCAATTCTATTACAGACTGATGCAGCAATTCTTGTGCCGCCTTGCAGTAATTTAGATTTAGTTGCAAAAGCTTCATAGTTTACGTGCCTTTTGTACTGCCTCTACAAAGAAAGGGCATCCTCTTCCACCTGTCCTGTGCTTTACATCCGTCAAGTTTTTCCTCGCGCAGATAGCACACCTCATTTCTTTTTTGCAGTCACGGGCCATATGACTTGAGTCACCGCAGTTGAAACACGATCCTTTCATATCATATGGGGATCTACAGTTACGTGCTACGTGTCCAAACTCTAAGCATTTAAAGCAATGCGTCTGTTGTGTTTTTTGTCGGATTCGGCAAACCACCCATCCTACACGAATTTTCCCTGCTGCTATTACTTTATTTGCGGATGCAGCTGGGAGGAGTGGCGTCGCTATCTTTGTACCACTGTATGCCTTTTGCATAGATTTCACTTAGTCTTCTTTTAACTTGATCCCCTCGAACTCTTTTTCAAAAGCGGCACAAATCTGTTATTTCGTTGATACTTCATCCAGATCTTTAACCTCTAACGCAATTTGCAACGTGAGAGCCTGGACAGAGACGTTTTCGCTAAGCGCTTCTTCGACAGTTGTACCTCGGACGTGTGCGAGTCTGTTGGTTTCTCCAGCTGAATGAGTAAGTCCCCATTGCTGGTTTTCCTTATTTTTGTTACCATCTGTCCTACATGTTTTAGCTTTGGCTCGTTCCTGACAGCCCGCAAAATGTCTGCGTATGACCTTCCCCCACGATCCTTTATTATCAAAGCATCTGGCAGTGGGGCCTTAGGTTTTGGCTTCTTCCTTCTTTCTCCGGTTTGCCAATCTGCCCTCTTCTCTCCTTCCATATTTTGCTGGGTTGAACGCTTGGCTGTGATGACGCGTCTGTGACTCCCCTTTGAGATCGCCGAATGGAGTGGTTTACCGCGGTTGTTTTGCTCCCGGTATTGGTTTTTTCCTTCGGAGTTGGGGGTTTCGCTTTCTCATACAAAGCCGAGAGTTCGCCTATAACGTCGCGCATGGGCTGATGGATGGATCTTCTTTTTCCATCCTCCAGCATGTCAACAAGCTCGCGAATCTTTGCTCCGAGGGTAACCTATGCTGATGGCTGATAATCTGTTTGAGTCAGACAAACATTTTTGGGCACCGGACAAAGCTCTGGAGGCGAACTCATCAACCTAGGACGCTTTCCAAAAACGTTGAGAGTCGTTCCTACTTCGGATGACGCACTACTGGTTATTTGGGGTCCCGACACTTCCTTGTTATTTCGCCCAGCCGGGGGCGACTGGGGGACACTCATTTTAATTTTAAACAAGCTTTTATTTTTTAATAATTTTTGCTATTTTTTCCTTTAATTTATTTATTAATTGACTATTAATTACTATTTATATTTATATTTACTTTAATTTACTGTAGCTCGTTATATTTGCTATTTATTAATTATTTTATTATTTATTTACTAATTATTATTATTTTTAATGATTATAGTTAGATATTTATTTAGATATTTATAAACGTATTCAACTGCTTTTATTTCTAATTTAGTTGCTGCTGCCCAATGTGTGGCGATCTCAGCGCCACCTACCGTGATTTAAGAATAACGCCGGGAGGTGGTGTGCGTCTCCGCTATTTAAGCTCGGCTTTATTAGGCACAGGATGTTTCAATAAAGCTGGGCTTATTGGACCACTTTGCTGAACTTACTCCACTCGCTCAGCTTTTTTCAGCCCGATTTGGCGCGATTCAGCCTTTTGTTTTTTCTTGGGTTGCTACTTCGAAAAAACAAATCTCGCCTGAAAGAAAACTTTAAAATAACACTTACAATAAAAAGTCCTCTACCTCCAGAAGTGGGAATTGCAGCCTCCACGTAGACACACTTTTTCACAGCACTTTTGGTGGAAATTATATGTAAATATATAACCACAAATTTCACCAAAATGTAATCACTCTTTGAGAGCTTACACAAAAGTATAAAAACACTAAGGCCTTCCATGCTCGTTGTTGTTGCTACATTTATGGACAAAATGGTTGTTATTAACTTACAATAATTTTTCAGATAAGCATTTATGAGCCTTGTATTTCACAAACTGATTTCTCTACATATGTTTCCTCTTTTCACTTAGTCATAACAAAATATTTATACCAAAATGAAAATTATCAGTCTATCACAGTGATCCTAAATTTTTGTCTGTATGCGGTTTTATCCCGCATGCAAGAAAACTTACATATATACTTATGTATGTATGCAAGTACGTGCTTACAATAGAAAAATACTAAAACAATTTTAATAGATCATACTGCTCTCTCAAACATAATTAACATGGCGTTAACATTTCAATTCTAGAGTTTATGCATTTGAGAGAGTAAAATGTTAAGGAGATCAGTTCATGACCATGTGCATAGATCACCTGTTTTTGATATGTGTACCTAATTTACGTATGTAATTCATGTATGTAACTCAGTATGTATGTAACTCTTTCTTAATATATGTATGTTTAAATGTAGTTTGTCTTACAGCTTACACAAACTGATGCGCAAGCATAAAGCTAATTCTAATACTAACTTTTTATGTTCATAAAAAATAGATTACTAACTCATATTAATTATTTAATTCTAAGGTATTTAGTACATAAATAAAATTTATTTTTTGATGATTTAGGTTACTACTACTACTAGTATTTATGTATAGAAATGTTATAAGGAAAAGTTTATGAGAACGTGATTCGGATCACAAATCATAGAATCTCTTCTTTTTTTTTTGGATAATCATTTGTGTTCAAACATTTTGCAAGAAATTTAAGGAAATTCAAGGCTCTTTAACGATTTATACTGTGTTAGCCTCCGAGCTTTGGTTTCCATGTTGAGACTGGATTTTGACGCAAAGTAATTGAATGATGTACATATGTACAGTTGGTGATTCGACTTTGTTCCGATAATCAGGTAAGCAATAAATGCCGCGTTTTCCCAATGATACGGGGGTACGTGTGTCTTTTCCGAGCTATGTATATATCGCTATAGATTGCAGAATGCCAGAGAAAATGAACGTCTGTGGATGGTAATTGGTTTTTAGAAACCCTTGAAACCTTTTACGCCAAAAAAAGAAAAATTGTAAAAAAGGTAATCTTACTAAGTGTACACTTGTACGGCGGCACGTTAATCCGGTAAGGTAGATAAGGACTACTCAATTTTAGTTCGCCAATTTATATGTATAAATTTATTTGAATGTATATTACTAAACATTAAAAAGGACACTTGTATTTTATTTTTCACGGCACAATATAATTTAACACTGGCTCTGCTGTACAAAGATTTGACAGATCACTGTGCAAGTCATTTAAGTGTTATATCCGCCCTATGACAATGACGTAAATTCTCGTATATGTATGTATATAACAGTCACCAATTTCTGTAATAGATTTTATTGAACTGATATGTACATTATATTTAATTGACCGAAACAATATAAAAAATGGACGAGAAATTTAATGATAAAAAGGAATATTTGGAAATAAGTAAAAAAATAAAAAAAAATTCAGAAACGCCCATTACAAGTTGAATACAATGTTTTTAAAACTAGTTTTATTGTCAAACAGTACACCTAGTATTTTCATGCAATTTGTGTTAGTTATAATTTTAATGTTGTACTGAATTTTTAATTGACTACAGTGGTGCTTTTAGCAAACATGCAGGTGCTTACATTTTTCAAAAGAATTTAAGGCACCTGAATGTTGCGACCATGCGTCTATGAGACTCAAAGCATTTTGGAATGCGTTTTCAATGTCGGGGATTAGTGTGTTGTTACCCAAGAGAAAGAGGTCATTGGCATATAGGCAGTGTCTAATTGTGTTATGTTGATTCAGAATCCTGCTGATGTCTTCAAAGGCTATTAAGAAAAGTGTGACTGAAAGCAGAGATCCTTGGGGGATGCCATAATGAAGGGCAAGTGTGTAGGAAAATAACACTGTCCAAAAGCATTTTTGGAACAGAATAGCGACCCCATAATTCTGAAAGGGTATGTTGAGTAGATCATTTTTGTAGAACAAACTTATGGTCCAGCACGTCTGAGTTTCTTTTTACAGTGGGTCAAAGTTTTCATTTTTTGGTCGAAGGGAGCATTATACTATATGAAAAAAATGTTGTAAGTTAATGTCTGAGAGAATTCTTATGGTCAGAGTTGTATTGTGGAATCGTATGAGGATTATTTTTGTGGAAGATCTTAACCCTCTAACTGGTCTCTTTATGGGTCAATTTGACCCTTTTTTTTCGAGAAAATCAAAAAATATTCTTTAAAAAGGACATTTAAGGATTAAAATATTCTACGCAAATGTTTGGCGGAAAATTTCAGTGGAGGTCACCAAAGACACCATTGTTGTAAATAAAGCTCTTTACGATTAATTGGCAAAATTACACGCCAACATATACAAAGCAGGTGAAAACGTCGTCAAGTTCGGCCGGGCCAAACACTGAGTTCTCGGGTCTAGTCAGCTGTGACTTACAAATCAGCTGTGACTTACAAATCGGGTGTGATAAAATTAAGCATAATTAAGCTACTAAGCAGTACATATCGGGTGTGATTTTTACTAAAATTAATATAAAAAAAGAACAATTAAAGCTTAAATAAGCATGGCGGATTCTGTTTGCAAATTAAGAGATTGGTTTTGTTTTATTTGTGGACATTTTACGCACCATCAAAGCAGAAGAAAGATATTCCCTACAATTGAAGAACCATATTTTCTTTTCTTTGGAATACGATTTTTATGTGAAGCTTGGATACCAAAAACTGTATGTACTACTTGCGAAAGTGGTCTTTTGACCTGGTACAAAGGCGGTACTAAGGCGCGGCCATTTTCTGCGCTACGGATTGAACCTGAAGATCATAAATCAGATACATGCTATTTCTGCGTAAATTACAAATTTGGTAGAAGCCAAAGGCACTACGCGATAATGACATACGAAGCAACAAATAATGTCATTTTACCAGAAGTGCGCTGTGAAGGTGTTCCGGTGCCTCAACCGCCTACACATACATTTTCGGCCAATATGACATACGCCAATACAGAAATAACAGCGGCGGTTGAAAACATATCAGATATAAGTTACTTGCCTCCTGATGGTTTAAACATATGTCCTAATTTGATAGACCAAGCATATTTTGAAGATCTTGTAAGAGATTTAGGACTAACAAAAGAGAAAGCTGAAATATTATGTTCCAGATTGAAAAACAGGAATTTGATAAAAGCCGATGTAAAAGATACATCGCCAAGAAAAAGACACGCCGATCTGGAAAGTTATTTTAAAAAATCAGAAGAACTTGTATACTGTTGCAGTATTGAAGAGGTTCTAAAATATCTAAAGCTTCCACTGGACTCTTCCGCTTGGCGACTATTTATAGATAGTTCAAAACACAGCTTAAAAGCAGTTTTACTGCACAATAGAAATCAGCATCCATCAATACCGTTTGCGTATTCCACAAAAAAGGTAGAATCATACGCAAATATTTCAAATCTCTTAAATAAAATTGAATACTATAATTATAAATGGGAAGTATGCGCAGACTTCAAAATATTGACTGGAATGCAAACAGGATACACAAAATATATGTGCTTTCTTTGTAAATGGGATTCACGTGCTACCAGCAGCCGTTATCATATTAACTATTTCGAAGAACGTAAAGAAAATATTATTGGTGACTTAAATGTAATCCATGAATCCCTTGTCCCAAAAGATAAGGTCATACTTCCACCGCTGCATACTAAGTTGGGCGTGGTGAAAAATTTTATTAAAAGCCTAAATACGCAAGGAACTGCTTTCAACGCATTCAAACAATTTTCCCCAGATTATCTGCAGCAAAATTAAAAGAAGTTAAAATACGGTTTTAAGAAATAATTTATTTCATTTAATGTAAATTACCTTTTCTAGGAATGCTCGTTGGACCCGATATAAGAAAATTATTACAAGATGAAGTATTTTATGGTCATCTGTCGGATATGCAAAAGACAGCATTTGACTTTATGCAGCTGGTTATATCAGAATTCCTTGAAAACTCAAAAGCACAAAACTATGCAGAAAATATTGAAAGCATGCTAATCGGTTTAAACAATATTGGCGTTAAGATGTCACTAAAGCTGCATTTTCTGCACTCTCATCTCAATATTTTTAAAGAAAACCTTAGAGCGGTTTCAGATGAACACGGTGAAAGGTTTCATCAGGATATAAAGGTATTGGAAGAAAGATTCAAAGGGAAATCCCAAAGTGTAATGCTTGCTGAATACGTATGGGGCTTGTACAGAAACCTTGACACATCGGAACATTCACGTCAAGCTAAATACAGGAAAGCATATTAAGTTTAATCTTTAATCCATTGTCATACTACTGCTGAAGCAAAAAAATAAATATGTACATACTATAATAAACCACTATTAAAACCAAATTATAATTTTTTTATAGAAGTTGGCGTGTAATTTTGCCATTTAATCGTAAAGAGCTTTATTTACAACAATGGTGTATTTGGTGACCTCCACTGAAATTTTCCGCCAAACATTTTCATAGAATATTTTAATCCTTAAATGTCCTTTTTTAAAGAATATTTTTTGATTTTCTCGAAAAAAAGGGTCAAATTAACCCATAAAGAGACCAGTTAGAGGGTTAAGATCTTGCACAAAAATAATCCTCATACAATTCCACAATACAACTCTGACCATAAGAATTCTCTCAGACATTAACTTACAACATTTTTTTCATATAGTATAATGCTCCCTTCGACCAAAAAATGAAAACTTTGACCCACTGTAAAAAACTTAGACGTGCTGGACCATAAGTTTGTTCTACAAAAATGATCTACTTAACATACCCTTTCAGAATTATGGGGTCGCTATTCTGTTGCATTCAAAAAGTCTTCATTTGTTGGACAGTGTAATCTTGAGAATTACGTGACCTCCGATTTTGTCAAAAGCCTTGGAGAAATCTACGCTGAGGATAAAGGGTGTGATTTTTGATAAAAAATTGTTTCGATACATGGAGGTCAATGAAAATCAAGGCGTCAAGAGTGCTGGTGCCAGATTTAAATCCTGTTTGAAACGACGTTAACTGCTTCTTTGTTTTTAAGAACCACATCAGCCTCTTTGATATAATTTTCTCCATTATTTTGCTAAGGCAAGGTGCCATTACAGTGATTATATATTTTATGTTAAATTCGATGGCGATTGTTAATAAATTTGAGTTATTGTTGAATTTTGTATGTGAAATGTTCCTGTGAACAAGTAATCCGCTGCCTTGCTTAGAGTAGTTAGAGTTAGGAAAATTATGAAAATATGATGCACATTGGTTAGGGCACTGTGGTGAGAATATGGGCTTTAAATGGGTTTCTTGCAAACAAGTTATATGTGGTTTGCGATGTTTTGCTATGGTTTCTAGTTCAGAGTAATTATTCTGATATCCTTTAATATTCTACTATAGAATATATAGAATCATTACACTGTGTTTGTAGTTTACATATGTACTTTTAATGTTATTATCAATTGAAAATAACCTAAAGTACGGGTTCAACAATGTCAGTGTCGTTATTGTTGTGTATGTCACTGAAATGTATTTGATGACTGTGTGAATTCCCTATGTTCCCTGTTTGAATTCGCCTAGTTCAAAGTATTTTTCTACCCTTTTCGTTTTTGTAGTATGTTCATTGCCGTTCACTGATATTGTACAGTCATTTCAATGTTACCGAAAGAATTTGTTTAAAAATTTGATGAATACGTCATTCAAAAACCTGAATACTGACATCGAAAACATCAACACGAAAACAAATGTCGACGACAATATCGATTTTTTCTCAAAGAAAATTCTTGAATGTAGGAATAAAAGCATTGTGAAAAAACAGGCTAAAACTGTATCTATGAAACTACCAGAAGCGATTCTGGAACTTATTAGGATTCCAAATTATTTCAGACGGCAATGGAGCCGCTATAGACAGCTGTCTGATTATCAAACTCACCAAAGCTATTCACGAGTGGTTAGAATATATATAGATATTTTTATACAGAAATAAGTTTTGGAATGACAAGCTAGTAGGGTTGCAATCCTTTTTGGAACATCTCTAAGACCCTTAGGAAAAAACATAATCCGATCCCACCTCTTGAAGACAGCCAAAATTTGATTGTTTTAAGTTGTGATAAAGCTATCGCTTTAGCTAACACCTTTTTAAAAAACCTTAGGGCATCTGAAGCCATTGGTACATGATACCATGAGTGACTAGTGTCAAGAAAAGTCGCAGCGTTCGACTCGATGATCGTAAGTACACCGCCCGGCGAGTATGTTACCGTAGAAAAAATCATTGGGCTTATAAAACACACCTACATAAAAAAATTTTGAAAATATTATACTTCAACACTTGCCTAAGTACGCAATGCAGTATTTGACATTTATAGTCAATTCTTGTATTAAGCTACAATACTTTCCGGGTGCTTGGAAAGTAGCTAAAGTGGTCCCAATACTTAAACCTCATAAAACTGCAAATCAAGCGGTAAATTATAGGCCTATTAGTCTGTTGAGCAACCTTTCTAAAATAAAAAAGTAAAAATTGTGGAAGCACATTGACGGTACAAATTTACTTCCGAATGACACGCCCACCTCCCACATAACGGCAGTTTTGAAATATTCAAAACTTCGTTTTTCAGTATTTATTGAAAGAAACTATGTAACGTTTAATAACGTTTTATGAAATTATGGGCACCGCCCATACAAAACTACACCGCGCGGATAAATAAAAATCGGATTCGCCCGAATTTAGCTTTACTTACTTGTTAATACTTATTTTTCTTACAAAAATTTGGGACAGTCTTTGGCAGAGGCGGGATGGGCCTGCAGCAGTTTCCACACATTATGCGTTGGTATGGTAGTGTTGTGAGGGAAAAGGTTTGGCTTTAATAAAATTGTCTGCTGCTGTGATTTGGTTAGGATGAGTAGGCTGATGTCGCAAAGTATACTTACTGACAAGTACTCAGTACTTATGCTGTCAATAGGCTTCTTTTTTGCAAAAACGCTTAACTTGAAAAGGGGCTAACACGTGTCAGTTGATTGTATAACAATACATTTTGGATCATTTTTGTTTGTGCGGTTTACCATTGGAAGAGATGGAAAAGAGTCTTTCATATTGGTTTTTTTACGTTTGGCTTTTGGGGAGACTAGCATAATTTCGCCTCCAAAGGATCCATGTGTATTTACCCATTTACAACACTCAATGCACTGCTTTATTAGTTATTTAGCGAAAAGGAACAGATTTAACTTTTGTATTTATAGAAAGAAACACGAAAAAATATGTGAAAGCTACTTCTGCTTGCTTTGTACGCTCAACTACGGTATACACTGGTCGGCCACAACTGATTTGCACGGAAGTTAGTCGGAGACTGATATATAAACAAAAATTCATTATCACATTCCAACAATAACAATTGTACAACATACGAATAAAATGTTAAGTAAGCATAACCCGCTGTTGTCGAGTTGATAGCGGTGCGTGCTATAACTCGATATGCCGGTGGGTTCGAGGTTCGAATATCAGTCAGTCAAAAGTTTTTTCTAATAGCGGTCACTCCTCGGAAGGAATGGCTAACCTCCGCAGGTATTTCTGCCATGAAAAAGCTTCGCATTAAATACATCTGCCGTTCGGAGTCGGCACCAAACTGTAGGACCCTTCAGTTGTGGTATAATATTAAGACGCTCACCACAAATGGTAGGAGAAGCTCGGCCAAACACTGAGCTATATAGTGTAAGCGCCGTAATTATATTATATATAAGCATAACCCATGCCAATGGTATATTTTATTTTATTGGGTTAATGTTCGGCATAAGTACTTTATGAATTATGTGATTAGGACTAACGATCAAATCGGTAACATGAGTATTTTATTATTTGTTATGCGTTATTTGATTTGGGTTATGGATCGGCAATAATTCTTTGATCATCATTTTACATTTGTTTCTTCTTGTGAATGTGTATGTACATTCATTATTTAATTTAGCACGTAAGCATAATTTTAGTATATAAGCTGCAAATATTCGAAAATAGAATCAGATGGAATCTTAACGTAAGACTAAACTCTTGCTTTTAATTCTTTCTCAACTAAGAGCGGCATTCTTGCCTTTACTTGTTGCGTGCTACGCATTGTATAGCAAAAATCTTGGCGCACCACGCTATATAATAGGCAAGTAAAATGTTACATGAACTAACATAATTATTACAATGTATAATAGTGTCCGTGGCCGAGGGTTTTTTATATATATTAAAGACGAATTCGTTTTTATTTATTTTTTCCATATCGTAATATCCAAAT
This sequence comes from Philophylla caesio, assembly GCA_963971545.1. Classification (NCBI taxonomy): domain Eukaryota; kingdom Metazoa; phylum Arthropoda; class Insecta; order Diptera; family Tephritidae; genus Philophylla; species Philophylla caesio. Next base: position 59,768,703 of record OZ020605.1, read on the forward strand.
AATTTATTCTTCCTTCCTCTTCGGTATCCATTGTAAGCTTTATATTACAAATAAGCCAAATTATTCAAGAGATACAACATAAATACGGCGTTTAAAATCGAAAACAACGTAGGAAAGATACTACAACATGGTACGAATAAAGAAGACCTACTGGAAAAGCAGGGTGTATACAAACTAGCTTACGAATGTCAATATAGCTACATAGGCCAAATAGGACGCAAGATAAAAACTAGATACCGGAACATTTAAGGGACTACAACACAAATATACAAATCATCTAGTACATCGGAATCAAACTTTGCAAACCATATGGCAGAAAACGTTGTACTGCAATGAAATTAACAGAGACAGCTAAAGTTCTCCATGTGCAATATAGGAAGGCATTTAAGCGTTTTAAAAAATACTGAGAAATATACAAGCAAAGAATTTTTGACGGAAAAATTATAAACGAACAAATAAACACCACATCGGATGTAATGTTTGAACCTTTCCGACCACTATAAAAAAACAGGTCAAACCTCTGACAACATCAACGAACAGATAAACAGCGACCCAAAACACAAAAACCCATAAAATAATACACACTACTCGCACATGTAAAACACAACACCGAAGAAGAGGCAAACAGCTGCAGTTCTCTACGACCAACTACCTGATTGACTGAAGAAAACTTGGTGCGCGAGGTCGTACCTAACTAAACTAGAGACATTTGACAATAAAACGACTATACCTAGAACAAATAAAAAACTAGTCAGAACGAAAAACGACACTGAAGATGGCACAACGCCGAAAGGGATAACGGAAAATCGTTCCAAAATTCAGTAGATTTTTACTGTATGTGAATTAGCGAAGCGCGTGCAAAGACGGGAAAAAATAGAGTAATTTTATTTCATAAAACGACGTTTATATACTATTCATTGACGAACGGTACAACTTTTCAACATTACAAACGTATTTGCCTATTGGCAGGTAAACATGTAGATATGTATGTACAGATGTAAATATATATGACGTTAGCGGATGGGCTGACCAACCCACTAAGGTGACCAGGCGCTCCTATACGACTAGGGTCGTAAACCTTGCCGTACCGACATAATATTATACACCTACCCTATCGGAAACTTCAACAACAACAAAAAAGACGAATATATATTTTAAATATGAAAGAAAACAACAACCGTAAAAAGTGATATTATTCTACAACGCCCATTTTTCAAAATTTCATAAATACCTAATTTCTTAGTTAAAAATCGCTCCAAATACCAAATTTCACTCAATTTGCTGTAATAAGTACCGAAAAAACGGAGTTTTTGCATTTTTCAAATCTTCTGTTAGAAAGTGCGAGTGTAACAATTTTTAATGAATGTGGTCTATGATTTCCTTAGTGGACTGTATTTAAAACAAAAACCCATGTTCAAACTATTTATGTTTGAACATTTTGCCACCGAGAAAAGTAACTGGGGGCTGAAATTCAATTTTAACATTGTTTTGTTTCTTACGACAATATTTTAAATAAATGACTAATAGAATAACGAAAATAATAAGACACAATATGATTGAAATATGCCCGGTTACGTGGTGGAAGTCTAAGCCTCTTAAATTTGGTCGTTGACCTTTCAACTCCTTCAATGGTCGATGACGGAAGAGTGGAAGGGTTTCATGTCGGCGTCTTTAATATCGCTTGTCGTTTTAATCCAAGTAGCTTGTGGGACGATGTGGATTTCTGAAGTTGCAGTATATGATGATGATAAGAACTTATCGTTATGGCGCAGACTGCACCCAACCTCTAGTGATAATATTCCCTGAGAAGGCAACGTAATCCACTTTGTTATGGATTGGCCGCTACTAATACTGACCCTTGCTACATTTTTCAGTTTGAATAGCCAAGTATTGGCTATGTGTAGCTCAATCCAATCATTTCCAATGGTACTCTTTTATCTCTTTTTGCTCTCAAAAATAGTTGATTATTAGATTTCAGTAACTCAAACTTTGCATCAAGATTACTTGCTATTGTTTGACACTGCTCACTGAATGTTACAATTTTGGACATAATTCTTTCATTCGATTTAAATATTTCGGTTTTTCTTAAACTTTTTGGATATATGAATCTAGATTGTAATATACTACCAGATTCCAATTTAAAGTTACTACATCGACCTTGCCAAGTGAATCAAAATAAATAACTCTATTCTCCTTCAATTTAAACTGAGTAACTACTGATCCGATGGTCTTAGCTGCGTTTGTGAGTGAATGTCGCCAGTATTATCGTTAGTAGCAAGGCATTATTTCCGAGTTTGTGACTAGTTGCACACTTGTTGGTCGGTTGCCTAGTCCATGTGTAATTAACAACCGTTTTTCCTGTATTGTTAGGTGCTGCTACTGCTGTGTTGTTCAACGGGCACAATTTCTGTACTGAGCGTTTTAATGTTGTATCTGCTGTTTTGACAGTGACAACTCTTACTTTATTATCATCGCCTTTGTGAACTTCTATAATTTCCCCCAAGGGCCATCTGGATGGAGATATATTTTCATTTTTTATTATGACCTTCTTGTAAATTCTCATGGCCAACTTTCCATTTGGTTCGTTTCTGAAATGTTGTAAGGTAAAGACGAATGTCTTTCCATCTCTGCCAAAAGTCGCGTCTTATTTTTTGAATTATCTTCCAACGATCTAAAGCTCCAATTTTTTCGAAGTGTAGAGCTGGGTCTGGCATGTCTATCATTGGTCGCCCTATAAGGAAGTGACCCGGTGTTAATATGTTATTGTTTTCTAATCCAGATCCCAGAAAATATAGAGGGCGCGAATTTAATACTGCTTCTATTTGACAAAGTAGTGTTGACATTTTTTCAAATGTTAACTTGGTTTCACCAATGACTCTTCGAAGGTGATGCTTCATCGACTTCTCTTCAGCTTCCCAGATTCCTCCGAAGTGAGGACTTGCCGGCGGGATAAAATGCCATTCAATTTTTTCGGTTGCAAGAACTGGTGCAAGTGAAGAATTATTTTTAATAGCAATTTTGAATTGAGCTTCAATGTTACGATGAGCTCCGATTAAATTTGTGCCATTATCTGAGTAAATGTGAGAGCTCTTTCCACGTCTAGCGAAAAATCTTCTTAAAGAGGCTAGAAAAGCTTCCGTTGATAAATCGCGTACAGGTTCAAGATGTATGGCTTTAGTAGCCATGCATACGAATCATTCTATGTATCCTTTGTATGATTTCAATCTTCTACCTTTAGAGCATCTCATTAATATTGGACCTGTATAGTCCAAACAAGTGTGAGTGAATGACGATGATTCAGGCACTCGCATTTCTGGAAGATTTCCCATTATTTGTTCGGAGGATTCTTGACGATACCGAATGCACTATGGACAGCTCCTTATACATTTTCTTACTCCATTTTTTAAGATAAGAATCCAGTATTTTCTTCTAATCGTTGCTTCCATCAATTGATTACCTCCATGGAGAGTTTTCCAGTGTGCATCTTGGATTATTAGCCAAGAAAGTTTTGATTTGTTGATAGTGATTGGATGTCTTTGTTGATACGCCAGATTTGATTGGTCCAATCTACCACCAACTCGTAGTACTCCTTGACTATCAAGGAATGGATACACATTTGCTAGTTTACTTTTTCGGTCTACATTTTCTTTTTTGATTAGTTTGTTAATCTCATTTTCAAACTCTCTCGGTTGATGATGCTTAATTATTGCTGTTTCAGCTAAATTTAACTCTTCTATGGTTAGATGTATCGGATAACATCGCCTTTTTTTGTAATATGTTTTTGAATCTTAGTATATATGCAAACACTCTTACTAATTTAGAAAAGGTGGAATATTTATTATTATGATGTTCTTTTTTTTGCTGTTATTACTGCGCACATTGATTCTTCATCGGCTGATTTTGGCCAATTGTCTTCAGTTTCTTTTAGCCAGGTTGGACCTTTCCACCATAGCTTATGATTACCTAGATCGCTAGGTTTTATTCCCCTTGATGCTATATCTGCTGGATTATCTTTCGTGTTGACATGATCCCACTTTGCTCTCGGGATCCAGGCTCGGATTTCATTAACTCTATTTCTTATGAATTTGTCTTTATTTTTGTTGTTTCTGATCCATCCTAATGTTACAGTGGAGTCGCTCCAAGCGTAAATTTTGGCTTGTTGTTTTGCGGTTGTCACTATTATATTTATTAATTTGGTGCAGCTCATCGCACACAGTTCTAATTTCGGCAAGGTTTTTCAAATTTTCTTTGGGTTAACTTTACTTTTTGCGGCCATTATGGTTATTTCTGTTTTACATTTTATGTATACTATTGCAGCATATGCCTTTTCAGAAGCATCTGCAAATCCATGCAATTCTATGTCCATAAGTTAAGATGTTTTCATCCATCGAGGTATTCTGATGTTTTGCAATTCATTTATATTTTTGGAAAACTCAAACCATTCTTTTTTAAAGTTTTGTGGTAAATTTTCATCCCAATTCAATTGCTGAATCCAAAGGCTTTGAATAAATAGCTTTAATACGATGGTTACAGGAGAAAGCCGTTCAAGAGAATCGAATATTTTCGCCAAATCCGACAATATTTGTCGTTTTGTAATTATTTCGTCATTTATGATTTTGTATTAGGTAGTTTTCATCTCCGGTCATTGTCGTCATGCCTCTTAGGACTAAGGAGTCAGTTGATAACCATTTCCTTAAATGAAAGCCAAAATTTCCTAGTTGTTGATCGACGCTTTGTTGAATTTCTCTGCATTCTTCACCGCTGTCTGCGCCTGTCATTAAATCGTCCATATAAAAAACGTCTTTTATGACTTCCCTTATTCGTTTTTCGTTGCAATTGTCAGCTATTTCAAAAAGAGTTCGTACCGCCAGAAATGGTGCTGATGCAGTCCCATAAGTCACAGTGGTTACTTTGTATTCTCCTAATGGCTGTTTTTAATTTTCTCGCCACATGATATGTTGTTAGATATTGCTGATCTTCTTTAGAAACCCTTATTTGCCGGAACATTTTCTCAACATCGGCTGTTACCACAATTTTCCAAAGTCTCCATTTTAAAATGATGTCGAAAATATCTTTTTGTAGTTTAGGTCCTGCATGCATTACGTCATTCAAGCTTTTGCCACTTTTTGTCTTCACTGATGCATCGAATACTATTCTCAATTTTGTTGTTTAGCTGCTTTCGCGTACAACTGCTTGAAGAGGAAGGTAGTATTTGCCATCTCTCTCATTTGTCACTTTTACCATGTGACCCTTTTGCAAATACTCTTCCATAAAGTCTTTGTACTGAGTTTTTAGTTTGTCGTCTTGTTCCAGTTTTCTCTCTAGTGATAGGAATCGCGCTACTGCCTGTTTTCTCGATTTTCCTAAATCATGATCTTTCTTAAACATAATCTTAACTTCGAATCTGCCACTTTCATTTAACTTAGTAGTGTTTTTGTAGTTTTTTAAGCAACACTCGTCCTCACTAGTTGACTCTTTGTCGGATGGAACCTCCTCAAGCTCCCAAAACAGCTCTCAATTTGTCACTGCAGCTAAAATTTGTCTGCTCTTTTTTTGTGTCTTAACTGATCCCGATAAAATCCACCCTAGTTTAGCGGATTGTCCTAGAATGCCGAATTTTTTAATAACACCTTCCTCTATTATGTCTCCAATTATGTCACATAGCGGATCAGCCAGGATATAATTCTTTCATTCTTCAATGTCGTATCTAAAACTTTTTCCGGCTGAACATTTGTTAATTTTGATAATATTAGGGCTTCTGTTGTCACAGAATAATTACTGTTGAATCTAGGATGAATTTGTATTCATATTTTCTTTTTAGATACCCCATCTTTAGTTCCCCCTAGTTCATATATTTCAGTTTTTGTCCTGATGTGTGGTAGATTCAATATCTGGCTTGCTTCTTCGGAGATAGTGGTTTTTTGTAATCCCTGGTCGATAAGAGCTCGTAATAAAATTTGTTCACCGTCCGCAGTCTTTATTTTTACTTGGGCTGTTGCTAATAAAAATTTTGGTGATTTACCTTCAGTTATCATAGTTACAGTTCTTTCCGGTGCTTTTGCTGATGTCGTATTGACTCCTTCATTGTGTAGTAGTGGATGGTGCTTATATCCACATTTGCTACATTTTTTTTCCGGTGTGTAACACTTGGCACTGGTTTTATGATTTATGCATATGAAACATATTTGATTTTTCAATGCAAATTCACGTTAGATCTCTAAATTTTCTGCAAAAACTTGTTTTATGACCTTGTATTTGGCAGTATACACAGCCTAATTTGCGTGGATCATTTGCGTTTGTAGCAAGATTAAAATTTCTAATGGGTTTTGAGCTTCTAGAACAGTAAGTACTTGAAGGGTTTCCTGCTGCTGCTTCTAGTGCAAGGTACTGTTGCTCCACGAATCCGAGGATGTCGCTAAGGGTTTAAATTTCTCGTGTTTTCTTTACATTTTGTTCATACAATCGGAGCCCGTCGCGATCTAACTTTCGAACAATTATTCTCGCTATGAACGGCTCCGCATCATCCAGGCGTATATTTAGCCATTTTAATGCATAAATACATTCGTTGGTTTGATCTAGAAAATGCTTCATGCCGCCCTGCTTCTCCCTTGATGTACGCTTTTAATCGGTACATTTTTTCGACTTTAGAGTATTGTCCATTATTGTGGATCAAATTGGTGAAAAGATCTTGAAATGTTGGCCACTCCGATATTTCCTCATAAAACGTTGGAATATTTATTCGTTCCAATTTCACGTTTGGTGAATTGTTTAATTTTTGCTCGAGCATGTTATCTTCAGCAAGCACTTTTGATTGCTTTCGTATTGTGTTCAATTCTTTGTCTAACTCATCAACAGCTGCGTCAATTGCATCGTCTACCTTGATTGCATTTAATTCTCTATGCAATTCTTGGATGTTTGCTCGGACCTCTTGCAAGTGCTCAATAGTTTGAGCCAATTGCGTTTTTTGGTCATTTTCTACCTCTTTTATTGCTTCGGCTATATATCCTGAATTACTTCCCAACTTCCTGCTTATAGCTTTTTTCAGTTGCTCCTCTCTGCCATTTACGACCATCTGTTTTGGTTGCCTTGCCAACCTACCTTCAACGACCATCTGTTTGGGTTGCCCTGCCAACTTCTCTTCTTCTCCCATCTCATTTACCTCGTAATTGTGCAGGCAAATTTCTATTTGCTCCATCATCTCGTCGCAAAAGTCCATAAGTTTCTGCTCATCTATCCGGAACTCTAGCACCGCCATATGGTTTTTCTCGAAGTCCTCCCTCATCTTAACTAGCCGGTCTCTTTTTTCTGAAGTGGCTTTTGTATGCTTTGCTTTTGAATTTGCTGATTAATAAAATTGATTGTTTCTCCCAATTCTTTTTGCGCCTCAATTAGTTTGGCTCTCTGTGCCATGATGTAGTTTTTGATGTTAATTATTTTTGTTTATTATGATTTTTTTTCACTGTTCCCGTTGTTATAGCCACAGGTACGCTTCTCACACACACTTTCTTGTTTCACTTTCCGTTGTAAGCCACGGAAACGCTCTTTTTGCTTTTTAAATCGCAAAGTTTTTTTTTTAATTACACCTCTTTCTTTTTCCGTTGTCAGCCACGGAAACGCTCTTCCCGCTTTTAATTTGCGGAGTAATTACTTACAATATCTAGAGCTCTGGCTTAGGCTCTATTGACCAAACTGTGCAAACTATTTTTATTCTGATTCACTTCACTTCTTACCTCGGGTGGGGGATAGTGAAGATCACAAATATGTACTGCACGTTGTGAGATTGCTGTATCGAATCTTCTGTTTATTTTTCTACATATGTGTACGTATATTTGTTAGAAATTGCGAGTGTACAAATGTTTAATGAATGTGGTCTATGACTTCCATAGTGGACTGTATTTAAAACAAAAACCCATGTTCAAACTATTTATGTTTAAAACTTCCAGATGTCCTTCGTCGATGAGCTGGGGTTTAATTTTGCTGAAAAGTTCTCAAAGCCCTCAGTTTTTGCGAGTTTTTTCTCTCTGTTGAAGCGGGCGTTACATTTTTTATAGGCTATTAAGGAATCCAGATTAGGTTGTCTTCGGTACTTTCTCCACGCTTTTATTTTCTCGTTTCTTAGTGAACCTATCTCTGCTGACCACCCGGGAACATTTCGTGAACTCTTGCGGTTTGCAGACACTGGGATCGTTTGATTAGTGGCTGTGCGAATAGCCTTTTTTAATATTGCAGCCTCTTTGTTGGGGTTATTTTCGTCGAAATTAGGTAGATTATTGTCGTTTAACCTTCCTATACGCACGTCAATTTTTGTAACACCTATACCCGCGCATGGTCTCACAGACCGTAAGTTTGAAACCCAGACGTTTACTTTATTAGTATGAAAACCTATAAAAACATATTTTTTTCTTAAAAGTAAAGCGTATATAAAAAATTAATTTGATTCAGGTTTAACTATTATTCAGGAAATATGTCGATTAAAAAGTCTTCAAATTCACATTTTTGCCTGATGAGCTTAGTAATCAGCATAAAATATTATTAAAAAAAAAAAAAAAAAAGTAGGTTTTCATATACGTAGTAGCCATATAAGAGCACATATAAGTCATATTATTTCTTCGTTAGAGCCGTAAGTGTAACAATCAGGGCATACAGTTGTAACGTGTTTTACGGTTTTTTTTAAAGAACAATATTCACAGCTACCGACTTTATTATTATTATTAGATGTTGTTGGAGACTCAGTACCGTCTAATTTACATATTTCGGCTAGTCTAAGCTTTACGGTGTTGTGTTGAGAGCTCGCCGCCTGAGTTGCATTCTTATGAGTTCATATAACAAAGCTTCAAGAAAAATTCTGCGGCTAATTTTCTTGTTTGGATTGTTATATAGGTTCATTGCTACGTTCATTAGGATATGAAATATCACCATGGGCCACCTATTTGTACCTGGCGCAACGTTATTAGCCTCGCACATTTTGTCTAGAGTATCAACTCCACATTTGGTTCTATTGTAGTCCATTATGATTTCGGGTTTACACGTCTCGTCTTTGAATCGTCATGTATTCTTGAAACAAGAAGAACATTTCTACCTTTTTTAGGGACATATGAAACAAGAGTGCAATTGCCACAGTGCGTAAATAAACTGGATTATTCCGGTCGTCCTCGTATTTAAGTAAAATCTTTTGGCAATTATCTTTTATTCTTTCGAATTGTCCCTATTATGGTCAACTTATTGTTTGATTGAAGTTGATCCAGCAATGGAATGCTAGTAAAGAAATTGTCGCACGTTATGTTACGTCCAGTATTGTGAATTTTTTTAGTCATGCGAATAACGAGTGCCATTTGTCAACATTATGGGGGCCATCCATTGGCTTTCCCAGGTATACTTCCATATTATGCGTGTAAAACATTTTCGCGTCGGTCCAGGCGTAAATTTTTATACAATTTTTATTCAGTTTGGACGGAATATATTGCCTAAACACACAGCGACCTATAAAAGCCTCCAATTTTCCATCAATTGTAACAAACTGAAAAACACTAAAATATTTTTTGAATGTTTCGTCAAACATTTCTCTAACAGGAGCTAATTCATATATTGCAACTCTTACCATTCACGTTTCTTTTTCGGAAAATATGAGACTGCGCATCAACAAATAAAATCCGTTCCAACTCATAGTCAATCGAAATATTTCCGGAGACGAGCCATCTTTTTTGAATAACTCTTTGGCATTTATTCGACTATTTATTCCTTCGGACGCCAGCAATAAAAAATTGTATACTTACGCAAAAAGTTGCATCTATACTCGCGTCGGTCTCACGCACCGAATTTGTGCAAAAACCGATAATTAATGTGTAAACTCCCAAGTTCTGTGTAAATTTAACTTCCCGGTAGGGTTTTTACGAAAAAAAATGTGTTCCGGCTAATGCCGAACTTTATTCATCAACGTAAGTTCTTAAACTAAATTTACAATGTTGTCTTACAACTAAGCTAAGCCCGTGTGCTGTAAGGTGTTTTTTTGATTAGGCGTTTCCTACGGGAACGGCAGTCGCTGCTCTGTTGTCTGGTCGACTTTTGGTATGCGCGTGATGGGTGTAGGATTTCTTGTCTGTATGTCAGCTGCGCTAGGTGTTGCGTTATCTCCTCCCTCCTCATGTGCGGACGTCCCCGTTCGCAAATCCGTAGATTTTGAAGTACTAGGGTCGTTTGGTTTATTACATTTCCTTTGATATTCCTTAGGCTTCCTTTTCTCGAACATTTTAAAGGTAAGTAATATGATGGCTATTACGATGGATATTATGAGTGCTGTATTGGAGGTCAGGCCAAATTTATTGATTTTGCTGATCGTCTCCAGTTTCTTTGTATTTTGTATTTAGAGGTCCTTCATCATCTGTAAGGATAGTATTTCTTCAAAAGGTGTTTTTAGATTTGGCTGTTGTAAAACGGCTGGGATGCAAATTGCTCATCTCATGCACATAGAAAATTTTGTTCTGCACTTTGATGGTGGAGTTGTGGTGTTGAATTATAAATGTTCTGTTCAATTCTATTGATTTTCCATCAATTTCGATAAACCATTATAATCGTTCAAAAATAAAATTCCGGGCTTTAGTTCTTCATGTGTGCTAATGTGGTCAGCATTTACGAGCGTGCAATTCGGGCGTTTACTATTTATAAGGTTGCTAACGCAGCTATTATTACTAATTTCTCTAAAATCTTTTTCATTACAAATTGTTATTTTATTATATCCTTTGCAACCGTTTTTTAATCCGTACACTTTTGTTTTACATTTAAGTATATTTTCATAATCTATTTTATTAATTTTATTTTCCTTTTTCACTCCTTTGAGTGTTATTTTTTCTCAGGACTCTTCATTAGTGGTTGGTAAACTTAAAATATATATTATTCATGTGCCATTTGAGGCTATTCTTATATCGCTAAATTCTAATTCTTCTTCAATATTTATGTAAGGCATTTCTTCCTTTTTGATAATTTTCTCAATTGCGCTTATTTCTAGATTTGATAATATAAATGAATTAACAATGTTTGATTTTGCCCAATGTAAGGCATATTCGATATTCAATAGTTCTTCCTTAATAAACTGCAATTTGTATTTAATCTTAAGTCCTAGTTCTAATTTAATGTTGTCATTTTCTTTTAGATTTTTGAGAATTTCATTAGTTTTATTAGTTGCTTCATTAATTTTACTTAAAAATTTGTTGTTTATTACTATTTTCTAATAAGTTTCCGATATTTGTATTAATTATTTCATTCATGTCATGGTGGTCTGGGTCACCAGCAATCCATTTCCATGCTGTACCGATAAAATCTAATGAACGTTTATTTTTTATCCTAGGGGTTAATTTTGATAGGAGTGTCCGAACTTGGGTTAGTTCATGGGTGAGGAAAGGGTATAAGGGATTGTTGCTTGGGATATTCTGCATAATTGTATTTTCAAGTTCTTTCGTCAGTTCGTCATACTGTGTCGTATCTATAATGTGGATAATTTTAAATGTCCCCTTCTGTATTCTCGCTGTGCCGTCTCTCAAAGTTATCAGTTGTGAATTGGAATAGTCTAGGATTTGGGTTTCCGCGTAAGCCGTGGAGGCAAGGATACTGTAAAAAAATTGTTATTATGTACCTATAGCAATTTTACTAATTTAAATTTATATCGTTAGCCTATGGCAATTATGACGATTTATCTATTATCTAATGATCGAACGCCTATAGCATTTTATTCGATTTTATTAATTATCTAATGATCGAACGCCTATAGCACTTTACTGGATTTTATTTATTATCTTACCCTAATTATATTTCAATTAAATTTATTTTTTTCCCAATTTAATTTATTGAAATTAATTCAATTCGATGAGTGCGAATTCAAATTAATTTGAAAGACTGTAATTGAAACTTTAAATTACTAACATAAATTTGTATTTAATGTCATTTAAATCAATTTAATTCGATGGATACGAGTTTAAATTGATTTGAAGAAATTTAACTGAAATTTTTAATAAATTTAATAGTATTTACTTTAATATAATTTCATTTTAATTAATTTAATTCGATGGATACGAATTTAACGAAATTAAAAAGAATTTCAACTGTTACCTAAAAAATGTGTGGCAACTTTTATTTTTCGTTTTCAAATTTTTGTTTGATAATTTGTTTCCTTAATTTTCTCTATAAAAAATAAAAAAAATAATAAATTTTTTTTTTTTTTTTTGTGTATTTTTCTTGTTATGAGGTTAACTCCTGATGTTACTTTTATGCACTATTTTGCCTGATTGAGTTTTTACCGTAGTCCTGTTATTTCCTGCTACTATTTCTTTTTTGTACCTGGATGATAGTTTATATAGAGCCTAATCTTTTATTAATTTTAACAAATATTTCTTCACCTATGGAGTAATCTTTTGTTTTCTTCCTGTTTTTGTTGTGGTAATCAAGGTCCTTTGCTTGCTTCCTTGTAATTAAAGTTATATTTTCTTGTCTATGTCTTTCTAACTCTAGGGGGCCTGTGGTCAGTCTAGTACCAAAAAATGTTTCTAGTGGTCTTTTCTTAGTGGTGGAATGAATTGTTGAATTGTATTCTTTGACAGATTTGAAAAGTAATTCTTCGAAAGTAAGACTATTGTTGTCGGATTTTAAACATCTCATAATTTCAGAAAGGGTTGAGTGGAATCTATCCACTTGTCCGTTTGTCGTGCTGGCGTAAGGGGGAGTAACATATACTTCTATATTTAATTGATCCTTTAATAACGATGAAATTGAGGTGGAATTTAATGATTTCTCATTATCTATTACCACAAGTTTGGGAATTCCAAATGCAATCATTAATTCGCGTATTGGGTCTTTTATGTGTTCTATTGCTCTGGAAGAAATAATTTTTACTTGGGCATATTTCGAATATTTATCAACGGAAGTGAGGATAAACCTTTTCTCCGAGGAATAAATATCTATATGAACGATTTCTCCAGGATTTTGGGGTATCGGAGTGGCATGGATTTCAGGTTTTGGAGGATGTCTGTCGTATTTTTGTTGAAGGCAAATTGAGCATTGTTTGACCTTTTTATCTATTTTGGAGTACATTCCAGGGAAATAGTATTTTTTTAGAATTTGAGTTTTGTTTTCGTGGCTAGTTCTATGAGCTCGTTAATGCTCTCTTAGTGTTATTTCTTCTTGATCAGTTTCATTTGTAATATCTTCTTATAAAGTTTGTGTAAAATGGATTTTTACGTTTCTGAAATGTACTGGGTAAATTTCTTGTATTCTACCCATAATATTTGCTGTTGTGTAGAGCCCATTAACAAGAGCTGGATCTAACCGTCGTTAAAAAATATTAATTAAATCTTGCGTGGTGTAATCAGTTTTAGTTATAGTATGTCTGTGATAACTAGGGAAAGGGAATTCAAAAGTGTAGTTGTTTTCATTTCCTGTTAGTATGAATAACTGATTTTTAAATGCGTTAATCGGAGTTCCGAAGCAGGTATGAGGATGTGAGCGGAGCTTTCGTCACTATGGTAGGTTGTCGTGAGGTTGTTTATTTCAGATTTTGGGGGTCTAGAAAGGGCGTCTGCAACTATATTTGTTTTACCCGGTTTATACCTCAGTTCGTAATTATACTCCTCTAAGATGCATTTCCATCTTTTCATCTTTCCATTATGGTTTTTATTACTTAAACCGAATGTAAGAGGCTGGTGGTCGCTGTGAATTATAACTTTGGCTGAACCGTAGAGGTAATTCCTTAACGTGTTCAGTGCCCAAATTATCGCCAACATTTCCTTTTCATTTGCCGCGTTATTCTCTTCTGTCTTTGATAAGGATCTTGATATGAACGTAATTGGTTTCCCTGTTTGCTCTAAAACAGCACCTAGAGCGTAACTCGAAGCGTCAGTCGTAAGGTGTAATTCTTTGGTAAAATCTGGGTATATGAGTATAACGTCGTCTGATATTAGTGAACTTTTAATTTGATTGAAAGCTTGTTTTGCATTGTCGTTGAGTGTAATTATCTTCTTACTTGAGACTCTTTTTGGAACTCGTCCATCTTCTCCTCTAAGGAGCGAAGTTAATGGTTTTGCTAATTTAGCATAGTCACGGATAAAACGTCGGCAATAACCGGATAATCCCAGGAATGATCTTAGATCTTTTAACGTCCTTGGATGTGGAAATTCTTGGATGGCTTTTACTTTTGCAGGATTCGTCTTTATTCCCTTTTGCGAAACTATCAAGCCTAAAAATTCTACCTCGGCTTTGAAAAGTTCACACTTGTCTAATTGTACTTTCATTTGGGCATTTTCAAGTGTTTGGAAAATAACTTCTAAGTTCTCTAAATGGCTACGTTCGTCCTTACCAAGCACTATTATGTCGTCTATGTAGACGAAACAAATTTTTCCTATATGGTCCCTTAATATGTTATCCAGGGCACGTTGGAAAACGGCTGGTGCGTTCTTTAAGCCAAAGGGGAGTTGTTTAAACTCGTACTTCCCATTGTTAACTGAGAAAGCTGTTTTTTTCGTATCGGATTCCTTCAAGGGAATTTGATGGAATCCGCTTTTCAGATCGATAACAGAGAATAATCGACTATTACCTAATTGCGAAATTATTACATTGATTTCAGGTATAGGATATTTGTCCGCAATTGTTACGGTGTCAAGTTTTCGGTAATCAATTACCAGTCTGAATTTTTTTTGTCCGGAGGCATCTAGTTTTTTCGGCACTACCCAAATTGGAGCATTGTATGCCGATCTTGATGGTCTTATTATTCCGTCTCTAAGTATTGTTTCGATTTCTTGGTTAACAAAATCTCTCATAGCCAAAGGATATGGATAATATTTGGAATAAATGGGACTGTCGGATGAGGTTTTAATTTCTCCGACGACAGTGGTCGTATAAGTAAGTTTTGCGTTTGGTTCTGAAAATAACTTTGGGTGTTTTCCTGTTAAATAATTTATGGCTTGTTTCTGTTTGTTAACGTCTGCTGATAATTTTTGTTTGATTTTAATGACTGTATCATTGCCAATTTTAAGCGTATTGTCGTGGATATTTATTACGGCGGACAAGTCTCTTAGGCTGTCGTTGCCCAAGATACCGTGAAAGGAGTTTAAAGTTGGAAGGAGAAAGAATTTTAAATTTGTATCCTTTTTACCAAAGAGGTTTACTAAAGTGTGCTGAGTGATTTTCACTTTACCGACTATTGAGTTTGCGAAAAAAGGTTGGTCATTAAGGAGTGGTTTTGGAACAAGATGTTGTTGGATGTAATTTTTACTGGAGCCAGTATCTAAAAGTACTTTTAGAATTTCCCCTTTCTTCGTCTTGCACTCTATGTACGGTAACGAAGAACACGTCATTCTAAAAAATGAATGTCAGTAAAGTCGGAAGGAGTTTGTTCGTTTTCCTGAGAGAATTGTAAATTGTCTTCATAATTTAGTGCCGTCTCATATTCGTCCGTTGTGGGCGTCCATTGTTGATCATGGTCTTGTTGGTGTCCTTCCTGCTGTTCTGTTTCGCTTTGAATATGAAAATTCCTTTGGGACTTATATGGTATCTGGTTAGAGGTGTTTGATGGTCTTTTTTCAGCTGTTTTACTTGCTGTTGGTCTGTTCATGTAATTAATAGCTCTAGATTGCATTGAACGATCGACGTCCATAGGTTCCGGTTTTGGTAATGGCTTTGCGGCTACTGGTCGAGGTGTATAATTAGCTTGGATCTGGGGGAATGGTTGGAAAAGTTGTGGCTGACCTGATGGTTGACCAAATGTAGGGTAAGGTTGAATAGGTTGTTGCGTATTCCAACCAAATTGTGTAGGTTGAATCCTTTGTTAGAATAGTGGTATATTTCTTGGAGGTAACGGTGGGGGAGTTAGTTGTGGATAATATGGTGCGGGGACATTGTAGTTCGCTCGCGGATTTTAGGAAATATTCCTTTGTCCATTTAATTTAGCAGGAGCTGATATTGTTGATCTTTTTGATCTCTTGTGAGGGGAAAAATTTATTTGGTTCTCAAGGATTTCGCACAAATGCAGTGAATGTGGAAGGTCCTTAGGTTCTTTTACTGCTAAAAGTCTTGGCATATCGCCATTAAGACCGTTTATAAAAGCATCTCTTGCTTTTTCCCTAAACATGTTTGTAAGGAACTTAATGGCATCTGGACTTTTCTGCATACAGGCTATCTTGTTCAATATTAAAGAAAGGTGCGAATATATGTGCTGATAAAATTCACGAATTGGTAATCGTCCCTGGACCAGGCTACACAGCTGGTATTCGAGAGTTTTTAAGTCTCTTTTTTCAGCGTAGTGCCATGATAGACAGGAGCGTATTGCCGTCAAACTCAAAGGAATACTATAGGATTCCAATACCTCGTCCGCATGTCCTACAATTTTATTTCTGATAGCCATCAGTATTCCGAAGTATTTTGACGTTATCTGGGACTGTCCATAGTACTCTAAGAGTCTTTCAACGCTTTTTCTCCAAGAACTAAACTCACTAGGATTCCCTGAAAATTCCCTAATAGTCCTGGTTATTTCGGGTATACGATCGGAGTCTGCGCTTCTTGGAGCAACTAATGGTTCGTCCCTTAAATTAAGAAACTCATGGTTGGGGTTTACTATATTGCTCATTAGGTTACTACCTTCACTTTCGAAAACATTTTTCACTATTCTACGTATTGTGTCTTCTAATCCTGTCATTGAAGTGCTACTGGTGCTGGCCGCGGTGCCAGTGGCAAGGATAGGGGCTTAGAGGATTGTAGGTGTGATATCGTCAGGCATTTTTGAATACGCTAGTTATTATTAATCACTATTTAAATATTATTAATTTTCCTATTTTAATTTCTTAGCACAAATCACTTATTGGTCGTAATTATTTAGTTTATATCAGTAGTCCAGTAAGCTTAATATTATCTTAATTATTTAATTAAAAAATTTTTTTCCACAAAATGTACAATTATATTTTCAAAATTTTTCTTTGCATAAAACACGTTTGCGTTATGTTTTTCAACTATCTCACTGGATAAAAATTCTGCTATTTTTTCACAATTCAGAATTTTATATTCTTACATGCATTCACTTAAAAATATTAGTAAACTTACAAAATAAAGTAGACTTCCATAGTGAAGTGACGGCTAGGATGATTCCCTTTTGTTCGCATTTCCAACGATGACTCAGGATCCTTAATCCGCACACGCCTTGCGTCTATTGACCTAGGCGTTCTTCACTGGTTTTGATGTGTTGCCCAGACGCGTAGGACTTGCTGCTTGTTTATTTGGTCAAGGAGCCTTTATCGGTGAAAGAAGATGTCCTGCTGCTGTTTTTCAGGAGCCTTTTGAACACTTCGTCTAAGTTGCAAGAAGATGTCCTGCTGCTGTTTCAGGAGCCTTTGAACACTTCGTTTAGTTTGCACTTCGCGCTGCGCCCCACGTTGTTCGCCAATTAAACTTCCCAAGAGGGTTTTTACGAAAAAAAATATGTTCCGGCTAATGCCGAACTTTATTCATCAACGTAAGTTCTTAAACTAAATTTACAATGTTGTCTTAAAACTAAGCTAAGCCCGTGTGCTGTAAGGTATTTTGCTGATTAGGCGTTTCCCAAGGGAACGGCAGTCGCTGCTCTGTTGTCTGGTCGACTTTTGGTATGCGCGTGTGGGGTGTAGGATTTCCTGTCGGTATGTCAGCTGCGCTAGGTGTTGCGTTATCTTGTATACTAAAGTGCAGCCAGCAGCAGACACGACGCACAGTGGCACCGCTCCATACATTTCTTGGAAAAAAATAGAAGGAGTGGTCGTACAGCAATGAAACTTTGCAGAAACACTTCTCTGGACTAAATTAAGAAATTTTGAAAAAATCTTGGAAAACCGCCTACTGCCACACCCACCTCCCATATAACTGCAATTGCCAAAATTTTTATTTTTGGACCTAGGGACTTAAAATTCGGGACACTTCTTAATTGAGTTCTCCTGATGAAAAAAAATTAAACTTAAACGCAAAGTGACGTTATTTATACCTTTCAGCTTGATAAAAATCCAATATAATATGCAATGTTTTAATTGAATATGTAACAGGCGAACAATTGTGTTAGTTTTTATTTGTAATATTATGCAAGCACCATATCTTTAACAATGGGATCTAGTTCTAAGGAAATTTTGTTCGAATGACGCCTTAAGCTACTTATGTAAGGATCCGAAGTTATAATAAGTCTGTTGAAGACATCAGTATTTGTGGAAATTCGATCACACTTTCTCGAAAACATCAATCGATACTTCCTGTAGTCTTTGTTTCTGGCTTCCTCGGCTTCCTCTGAAAGCATTCCTATTGGTAATACGGCAGCATCCATTATATCCTTACCATGCATTAGTACTTTGTGCACAGTAACAGGCATATAAAACCAATTACATATAATTTTGTACGAACAGTTTCGCAGTGTCCGACGTATATTATTTAAATTTGTCACTATCAATTTTTTCGCCACATGTAATTATTTGAAGAATTATCCTGAATCGATCGATAAGTTCTTCATTGACGCCAGTAATATCCGCAACCATTTGTGGGTTTAAAAAAAAAGCCTTGACGTGTTCCCGTCGTTAAAAGTTCCTGTACCTTGTTGAACAAAATCAACTCGCAACCGCATTTTATCTTTAAAGGCCGCTTGTATTTTTAATTTATTTTGTTTTTTAATTTCTTTGTTTTGGAAGGTTGCAGCCCATTTCTGAAATGGTAAATTATAAGCTATATGGAGAATGCATTCCATAAACTTGATTCTAGCATGTAAGGATGAAATTTCCAATTCACATGCCTCAGGTTTAATTGTTTTCATTGAAACTAACTCTAAGTTGTTCATTTCAGTAGGTTTCGCTCCACAAATGTAGCATACTGCTGCTGCAGTAGTATATGTCACTATCTGAGCGGTTTTACCATCCAGCATTGTAAAAAGGAGCTTGTGTAATACATTAATTTCCTTGCCCTTTACAACAACTTTTGTACTATTCAATGCAACAATATCTCACTTCATTTTTTCGTTAACTTCCATTACTTTCTCTTTTGTTTCCCTTGCAAATTCAAATGAAATTGGTCGACAAAATCTAGTTGAAGAAGGTCTGGAATTACGCCAATAGTCAATATTGTTATCTGATTGCAGCATTAATGGGACCATAGAGAGTAAATACATACTGCCATCATTCACATCTTTGGGTAAATTTTGTTTGTATTCTGCATGCCCAGAGGACCCATCGCAGCCCCACTTGCTTGTAAGAGTGTAGTTGCACGGCGACAGTGACTCCAATGTTTCTGTTGAAAAAGTTTCAAAAGTTCGATTTGTTGTGTGGTCGAGCAAACTTTGAAGATTGACTGAAGCGCTTGTTTCCGTTACATTAATGTTTTCTGGATAGCATTTTTCTTTTTCAGTCGATAGCTTGTTGTAAGGTGGAAGAATATTATACCCTTCAGATTGCAAAACATTTCTTATGGTATTGTATTGCATCTTTGTTAAATCAGCATCCATTATTAATGCTAATACAATTGAAGAATCAATATAGGCCTGTGGGTTTTTGTCCTTTCCAATCATTTCACTTGCCAGTGAAAGTTGTTGTTGTGGATATTGTGACGCCAAGGCTGCAGCTTTATACCGTTTCGCGCGATCACTACATTCCTCAAAAGCTTTTGTTTTTCTCCCCCTCGCTCTACTTTCACATGAGGAGGTGAATGGCAATGCTACTTCAAATGCATCTTAAAAATAACAAAAACATAATAAGATAGTTTATTGCGCTAGTTACCCGAAAACTCACTTGTAAGCCAAACTGAATTGCTTGCAAAAAAACGAGCAATGTTTTGTGATGCGCCAAACCACCTTTTATTAAATAAAGGTAAAAACCGCTTTTCACATATGCAACATCTTCATCAGTTACACCTGAATTTCTCGATTTTATGTATTCAGTCAATGAATCAACATTGCGATCACTGTTAATAAGCTCCTCGCTTAATTCATTGTATAAAAACGAAAAAGTACTCATATTAATATGAACTATATAAGTATATGAATGAAATTTAATATATTTTAGCCGTGAAAACTATATGTTTTTATTTCGATTGAAATGTCATTCAATTTCGTTACGCCTACATATTCGTAAACAAAAATAATGTTTCACTTAACGAGAGCCTGAAAGAATACTACAACTTTTTGTCTTATTGACCATTTGTATGAAATATTGGAAGTGACTTTTGAAATTAAAATCGATGTTACTAAAAGGGACGGTAATTGGCGGTTGTTTTTTTTTTTTAATTGAAAGTACAGACTCGGAACTTTTCTGATTTTATTGAATAACTTTCCGTCGACTTCTGTTAGTTTTTTTAACTATAAAATTTCACTTTTTATAAAAAACCTTGTTGAATTTTTCTTATCCAAATATTTCTTTACAAAACAAAATCATTAAAGTTTTGAAATTGGAAAGTGGAAAAATCCTATTTTTTCCGCCGAAATGCCACTGTGCGACGTCGTAGCAATTCTAAGAAACGAGTTACAAACGAAAATGTATTTGATCGGTCTAAGAGACCAACGCGCGGGTATAGGAAGGTTAATATGGTTTGGTATTTGTTCCAGTCGGCGTTGGCAGTATTATAATTACTACATCTATTTTTGCAAGCAGTTATGTGATTTGAAATCCCGAATGAGGTAATTATTGGAAAATGGTCACTATTGTGCAAATCCTCCAGTGTGTGCCAGGAGGCGATACGTAAAAGTTGGGATGAACATATGGTTCAATCTGAATAACTGAAGGTGTTGTGTGTGGAAAAGTGTGTTGGGCTGTCATCGTTTAGAATACATAGGTCGGAGCTAAGGATAAAATCTTCTTCTATTTTACCCCTTTGGTTTGGGTATGGTGAACCCCAAATCGAGCTCCAACCGTTGAAGTCGCCACAGATGATTATTGGAGTATTAACTGCAGAGGTAAGCAGGGCTAGGTCAAGTTGCGAAAAACTCTGATTAGGAGTTATAACAACTGACATTACAGTGATTATAAATTTTATGTTAAATTTGATGGCGATTGTTAATACATTTGAGTTAATGTTGAATTTTTTGTGTGGAATGTTCCTGTGAACAAGTAATCCGCTGCCTTGCTTAGAGTAGTTAGTGTTAGGAAAATTATGAAAATATGATGCATATTGGTTAGGGCACTGTGGTGAGAATTTGGGCTTTAAATGGGTTTCTTGCAAACAAGTTATATGTGGTTTGCGATGTTTTGCTATGGTTTCTAGTTCTAAGTTATTATTCTGACATCCTTTAATATTCCACTGTATTATAAATATAATAATTATACTGTGTTTGTAGTTTACATATGTACTTCTAATGTTAATATCAATTAACAAGTAAGAAGGCGGTACCCATAATTTCATAAAAAACCCGTTTCTTTGTTTCAAATCTAGTATTAAACGTTACTCAATTTCTTCCAATAAATACTGAAAAACCAAGTTTTATCCATTTTTCAAAATTTCCGTTATATGGAAGTTGGGCGTGGTTATGGTCCGATTTCAAAAATTATTGACGGTGATGCTAGTGATATCAAGGACAATATGTTCAGCTAGTTTTGTGACGATACCTTACATCGTTATTGAGATACCTGCAAACGTGGCCGTGGTAACGCCCATTTTTCAAAATTTCATAAAAATCCAGTTTCTTAATTAACTATCTCTCTAAATATGAAATTTTAATTAATATGTTCCAACAAATAAAGAAAAAACGAAATTTTTGCATTTTTCAAAATTTCCGTTATATGGGAGGTGGGCGTGGTTATTAACCGATCATGACCATTTTCAATACCAACCTACCCAGTCCAAGAAGCAATAAATGTGTTAAATTTCATTGAGATATACAAATTTTAACGATGATGACAGCGATATTGAGGAAAATTTGTTCACCAAATTTTGTGACGATACCTTACACGGTTATTAAGATACAGAAATTTTTTCATAAGTGGGCGTGGCAACGACTAATTTTCAAAATTTTATAAATACCTAATTTCTTGGTTCAAAATCGCTCCAAATACTAAATTTGCTGTAATAGATACCGAAAAAACGGAGTTTTGCATTTTTCAAAAACTTCCGTTATATGGGAGGTGGGCGTGGTTATTAACCGATCTGGACCATTTTAAATACCAACCTACCCAGTCCAAGGAGCAATCTATGAATTAAATTTCATTGAGATATCTGAATTTTTACTCAAGTTATTGTAACCACGTACAGACGGACGGACGGACGGACGGACAGACAGTCAAGGCTAAATCGATTCCTCTTTTCATTCTGATCATTTTATCATATATGTATATGTGTATCTTGATTATTTTTTGCTTCTACGAACAACCGTTATGCAAACAAAGTTATAATACCCTTGAGTACAAGTACGCTCGGGTATAAAAATAACCTATAGTACGGTTCCAACAATGTCAGTGTCGTTATTGTTGTGTACTTCTGATATTGTGGATAGCAGAGATTGGGTAATGGAATGAGGTTGCGTGATGTTTACGTCATGAGCTGTAAGAGAGTTTGGCTGATCGTTCGAGATTTGTGTTAGGTGATCGTAGTTGTCTATGGTGATATTACGATCGAGCGACATGTTTGTTGTTTTATATGTGTTGTAAAATACAAGAGAGTTATCTGTCGGGTGAAAGAGTAGGTGATGTTGAATGTACTTCGTTGTTTGAGTTGTGTTTGCATTTCATAGTCTTGTTAGTTTGTCGGATTTAGGAGTTCACATAAGAGAGAGGATTAGAGTTTGTAGTTAAAGAGAGGCAAGATTGTTCGTTGGCGTAGGATGAGAAAGATTATGAGGTAGATGTTGAGGTGGTTTGGTGATGGGCATATGAGTTTACTGAGAGTGCGGAAAGAGATTGAGCATTGGAATTAAGTGAGAGTGATGTAGGTACTGGGTTGTTGGAAGTGGAACTAAGGGGATTATCAGTAGAATTCAATGGAGTTGTTGGAACATTTGAAGTTTGTGATGGTTGTAAGACGACTGAAGCATACGTTTGTGTATCATTTGTTTTTAATGGATTTTGTGTTTTGTAAATACGCCTGGCTACAGAGTAATTGCATTTGTTTTGGGTCTTGATTTTTAATACTTATTTTTCTTGCAAAAATTTGGGGCAGTCTTTGGCTGAGGCGGGACGGGGCCCGTAGCAGTTTCCGCACATTGTGCGTTGGTATGGTGGAGTGTTGTGAGGGGAAAGGTTGCAGTTTTCGCAAATTATGTTGTTCTTACATCTTTTATGGTGTGTCCCACTAGTTAGCATCAAAATCATCTCATTGGAGTAGGGAAATACTCTTCAACACGTACTGAATACCAGGCTACGTCAATAAAAGAGGGAACTTTATACAAATTGAATGACAGAACAATTCTTCCAGTGGGTATATTCTCATTGTTGATTATTCGTGTAAATTTATGTAAACCAATAACGCCCTGCGGTTTGAGAGCATTTAAATTTTCTTTGCCGTCAGTATGTGCGAGATTTCTGTCAAAAATTATTAATTATGATATATGAGAATTGGACTAACGATCAAATTTGTAACATGAGTATTTTATTATTTGTTATACCCTAATTGATTTGGGTTATGGATCGGAAATAATTCTTTGATCAACATTTTACATTTCTTTCTTCTTGTGAATGTGTATGTTCATTCATTATTTCATTTATCAAGTAAGCATAATTTTAGTATATAAGCTGAAAATATTCGTAAATAAAATCAGATTGAATCTGAACGTAAGACTAAACTCTTGCTTTTAATTCTTTCTCAACTAAGAGCGGCATTCTTGCCTTTACTTGTTGCGTGCTACGCATTGTGTAGCAAAAATCCTGGCGCACCACGCTATATATTATGGCAAGTAAAATGTTATGGTTTTATATATATATTAAAGACGAATTCGTTTTTATTTTTTTTGTTCATATCGTAACATCCAAATAATTTATTCTTCCTTCCTCTTCCGTATCCATTCTAAACTCTATATTATAAATAAGCCAAATTATTCAAGAGATACAATTTAAAACCGTAAACAACTTAGGAAAGATACTACAACATGGACGAACAAAGAAGAACCACTGGAAAAGCAGGGTGTATACAAACTAACTTACGAATGTCAATATAGCTACAGAGGCCAAATAGGACGCAAGATAAAAACTAGATACCGGAACATATAAGGGACTACAACAAAAAATCATCTAGTACATCGGAATCAAAATTCGCAAACCATATGGCAGAAAACGTTGTACTCCAATGAAATTAACAACGATAGCTATAGTTCTCCATGTGCAATATGGGAGAAGAATTGTTGACGGAAAAATTATAAACAAACAAATAAACACCACATCGGATGTTATGTTTGAACCCCTTCGGCTACTATAAAAAACAAGTCAAACCTCTGACAACATCAACGATAACTTGGCGCTTACACTATATAGCTCAGTGTTTGGCCGAGCTTCTTCTACCATTTGTGGTGTGCGTCTTTATATTATGACACAAATTGTGCCGACTCCGAACAGCAAATGTATTTTAAGAGAAGCTTTTTCATGGCAGAAATACCCTCGGAGGTTTGCCATTGCCTTCCGAGGGGTGACCTCTATTAGAAAAAACTTTTCTATGATTTAGATTTGACTTGCCCTGGCTGGAATTCGAACTTCGAACACACCGGCATATCGAGTATAAGCACGCACCGCTAACCACTCGACCACAGCGGCCACCAATATATATTTTAATTATGAAAGAAAACAACAACCGTAAAAAAGTGATATTATTCTACAAAAACCAATTTCAAACTCAAGAACATAAACTATATTTAAAATATTCAAATTTAATAAAAAACTAGTAAGAAAAGCTAAATTCGGGTGAAACCGATTTTTATATACCCTCGCGATGTATGTATATTTGTATGGGCGGTGCCCATAATTTCATAAAAACCCGTTTCGCTGCTAGTACTCGTATTAAACTTTACTCAATTTCTTCCAATAAATAATGAAAAACGAAGTTTTTTCCATTTTTCAAAATTTCCGTTAAATGGAAGTTGGGCGTGGTTACGGTCCGATTTCAAAAATTATTGATGGTGATGCTAGTGATATCAATAATTATGTTCACCAAATTTTGTGACGATACCTTACATCGTTATTGAGATACCTAGAGACGTTTTTTATAAGTGGGCGTGGTAACGCCCATTTTTCAAATTTCATAAAAAGCAAGTTTCTTAATTAACTATCTCTCTAAATATCAAATTTCAATTAATATGTTCCAATAGATAAAGAAAAAACGAAATTTTTCATATTTCAAAATTTTCGTTATATGGGAGATGGGCGAGGTTATGGTCCGATTTCAAAAATGTTTAATGATGATAACAGCGATATTGAGGAAAATTTATTTACCAAATTGTGTGACCATACCTTATACCGTTATTGAGACACAGAAATTGGTTCCTAAGTGGGCGTGGCAAGCCCATTTTTCAAAATTTCATAAATACGTAATTTCTTAGTTCAAAATCGCTCTAAATACCAAATTTTACTCAATTTGCTTTAATAGATACCGAAAAAACGGAATTTTGCATTTTTCAAAAACTTCCGTTGTATGGGTGGTGGGCGTGGCTATTGACCGATCTTAACCATTTTCAATACCAAACTACCCTGTCCAAAGAGCAATCTATGTACCAAATTTCATTGAGATATCTCAATTCTGTCGTTATCGGAAATCTACTGAATTTTTTATTCGCAAATTGTGCTTGAAAAGATAATTTGCTCAAGATTTGCCAGAAGCATCTGAAGGATACCTTGTCTATGTACAAATTTGTATTCTTTTCATGCAACCATTGTGCGAAGGAACATTTACTTGGCTCTCCAAATTCAATATCGTATTCACTCCGAACTATTAATCATAAAAGTATTTTTATAATTTTTCTTACTTTTACTATCATAACAGTAATAAAAATGTAATACATTTAAGATTGTTTCTAAAAATATATATACAAATGACTTGTTTCATTTAATTACATATGTCATCCCCGAAACCTACTGTTATCACGCTGAGTCAGCTGAATTTGGAGTCGGCATGGAATACTTTCCAGTGTTGAGGACCAATAAATACAGCAATCGCATGCGAAATCTCTCTCATTTTTATTCAACAACACCTAGAGGTCATACAACGAGGCATCTAATTGTCTTCTTCGTCTCATACATACGTAAATTCCTTTTCATTATACCCGAGCGTTCTTGTACACAATGGTATTATAACTTTGTTCACATAACGGTTGCTTGTAACCTAGCAACTTCTCGCGTTGAATATGACATTTACGTTTTTGTTGAAACCTGGCTTAATAAGGATTTTTTCGATGCTGAATTTTTTGATTCAAATCAATTTGTTGTATATAGGAAAGACAGGGATGCGTTAAAAACTGGACACTTCAAGGGTGGGGGTGTTCTGATCGCTGTGAAGAGTAGTTTACGGTCTTCAATAGAACAGTTAACAAATAATGACACTCTTTTTGATCAACTTAGCGTCTGCATTCTTAGCAGTTTTCGTAAACTATTTGTATGCGTATCCTACATTCCTCCGAATAGCTTGGACAGTTTATATAAAGAACATGCGGAAAATATTGTTAATCTTTGCGAAAAAAACGAGGATTGTAATTTTTGCATACTAGGTGATTTCAATCTTAGCGATATCGTTTGGTCTGCCCTACAATATAATGGTATCTTAACACCAACTAATGTTAATAGTTCTCATGAAATGCACCTTTTAGATAGCCTTTTTTAATAATTTAAGTAAATTTTTGGATCTTGTATTCGTTGATGAAAACATAATATATAATTTATTTGAATGCTCGTTTTCCATAAGTAGAACGTATAAACATCATGTGCCTCTTATCATAATGTTGGAATTCTATAGTGTTGTTGATTACTGTAAAGAAAAGTGAATTTCTTTCAATTTTCGAAATGCTAATTATGAAAAGTTAAACGCTGCCTTAACCGAAATAAATTGGGACTCCGTTCTTAACACTAGTGATGTGTCTGATTATTTTGGAAGTTTTCTATACAAAACTAGCAATGTTTTTTCGAAGAACCTTTCAATTCTTCCACCTCGTATTCATAAATTACCTTGGTATAACAAAAAACTCAAAAAGTGAAAAAAACAAAAAAACAAGTTCTACAAATTATATAAAGCTCAAAGTAATAATTTAAATTTAAAAGAAAAATACATTTTTTATATGAATCAGTTCAATGTTCTAGATAAGTTTTTATACAATCAATAATAGAGTATGTCAGCGGACTAACACGGACGTGTTTTATTTGCGCTCCGCGATATTGGTGTTTGATAAGCAGAATTTATACTTGTTATTAACAGAAATTGAATAAACAATTTGACGTGCTCGAGATAGTGACTCTATTAATGTTAAAAGTTCGAATACATGGAAAATGCCTTGTTTATGTGGGCAAAAGGTTGACCGCAACCAAGCCAAAGTTCAATGTGCTAAATGCAATGAGCTATTTCATTTGGACTGTGCTAGTGTCTCTGCAGCTGATTTAGAGCATTTGCTCAGCTCTAATAACAAGTTTTTTCGCTCACCTCCTCCCTCAATTTGTGAGATAGTGAGTGAAGTTCCTAATAATGCTACGGAGACTACTTCAACTAGTTCGAGTGCAAATGTGTCAACCCTTAAAGACTTGCATATGACTGCAGTAACAAAAGTTTGGTGAAACAGTTTTTGTAGAAATGTCTGCTCTCAAATCTGAATATGCGCGTACGTTTGCCGTGATATGTTAACTACAGGCAGACAAACAGTTGCTGATAGCAAAAAGTGACGAGTTACGCGCTGAGTTGAAAACGATGCATCTCAATCAATCGAAGGAGATCTCCGCGGCCCTTGCGCTGCTTACGGCTGAGGTAAATGACCTGCGTGCCTGTGTAACTGCTTGTGTTTGTCATAAGAAAAAGCAAAGTGCAAACACAATAACAAAGCATAAGACTGCCATGCGCTCACCCACTGCTGCGACGACTACATTATCACATATTTCTGCTCCCACTAATACTGCGACTAACTGCTCTCGTTCTACTGATGCTGCTACTGTTTACTCTTGCTCTGCTGATAATGATCGATCTAATGTTACTGATAGCCTACCTGGCGCTATGCTAAATGATAAAGATACCACTGTCGCGGCTGTACGGATGAAGCCGATTGAGCAATGTCTCTCGCCTGCTGCTTCCTTTCCTGTTACGTCGGGTGTTGGTGCTACTGCTAATGTTAATGCTGAAGCTTTTATGCCTTTCCATTATGCTAATGTTGCTGGCTCATCTACATTTTCTATGTCTAATAATACTATTTCTGCCAAAGCTCTTGGTGACAAACGCCCCAATAAGAAATCGAAGAGTATTGTTGGATGTAATACAAGTAGTGAACTTGAAGTTGCACATAGGATAAAATGGCTGCATCTATCGTCGTTTAAAAACTCGGTCACCACTTACAATGTTGTCGCATACGTTTCCAAACATGCGTCTATTGATCGTAATTTTATATCTTGTTATATGCTCGTAAAAAATGACGTTACTGTAAAAACTTTAAAACGAATCAACTTCAAGATAGGAGTACCGTCGATATATCGTCGCCTGAACAAATAATTGTCGTATGTGAAAATCGAGCTGTTTTGAGATAATAATGCAGATATACCAAATCAAAACAGATCTTTCGAACGGCGTTATCAGTTTTTAGATATCTCCTTTGTATTCCGAGATATTTTGTCTAATTTTGTCGTTTGTGCAAGGTCACAAGCTGTTTAGTCTCATTTTGTCGTATAATTTAAAAGTTTTGCACATACGACTTTTTTTCATACAAATTAAGTATTTCTAAGTGTCAACAAAAAAATGTTGTATGTTACAGATCAGCTAACACATAAGACAAAATTTGAATCTCGCTCGGTAAAAATATGTCGTATGTATTATTGTAAAAGCATTGAGCATAACAATGTCAGTGCCATTCGCGATGTCGAAGCGTGCGGACGAGTCTCCTGCGCCCGATGTGCCGCAAGAAATTTACTAGTGAGTATTTGATTAGAAATCAAATGTGCCAACTAACCACAAAATTTCTATGAATAAGCATGCAAAATGAGATTCTTGGAACTTGCAGCGAAACTGATTTCTCTTCAGATGATCTAGGAAATGATCCGAGTTATGTTCCAAAAACGAAATCCTCGTTACGAAACTACTACGAAACTGCTTGCAACGTTTTAATTCCTTCGCCAGAAATAAGTGGAAGTGTACTGCGTGAATTGCCGTCGGACATTAGCAGTTCCTGTAAGTAATTTCACGTTTTATGTTAGCTCTTGTTCTTAAACTATTTCAAGCTTTAATTTTCTAATTTATATTAATGTTTTCAGCGTATTCAGAATACTCTCTGTCTCAAAAAAGAAAGCGAAATACTGAATTGTGGAAACAAAATATACGAAAGAACATTCATGATCGGGGTTTGCCATTTGTTAATAGTAAAGGCGTCGAAAGGCCAGGAAGAGCTCTTGGTCCGGTTTGCTCCCAATCATGTTTTTATACATGTACAACTAAAGTATCTGAAGACGAAAGACATCATATTCATTCCCATTTTTGGAGCTTAAGCTCGTCAGAAAAACAAATATTTTGCGGTAATTTCGTAAAGAAGGTCATGGTTAAGCGCAGAAGATCAAACTGCAAAGAACAGGATCAGCCAAGAAAAAAAAGTAGCTTCCATTTTTATTTTAAATCAAATAATAAAACCGTGCAAGTGTGCAAGAAATACTTCTTGAATACTCTATCAATTTCTGAACGAGTTATATATTACTTTTTTGCGAAGCATTACGAAGTTGACACTGTAGAGGCTAAGTCTAAACTTAAAGATTGTGGAAAAAGCCTACAGAAGAACCTCGATTATAGAGGTGAAAACCCACATTTCAAGTTTCCCCACAGTCGACTCACATTACTGCAGATCAACTACTTCGAGAAAATATTTAGAGGCCCACTTGAGCGTACAAAAAATGTTTGATCTATATAAAATTTCTCTCAATAATCCAGTTAGTATAAATATATACAGAAAAGTTTTTAATACAGGCTTTAATTTGTCTTTCTACGCACCAAGAAAGGATATTTGCGATAAATGTCACATTTTTAAAGTCAATGCAGGTAAACAATCTGAAGCTGAGACCCAACTGCATCAAAAACATTTGGAAGAAAGAAGATTTACAAAAGCGGAGCGTGATGCTGATCTTCAGAATATTGATAGTAATTCCGCAGTTTTAATATATGATTTAGAAAATGTGTTAACTCTTCCAAAAATGTTTGCCTCAAGTTTTTATTATGAACGTAAACTGTCCGTCTACAATCTTACTGGTACTCTTATAATACCAAATCAAGAAAAAGTTACGTACTGTGCATTATGGAATGAAACTTTAAGTGGACGCAGTGGAAATGATATTGCCAGTACCTTAATTAAAATATTGAGTAAAGTTGAGACTGATCACCCTAGTTTGAATACTATTACACTCTGGAGTGATTCATGCGTTCCACAAAATAGAAACCGCGTAACTGCAACTGCTTTACTTCAGTTCATCCATGATAATCCAAAGATGGAAGAAATCAAGCAAAAATTTAGTGAACCATGACATTCCAGTTTACAGCAAGTTGACTGTGTCCATAGTGCGATTGAGAAGTATTTGCGGAATTTGGAAATTCCTAGCCAAGTTTCTTTAATTCGACTGCTTAAGAATATGAAGTTCCCAAATATCAAATTAAGCATATTACAAATGACTGAACAAGACTTTAAATGTTATTCTATCAAATCAGACAGCTTGAATTTCAAAGATATTCAGTTTTTTAAATGCAAATCTTTGATGTATTCCAAACCTGATTTGTTTAAAGTAGGTGTTAAGTTATCTTTTAAATATGCCACCTACAGTATTTTAGACTTAAGAAAACATAAAAGTAGATATTCAAATATTTTTAATATGTGGAAACAAGAATTTCGACTTGTTCCAAAAAAGCAACTAGACTTAAATAAGAAGAAGGACCTAAAAAGTTGCATTCCATTTTTGGAGAAAGAAGAAGACAAATGCTTTTATAGAGCCATATTAAAAATGTAATTAAAATGTGATCTCATATACTCATATCTTTTTAACCCTAACAGCCGGTTTCACGAAACTGATTTAAATGAAAAATAATTTATTTCAGTTTCACCATTTGACTTAATTCGTATTTAAATGGTCACCCTTTGCCATTAATTAAATACTGTCATATGCAACTATGTTTACGTTTTCCTATCAGCTGATTTGCAAGTTGCAGAAGATAAATATATTGTAAAAAATGGAATCTGACGACGAAAGTGATATAGAGTGCGAGGTTTTAATACATATATTTATAAATCGCCGCTCTCGTATAATGAGGGAAAGAAAAAATGGTTTTTCATGTTATGATGACGTTGATTTTCGGAATAGATTTCGTTTGACTTAACAGTCTGCTTGGATGATACTCGAACTGATTAGGAACAAAATCCAGCACAAAACTAAGAAGTAAGTATACAAGAAAGTACTTCCAATTAAAAGTTATGTTATTCTTTTGAAAATATTGTAGAAATGGTGCTATGTCTCCCGAATTAATGCTTTTACTTACATTGCGTTTCTTTGCAACTGGCTGCATGCAAAGAACTGGCGGTGACCTATGTGGCGTTTCAAAAAGTTCTTTCTGTCGCGCAATAAGGAGAGTGTACCACAACATTTCATTGTTAAGAGAACGCTTTGTAACCATCCCCTTGGAATTAGAAAGTCAAAGAGAAATTCAGAGACAATTCTATAAAATTGCAAAGTTTCCGCGCGTGCTAGCAGCTATGGACTGCACACATGTTAGAATACAATCACCAGGTCAGTAGAGTAAATACTTAATTTCAACTGATGACGATTATTTAAAATGAATGACTATTTAGGTGGGGACGAAGCAGAACTATTCCGAAACCGAAAAAACTACTTTTCAATTAATGTGCAAACGTTTTGTGACAGCAAACTGAACATAATGGATATCGTAGCCCGTTGGCCAGGATCGTCACACGACGCCATTATACTGGAAAATTCACGAATATTTAGCCAATTTGAGGCAGGAGAGTTCGGAAATGCAATAGTCGTTGCCGACAGTGGCTATCCTTGCAATCGGTGGATAATGACACCTTTGTTAAAAGTGCAAACTCCGGCTGAGGCGTTATACAATGAATCGCAAATCAGAACTCGTAATTGTGTTGAACGTCAATACGGTGTGTGGAAACGCCGATTTCCAGTTCTTGCGCTGGGAATAAGAATGCACCTCAGGGTAGTAGAAAGTATTATAGTTGCAACGGCGGTTTTACATAATATTTGTAACTTAAACAACTATTACAACGCTCCAGCAGTGTACGCAAATGAAATAAATAATATTATCGATGCAGTTGTTGAAGTACCAACAATCTCAGCTTCAGGTCGAAATGACAATTTATATAGATATCATATAATACAAAACTATTTTGAAAGTTTGTAAACTTCTAATTATTAAACAAAATTAACATCTTTATACTTATATTCTTTTATTTTAAAATTCAGGAACACATTGTAGTATTTATGTTAATACTGATAAGGCACATTTACATATACAAAACAAAAACCATATATCTGTGGTCACAAGCGATAATCGCCTAAGTCCTGTGTTAAAGCATAGGACTTGGGCGGTTATAGCTTGTGACCACAGATATGTAAATGAAACCTTTAAACTTTGTACGAAAGTAAGCATTTTTACTTTTCTTTTAGTTGATCCTCAAGTATTCGCATTTCAAGGGCATGCTTCTCAATAACTTGTTGTTGCTGTAGTTCGTGTGCTTCTTTCATATGCTTTACACGTAACGTGTGTTCGATTTTCGCAAATTCAACCTTTGCTTGTTGACTGTTCACGTAAGTCGATATCATTAGATACATTCTCTGTGAATAAAAATATTTACAATCGTTTATTAATTTTCATTCCGGCAGTTTGTGATATTAATTAAGGACTTGCTCGTAATAAAAATAAACAAACCATTTTCTTCTTCTATAATTTAATTTTCATAACTTCCTTGTTTGGTAGATTTCGATGCTGGGGATCAATTCCAACTGTTAAAAAATCTAACAGACATACCCATTTGTAAATATGTATTAAACATAATAAATATTTGCAATGCAATCGTTGTCATATTTGGAGTCCATTCCGCGCACTTGTTTTTCCGGCAATATTTCTTTTAACAGTTTATCAATGTCGGAGTCAGCTGGCTTATTGTATGGACCTCCGCCCGTTCCATACGCATATTTTTTCTGGTCTGCAGATCGCTTTTTCATATCTGCTTTCAAGTTGAAATATTTTGTTTGCAGATTTTTTTTTGACCGCGGTGTTCCGGAGCAAACTGAGTTGAAACTCTCCGCTATGCCATCCCACACTTTGTCCTTTTGATCGGAATGCACTTTCCCTGTGGCCTTACACTCTAAAACACTTGCATTTTGCTGCACTAGGCTTAGCAAAGTAGAAATATCTGTAGTGGAAAAATTTTTGCTTCGAGCTGCACTTTCCATTTTTGCTAATCACCACAATTTATTTGTTTACATAAATCAGCTGTTATTCTTACTAACATCCCTGCCTTGTCATTTTTGGGTTGCCAAATCTGAATAATGGTAAAACGCAGAAAACTTCAGTACAAAGTTAAATAAAAATCAAAATTAAAGTTAAATGGAACTTAATTTTCAATGAAAAAATTTCGTGAAACCGGCTGTAAGTTTTTTGTTAAGCATATTGTTTTTTCTTAATCTGAATTGAATTATTTTATAAACTGGATTTTTAAGAGCCATTTTGTTATGTTTACTTTAATATTGTTGTTTTTTGTATGTACATTTCGAAGTTCAAATAAAACTGAAATTAAAGTTCCTCATATAATTTGCGTTCTATTTTGGTAGTAATTTGTCGCATGTGTATTAGTTGACCGTAACTATGTTGTCAAATGTAACATGCGACAAAGTGTGAGTAAATAAAATTTGCAATAAATGTTCCATAGTTTGTGTAAAATTTTATTGTATAGATAATTCCAATATTTCCTTAAGCTAGAAACAACATAAGAAATTTTGAAAAAATCGACCGTGGCGTTTTCAAGAAAGCAGGCTCTAAACTTCAATCGCGATTTCCCAAAAGTCGTCAAATGTAACATACGACAATCATTTGTTCAGGCGAGGATATTTTGAGACTCTCTTGAATTCAGCGATTTGGCCTGCTGATGTTACTGTGCGTCCGTTTAAGTTTTTTTCAGAACGAGGGTGCTATTCTACCAAAACCGTAACCGACTCCGTAAGCGACACACCTATTAACAAGTCGCTTAAAATATACGTTCAAAATGTATCTGGACTCCGAACTAAGCTTTTTAATATGAGTGCTCACCTGGACTACAACGTCTTTGTACTTATTGAGTCGTGGTTGAATGCGGAATTTAATGATAATGAATATTTTGATCCCAATCTTTTTAATGTTTATCGAAAAGACCGTGATGCAAGTAAAACTGGATTTTCAAGAGGTGGTGGAGTTTTAATAGCTGTTCAGAGGCGACTACGCTCATCATTTGTGCGTTTAGTAAATATGGATTCACTTTTGGACCAACTTTGCGTCTTGGTGTATGGTAACACAAATATCTACATCTGTGCTTCCTACCTTCCTCCGTCCAGTCCAGATAGTCTTTACAAAGCGCATGTGGACCATATAACTGATCTCGTCTCTAATCATCTTAATATAAGTTTTTGTATTCTTGGTGACTTCAACTTACCTAATATTGAATGGTCACATGGCAACAATTATGGTTTAACTCCAAATAACATTAATAGCTTTCCGGAGTTGTACTTAGTTGATATCTTTTTAAGTTTAAATCTTATTCAAGTTAATAGTTCTGTAAACAAGCTCTCTAGGATTCTCGATCTTATTTTTATTAATGATAACCTGCATTTTTCTCTTAGTGAATGTCTTGATCCTTTATCGAGTTCTGTCTATCATCACATACCGCTTATTATTAATCGAGAATCATACAGTTTAAGTACTTGGGGCGATAATAAATATAATAAGTTTTGCTTTAGAAGTGGTAATTTCCACAGTGTAGATAATGCAATTTCTATGATAGATTGGGTTTCGATTTTTGCTGAAATTAAGGTTTCGGATTGTTTTGACATTTTTAAATCAAAGATTTATGAAATTTGCGATAAATATGTGCCCCGTAATAATAAGAAACACTACCAAATTCCATGGCATACAAAAAGATTAAAAAAGCTTAAGAATTTGAGAAATAAATTTTTTAAATAGTTTAAAGTATCAAGAGCCTTAGTATATAAATACAAATATCTCCAATATTCCAAAAAGTTTATGTCCTTAAGTAACACGCTTCAGCAAAACTATGTTCGTAAGTTCGAAATTGAAATCAAATCAAATCCAAAGGCATTTTGGCGCTATGTTAAATCCAAAAAGTCCTGTTCTAGTATTCCCTCGGTGGTATTTTATAATGGAGAATATGCCTCCACGAATCAAGACGCTGCCGATCTTTTCGCTAAATTTTTTAGTTCAAATTTTGATCCTGGGTCTGAAGCGTTAATAGGTGACACTTCTAACGCCAATTCTGCTAATTATTTCGGGTCTCTGTCGCTAACCATTGATGCTGTTTGTAAAGGCATTCAGAACATCAAAAGCTCCTGGCTAGTTGATGTTGATGGGTTCTCATCTCATCTATTCAAGAACTGCTCGGCCATGGCTTATCCACTTTTGCTACTTTTTAATAAATCTTTAGATTGCGGAGAATTCATAGATGCTTGGAAGATTACAATTATCACACCTAAATTTAAAATCGGAAATAAATGTGATATTGCTAATTATAGGCCGATTTTGAAACTTTCTACAACATCAAAATTATTTGAATATATCATCAAACAGAAATTGTGTTTTG
The DNA here is from genome assembly GCA_963971545.1 of Philophylla caesio. NCBI lineage: Eukaryota > Metazoa > Arthropoda > Insecta > Diptera > Tephritidae > Philophylla > Philophylla caesio. The sequence goes on from OZ020605.1 coordinate 59,804,665, forward strand.
CATAAAGCGCTGTATTTCTAATAACCAGCATGGCTTCATGGCTGGTAGATCAACCGTCACTAATCTTGCAGTTTTTTCCGAATTTTGTACGTCTGCTTTCAATAATAGATTTCAAGTAGATACTGTCTATACGGATTTTTCCAAGGCGTTTGATAGAGTTAGTCACTCAATTTTAGTCTCTAAACTGTTTAGTTTTGGGTTTCACTCCGTTTTCTTAAAATGGGTTAAGTCGTATCTATCTTGTCGTAAATGTGTAGTTGTTGTCGACGACAACTCTTCGCATTCGTTTATAGCTACGTCCGGTGTTCCTCAGGGGAGTATTTTGGGCCCGTTGCTCTTTATAATTTTTATTAATGATATTTCCGAATGTTTTCACTTCTCTAATTTCCTCCTGTATGCAGATGATTTGAAAATTTTTAACACAATTTCAAGCCTTTCGGATTCTTTAAAGCTCCAGTTGGTTCTTAATAATGTTGCGGCGTGGTGTGATAGGAATCAACTTCATTTAAACATTAAGAAATGCTCTCATATGTCGTTTTCAAAGTCTAGGGAAGTTATTTCTACCTCATATTTCATTAACAACTCGCGACTCACTACTGTGAATGAAATCTCTGACTTAGGAGTAATTTTTGATTCGAAATTTACGTTTCTCAATCACTTAAATAACGTCATCGCCAAGACTTATTCTACCTTTGCTTTCATTCGACGTTTCGGTTCTGATTTTACGTACCCATACACTTTAAAGGTACTATTTACTTCGCTTGTGCGATCTAAGTTAGAATATGCAGTATTTATATGGATGCCATATCACCGTTGTCACATTAGTAGACTAGAAACCATCCAGAAGAAGTTTCTTCGTTTTGCTCTTAGATCGATACATTTCTCTGATCCGATTCCATCGTATAGTTCAAGATGTGCATTGATAAACTTAAAATCTTTAGAAAGTAGGAGCAGTATACTTTCAATCTGCTTTGTTTTTGATGTTGTAGGTATAGTAATCGACTCTCCAGTTCTCTTAGAAGGTATTTATTTCCATATTCCTCAAAGCAACTTGCGTAGGAATGATTTGTTCTTCTTGGAGCGTGTTAGGACTGTTTATGCGTCTTATGCGCCTTTATTTAGAACTTTGAAAGAATTTAATCAAGTCTCAAATTCTCTCGCTTTTGATTTTTTGTTAACTAGGCAAAATTTCAAATTATTATTAAATGAATTATTTAGATAAACTTTATTGTGTATAACTATTTGTATTCCCCTAGTCTTATATAGTCTGTAAGAAATCGCGTATTGATTAGACTTAATAAATAAATAAATAAATACATTTGTAGATTTGAAACCGAACTTAAGGACAACCCCAAAGCTTTTTGGAAATACGTTCATTCCAAAAAGGGTTGTACCAATATTCCAACATGCATCTATTTCAATGGGTTGCTTTCACAATCTCTGCCTGAGTCTGTAAATTTTATTGCACACTTTTTCAAGTCAAATTTTGTAGCTGGTGATGACTCTGTTTGTACGCCGGACGGTGTTGACTCTACCCAATCATTGGACTTGGGGTTTCTGTCTGTCTCTGAAATAGTTGTTCTGAATGGTATAACTGCCCTAAAGACCTCTTTGAAACCCGATATTGATGGTTTCTGCTCATCTTTCTACTGGTGTGTTAATAAATCGATGGAAGGTCGCCTCCATTACCCCAATTTATAAATCAGGTAGTAGGAATGATATAAACAATTATAGACCAATTTCTAAATTAACAGTTTTTTCAAAGCTTTTCGAACAGGTGGTTAAAGAAAAAATTACTTTCGCTACAAAATCCAGTTTAGAGCCGCATCAACATGGATTTGTCAGTCGGCGTTCTTCCGTCAGTAGCTTAGCCACTTTCTCTCAATACTGCATCTCAGCATTTAAATGTGGGCTACAAATAGACACCATTTATACAGACTTCTCTAAAACCTTTGATAGAGTTTCCATGCAATTTTGTTGCATAAACTCAACTGTATCGGTTTCCACTCTGTTTTTTTGGCTTAGCTAAAATCTTATCTATCGAATCGGTTGTTATTTATTGAAATAGAAAATTGCAAGTCGAATTCTTTTGTTGCGTCCTCGGGTGTCCCACAAGGTAGCATTCTTGGCCCAATTTTATTTATTCTCTTCATTAACGACATTAGTTCCTGTTTTAAAAGTTCAAATTTTTTGCTTTATGCTGATGATTTGAAGTTTTTCGTAGTATAACCTGTGAGACTGATTCTCATCTCCTACAACAGGACTTAAGTAATCTTGTCGAATGGAGTCGCAGGAATAAACTTTCATTGAATATTAATAAATGTTTCCATATGTCACATATTTCTAAATCTCCGGAGTTTCGGCAATCGTGCTATTTTATTTTTAATCACCAACTTATTTTAGTTAAAGTTTTTGTCGATCTTGGAGTTGTGTTCGATAACCGTTTTACTTTCAGAAATCATATATGTTATGTCCTACCTAAGGTATACAGAAATCTTGCTTTTTTACGCCGCTACTCAAAAGATTTTAAAGATCCGTATACTAGGAAACTTCTCTCATTGGAGTGGGGAAATACTCTTCAACACGTACAGAATACCAGGCTACGTCAATAAAAGAGGGAACTTTATACAAATTTAATGACAGAACAATTCTTCCAGTGGGTATATTCTCATTGTTGATTATTCGTGTAAATTTATGTAAACCAATAACGCCCAGGGGTTTGAGAGCATTTAAATTTTCTTTGTCGTCAGTATGTGCGAGATTTCTGGCAAAAATGATGAATTATGATATATGTGATTTGGACTAACGATCAAATCGGTACCATTAGTATTTTATTATTTGTTATGCCCTAATTGATTTGGGTTATGGATCAACAATAATTCTTTGATCATCATTTTACATTTCTTTCTTGTTGTGAATGTGTATGTTCATTCATTATTTAATTTAGCAAGTAAGCATAATTTTAGTATATAAGCTGAAAATATTCGAAAATAAAATCAGATTGAATCTGAACGTAAGACTACACTCTTGCTTTTAATTATTTCTCAACTAAGAGCGACATTCAAGCAAACATCCCGGCGCACCACGCTAGATATATATTATGGCAAGTAAAATGTTACATGAACTAACATAATTATTACAATCTATAATAGTGTCCGTGGCCGATGGTTTTATATATATACTAAAGACGAATTCGTTTTTATTTTTTTTTGTTCATATCGTAACATCCAAATAATTTATTCTTTCGTATCCATTGTAAGCTTTATATTACAAATAAGCCAAATTATTCAAGAGATACAACATAAATACGGCGTTTAAAATCGAAAACAACGTAGGAAAGATACTACAACATGGTACGAATAAAGAAGACCTACTGGAAAAGCAGGGTGTATACAAACTAGCTTACGAATGTCAATATAGCTACATAGGCCAATAGGACGCAAGATAAAAACTAGATACCGGAACATATAAGGGACTACAACACAAAACATCTAGTACATCGCAATCAAACTTTGCAAACCATATGGCAGAAAACGTTGTACTGCAATGAAATTAACAAAGACAGCTAAAGTTATCCATGTGCAATATGGAAGGCGCTTAAGCGTTTTAAAGAACATGGAGTGATATACAAGCAAAGAACTTTTGACGAAAAAATTGTAATCGAACAAATATACACCACATCGGATGTAATGTTTGAACCCCTTCGGCTACTATAAAAAAACAGGTCAAACCTCTGACAACATCAACGATAACTTGGCGTTTACACTATATAGCTCAGTGTTTGGCCGAGCTTCTTCTACCATTTGTGGTGTGCGTCTTTATATTATGACACAAATTGTGCCGACTCCGAACAGCAAATGTATTTTAAGAGAAGCTTTTTCATGGCAGAAATACCCTCGGAGGTTTGCCATTGCCTTCCGAGGGGTGACCGCTATTAGAAAAAAACTTTTCTATGATTTAGATTTGACTTGCCCTGGCTGGAATTCGAACCCCGAACCCACCGGCATATCGAGTATTAGCACGCACCGCTAACCACTCGACCACAGCGGCCACCAATATATATTTTAAATATGAAAGAAAACAACAACCGTAAAAAAGTGATATTATTCTACAAAAACCAATTTCAAACTCAAGAACATAAACTATATTTAAAATATTCAAATTTAATAAAAAACTAGTAAGAAAAGCTAAATTCGGGTGGTGGGCATGGTAACGCCCATTTTTCAAATTTCATAAAAAGCAAGTTTCTTAATTAACTATATCTCTAAATATCAAATTTTAATTAATATGTTCCATAGATAAAGAAAAAACCAAATATTTGCATATTTCAAAATTTTCGTTATATGGGAGGTGTGCGAGGTTATGGTCCGATTTCAAAAATTTTTAATGATGATAACAGCGATGTTGAGGACAATTTATTTACCAAATTTTGTGACCATACCTTACACCGTTATTGAGACACAGAAATTTGTTCCTAAGTGGGCGTGACAAGCCCATTTTTCAAAATTTCATAAATACCTTATTTCTTAGTTCGAAATCGCTCTAAACACCAAATATCACTCAATTTGCTTTAATAGATACCGAAAAAAACGGAATTTTGCATTTTTCAAAAACTTCCGTTATATGGGTGATGGGCGTGGTTATTGACCGATCTTAACCATTTTCAATACCAACCTACCCTGTCCAAAGAGCAATCTATGTACCACATTTCATTGAGATATCTCAATTTTGTCGTTATCGGAAATCTACTGAATTTTTTATTCGCAAATTGTGCTTGAAAAGATAATTTGCTCAAGATTTGCCAGAAGCATCTGAAGGATACCTTGTCTATGTACAAATTTGTATTCTTTTCATGCAACCATTTTGCGAAGGAACATTTACTTGGCTCCCCGAATTCAATATCGTATTCAATCCGAATTAATAATCATAAAAGTATTTTTATAATTTTTCTTACTTTTACTATCATAAAAGTAATAAAAATGTAATACATTTAAGATTGTTTCCAAAAATATATATACAAATGACTTGTATTCATTTAAATACATATGGCATCCCCGAAACCTACTGTTATCACGCTGAGTCAGCTGAATTTGGAGTCGGCATGGAATACTTTCCAGTGTTGAGGACCAATAAATACAGCAATCGCATGCGAAATCTCTCTCATTTTTATTCAACAACACCTAGAGGTCATACAACGAGGGATCTAATTGTCTTCTTCGTCTCATACATACGTAAATTCCTTTTCATTATACCCGAGCGTACTTGTACACAAGGGTATTATAACTTTGTTCACATAACGGTTGTTTGTAACCTAGCAACTTCTCGCGCTGAATATGACAATTACGTTTTTGTTGAAACCTGGCTTAATAAGGATTTTATCGATGCTGAATTTTTTGATTCAAATCAATTTGTTGTATATAGGAAAGACAGGGATGCGTTAAAAACTGGACACTTCAAGGGTGGGGGTGTTCTGATCGCTGTGAAGAGTAGTTTACGGTCTTCAATAGAACAGTTAACAAATAATGACACTCTTTTTGATCAACTTAGCGTCTGCATTCTTAGCAGTTTTCGTAAACTATTTGTATGCGTATCCTACATTCCTCCGAATAGCTTGGACAGTTTATATAAAGAACATGCGGAAAATATTGTTAATCTTTGCGAAAAAAACGAGGATTGTAATTTTTGCATACTAGGTGATTTCAATCTTAGCGATATCATTTGGTCTACAATATAATGGTATCTTAACACCAACTAATGTTAATAGAAATTAAATTAAGTAAATTTTTGGATCTTGTATTCGTTGATGAAAACATAATATATAATTTATTTGAATGCTCGTTTCCCATAAGTAGAACGGATAAACATCATGTGCCTCTTATCATAATGTTGGAATTCTATAGTGTTGTTGATTACTGTAAAGAAAAGTGCATTTCTTTCAATTTTCGAAATGCTAATTATGAAAAGTTAAACGCTGCCTTAACCGAAATAAATTGGGACTCCGTTCTTAACACTAGTGATGTGTTTATTTGTTTTGAAAGTTTTCTATACAAAACTAGCAATGTTTTTTCGAAGAACCTTTTAATTATTCCACCTCGTATTCATAAATTACCTTGGTATAACAAAAATCTAAAAAAGTTAAAAAATCAAAGAAACAAGTTCTACAAATTATATAAAGCTCAAAGTAAAAATTTAAATTTAAAAGAAAAATTCATTTTTTATATGAATCAGTTCAATGTTCTAGATAAGTTCTTATACAATCAATACATTTGTAGATTTGAAACCGAATTTAAGGACAACCCCAAAGCTTTTTGGAAATACGTTCATTCCAAAAAGGGTTGTACCAATATTCCAACATGCATCTACATATTTCAATGGGTTGCTTTCACAATCTCTGCCTGAGTCTGTCAATTTTTTTGCAGACTTTTTCAAGTCAAATTTTGTAGCTGATGATGACTCTGTTTGTACGCCCGTCGGTGTTGACTCTAAACAATCATTGGACTTGGGGTTTCTGTCTGTCTCTGAAATAGTTGTTCTGAATGGTATAACTGCCCTAAAGACCTGTTTGAAACCCGATATTGATGGTTTCTGCTCTTATTTTCTAAAGCAATTTAAATTTTCTATTTGTGGGCCTCTATGTTCGATCATTAATCTATCTCTTTCTACGGGTGTGTTTATAAATCGATGGAAGGTCGCCTCCATTACCCCTATTTATAAATCAGGTAGTAGGAATGATATAAACAATTATAGACCAATTTCTAAATTAACAGTTTTTTCAAAGCTTTTCGAACAGGTGGTTAAAGAAAAAATTACTTTCGCTACAAAATCCATTTTAGAGCCGCATCAACATGGATTTGTCAGTCGGCGTTCTTCCGTCAGTAACTTAGCCACTTTCTCTCAATACTGCATCTCAGCATTTAAATGTGGGCTACAAATATACACCATTTATACAGACTTCTCTAAAACCTTTGATAAAGTTTCCCATGCAATTTTGTTGCATAAACTCAAATGTATCGGTTTCCACTCTGTTTTTTTGGCTTAGCTAAAATCTTATCTATCGAATCGGTTGTTATTTATTGAAATAGAAAATTGCAAGTCGAATTCTTTTGTTGCGTCCTCGGGTGTCCCAGAAGGTAGCATTCTTGGCCCAATTTTATTTATTCTCTTCATTAACGACATTAGTTCCTGTTTTAAAAGTTCAAATTTTTTGCTTTATGCTGATGATTTGAAGTTTTTCGTAGTATAACCTGTGAGACTGATTCTCATCTCCTACAACAGGACTTAAGTAATCTTGTCGAATGGAGTCGCAGGAATAAACTTTCATTGAATATTAATAAATGTTTCCATATGTCACATATTTCTAAATCTCCGGAGTTTCGGCAATCGTGCTATTTTATTTTTAATCACCAACTTATTTTAGTTAAAGTTTTTGTCGATCTTGGAGTTGTGTTCGATAACCGTTTTACTTTCAGAAATCATATATGTTATGTCCTACCTAAGGTATACAGAAATCTTGCTTTTTTACGCCGCTACTCAAAAGATTTTAAAGATCCGTATACTAGGAAACTTCTCTCATTGGAGTGGGGAAATACTCTTCAACACGTACAGAAAGAGGGAACTTTATACAAATTTAATGACAGAACAATTCTTCCAGTGGGTATATTCTCATTGTTGATTATTCGTGTAAATTTATGTAAACCAATAACGCCCAGGGGTTTGAGAGCATTTAAATTTTCTTTGTCGTCAGTATGTGCGAGATTTCTGGCAAAAATGATGAATTATGATATATGTGATTTGGACTAACGTTCAAATCGGTACCATTAGTATTTTATTATTTGTTATGCCCTAATTGATTTGGGTTATGGATCAACAATAATTCTTTGATCATCATTTTACATTTCTTTCTTGTTGTGAATGTGTATGTTCATTCATTATTTAATTTAGCAAGTAAGCATAATTTTAGTATATAAGCTGAAAATATTCGAAAATAAAATCAGATTGAATCTGAACGTAAGACTACACTCTTGCTTTTAATTATTTCTCAACTAAGAGCGACATTCAAGCAAACATCCCGGCGCACCACGCTAGATATATATTATGGCAAGTAAAATGTTACATGAACTAACATAATTATTACAATCTATAATAGTGTCCGTGGCCGATGGTTTTATATATATACTAAAGACGAATTCGTTTTTATTTTTTTTTGTTCATATCGTAACATCCAAATAATTTATTCTTTCGTATCCATTGTAAGCTTTATATTACAAATAAGCCAAATTATTCAAGAGATACAACATAAATACGGCGTTTAAAATCGAAAACAACGTAGGAAAGATACTACAACATGGTACGAATAAAGAAGACCTACTGGAAAAGCAGGGTGTATACAAACTAGCTTACGAATGTCAATATAGCTACATAGGCCAATAGGACGCAAGATAAAAACTAGATACCGGAACATATAAGGGACTACAACACAAAACATCTAGTACATCGCAATCAAACTTTGCAAACCATATGGCAGAAAACGTTGTACTGCAATGAAATTAACAAAGACAGCTAAAGTTATCCATGTGCAATATGGAAGGCGCTTAAGCGTTTTAAAGAACATGGAGTGATATACAAGCAAAGAACTTTTGACGAAAAAATTGTAATCGAACAAATATACACCACATCGGATGTAATGTTTGAACCCCTTCGGCTACTATAAAAAAACAGGTCAAACCTCTGACAACATCAACGATAACTTGGCGTTTACACTAAATAGCTCAGTGTTTGGCCGAGCTTCTTCTACCATTTGTGGTGTGCGTCTTTATATTATGACACAAATTGTGCCGACTCCGAACAGCAAATGTATTTTAAGAGAAGCTTTTTCATGGCAGAAATACCCTCGGAGGTTTGCCATTGCCTTCCGAGGGGTGACCGCTATTAGAAAAAAACTTTTCTATGATTTAGATTTGACTTGCCCTGGCTGGAATTCGAACCCCGAACACACCGGCATATCGAGTATTAGCACGCACCGCTAACCACTCGACCACAGCGGCCACCAATATATATTTTAAATATGAAAGAAAACAACAACCGTAAAAAAGTGATATTATTCTACAAAAACCAATTTCAAACTCAAGAACATAAACTATATTTAAAATATTCAAATTTAATAAAAAACTAGTAAGAAAAGCTAAATTCGGGTGGTGGGCATGGTAACGCCCATTTTTCAAATTTCATAAAAAGCAAGTTTCTTAATTAACTATATCTCTAAATATCAAATTTTAATTAATATGTTCCATAGATAAAGAAAAAACGAAATATTTGCATATTTCAAAATTTTCGTTATATGGGAGGTGTGCGAGGTTATGGTCCGATTTCAAAAATTTTTAATGATGATAACAGCGATGTTGAGGACAATTTATTTACCAAATTTTGTGACCATACCTTACACCGTTATTGAGACACAGAAATTTGTTCCTAAGTGGGCGTGACAAGCCCATTTTTCAAAATTTCATAAATACCTTATTTCTTAGTTCGAAATCGCTCTAAACACCAAATATCACTCAATTTGCTTTAATAGATACCGAAAAAAACGGAATTTTGCATTTTTCAAAAACTTCCGTTATATGGGTGGTGGGCGTGGTTATTGACCGATCTTAACCATTTTCAATACCAACCTACCCTGTCCAAAGAGCAATCTATGTACCACATTTCATTGAGATATCTCAATTTTGTCGTTATCGGAAATCTACTGAATTTTTTATTCGCAAATTGTGCTTGAAAAGATAATTTGCTCAAGATTTGCCAGAAGCATCTGAAGGATACCTTGTCTATGTACAAATTTGTATTCTTTTCATGCAACCATTTTGCGAAGGAACATTTACTTGGCTCCCCGAATTCAATATCGTATTCAATCCGAATTAATAATCATAAAAGTATTTTTATAATTTTTCTTACTTTTACTATCATAAAAGTAATAAAAATGTAATACATTTAAGATTGTTTCCAAAAATATATATACAAATGACTTGTATTCATTTAAATACATATGGCATCCCCGAAACCTACTGTTATCACGCTGAGTCAGCTGAATTTGGAGTCGGCATGGAATACTTTCCAGTGTTGAGGACCAATAAATACAGCAATCGCATGCGAAATCTCTCTCATTTTTATTCAACAACACCTAGAGGTCATACAACGAGGGATCTAATTGTCTTCTTCGTCTCATACATACGTAAATTCCTTTTCATTATACCCGAGCGTACTTGTACACAAGGGTATTATAACTTTGTTCACATAACGGTTGTTTGTAACCTAGCAACTTCTCGCGCTGAATATGACAATTACGTTTTTGTTGAAACCTGGCTTAATAAGGATTTTATCGATGCTGAATTTTTTGATTCAAATCAATTTGTTGTATATAGGAAAGACAGGGATGCGTTAAAAACTGGACACTTCAAGGGTGGGGGTGTTCTGATCGCTGTGAAGAGTAGTTTACGGTCTTCAATAGAACAGTTAACAAATAATGACACTCTTTTTGATCAACTTAGCGTCTGCATTCTTAGCAGTTTTCGTAAACTATTTGTATGCGTATCCTACATTCCTCCGAATAGCTTGGACAGTTTATATAAAGAACATGCGGAAAATATTGTTAATCTTTGCGAAAAAAACGAGGATTGTAATTTTTGCATACTAGGTGATTTCAATCTTAGCGATATCATTTGGTCTACAATATAATGGTATCTTAACACCAACTAATGTTAATAGAAATTAAATTAAGTAAATTTTTGGATCTTGTATTCGTTGATGAAAACATAATATATAATTTATTTGAATGCTCGTTTCCCATAAGTAGAACGGATAAACATCATGTGCCTCTTATCATAATGTTGGAATTCTATAGTGTTGTTGATTACTGTAAAGAAAAGTGCATTTCTTTCAATTTTCGAAATGCTAATTATGAAAAGTTAAACGCTGCCTTAACCGAAATAAATTGGGACTCCGTTCTTAACACTAGTGATGTGTCTGATTGTTTTGAAAGTTTTCTATACAAAACTAGCGATGTTTTTTCGAAGAACCTTTTAATTATTCCACCTCGTATTCATAAATTACCTTGGTATAACAAAAATCTTAAAAAAGTTAAAAAATCAAAGAAACAAGTTCTACAAATTATATAAAGCTCAAAGTAATAATTTAAATTTAAAAGAAAACTTCATTTTTTATATGAATCAGTTCAATGTTCTAGATACGTTCTTATACAATCAATACATTTGTAGATTTGAAACCGAACTTAAGGAAAACCCCAAAGCTTTTTGGAAATACGTTCATTCCAAAAAGGGTTGTACCAATATTCCAACATGCATCTATTTCAATAGGTTGCTTTCACAATCTCTGCCTGAGTCTGTCAATTTTTTTGCAGACTTTTTCAAGTCAAATTTTGTAGCTGATGATGACTCTGTTTGTACGCCGGACGGTGTTGACTCTACCCAATCATTGGACTTGGGGTTTCTGTCTGTCTCTGAAATAGTTGTTCTGAATGGTATAACTGCCCTAAAGACCTCTTTGAAACCCGATATTGATGGTTTCTGCTCTTATTTTCTAAAGCAATTTAAATTTTCTATTTGTGGGCCTCTATGTTCGATCATTAATCTATCTCTTTCTACGGGTGTGTTTATAAATCGATGGAAGGTCGCCTCCATTACCCCTATTTATAAATCAGGTAGTAGGAATGATATAAACAATTATAGACCAATTTCTAAATTAACAGTTTTTTCAAAGCTTTTCGAACAGGTGGTTAAAGAAAAAATTACTTTCGCTACAAAATCCATTTTAGAGCCGCATCAACATGGATTTGTCAGTCGGCGTTCTTCCGTCAGTAACTTAGCCACTTTCTCTCAATACTGCATCTCAGCATTTAAATGTGGGCTACAAATATACACCATTTATACAGACTTCTCTAAAACCTTTGATAAAGTTTCCCATGCAATTTTGTTGCATAAACTCAAATGTATCGGTTTCCACTCTGTTTTTTTGGCTTAGCTAAAATCTTATCTATCGAATCGGTTGTTATTTATTGAAATAGAAAATTGCAAGTCGAATTCTTTTGTTGCGTCCTCGGGTGTCCCACAAGGTAGCATTCTTGGCCCAATTTTATTTATTCTCTTCATTAACGACATTAGTTCCTGTTTTAAAAGTTCAAATTTTTTGCTTTATGCTGATGATTTGAAGTTTTTCGTAGTATAACCTGTGAGACTGATTCTCATCTCCTACAACAGGACTTAAGTAATCTTGTCGAATGGAGTCGCAGGAATAAACTTTCATTGAATATTAATAAATGTTTCCATATGTCACATATTTCTAAATCTCCGGAGTTTCGGCAATCGTGCTATTTTTTTTTTAATCACCAACTTATTTTAGTTAAAGTTTTTGTCGATCTTGGAGTTGTGTTCGATAACCGTTTTACTTTCAGAAATCATATATGTTATGTCCTACCTAAGGTATACAGAAATCTTGCTTTTTTACGCCGCTACTCAAAAGATTTTAAAGATCCGTATACTAGGAAACTTCTCTCATTGGAGTGGGGAAATACTCTTCAACACGTACTGAATACCAGGCTACGTCAATAAAAGAGGGAACTTTATACAAATTTAATGACAGAACAATTCTTCCAGTGGGTATATTCTCATTGTTGATTATTCGTGTAAATTTATGTAAACCAATAACGCCCAGGGGTTTGAGAGCATTTAAATTTTCTTTGTCGTCAGTATGTGCGAGATTTCTGGCAAAAATGATGAATTATGATATACAGACTTGGCCAAAAGTATTAGGCACCCCACTAATTACTGAATTTTTTGTTTTAACAAGTGAAATAATGAAGTTTTATTAGTAAAACAGTGAAAATACAATGAATTAGTGATAATAACATTAATATTTAGTAGGTCCACCCTTCGATTTAATAACGGCAGCAATTCTCTTAGGCATGCTGCGTACAAGCTTTGCACATTCGTCCGCACTTATAGCGTACCACTCGTTTATTAAGGCATTCTTTAAGGTAGTTTTTGATGTTACACTGTGTTCCTTAATCTTGCGTTTTAAAATAGCCCACATGTGCTCAATGGGATTAAGATCTGAAGACTGTGCAGGCCAATCTAACAAAACAATGTTGTTATCTTCAAACCAACGCATCGTAGTCGCTGATTTAAGACAAGGAGCATTGTCTTGCTGAAATTGAACCCCGTCTAAATTAGTATCGCCGAAAATGCGCGTTAACGAAGGCAGTAAAACAGCTTCTAATACATTTATGTACTTTTGACTGTCCATGCGACCCTCGCAAACGAACATTTCGCCGACACCATCAGCAGCCATGCAGCCCCAGATCATAATACTGCCTCCTCCATGCTTAACAGTGGGTACCACGCAATCTGGATGATATTCTTCCCCAACCCGTCGCCTCACGAACGTCGCACCAGGTGTTCCAAATATCTATAGAAAAGAAAAAATAATGTTTTCATAAGATTTGTATTATGTCTTCAAAATTGCTCTAGGGTAAGAAGCTATGGCTGTTAATTCTTTAAGACGATCTAAACTAAGCTTACCTCGAAGTTTGATTCATCAGACCACAGAACATTCGACCAATCTTCTTCCGTGAAATGTTGGTATCGGCGAGCCCATTCCAAACGATTTTTCCTATTATTTTCTGAGAGCCACGGCTTCTTTCGGGCTTTACATCCTTTTAAACCTGCTTCCAGAAGTCTTCTTCTAGCTGTTCGAGCACTAACTGGTTTACTTAATTGATCCGAAAGGACAGCTGCAAGGGCAGAAGAAGATTTTTTGCGATCCTTGAGAGACTCGCGTATAAGTATTCGGTCTTCTCGTTTACTGGTTAGACGCTTTCTTCCACTTTTTGATTTATTATTGTGGGATTTCGTCTCCACAAATCGTCTGATAGCACAGTGGACCGCGCACCGCGAACATCCCACCAAATTGGCAATCTCAACCTGAGACTTACCTTCTTCACTTAGAACTTGAATTCTAACTCTATCATCGAAACTAATTTAACTTTTTTAGGCATTTCGGTAAATATGAACTGTTTTTGTAAGATTGGTAACTTTTCACTAAATGCAATTTACACTTTCACTTTCAAATTTTAAATGCGAAAATATTTTATGAATTTCTTAAAAATGACAATTTTTAGTTTTAGCTTACCCAGAGTGCTATGACTTTTAATATTACACAATTTATTCGTTTAATCAACAGTTAAACACCCATGTAAGACATTTACAAAAAGAAGTGGTAACTTTGATAGCCACATTTGAGAATACTTGTATTTTAATGGGGTGCCTAATACTTTTGGCCAAGGCTGTATGTGATTTGGACTAACGATCAAATCGGTACCATTAGTATTTTATTATTTGTTATGCCCTAATTGATTTGGGTTATGGATCAACAATAATTCTTTGGTCATCATTTTACATTTCTTTCTTGTTGTGAATGTGTATGTTCATTCATTATTTAATTTAGCAAGTAAGCATAATTTTAGTATATAAGCTGAAAATATTCGAAAATAAAATCAGATTGAATCTGAACGTAAGACTACACTCTTGCTTTTAATTATTTCTCAACTAAGAGCGACATTCAAGCAAACATCCCGGCGCACCACGCTAGATATATATTATGGCAAGTAAAATGTTACATGAACTAACATAATTATTACAATCTATAATAGTGTCCGTGGCCGATGGTTTTATATATATACTAAAGACGAATTCGTTTTTATTTTTTTTTGTTCATATCGTAACATCCAAATAATTTATTCTTTCGTATCCATTGTAAGCTTTATATTACAAATAAGCCAAATTATTCAAGAGATACAACATAAATACGGCGTTTAAAATCGAAAACAACGTAGGAAAGATACTACAACATGGTACGAATAAAGAAGACCTACTGGAAAAGCAGGGTGTATACAAACTAGCTTACGAATGTCAATATAGCTACATAGGCCAATAGGACGCAAGATAAAAACTAGATACCGGAACATATAAGGGACTACAACACAAAACATCTAGTACATCGCAATCAAACTTTGCAAACCATATGGCAGAAAACGTTGTACTGCAATGAAATTAACAAAGACAGCTAAAGTTATCCATGTGCAATATGGAAGGCGCTTAAGCGTTTTAAAGAACATGGAGTGATATACAAGCAAAGAACTTTTGACGAAAAAATTGTAATCGAACAAATATACACCACATCGGATGTAATGTTTGAACCCCTTCGGCTACTATAAAAAAACAGGTCAAACCTCTGACAACATCAACGATAACTTGGCGTTTACACTATATAGCTCAGTGTTTGGCCGAGCTTCTTCTACCATTTGTGGTGTGCGTCTTTATATTATGACACAAATTGTGCCGACTCCGAACAGCAAATGTATTTTAAGAGAAGCTTTTTCATGGCAGTGTAGCGTTCATCGGAAGAGGTATATGTCCACTCTTTCAGCGTTACATACGTTCAAGGTTATAATATGCTTAACTTACATACATATCTACTCAACAAATATTATTCGCGTTGATTACCAGTTAGGGGGCGACATATTACGGATTCACAACAGTTTCCCGGCGAAATATTCCGTGTCGGTATCAAACCCCCCGTATTCTGCAAGGAACAACCAGACCTCTATTTTATACAAATGGAGTCGCAGTTCGCGGTAGCAGGAATCGTTAGCGACCAGACGAAATATAACCACGTTATTTCATCGCTCGAAGTCCAGTACCTAATCGCAGTGGGCGACATAGTCCGCAATCCTCCAGAGACAGGCAGATACGAAGCTGTAAGAGCGGCATTAATTTCGGAATTCACCGACTCCGATCAAAAAAAGCTACGAAAACTGGTAAAAGAAATCGAATTAGGTGACCTTAAACCGTCTCAGCTTTTAAAGCGCATGAAAGAGCTGGCGAACGGCAAAATAAATGACGAAGTGCTAAAGTCACTCTGGATTGAACGTCTTCCCGACTCTATTCGCTCCGTTATCACTATCGTTGATGGAAATTCAACACAAATGGCTTTACAAGCGGACCGAATGATCGAGGTGCAAAATTTTCCAGGCATATCCGCAGTACAAAGCAGCTCGCAATCGTTTTCCGCAGAGATCGAAGCTCTACGGAAGGAGATAGCCGAGCTTAGGGTTAGCAGACCTAACCAACGACGTATTCGCGATCGAAGCCGAAATCGCAGCCCGGGAAAAGCACATTTCCCGTTTTGTCGATACCATTATAGGTTCGGTAACAAAGCCAAAAAATGCATCGAACCGTGCCAGTTTAAAAAGCTGTCGCCATCCTCCACGGAAAACTAAATGCCGCTCTGTCACAAACGACGCGCAGAGCGGACGCAACAAGAAGCCGTCGTTTATACGTTACCGACCGCAAAACGAAAATCCAATATCTCGTAGACACCGGAGCCGATTTCTCAGTCATTCCACCCACTTGTCGCTCCTCGCCAAAAACAACTACCTTATTCGCGGCAAATGGTTCGCCGATTAACGTATACGGTACGAAAATCCTGCCAATCGACCTGGGATGCCGAAGACAAATGGATTGGGAGTTTATCGTAGCTGATGTGACCAAGCCAATATTGGGGGCGGACTTTCTGTTTGAATACGACCTAGTAGTCGACGTGCGTAAACAGAAACTAATTGATGGCAAAACGAAATTGGAGGTAAGCGGCATGAAATGCAATGACTACATAGAAAAGATTTTTACATTTTCACCGAGTACAACCGCATTAACGAAGACACTACTCGAAAAGTATAAAGATCTGACGCAGCCGGTGAAAGCAGCAAAATCTACGCCAACTACTACGGTGCAGCACCATATTATCACCTGTGGCCCACCGCTCTATTCAAAAGCACGCAGACTCAACGCAGAAAAATACGACATAGCAAAAAGAGAGTTCGACTACATGCTGAAGCAAGGCATCTGTAGTCCAAGTAGCAGCCAGTGGGCTCATCCGTTACACATGGCCCCAAAGAAATTAGCAGGTGAGTGGCGCCCCTGCGGCGATTATCGTCGCTTAAATGCCGTATCCAAGCCGGACCGGTACCCTATCCCACATATTCAAGATTTCTCGCAAAGAATGTGTGGAAAAACGATATTTTCTTTAATCGACTTAGAAAGGGCCTACCACCAGATTCCAATCGCGCCAGAAGATCGCGAAAAGACAGCCATCATCACGCCCTTTGGCCTTTATGAATTTAATGTCATGACCTTCGGCCTAAGGAACGCCGGGCAGACATTCCAACGATACATGAACCAGATTTTCTTCGATTTGGAGTGCGTAATCGTGTATATCGACGACATTTGCATAGCCTCAGCGACAATGGAGGAGCACAAGGCTCATTTAGAAACCGTCTTACAACGTTTACGTAAACACGGTCTGAAGATAAACGCTTCTAAGTGTGTTTTCGCGCAAAACGAAATATCTTTCTTGGGGCACCGCATAACCAGAGATGGTGTCGCCCCGACTGAGGAAAAGGTAAACGCCATAATAAATTTTCGAAAGCCTATGGTCGCACACGAGCTACGCAGATTTATGGCAATGCTAAATTTCTATCGACGCATGCTCCCCGACGCCGCACAAACGCACGGTAAACTACAAAGGCTAATAAAGGGGAATAGGAAAAAGGATTCCACAGCAATCAGTTGGGACGCCGAAGCCGACGAAGCGTTCGAAAAGTGTAAAAGGGACTTGGCCGAAGCGACAATGTTGACACACCCTTCGCCAAATGCTCATCTGGTACTCAACGTCGACGCAAGCAATCATTGCGTGGGGGCAGCCATGCATGAACTCGTCGCCGGTAAACTAAAGCCACTAGGATTTTTTTCAAAGAGGTTGTCTGACTCCCAAAAGAAGCAAAGCACCTATAACCGAGAGCTATTAGCAATGTACCTGTCGGTAAAACAATTTCGCTATCTGATAGAGGGGAGGAAATGCACAATCCTTACAGACCATAAGCCATTGACCTTCGCCTTCGACCAGAACCCAGAGAAAACTGCGCCTGTCCAAACACGCCAGCTAAGCTACATTAGTCAGTTCACCACAGATGTCCAGCACGTCGCCGGAAAGGAGAACGTAGTAGCAGACCTACTCTCACGCATTGAAACGATTTTTAGCGGAGAGCAAATCGACTTCGAAAAACTCGCTGAAAAGCAAAAATCAAGCTCGGAATTAGAAGAACTGATGAAGAGCGACAAACTCCAGTTTAAGCTGATCGACATCCCAAATACAAGCAACGCTGTATGGTGTGACATATCAACTGGTCGCGCACGTCCATTTGTAACAGGTGACTTTCAAAGACAAGTTTTTAACTCTTTGCACAATCTTTCCCATCCAGGAATCCGGTCTACCGTTCGAATGGTATCGGAACGTTTTATATGGAAAGATCTAAAAAAGGATGTGGCTAGAATGGTCAAGCACTGCATCAGTTGTCAGAAGTCCAAGGTTGGTAGACACAATCGCGCTGCAATCGACACCTTCAAGATACCTGACACACGATTCAAACACGTTAACATCGACTTAATTGGGCCACTACCGCTGTGTAGTGGCTTTAAATACTGCTTGACATGTGTCGACCGATTTACACGGTGGCCCGCAGCGATACCCGTACCAGATATAGCAGCCGACACAGTCGCTCAAGCCTTCTTGTCTGGTTGGATCGCGAACTACGGAGTACCTCGAGCCATCACAACTGACCAGGGGAGACAGTTTGAGTCCAAGCTGTTCAAGGAACTATCCCAACTGACCGGATCTAAGCATCTGCGTACTACCGCATACCACCCGCAATCTAATGGACTCGTCGAAAGAATGCACCGAACATTGAAAAGCGCAATAAAGTGTCACACAGCCGTCAATTGGATTTACAGTCTGCCTTTCGTCTTACTGGGACTCCGCTTTTCAAGACCGACCTGCTCGCCTCGCCGGCAGAAATGTTGTACGGTACCACGTTGTCACTACCCGGAGAATTTTTCGATCAACCGGGCGAAGAGTACACACAGAGCGACTTCGTGAACGAACTACGTAGAATCATGACCAAACTAAAACCTGTTCCAGCTTCAAATCATTCATCTTACAGCGCGTTTATTCATAAAGACCTACAAACCTGCACACACGTATTTGTCAGGGACGATAGCGTGCGCCCGCCGTTAAAAGCACCATTCGACGGCCCTTTTAAAGTAGTCAAACGCGAGACAAAATACTTTGACCTCGAAATAAGAAACAAATTAATAAAAATAAGCATTGATCGATTGAAGCCTGCATTCATCACGCCACACGACCACGAGGAAACCAAAAAGGCACAGCGCCACGCTCAGCAACAGCAATCATTACACAGCAAGTGGGACAAGGCAGCAATAGAAGCACCAGTAAAAACAAAGAGTGGACGGACAGTGCGATTTCCAGAGAGGTATTCCTAATGTACACGGACGATGCTGTTAGAGGGGGAGTGGATGTAGCGTTCATCGGAAGAGGTATATGTCCACTCTTTCAGCGTTACATACGTTCAAGGTTATAATATGCTTAACTTACATACATATCTACTCAACAAATATTATTCGCGTTGATTACCAGTTAGTTGCTAACCGCCTGTATATTTTCCTCTCAGAGTATGTACAAACGTACATACGCTCACCGGTACATAATATACATAAGTACATCGATATTAACACACATAAGTACATCAATATTATTTACCATGCATAATTACGTACGTAAGTAGGTATTTGTCTATGTAGGCATTCAATTCCGTTTTATAAAATTACCGTATAATATAGTGACGCGTAAGAATTAGTATTTAAGCAAAAGACAAAGTGAAATAAAACACAGTTCATTTTTAAACATCGCCTGATTTTCAGTTTAGTCGTGGAGACGGGTAAGGTAACCAAAGCAGAAATACCCTCGGAGGTTTGCCATTGCCTTCCGAGGGGTGACCGCTATTAGAAAAAAACTTTTCTATGATTTAGATTTGACTTGCCCTGGCTGGAATTCGAACCCCGAACCCACCGGCATATCGAGTATTAGCACGCACCGCTAACCACTCGACCACAGCGGCCACCAATATATATTTTAAATATGAAAGAAAACAACAACCGTAAAAAAGTGATATTATTCTACAAAAACCAATTTCAAACTCAAGAACATAAACTATATTTAAAATATTCAAATTTAATAAAAAACTAGTAAGAAAAGCTAAATTCGGGTGGTGGGCATGGTAACGCCCATTTTTCAAATTTCATAAAAAGCAAGTTTCTTAATTAACTATATCTCTAAATATCAAATTTTAATTAATATGTTCCATAGATAAAGAAAAAACGAAATATTTGCATATTTCAAAATTTTCGTTATATGGGAGGTGTGCGAGGTTATGGTCCGATTTCAAAAATTTTTAATGATGATAACAGCGATGTTGAGGACAATTTATTTACCAAATTTTGTGACCATACCTTACACCGTTATTGAGACACAGAAATTTGTTCCTAAGTGGGCGTGACAAGCCCATTTTTCAAAATTTCATAAATACCTTATTTCTTAGTTCGAAATCGCTCTAAACACCAAATATCACTCAATTTGCTTTAATAGATACCGAAAAAAACGGAATTTTGCATTTTTCAAAAACTTCCGTTATATGGGTGGTGGGCGTGGTTATTGACCGATCTTAACCATTTTCAATACCAACCTACCCTGTCCAAAGAGCAATCTATGTACCACATTTCATTGAGATATCTCAATTTTGTCGTTATCGGAAATCTACTGAATTTTTTATTCGCAAATTGTGCTTGAAAAGATAATTTGCTCAAGATTTGCCAGAAGCATCTGAAGGATACCTTGTCTATGTACAAATTTGTATTCTTTTCATGCAACCATTTTGCGAAGGAACATTTACTTGGCTCCCCGAATTCAATATCGTATTCAATCCGAATTAATAATCATAAAAGTATTTTTATAATTTTTCTTACTTTTACTATCATAAAAGTAATAAAAATGTAATACATTTAAGATTGTTTCCAAAAATATATATACAAATGACTTGTATTCATTTAAATACATATGGCATCCCCGAAACCTACTGTTATCACGCTGAGTCAGCTGAATTTGGAGTCGGCATGGAATACTTTCCAGTGTTGAGGACCAATAAATACAGCAATCGCATGCGAAATCTCTCTCATTTTTATTCAACAACACCTAGAGGTCATACAACGAGGGATCTAATTGTCTTCTTCGTCTCATACATACGTAAATTCCTTTTCATTATACCCGAGCGTACTTGTACACAAGGGTATTATAACTTTGTTCACATAACGGTTGTTTGTAACCTAGCAACTTCTCGCGCTGAATATGACAATTACGTTTTTGTTGAAACCTGGCTTAATAAGGATTTTATCGATGCTGAATTTTTTGATTCAAATCAATTTGTTGTATATAAGAAAGACAGGGATGCGTTAAAAACTGGACACTTCAAGGGTGGGGGTGTTCTGATCGCTGTGAAGAGTAGTTTACGGTCTTCAATAGAACAGTTAACAAATAATGACACTCTTTTTGATCAACTTTGCGTCTGCATTCTTAGCAGTTTTCGTAAACTATTTGTATGCGTATCCTACATTCCTCCGAATAGCTTGGACAGTTTATATAAAGAACATGCGGAAAATATTGTTAATCTTTGCGAAAAAAAACGAGGATTGTAATTTTTGCATACTAGGTGATTTCAATCTTAGCGATATCATTTGGTCTACAATATAATGGTATCTTAACACCAACTAATGTTAATAGAAATTAAATTAAGTAAATTTTTGGATCTTGTATTCGTTGATGAAAACATAATATATAATTTATTTGAATGCTCGTTTCCCATAAGTAGAACGGATAAACATCATGTGCCTCTTATCATAATGTTGGAATTCTATAGTGTTGTTGATTACTGTAAAGAAAAGTGCATTTCTTTCAATTTTCGAAATGCTAATTATGAAAAGTTAAACGCTGCCTTAACCGAAATAAATTGGGACTCCGTTCTTAACACTAGTGATGTGTCTGATTGTTTTGAAAGTTTTCTATACAAAACTAGCGATGTTTTTTCGAAGAACCTTTTAATTATTCCACCTCGTATTCATAAATTACCTTGGTATAACAAAAATCTTAAAAAAGTTAAAAAATCAAAGAAACAAGTTCTACAAATTATATAAAGCTCAAAGTAATAATTTAAATTTAAAAGAAAACTTCATTTTTTATATGAATCAGTTCAATGTTCTAGATACGTTCTTATACAATCAATACATTTGTAGATTTGAAACCGAACTTAAGGAAAACCCCAAAGCTTTTTGGAAATACGTTCATTCCAAAAAGGGTTGTACCAATATTCCAACATGCATCTATTTCAATAGGTTGCTTTCACAATCTCTGCCTGAGTCTGTCAATTTTTTTGCAGACTTTTTCAAGTCAAATTTTGTAGCTGATGATGACTCTGTTTGTACGCCGGACGGTGTTGACTCTACCCAATCATTGGACTTGGGGTTTCTGTCTGTCTCTGAAATAGTTGTTCTGAATGGTATAACTGCCCTAAAGACCTCTTTGAAACCCGATATTGATGGTTTCTGCTCTTATTTTCTAAAGCAATTTAAATTTTCTATTTGTGGGCCTCTATGTTCGATCATTAATCTATCTCTTTCTACGGGTGTGTTTATAAATCGATGGAAGGTCGCCTCCATTACCCCTATTTATAAATCAGGTAGTAGGAATGATATAAACAATTATAGACCAATTTCTAAATTAACAGTTTTTTCAAAGCTTTTCGAACAGGTGGTTAAAGAAAAAATTACTTTCGCTACAAAATCCATTTTAGAGCCGCATCAACATGGATTTGTCAGTCGGCGTTCTTCCGTCAGTAACTTAGCCACTTTCTCTCAATACTGCATCTCAGCATTTAAATGTGGGCTACAAATATACACCATTTATACAGACTTCTCTAAAACCTTTGATAAAGTTTCCCATGCAATTTTGTTGCATAAACTCAAATGTATCGGTTTCCACTCTGTTTTTTTGGCTTAGCTAAAATCTTATCTATCGAATCGGTTGTTATTTATTGAAATAGAAAATTGCAAGTCGAATTCTTTTGTTGCGTCCTCGGGTGTCCCACAAGGTAGCATTCTTGGCCCAATTTTATTTATTCTCTTCATTAACGACATTAGTTCCTGTTTTAAAAGTTCAAATTTTTTGCTTTATGCTGATGATTTGAAGTTTTTCGTAGTATAACCTGTGAGACTGTTTCTCATCTCCTACAACAGGACTTAAGTAATCTTGTCGAATGGAGTCGCAGGAATAAACTTTCATTGTCACCAAAGACAAACGTCAAGCTGTTAAGTTGTGTTTTGTTGTGATATTTTTTTCTTTTTAAAATTGGTTTACTTATTTAATATAATTAAATAATTTAGTGATAAAATATTTGGAGATTCATCTGTGCGCATTTAAAGCTAAGTATAACATCTGTTAAGCATATTTGCATTGATTTTATTGCAATTTAATTTAGTTTTTCAATTGCCGAGTCATTAGTTGCTTTGCATTGTTATTGTTTCTTATTTACATTGTTATTGCTTCTTATTTGCTTTAGACTTTGTATTTGTATTGCGCGCATTTTCTTTTCTCTTCCTTGATTGTCATTCCTGAAACAGCTGTTTGCGTTTAGTTTTTTACGTGTCAAATACTGTGCATCTAAAACTGTTCGTTACATTAATAGATCTCAAACCATTAAAAAACTTGCATTACCTTTCAAACTGCTTTCTCCTTTATTTTATTAATACAATACGAGTATTTGTTTTTTTTTTGATATTAGTTTTTACTTAGTTGTGTTAAATTATGTCTTGCATTTTTGACAACTGCAAAATTAAAAAAACCGATAATGAGCAACGCTCTGTTGCATGCTGGTTGTGCGATGGGATTGCTCATATAAAATGTGCCGGACTGTTTGGTAGAGTCCTGGACTTAATAGAAGAAGGAAAAGGTATTCGTTGGTCTTGTTTGAAATGCAGATCAACTGAGGTTGAACTTTTCCGATTTTTTAGAGAAACCAGAAATGGATTTTTCGAAATGGGCAAAGACTTTCGGGCACTTAATGAAAAATTTAAACTTTATGAAAACGTGTTTAAATCATTTAAGTGCCTAGATAATCAAACTTTGCAACCTGTAAGAGAGACCAAACGCAAACGTACCCACAGCCCGCCCAAGGAAAGTATTGTCGCTCCTCTTATAGTACCTCAAAAGAATGTAGTGCCCAAACCCCAACAAATTGAGCTAATTAATCTTCTGTCCCCTGTCCCACCGCCTCAGGGTACGTCTTCATCAACTTCGTCAAGAGCTATCTGCACTCGAGCTTCTTCCTCTAATAAAAGCAATGCAGATCAGGCTAACTTACAGGTATATTCACCTGATGTGGGTTCATCTCCACCTCATTTGCTTCCACCTTCCCAATCTGCTTCTATTGTTTCAAAAACTGTAGCACCTTTAGATGAGACTAACTGCTCTGCAAAGAAGCTGGTTGTGGTTCCTTTGAGAAAGTCCATTTTTGTTTCAAGATTTGCTAGGGACACTTCTTCTGATGATATAGAGTTTTACATTTCATCGAAAATTAAGACTTGTAACTTAGCAATCCGAAAATTTAACTTTAAATATGAACGTAACGTATCATCTTTTAAAATTGATGTGGCACCTGAAGTTTTTGATTCTTTGCTTAACAATTCTTTTTGGCCTACCGGGGCATTTGTTCGCGAGTTTGAATATAAGCCACATAAAAATAAAAATAATATAAATAACTTAGCTTCAATTCCTAATCGTGACACTGAGCCAAAAAACTAATATTAAATTCTACTTTAAGTATTTTATACCAAAACGTTAGAGGTTTAAATACTAAATTAAACGATTTATACTTAAAAGGCTTAGACTGTAACTATAACATAATTTGCTTTACTGAAACCTGGCTTAAACCACATATTTTTAATTCAGAGATCCTTCCTAATCATTATCAAATTTATAGAAATGACCGTAAGGACAGAATCGGTGGGGGTGTTCTTTTTGCAGTTCATTCTTCTATACCATCCGAAGATGTTAATATCCCCCTCATCGAGTCAATCGAATTTAAAGCAATACGAGTTATGGTTGGAAATGGTTTCTTTTATTTAGCTGCTTGCTACATCCCTCCTAATTCTGACTTATCGGTATATTCTCAACATATTGCGTTACTTACATCCTTAAGTTCAATGATTACTGCACATGACTCGATCATTGTACTTGGTGACTTCAATATGCCAGGCATATCATGGACTTTCATGGACGACTTTATCGTTCCAATTTCATCAAGGGATAGATACAATGTGTTCTTAGAAGATATGGCTGAGCTCTGTCTAAATCAGATTAATTTAACTCCAAACCATTTTGGAAACATTCTAGACCTTGTTTTTGTTGATGATATATCTAAATCATCTATGAAGAGGTGCGAACCCTTGGTTATTCCAGAGGACTCTTATCACCCTGCGATTGAGTTAAATTACGAGGTTATAGGGGATTTTGGAAATAATGTCGATAAATCAATTAGCTCAAACGCTCGTTTTATTTTCGCGAAAGCCAATTTCAAGAAATTAGATCGAGAATTGTCAAAATTATCTTGGCCGACGTATAAAGATGATGTTGAACGTTGTGTCCAGCATTTTAATAATACTATATATAGTTTATTTCAAAAGTTTGTACCTAAACGGGTTTGCGTACAAAAGGAGCAATCACAACCTTGGTTTACAAAAGAACTAAGAAATTTAAAAAATAAAAAGTCGCGATCTTTTAAACTGTACAAAATAACTGGTTTGCACACTAACTATGTTAAATACTCAGTTCTCCGACACGCTTACTTTGAATTAAATAAAAAATGCTACAGATCTTATTTGTGCAAAGTTAAAAGGAATTTAATAACAAACCCTGCATCATTTTACGATTTCGTTAACTCAAAACGCAGAGTGACTGGTTTTCCGTCTGCCATGAAATATCAAAATACCGTGTCTTGTGACTCCCAATCAATTTCCAACATGTTTGCCAAATTCTTCAGGTCAAATTACTCCATTACTTTGCCTCTGAGCAAACCTTATCCATATAAACTTTGTCCCTTAACCTCTGCTTTTATTCCGCAAATATCTTCTGAGAAAGTATTTTATTGTTTGAGTAACTTAAAAGAATCTTTTAAGGCTGGCCCCGAGTTGATCCCGACGTGGTTCCTCAAAAACTGTGCTAAACATATTTATGAGCCCTTAACTAATTTATTTAATCTTTCTCTTAGGCTTGGAGTTTTCCCTTCAGCTTGGAAAGAATCATTCATTTTACCCCTTCATAAGACCGGGAGTAGGTCCTCTATAGAAAATTATCGCGGTATAGCTAAGATTTCTGCTATTCCTAAACTATTTGAGGCAATCGTTGTTGACCATTTAACGCATTCATTATCCTCTACAATTTCTAGCACTCAACACGGGTTCTCTAAGGGTAAATCTACCGTTACAAACTTGCTCGAGTTCACAACTCATGTTTTAAATGGATTCAGAGAATTTATGCACACTGATGTTATATACACCGATTTTAGTAAAGCATTCGACAGAGTAAGTCACGCTTTACTGATTCATAAACTCGATCTCCTTGGTTTTCAACCTAATCTCCTTCATTGGATATCTTCTTACCTCATGGACAGAACACAACGAGTTCTTTTTAAAAATAGTTCCTCAAACATTATTCATGTATCTTCAGGGGTCCCGCAAGGAAGTCACCTTGGTCCGATTCTGTTTTTACTTTTTATAAATGACACACCTTCTGTAATTAACTATTCAAAAATTTTATTGTATGCTGATGATGTAAAACTTTTTAGATCGTATCATTCTGTTGAGGAAAGGTCCTTACTACAGGCGGATTTAAATAGCATGACTAACTGGTGTGAAGTAAATAACATGCCGCTAAACCTTAAAAAATGTAAGGTAATGTGCTTTTCTCGAAGGGCACTTCAACCGGCTTCTTATGACATATGTAACCATAACCTCGAACAAGTGTTTAACTTTGTTGATCTTGGAATTACAATGGATCCGAAACTTAATTTTAATCTTCACATTAATGTTACAGTTAACAAAGCCAAGGGTGTTTTTGCATTTGTAAAACGATGGTCAAAAGAATTCAATGACCCATACATTACGAAGGCTCTATTCACAACGTTAGTGAGGCCAATACTGGAATATGGATCTGTTGTTTGGCACCCGCGCTATCAAGTTCATTCCGACCGAATAGAGTCAATTCAAAAACAATTTCTGCTTTTTGCTTTAAGAAATTTTCGTTGGGATTCTCAGTACAACCTGCCCCCATATATAAGTCGTTTAAAACTCATTAATCTTCCTACACTTGCTAGTCGTAGAGAAATGCTAGGCGTAGTATTTTTAGTGAAGTTACTGACAGGCTTGATCTATAGCCCATCTCTTCTTGGTGAAATAAAACTAAACGTTCCCTCCCGAATTTCAAGACATTTCCGGCCTCTTTTTCTGAAGCCATGTAAAAGTAATTTTGAGTTAAATGAGCCACTCCGTAGTTTGTGCCAGGATTTTAACACTCATTCCGGTTCTTTTGATACTTCAGACTCACTTTTTTACGTAAAGAAAACTATACTCAATGCTCTCAATAATTGATACAAACATACTTATATATTACTACTCGATCAGCTGATGAGCATTTGTTCTGTAGCTGAACAGTTTTAGATCTCGACACTTAACAAACTTCTGCCTTTCATGACTCGGCGCAGCATATGTATATGAAAAAAAAAATTTTTTTTTTTTATATATCCGTGCGTCATACGGATGCGCCCCTCGCGTCGGTCGGGCGGGTATGGAGGGAAAAAAACCGTTGGGATTATTATTATTATTAATAAATGTTTCCATATGTCACATATTTCTAAATCTCCGGAGTTTCGGCAATCGTGCTATTTTATTTTTAATCACCAACTTATTTTAGTTAAAGTTTTTGTCGATCTTGGAGTTGTGTTCGATAACCGTTTTACTTTCAGAAATCATATATGTTATGTCCTACCTAAGGTATACAGAAATCTTGCTTTTTTACGCCGCTACTCAAAAGATTTTAAAGATCCGTATACTAGGAAACTTCTCTCATTGGAGTGGGGAAATACTCTTCAACACGTACTGAATACCAGGCTACGTCAATAAAAGAGGGAACTTTATACAAATTTAATGACAGAACAATTCTTCCAGTGGGTATATTCTCATTGTTGATTATTCGTGTAAATTTATGTAAACCAATAACGCCCAGGGGTTTGAGAGCATTTAAATTTTCTTTGTCGTCAGTATGTGCGAGATTTCTGGCAAAAATGATGAATTATGATATATGTGATTTGGACTAACGATCAAATCGGTACCATTAGTATTTTATTATTTGTTATGCCCTAATTGAGTTGGGTTATGGATCAACAATAATTCTTTGATCATCATTTTACATTTCTTTCTTGTTGTGAATGTGTATGTTCATTCATTATTTAATTTAGCAAGTAAGCATAATTTTAGTATATAAGCTGAAAATATTCGAAAATAAAATCAGATTGAATCTGAACGTAAGACTACACTCTTGCTTTTAATTATTTCTCAACTAAGAGCGACATTCAAGCAAACATCCCGGCGCACCACGCTAGATATATATTATGGCAAGTAAAATGTTACATGAACTAACATAATTATTACAATCTATAATAGTGTCCGTGGCCGATGGTTTTATATATATACTAAAGACGAATTCGTTTTTATTTTTTTTTTTTCATATCGTAACATCCAAATAATTTATTCTTTCGTATCCATTGTAAGCTTTATATTACAAATAAGCCAAATTATTCAAGAGATACAACATAAATACGGCGTTTAAAATCGAAAACAACGTAGGAAAGATACTACAACATGGTACGAATAAAGAAGACCTACTGGAAAAGCAGGGTGTATACAAACTAGCTTACGAATGTCAATATAGCTACATAGGCCAATAGGACGCAAGATAAAAACTAGATACCGGAACATATAAGGGACTACAACACAAAACATCTAGTACATCGCAATCAAACTTTGCAAACCATATGGCAGAAAACGTTGTACTGCAATGAAATTAACAAAGACAGCTAAAGTTATCCATGTGCAATATGGAAGGCGCTTAAGCGTTTTAAAGAACATGGAGTGATATACAAGCAAAGAACTTTTGACGAAAAAATTGTAATCGAACAAATATACACCACATCGGATGTAATGTTTGAACCCCTTCGGCTACTATAAAAAAACAGGTCAAACCTCTGACAACATCAACGATAACTTGGCGTTTACACTATATAGCTCAGTGTTTGGCCGAGCTTCTTCTACCATTTGTGGTGTGCGTCTTTATATTATGACACAAATTGTGCCGACTCCGAACAGCAAATGTATTTTAAGAGAAGCTTTTTCATGGCAGAAATACCCTCGGAGGTTTGCCATTGCCTTCCGAGGGGTGACCGCTATTAGAAAAAAACTTTTCTATGATTTAGATTTGACTTGCCCTGGCTGGAATTCGAACCCCGAACCCACCGGCATATCGAGTATTAGCACGCACCGCTAACCACTCGACCACAGCGGCCACCAATATATATTTTAAATATGAAAGAAAACAACAACCGTAAAAAAGTGATATTATTCTACAAAAACCAATTTCAAACTCAAGAACATAAACTATATTTAAAATATTCAAATTTAATAAAAAACTAGTAAGAAAAGCTAAATTCGGGTGGTGGGCATGGTAACGCCCATTTTTCAAATTTCATAAAAAGCAAGTTTCTTAATTAACTATATCTCTAAATATCAAATTTTAATTAATATGTTCCATAGATAAAGAAAAAACGAAATATTTGCATATTTCAAAATTTTCGTTATATGGGAGGTGTGCGAGGTTATGGTCCGATTTCAAAAATTTTTAATGATGATAACAGCGATGTTGAGGACAATTTATTTACCAAATTTTGTGACCATACCTTACACCGTTATTGAGACACAGAAATTTGTTCCTAAGTGGGCGTGACAAGCCCATTTTTCAAAATTTCATAAATACCTTATTTCTTAGTTCAAAATCGCTCTAAACACCAAATATCACTCAATTTGCTTTAATAGATACCGAAAAAAACGGAATTTTGCATTTTTCAAAAACTTCCGTTATATGGGTGGTGGGCGTGGTTATTGACCGATCTTAACCATTTTCAATACCAACCTACCCTGTCCAAAGAGCAATCTATGTACCACATTTCATTGAGATATCTCAATTTTGTCGTTATCGGAAATCTACTGAATTTTTTATTCGCAAATTGTGCTTGAAAAGATAATTTGCTCAAGATTTGCCAGAAGCATCTGAAGGATACCTTGTCTATGTACAAATTTGTATTCTTTTCATGCAACCATTTTGCGAAGGAACATTTACTTGGCTCCCCGAATTCAATATCGTATTCAATCCGAATTAATAATCATAAAAGTATTTTTATAATTTTTCTTACTTTTACTATCATAAAAGTAATAAAAATGTAATACATTTAAGATTGTTTCCAAAAATATATATACAAATGACTTGTATTCATTTAAATACATATGGCATCCCCGAAACCTACTGTTATCACGCTGAGTCAGCTGAATTTGGAGTCGGCATGGAATACTTTCCAGTGTTGAGGACCAATAAATACAGCAATCGCATGCGAAATCTCTCTCATTTTTATTCAACAACACCTAGAGGTCATACAACGAGGGATCTAATTGTCTTCTTCGTCTCATACATACGTAAATTCCTTTTCATTATACCCGAGCGTACTTGTACACAAGGGTATTATAACTTTGTTCACATAACGGTTGTTTGTAACCTAGCAACTTCTCGCGCTGAATATGACAATTACGTTTTTGTTGAAACCTGGCTTAATAAGGATTTTATCGATGCTGAATTTTTTGATTCAAATCAATTTGTTGTATATAGGAAAGACAGGGATGCGTTAAAAACTGGACACTTCAAGGGTGGGGGTGTTCTGATCGCTGTGAAGAGTAGTTTACGGTCTTCAATAGAACAGTTAACAAATAATGACACTCTTTTTGATCAACTTAGCGTCTGCATTCTTAGCAGTTTTCGTAAACTATTTGTATGCGTATCCTACATTCCTCCGAATAGCTTGGACAGTTTATATAAAGAACATGCGGAAAATATTGTTAATCTTTGCGAAAAAAAACGAGGATTGTAATTTTTGCATACCAGGTGATTTCAATCTTAGCGATATCATTTGGTCTACAATATAATGGTATCTTAACACCAACTAATGTTAATAGATCTCATGAAATGCACCTTTTAGATAGCCTTCTTAGTCTTAACCTTATCTAAATCAATACCTTATTTAATAATTTAAGTAAATTTTTGGATCTTGTATTCGTTGATGAAAACATAATATATAATTTATTTGAATGCTCGTTTCCCATAAGTAGAACGGATAAACATCATGTGCCTCTTATCATAATGTTGGAATTCTATAGTGTTGTTGATTACTGTAAAGAAAAGTGCATTTCTTTCAATTTTCGAAATGCTAATTATGAAAAGTTAAACGCTGCCTTAACCGAAATAAATTGGGACTCCGTTCTTAACACTAGTGATGTGTTTATTTGTTTTGAAAGTTTTCTATACAAAACTAGCAATGTTTTTTCGAAGAACCTTTTAATTATTCCACCTCGTATTCATAAATTACCTTGGTATAACAAAAATCTAAAAAAGTTAAAAAATCAAAGAAACAAGTTCTACAAATTATATAAAGCTCAAAGTAAAAATTTAAATTTAAAAGAAAAATTCATTTTTTATATGAATCAGTTCAATGTTCTAGATAAGTTCTTATACAATCAATACATTTGTAGATTTGAAACCGAATTTAAGGACAACCCCAAAGCTTTTTGGAAATACGTTCATTCCAAAAAGGGTTGTACCAATATTCCAACATGCATCTACATATTTCAATGGGTTGCTTTCACAATCTCTGCCTGAGTCTGTCAATTTTTTTGCAGACTTTTTCAAGTCAAATTTTGTAGCTGATGATGACTCTGTTTGTACGCCCGTCGGTGTTGACTCTAAACAATCATTGGACTTGGGGTTTCTGTCTGTCTCTGAAATAGTTGTTCTGAATGGTATAACTGCCCTAAAGACCTGTTTGAAACCCGATATTGATGGTTTCTGCTCTTATTTTCTAAAGCAATTTAAATTTTCTATTTGTGGGCCTCTATGTTCGATCATTAATCTATCTCTTTCTACGGGTGTGTTTATAAATCGATGGAAGGTCGCCTCCATTACCCCTATTTATAAATCAGGTAGTAGGAATGATATAAACAATTATAGACCAATTTCTAAATTAACAGTTTTTTCAAAGCTTTTCGAACAGGTGGTTAAAGAAAAAATTACATTCGCTACAAAATCCATTTTAGAGCCGCATCAACATGGATTTGTCAGTCGGCGTTCTTCCGTCAGTAACTTAGCCACTTTCTCTCAATACTGCATCTCAGCATTTAAATGTGGGCTACAAATAGACACCATTTATACAGACTTCTCTAAAACCTTTGATAAAGTTTCCCATGCAATTTTGTTGCATAAACTCAAATGTATCGGTTTCCACTCTGATTTTTTGGCTTAGCAAAAATCTTATCTATCGAATCGGTTGTTATTTGTTGAAATAGAAAATTGCAAGTCGCATTCGTTTGTTGCGTCCTCGGGTGTCCCACAAGGTAGCATTCTTGGCCCAATTTTATTAATTCTCTTCATTAATGACATTGGTTCCTGTTTTAAAAGTTCAAAATTTTTGCTTTATGCTGATGATTTGAAGTTTTTCGTAGTATAACCTGTGAGACTTATTCTCATCTCCTACAACAGGACTTAAGTAATCTTGTCGAATGGAGTCGCAGGAATAAACTTTCATTGAATATTAATAAATGTTTCCATATGTCTATTTCTAAATCTCCGGAGTTTCGGCAATCGTGCTATTTTATTTTTAATCACCAACTTATTTTAGTTAAAGTTTTTGTCGATCTTGGAGTTGTGTTCGATAACCGTTTTACTTTCAGAAATCACATATGTTATGTCCTACCTAAGGTTTACAGAAATCTTGATTTTCTACGCCGCTACTCAAAAGATTTTAAAGATCCGTATACTAGGAAACTTCTCTCATTGGAGTGGGGAAATACTCTTCAACACGTACTAAATACCAGGCTACGTCAATAAAAGAGGGAACTTTATACAAATTGAATGACAGAACAATTCTTCCAGTGGATATATTCTCATTGTTGATTATTCGTCTAAATTTATGTAAACCAATAACGCCCAGGGGTTTGAGAGCATTTAAATTTTCTTTGTCGTCAGTATGTGCGAGATTTCTGGCAAAAATTATGAATTATGATATTTGTGATTTGGACTGACGATCAAATCGGTAACATGAGTATTTTAATATTTGTTATGCCCTAATTTATTTTGGTTAAGGATCAACAATAATTCTTTGATCATCATTTTACATTTCTTTCTTCTTGTGAATGTGTATGTTCATTCATTATTTAATTTAGCAAGTAAGCATAATTTTAGTATATAAGCTGAAAATATTCGAAAATAAAATCAGATTGAATCTGAACGTAAGACTAAACTCTTGCTTTTAATTCTTTCTCAACTAAGAGCGGCATTCTTACCTTTACTTGTTGCGTGCTACGCATTGTAAAGCAAAAATCCTGGCGCACCACGCTAGATATATATTATGGCAAGTAAAATGTTACATGAACTAACATAATTATTACAATCTATAATAGTGTCCGTGGCCGATGGTTTTATATATATATTAAAGACGAATTCGTTTTTATTTTTTTTTTGTTCATATCATAACATCCAAATAATTTATTCTTTCGTATCCATTGTAAGCTTTATATTACAAATAAGCCAAATTATTCAAGAGATACAACATAAATACGGCGTTTAAAATCGAAAACAACGTAGGAAAGATACTACAACATGGTACGAATAAAGAACACCTACTGGAAAAGCAGGGTGTATACAAACTAGCTTACGAATGTCAATATAGCTACATAGGCCAAATAGGACGCAAGATAAAAACTAGATACCGGAACATATAAGGGACTACAACACAAAACATCTAGTACATCGCAATCAAACTTTGCAAACCATATGGCTGAAAACGTTGTACTGCAATGAAATTAACAAAGACAGCTAAAGTTCTCCATGTGCAATATGGAAGGCGCTTAAGCGTTTTAAAGAACATGGAGTGATATACAAGCAAAGAACTTTTGACGAAAAAATTGTAATCGAACAAATATACACCACATCGGATGTAATGTTTGAACCCCTTCGGCTACTATAAAAAACAGGTCAAACCTCTGACAACATCAACGATAACTTGGCGTTTACACTATATAGCTCAGTGTTTGGCCGAGCTTCTTCTACCATTTGTGGTGTGCGTCTTTATATTATGACACAAATTGTGCCGACTCCGAACAGCAAATGTATTTTAAGAGAAGCTTTTTCATGGCAGAAATACCCTCGGAGGTTTGCCATTGCCTTCCGAGGGGTGACCTCTATTAGAAAAAACTTTTCTATGATTTAGATTTGACTTGCGCTGGCTGGAATTCGAACTTCGAACCCACCGGCATATCGAGTATAAGCACGCACCGCTAACCACTCGACCACAGCGGCCACCAATATATATTTTAATTATGAAAGAAAACAACAACCGTAAAAAAGTGATATTATTCTACAAAAACCAATTTCAAACTCAAGAACATAAACTATATTTAAAATATTCAAATTTAATAAAAAACTAGTAAGAAAAGCTAAATTCGGGTGAAACCGATTTTTATATACCCTCGCGATGTATGTATATTTGTATGGGCGGTGCCCATAATTTCATAAAAACCCGTTTCGCTGCTAGTACTCGTATTAAACTTTACTCAATTTCTTCCAATAAATAATGAAAAACGAAGTTTTTTGCATTTTTCAAAATTTCCGTTAAATGGAAGTTGGGCGTGGTTATGGTCCGATTTCAAAAATTATTGTTGGTTATGCTTGTGATATCAAGGACAATTTGTTCACCAAATTTTGTGACGATACCTTACATCGTTATTGAGATACCTAGAGACGTTTTTTATAAGTGGGCGTGGTAACGCCCATTTTTCAAATTTCATAAAAAGCAAGTTTCTTTATTAACTATATCTCTAAATATCAAATTTTAATTAATATGTTCCATAGATAAAGAAAAAACGAAATATTTGCATATTTCAAAATTTTCGTTATATGGGAGGTGTGCGAGGTTATGGTCCGATTTCAAAAATGTTTAATGATGATATAAGCGATATTAAAGAAAATGTGTTTACCAAATTTTGTGACCATACCTTACACCGTTATTGAGACACAGAAATTTGTTCCTAAGTGGGCGTGACAAGCCCATTTTTCAAAATTTCATAAATACCTTATTTCTTAGTTCAAAATCGCTCTAAATACCAAATTTCACTCAAATTGCTTTAATAGATACCGAAAAAACGGAATTTTGCATTTTTCAAAAACTTCCGTTATATGAGTGGTGGGCGTGGTTATTGACCGATCTTAACCATTTTCAATACCAAACTACCCTGTCCAAAGAGCAATCTATGTACCACATTTCATTGAGATATCTCAATTTTGCCGTTATCGGAAATCTACTGAATTTTTTATTCGCAAATTGTGCTTGAAAAGATAATTTGCTCAAGATTTGCCAGAAGCATCTGAAGGATACCTTGTCTATGTACAAATTTGTATTCTTTTCATGCAACCATTGTGCGAAGGAACATTTACTTGGCTCCCCGAATTCAATATCGTATTCAATCCGAATTAATAATCATAAAAGTATTTTTATAATTTTTCTTACTTTTACTATCATAAAAGTAATAAAAATATAATACATTTAAGATTGTTTCCAAAAATATATGTATATACAAATGACTTGTATTCATTTAAATACATATGGCATCCCCGAAACCTACTGTTATCACGCTTAGTCAGCTGAATTTGGAGTCGGCATGGAATACTTTCCAGTGTTGAGGACCAATAAATACAGCAATCGCATGCGAAATCTCTCTCATTTTTATTCAACAACACCTAGAGGTCATACAACGAGGCATCTAATTGTCTTCTTCGTCTCATACATACGTAAATTCCTTTTCATTATACCCGAGCGTACTTGTACACAAGGGTATTATAACTTTGTTCACATAACGGTTGCTTGTAACCTAGCAACTTCTCGCGCTGAATATGACAATTACGTTTTTGTTGAAACCTGGTTTAATAAGGATTTTTTCGATGCTGAATTTTTTGATTCAAATCAATTTGTTGTATATAGGAAAGACAGGGATGCGTTAAAAACTGGACACTTCAAGGGTGGGGGTGTTCTGATCGCTGTGAAGAGTAGTTTACGGTCTTCAATAGAACAGTTAACAAATAATGACACTCTTTTTGATCAACTTTGCGTCTGCATTCTTAGCAGTTTTCGTAAACTATTTGTATGCGTATCCTACATTCCTCCGAATAGCTTGGACAGTTTATATAAAGAACATGCGGAAAATATTGTTAATCTTTGCGAAAAAAACGAGGATTGTAATTTTTGCATACTAGGTGATTTCAATCTTAGCGATATCATTTGGTCTACAATATAATGGTATCTTAACACCAACTAATGTTAATAGAAATTAAATTAAGTAAATTTTTGGATCTTGTATTCGTTGATGAAAACATAATATATAATTTATTTGAATGCTCGTTTCCCATAAGTAGAACGGATAAACATCATGTGCCTCTTATCATAATGTTGGAATTCTATAGTGTTGTTGATTACTGTAAAGAAAAGTGCATTTCTTTCAATTTTCGAAATGCTAATTATGAAAAGTTAAACGCTGCCTTAACCGAAATAAATTGGGACTCCGTTCTTAACACTAGTGATGTGTCTGATTGTTTTGAAAGTTTTCTATACAAAACTAGCGATGTTTTTTCGAAGAACCTTTTAATTATTCCACCTCGTATTCATAAATTACCTTGGTATAACAAAAATCTTAAAAAAGTTAAAAAATCAAAGAAACAAGTTCTACAAATTATATAAAGCTCAAAGTAATAATTTAAATTTAAAAGAAAACTTCATTTTTTATATGAATCAGTTCAATGTTCTAGATACGTTCTTATACAATCAATACATTTGTAGATTTGAAACCGAACTTAAGGAAAACCCCAAAGCTTTTTGGAAATACGTTCATTCCAAAAAGGGTTGTACCAATATTCCAACATGCATCTATTTCAATAGGTTGCTTTCACAATCTCTGCCTGAGTCTGTCAATTTTTTTGCAGACTTTTTCAAGTCAAATTTTGTAGCTGATGATGACTCTGTTTGTACGCCGGACGGTGTTGACTCTACCCAATCATTGGACTTGGGGTTTCTGTCTGTCTCTGAAATAGTTGTTCTGAATCGTATAACTGCCCTAAAGACCTCTTTGAAACCCGATATTGATGGTTTCTGCTCTTATTTTGTAAAGCAATTTAAATTTTCTATTTGTGGGCCTCTATGTTCGATCATTAATCTATCTCTTTCTACGGGTGTGTTTATAAATCGATGGAAGGTCGCCTCCATTACCCCTATTTATAAATCAGGTAGTAGGAATGATATAAACAATTATAGACCAATTTCTAAATTAACAGTTTTTTCAAAGCTTTTCGAACAGGTGGTTAAAGAAAAAATTACTTTCGCTACAAAATCCATTTTAGAGCCGCATCAACATGGATTTGTCAGTCGGCGTTCTTCCGTCAGTAACTTAGCCACTTTCTCTCAATACTGCATCTCAGCATTTAAATGTGGGCTACAAATATACACCATTTATACAGACTTCTCTAAAACCTTTGATAAAGTTTCCCATGCAATTTTGTTGCATAAACTCAAATGTATCGGTTTCCACTCTGTTTTTTTGGCTTAGCTAAAATCTTATCTATCGAATCGGTTGTTATTTATTGAAATAGAAAATTGCAAGTCGAATTCTTTTGTTGCGTCCTCGGGTGTCCCAGAAGGTAGCATTCTTGGCCCAATTTTATTTATTCTCTTCATTAACGACATTAGTTCCTGTTTTAAAAGTTCAAATTTTTTGCTTTATGCTGATGATTTGAAGTTTTTCGTAGTATAACCTGTGAGACTGATTCTCATCTCCTACAACAGGACTTAAGTAATCTTGTCGAATGGAGTCGCAGGAATAAACTTTCATTGAATATTAATAAATGTTTCCATATGTCACATATTTCTAAATCTCCGGAGTTTCGGCAATCGTGCTATTTTATTTTTAATCACCAACTTATTTTAGTTAAAGTTTTTGTCGATCTTGGAGTTGTGTTCGATAACCGTTTTACTTTCAGAAATCACATATGTTATGTCCTACCTAAGGTTTACAGAAATCTTGATTTTCTACGCCGCTACTCAAAAGATTTTAAAGATCCGTATACTAGGAAACTTCTCTCATTGGAGTGGGGAAATACTCTTCAACACGTACTGAATACCAGGCTACGTCAATAAAAGAGGGAACTTTATACAAATTGAATGACAGAACAATTCTTCCAGTGGGTATATTCTCATTGTTGATTATTCGTGTAAATTTATGTAAACCTATAACGCCCTGGGGTTTGAGAGCATTTAAATTTTCTTTGTCGTCAGTATGTGCGAGATTTCTGGCAAAAATGATGAATTATGATATTTGTGATTTGGACTAACGATCAAATCGGTAACATGAGTATTTTATTATTTGTTATGCCCTAATTGATTTGGGTTAAGGATCAACAATAATTCTTTGATCATCATTTTACATTTCTTTCTTCTTGTGAATGTGTGCATAATTTTAGTATATAAGCTGAAAATATTCGAAAATAAAATCAGATTGTATCTGAACGTAAGACTAAACTCTTGCTTTTAATTCTTTCTCAACTAAGAGCGGCATTATTGCCTTTACTTGTTGCGTGCTACGCATTATATAAAAATATAATTTTGGCGCGTACACTATATAGCTCAGTGTTTGGCCGAGCTTCTCCTACCATTTGTGGTTTGCGTCTTTATATTATATCACAAATGGAGGGACCTACAGTTTTGTGCCGACTCCGAACGGCAGATGTATTTAATGAGAAGCTTTTCCATGGCAGAAATACCCTCGGAGGTTTGCCATTGCCTTCCGAGGGGTGACCGCTATTAGAAAAAAACTTTTCTATGATTTAGATTTGACTTGCCCTGGCTGGAATTCGAACCTCGAACCCACCGGCATATCGAGTATTAGCACGCACCGCTAACCACTCGACCACAGCGGCCACCAATATATATTTTAAATATGAAAGAAAACAACAACCGTAAAAAAGTGATATTATTCTACAAAAACCAATTTCAAACTCAAGAACATAAACTATATTTAAAATATTCAAATTTAATAAAAAACTAGTAAGAAAAGCTAAATTCGGGTGAAACCGATTTTTATATACCCTCGCGATGTATTTTTGTATGGGCGGTGCCCATAATTTCATAAAAACCCGTTTCGCTGCTAGTACTCGTATTAAACTTTACTCAATTTCTTCCAATAAATAATGAAAAACGAAGTTTTTTGCATTTTTCAAAATTTCCGTTAAATGGCAGTTGGGCGTGGTTACGGTCCGATTTCAAAAATTATTGATGGTTATGCTTGTGATATCAAGGACAATATGTTCACCAAATTTTGTGACGATACCTTACATCGTTATTGAGATACCTAAAGACGTTTTTTATAAGTGGGCGTGGTAACGCCCATTTTTCAAATTTCATAAAAAGCAAGTTTCTTAATTAACTATATCTCTAAATATCAAATTTTAATTAATATGTTCCATAGATAAAGAAAAAACGAAATATTTGCATATTTCAAAATTTTCGTTATATGGGAGGTGTGCGAGGTTATGGTCCGATTTCAAAAATGTTTAATGATGATATAAGCGATATTAAAGAAAATTTATTTACCAAATTTTGTGACCATACCTTACACCGTTATTGAGACACAGAAATTTGTTCCTAAGTGAGCGTGGCAAGCCCATTTTTCAAAATTTCATAAATATCTAATTTCTTAGTTCAAAATCGCTCTAAATACCAAATTTCACTCAATTTGCTTTAATAGATACCGAAAAAACGGAATTTTGCATTTTTCAAAAACTTCCGTTATATGGGTGGTGGGCGTGGCTATTGACCGATCTTAACCATTTTCAATACCAAACTACCCTGTCCAAAGAGCAATCTATGTACCACATTTCATTGAGATATCTCAATTCTGTCGTTATCGGAAATCTACTGAATTTTTTATTCGCAAATTGTGCTTGAAAAGATAATTTGCTTAAGATTTGCCAGAAGCATCTGAAGGATACCTTGTCTATGTACAAATTTGTATTCTTTTCATGCAACCATTGTGCGAAGGAACATTTACTTGGCTCCCCGAATTCAATATCGTATTCAATCCGAATTAATAATCATAAAAGTATTTTTATAATTTTTCTTACTTTAACTATCATAAAAGTAATAAAAATGTAATACATTTAAGATTGTTTCCAAAAATATATATACAAATGACTTGTATTCATTTAAATACATATGGCATCCCCGAAACCTACTGTTATCACGCTGAGTAAGCTGAATTTGGAGTCGGCATGGAATACTTTCCAGTGTTGAGGACCAATAAATACAGCAATCGCATGCGAAATCTCTCTCATTTTTATTCAACAACACCTAGAGGTCATACAACGAGGGATCTAATTGTCTTCTTCGTCTCATACATACGTAAATTCCTTTTCATTATACCCGAGCGTACTTGTACACAAGGGTATTATAACTTTGTTCACATAACGGTTGCTTGTAACCTAGCAACTTCTGGCGCTGAATATGACAATTACGTTTTTGTTGAAACCTGGCTTAATAAGGATTTTTTCGATGCTGAATTTTTTGATTCAAATCAATTTGTTGTATATAGGAAAGACAGGGATGCGTTAAAAACTGGACACTTCAAGGGTGGGGGTGTTCTGATCGCTGTGAAGAGTAGTTTACGGTCTTCAATAGAACAGTTAACAAATAATGACACTCTTTTTGATCAACTTTGCGTCTGCATTCTTAGCAGTTTTCGTAAACTATTTGTATGCGTATCCTACATTCCTCCGAATAGCTTGGACAGTTTATATAAAGAACATGCGGAAAATATTGTTAATCTTTGCGAAAAAAACGAGGATTGTAATTGGGACTCCGTTCTTAACACTAGTGATTTGTCTGATTGTTTTGAAAGTTTTCTATACAAAACTAGCGATGTTTTTTCGAAGAACCTTTTAATTATTCCACCTCGTATTCATAAATTACCTTGGTATAACAAAAATCTAAAAAAGTTAAAAAATCAAAGAAACAAGTTCTACAAATTATATAAAGTTCAAAGTAATAATTTTAATTTAAAAGAAAAATACATTTTTTATATGAATCAGTTCAATGTTCTAGATAAGTTTTTATACAATCAATACATTTGTAGATTTGAAGCCGAACTTAAGGACAACCCCAAAGCGTTTTGGAAATACGTTCATTCCAAAAAGGGTTGTACCAATATTCCAACATGCATCTATTTCAATGGGTTGCTTTCACAATCTTTGCCTGAGTCTGTCAATTTTTTTGCAGACTTTTTCAAGTCAAATTTTGTAGCTGATGATGACTCTGTTTGTACGCCCGTCGGTGTTGACTCTACCCAATCATTGGACTTGGGGTTTCTGTCTGTCTCTGAAATAGTTGGATTGAATGGTATAACTGCCCTAAAGACCTCTTTGAAACCCGATATTGATGGTTTCTGCTCTTATTTTCTAAAGCAATTAAAATTTTCTATTTGTGGGCCTCTATGTTCAATCATTAATCGATCTCTTTCTACAGGTGTGTTTATAAATCGATGGAAGGTCGCCTCCATTATTTATTTATTTATTTATTTATTTATTTCATATTAATATTTTGTACAACTAAGACTATTGAGTCTTTTATATGTACATCAGCAAGTACTCACATATTATTACACAGACATAATTTCAATATAAATACAAAAACACCTATATTATAACAGTAATTAAAGTAACCTTAAAACTAATTGGTATTATAGCATTAATTTATTGAAAAAGAAACAAACGAGAGAAGTGTGTAAAATTAAGAATAGAGAGTAGATAGTAAAGAGATCAATGCCAGGATTATTTGAAGTCAGATGTCAAACGACACGTTCGACGTACAAAAGTAATCAAGTATTATCTTTTTGAAGTTTATTCTATTTAGTCCAGTTTTGACGGTTTCCGGGATCGAGTTCCACAGTCTAACAGCGCTGATGAAGAACAGTCGCTCAGATACAAGCGAATTATATTTAGGTACGACCAAGCGGTTATGCCGCTGTGATTTCGTTAGCTGAAGTTTTACATACAAATATTCAGGGGTTTTCCATGTCAACAGTTTATACAAAAAAATACAGTTCCTCGCTGCTAAATAATTAATAATGCTGCAGCCCAGAATTTTATCCCGCCATGGTGATATGTGATCATATCTTCCAATGCCATATACATAACGTGTTACATTATTGAATGCTACATTCATTTTGTTTATCGACCTTGAGTCAAGTTTGCTATAGACCAATTCAGAGTAAGTAAAATGTGGCAGAATTAGCTGCATAGCAAGTTTGCGTCGTGTTTCCTGTGGCGTAAATGTGGCAGAGATTCTGAGCCTTCGCAAGATTAAATAAACATTACTCAGCACTTTATTAAGATGATCACAACAGCTTAACTTATTATTTATAATAAAACCCAAGTTCCGAATTTTGTCAGTTATCATTAGCGTGGAAGAACCAATCCATAAAGATGGGATATTTTTAGGGTCTACATCTCCTTTACATATATGCATGACGTAATACTTAGCAGCATTTAAACATAAACTATTCTTCTTCGCCCAGTATAAAATTGAAAACAGGTCACTATTAACTTTATAACATAACGAGGCCAATGCGGCTTGAGAGGTATAACTGAATATCATCAGCATACGCGTGGACGGTAACATATTTACACACCGAGAAAACATCATTTACAAACATACTTAACAAAAGAGGACCAAGGATCGAACCCTGAGGAACACCTGCCTTGATATCTCTGAACCGCGATGTGACGTTCTCACATTTAACGCGCTGCACTCTACCCTGAAGATAGCTGGATAAGAGTTTTAACGAACTCTCCGAGAATGCAAAGAAGTGCCTGAGTTTCCAACATAACAGAGAATGGTCTACAGAATCAAACGCCTTGGAAAAGTCTAAGAGGCCAAGAATAGTTAGGTCTCCATTATCGTAAGGGATTCTAATATCATCTAAAATTTTTACCATAGCAGTGGCACAACTGTGCTTGGGTCTAAAACCAGACTGTAATGGTGACAGCAAGCTATTTTTATTAATGTACATTAGGGTGACAGTTAATTTCGAAAGTGATATTTTCTTTGGTCTCAGTATTTTTTTGTGTGTAGTTTTATTTAAAAAAAATTCTAGTAAAATTTCAAGGTCGTAGGAAGAGGATTAGGGGGCGCGTCGGCCCCCCAAAGTTACACAAAATACGTTTTTTCACGCAAATTTTTACTTTAACTGCTTGTAACTTTCTCTGTGTTTTTTTTTTTTAAACATTACTGGCGAAAGATGTTCATTAATATGTCTACAATAACATCTGTCAATAACATTTTTGTCTAATGTTAATATTTAATGAAAAAAACTTAAATATAGGAGAAAAAGTACGCCGCAATGTCGATTTATTATACTTAAATAAAATTACGTATATGATTCAAATTTTGGATTTTGTTCAGATTTATTTAATTAAAGATTCATATAGAAAATTCCTTATGATTTACGTAAGAGTAGCTTCAACAATTATATACAGTAAGACCTCGCTAGTCCGAACTTCAGACTTTTTTTGTTTACTTTTGTTTTCAAGTGTAAGAATTGTCTTTAAAAGTTTGCTTCAAATTTTTTTTGCCTGTATGCTGAAGCGATCTATAATATTGACAATTGTGACCGAGAATATTCCCGTTACAACCTCAACAATATTATTCTCAATGCTTGCGTAAGCTACCGACAAAAAATCAGCACCAATGTTTCTCGGAAAATAGATTCTTATTTTACAGTTATATGCAGCAGCCGCAAACATTTTTTAATAGCATTAAATTTGCAAAAAAATCATTCGAAGTGAATATTTGAATGTGAAAAGTCGAAAATGTCTGCTAGAAATTTACGTGAACGCATATATTTAATTGGTTATTGTCCCAACTCATTAACGGGAAGTAAACTACCCTCCAATATAGAAGTGCTGAAAGTTTTGTTTTTCAATTTACGTGTAGTAAAAAAAAATTTACGGGAAAGTTCAGATTTAGTTGTAAAAGAACTATTCGTGTTCTGGGAAAAGCCCGCATTCCGGTCAAGGATAAACAACACTGCATTACAAATG
Organism: Philophylla caesio; assembly: GCA_963971545.1. Lineage (NCBI taxonomy): Eukaryota > Metazoa > Arthropoda > Insecta > Diptera > Tephritidae > Philophylla > Philophylla caesio. The sequence goes on from OZ020605.1 coordinate 59,849,302, forward strand.
TAGAGAAATTGTATAAAGAATGGCAAAGCTTTCAAAAAGATTCAAAGAAGACTTCTAATTTCCATAAGAGCAAAGTAAACACGTGGAAAGAAAAATTGGATATGCTTTTTGACGTGGCGCATGCAAGTGCATTAAAAATAATGTCGAATCAAGAAGATATTGATTTCTTGATAAGTCAACGAAAAACGGGGCGCCCAGGCTTTATGTATGGTATCGATTACGAAGAAGTACGCCGAGAGTGCCGACTTGAAGAACGCAACAACAATTTATTACAACAAGTGTAGCGGAATAATCGTGAAATTGCATTAATTGGTTCGTTGTATGTTATTGTTTATTTTTTATTTTCTTTAAATTAAGTCGTTTTTATTAGATGAAACTGCAGAGTTGCTGTCATCTGAATCTTCAGAGAATGATATTAGTTTTCCAGATATGGAATGTGACCCACGATGTAGTCAACCTCCAGCCAAAAAATGTAGGGGAACAAATAAAATACTAACACCAAAACTGGCGGCCGCACTCGATGTCTGTAAAATCAGTGACAGACATGCGGTTCATCTAATAAGCGCAGTCGTTGAAGCTCTGGGTAATAATGTTGAAGATTATATTTTAAACCGAACGTCTGTACACCAGGAAAGGGAACAAATCCGTGAAGAAAGAATTTCAGCATTAAAAAATAAATTAAAATTAAATGAGCTCGACGCTATCTGCCTTCATTGGGATGGTAAACTTTTGCCGGCGCTGACGGGAAATGATAAAGTTGATAGGTTGCCTATAATAATATCGAGCGGAAAAGTTGAACAGCTTCTTGAAATACCTGCACTTGATTCCGGTACTGGAAAAGAACAGGCATCCGCTGTATGCGATGCTATTTATGAATATGGTCTGCAAAATCACATCAAAGCTTTAGTGTTTGATACAACAGCGGTCAATACTGGGCGTTTCAATGGTACCTGTACGTTAATTGAAAATAATTTACAAAGACAACTTTTATGGTTACCATGCCGTCATCATATATACGAGATTGTTTTAAGATGCGTTTTCGAAGAAAAAATAAGCTGTTATGGAAGTCCAAACGTTAAAATGTTTGAGAAATTTAAAAATGCTTGGGCTAAGATTGATGCTAAAAACTATGAGTATGGCATCAACGATCCAACTGTCAAGACGTACATGAAAGAGTCTGCTGTTCGCATTATCGGTGCAGTAAATAATATCTTGGAAGAAAAACAACCCAGGGAAGACTATAAAGAATTCTTGGAACTCACTTTGCTCTTCCTGGGTCAAAAACCAGAAAAGACACATCCAAACAGCCTAATGTTTCGATCGCCAGGAGCTGTTCACCATGCAAGGTGGATGGCAAAAGCGATTTACTGTCTAAAAATATTTTTATTCCGTAACGAGTTCCAGCTTTCAGCAACTGAATTAAATGGGCTTCGTCAAATTTGTGTTTTTATTGCTGAAGTCTATGTGGCAATTAAAGCGCCATATCAAGATTTTTTATTTTTACAAAAACTTGAAAACTTCAAAAAAATTGATGCTGCTATATCTTATGTTGCTCTTAAAAAGTTCAGGAACCACTTGTGGTATTTAAGCCCTGAGGCGGTTGGTCTTGCATTTTTTGACAGCAACGTATCCCTTTTTTCAAAACAAAAAATGGTGGCGGCTTTGGAAAATGATTTTGAACAAGAGCAAAACACAAAGCGAGCTACAATAAATGATAGAGAAATCGTTGAAATATTCCATGACGGAATTGAACAGTTCGTCTCTGCCGAAACAAAAGCATTATTTGAAAGATTTCAAATAAATACTGATTTTTTTAAATTAAACCCAGACAAATGGGAGCAGGACCAATCTTATTGTAAAGCGGCTGAACTGATGAAAAAATTAAATGTTACAAATGACACTGCCGAAAGGGGGGTTAAATTGATGGAAGAGTATAATAAACTATTTACCAAAAATGAACGCCAAAAACAATTTGTTTTAAAAATTGTTAGCGATTACCGCCATCGGTTTCCGGACTGTAATAAAGAGACATTGTCTCAAGTGCTTTAAACAATATTAATAAAAAGAGAAATCATATACATAAGTAGTTTTATTTAAGTATAATAAATCGACATTGAGGCGTACTTTTTCTCCTATATTTAAGTTTTTTTCATTAAATATTAACATTAGACAAAAATGTTATTGACAGATGTTATTGTAGACATATTAATGAACATCTTTCGCCAGTAATGTTTAAAAAAAAAAAACACAGAGAAAGTTACAAGCAGTCAAAGTAAGAATTTGCGTGAAAAAACGTATTTTGTGTAACTTTGGGGGGCCGACGCGCCCCCTAATCCTCTTCCTACGACCTTGAAATTTTACTAGAATTTTTTTTAAATAAAACTACACACAAAAAAACACTGAGACCAAAACAATAAAGAAAAAAAAAATACTCCATACATTTAATTGTCACCCTAATGTACATAGCAATTTGTTCAGCCACCAAAGATTCACACACTTTAGAAAATGCTGGCAAAATGCTAATGGGTCTATAGTCACCAGGGTTGGATGGAAGAGTTTTTTTAGGAATAGGCAAAATAATTGCCTTTTTCCAAGCATCTGGGAAACAGCCACTGGATATGCAATAATTGATTATGTGAGTAAGTGTACCCACAATAAATGGTAGAACGGTTTTAACAAACTTTAGACAAATTCCATCGTTACCTACAGCATTTGATTTGATAGCCAAAGTTGCCTTAAATACATCACATTCATTAACGCAGAGAAAATCAAAGACATCATGCGATGTAGTTGAGTTCACAGAGGTTACCTCAGGGGGAGTAAAGTTTTTGTGAATGTCCGAACCAATAAAAAAGTCGTTCAGTACGTCAGGCGCAATATTGCGCTGCTCATTACTGTTACCATGTATGTGCAACTTTTTCAGATTTCTCCAAAGTTCTTTTGATGGCAGAGAAGGATTTAGCTTTTGTTGACTGTACCACCTCTTTGCCTGTCTAATGATAACAGTTGCTTCATTTCGTGAGGCTTTATACGCACTCCACAAGGTTTCAGTATTCGACCTTCTCCATTTGGCATGCATTTTATTTCGTTTTTTTATAGCTGCACTTACTTTTTTATTAAACCATGGGCATGATTTATTAATAACATTAGCTTTGCGGATAGGAACATGGCATTCAAAGAGTGTAACTAAATGATTGTTAAGAAACTCGAGCTTCTGGTCTACTGAAGCATAATACCAACATTCATTCCAGTTAATAGAAGAACATTCTGAGTACAAGGCACTGTTATCTAAGGAACGAAAGTCACGATACAAGAATGCAACACCGCCTGCAGGACGTCCAAACACCACATCAACAATACAGAAAATTAAGTCATGGTGCGATAAAAAAAATAGTTGGTCAAATTTAAGAATATAATTTAGGTCAGCGGTAATGAAATAATCTAGGAGGCTTGGCCTTGAGTTGTTCGCATATCTAGTAGGCACTACCTCATTAACAACAACTAGTCCCGCAGCCGAGATTTGATCACGCAGTTTGATCCTACTAGAGTCTTTGTCAAGTAAATTAACATTAAAATCACCACAAACTACATAACATTCATAATCAATGAGAAATACAGACAATTCGGAAAATAAACAGTCTAACGAGAAACATTTATGCGGGTTATACACACAAGAAATAAGTACTTTAGTTATACCGTCGGAAACCTCTGAAATTAAAAATTCAGTATCATAGCCTACAGACTTAGCAAGCAGCTTGATTTTTAGAGATTTTTTACAATAAATAGCCACACCACCCCCCTTTTTATGATTTCGATCATTCCGAACTACACTGTAATTATTGATACAACACTGAAAATCAGAAATATGTTCGCTGAACCATGTTTCAGAGACACAAATAACATCTATAGATGACTCCTCAAAAATGTATCTAACATAATCCATTTTATCTAAAGTTAGGCTTCGCGCATTAAAATGAACTATATTAAGGCCAGAAGATTGTTTACATAAAATATCTAACATAAGCTTGTGATTTCCATCAGCGCTCGATGTTAGTTTACCAGTCATGTTAAATAATTTATTTGGCACTGCACTAAATAAGAAAAAACTTTATGTAAATTTTTGCAAAAGAGCAAATAAATATGTAAGTGACAACAAATCACCATGGCAGAAAAGGCACATAAGAATAAAAACAAAATAAAATGTGAAGGAGAAGTACATAGAAATAAATGAATAAAATGTAAAGAGAACTGGTCAAGAGAGAAAGTATTAAGATTTAAATCTAACATAGCATTTAAAGAGCTTGTTGAAGCGTCTAATTGTTTTGGCGAACACATTAAATTAACAACTTTATGCTGTGCCGACAATTTCATCAATACCTTTCTTGTCATTAACCCGAATCGCCGCATCTCCGTCTCTTTTTCGAACAAGCACCTGTCCACGTATTGAGAAAGCCGCTGAGAGAAGTTTTCGACGTCGGAGTTGGGCTGCATAGTGCATAACCTCACGATTAGCTCTTGAGAGGCATTCATGTATGTATATACTTGAAGTGCCTTCCACGCCAATTTGATTAAGAGCAAGAGCTTTTTTAGTAGCTTTGCAATAACCAGCTACTGATTTAAAAAATCCATTGCGTGCATAAGAGGAGTGAAGTTTCATAACGATAGGTGTAGGTGTAGATGTGGATGTGTTACCACTGTTGTGCTTAGTATCAGGCACTCGAAATATTTCTGTTACTGCAGGCATCACATGTTGAACCGCTTGACAGATGCTAGAGAAAATCTCCACACAACTCTTGTCAACAGTGTTAGGTATGCCGTTGATGATCAAGTCAGCAGCAACAGTTTCGTTCTCAACCCGAGCAGACTCTGTTTTCAGAGCGAGCACATCTGCTTTAAGATTAGCAATCTCCTCACATGACGATTCTACTGCAGTCAGCCTCACATCCAAATATTTAACCATTGTCTTGATACTCTGCAACTCTGCTGAAATTTCATTAAACTTTTGCATCAGCCGCTCTTTGCTTCTCTTTATACTCCCACTCAGCTGTTCAATCATGCACTCCTTTTGTTTATCAATTTTCGCCTCTAGTTGTTGTAGCCAGTGTGCTGTTAGTGGACTCTTACCATCTCGGCCCTTACCATAAGGGGGAGTGTTACTCTTTTGCGGAGACAGCTTTGCACTCGTACTTCTTGTCACTTTCTTTTCGTTAAAAGACATATTGCAAATATAATTATTTATTTATTGCAATAGCAAAAACTCAGATTTATTTTATGCACAGAAAATCAGCGACGATTTAGTACACGGATTGTATCAAGTTAGTGAATTTTAACCAAATATTAATTGAAGAAAAGGTGACAAAACCGGCAGCACGACTTGTACACGTCTACTCAATGCAAAACACATCAAAGAATCATTTTTTATAAATCAGGTAGTAGGAATGATATAAACAATTATAGACCAATTTCTAAATTAACAGTTTTTTCAAAGCTTTTCGAACAGGTGGTTAAAGAAAAAATTACTTTCGCTACAAAATCCATTTTAGAGCCGCATCAACATGGATTTGTCAGTCGGCGTTCTTCCGTCAGTAACTTAGCCACTTTCTCTCAATACTGCATCTCAGCATTTAAATGTGGGCTACAAATATACACCATTTATACAGACTTCTCTAAAACGTTTGATAAAGTTTCCCATGCAATTTTGTTGCATAAACTCAAATGTATCGGTTTCCACTCTGTTTTTTTGGCTTAGCTAAAATCTTATCTATCGAATCGGTTGTTATTTATTGAAATAGAAAATTGCAAGTCGCATTCTTTTGTTGCGTCCTCGGGTGTCCCACAAGGTAGCATTCTTGGCCCAATTTTATTAATTCTCTTCATTAATGACATTGGTTCCTGTTTTAAAAGTTCAAAATTTTTGCTTTATGCTGATGATTTGAAGTTTTTCGTAGTATAACCTGTGAGACTTATTCTCATCTCCTACAACAGGACTTAAGTAATCTTGTCGAATGGAGTCGCAGGAATAAACTTTCATTGAATATTAATAAATGTTTCCATATGTCTATTTTTAAATCTCCGGAGTTTCGGCAATCTTGCTATTTTATTTTTAATCACCAACTTATTTTAGTTAAAGTTTTTGTCGATCTTGGAGTTGTGTTCGATAACCGTTTTACTTTCAGAAATCACAATTGTTTGTCCTACCTAAGGTTTACAGAAATCTTGCTTTTTTACGCCGCTACTCAAAAGATTTTAAAGATCCGTATACTAGGAAACTTCTCTCATTGGAGTGGGGAAATACTCTTCAACACGTACTGAATACCAGGCTACGTCAATAAAAGAGGGAACTTTATACAAATTGAATGACAGAACAATTCTTCCAGTGGGTATATTCTCATTGTTGATTATTCGTGTAAATTTATGTAAACCTATAACGCCCTGGGGTTTGAGAGCATTTAAATTTTCTTTGTCGTCAGTATGTGCGAGATTTCTGGCAAAAATGATGAATTATGATATTTGTGATTTGGACTAACGATCAAATCGGTAACATGAGTATTTTATTATTTGTTATGCCCTAATTGATTTGGGTTATGGATCAACAATAATTCTTTGATCATCATTTTACATTTCTTTCTTCTTGTGAATGTGTATATTCATTCATTATTTCATTTAGCAAGTAAGCATAATTTTGATATATAAGCTGAAAATATTCGAAAATAAAATCAGACTGAATCTGAACGTAAGACTAAACTCTTGCTTTTAATTCTTTCTCAACTAAGAGCGGCATTCTTGCCTTTACTTGTTGCGTGCTACGCATTGTATAGCAAAAATCCTGGCGCACCACGCTATATATTATGGCATGTAAAATGTTACATGAACTAACATAATTATTACAATCTATATAGTGTCCGTGGCCGTGGGTTTTATATATATATTTAAGACGAATTCGTTTTTATTTTTTTTGTTCGTATCGTAACATCCAAATAATTTATTCTTTCGTATCCATTGTAAGCTTTATATTACAAATAAGCCAAATTATTCAAGAGATACAACATAAATGCGGCGTTTAAAATCGAAAACAACGTAGGAAAGATACTACAACATGGTACGAATAAAGAAGACCCACTGGAAAAGCAGGGAGTATACAAACTAACTTACGAATGTCAATATATCTACTTAGGCCAAATAGGACGCAAGATAAAAACTAGATACCGGAACATATAAGGGACTACAACACAAAAATATACAAATCATCTAGTACATCGCAATCAAACTTTGCAAACCATATGGCAGAAAGAAATTAACAACGACAGCTAAAGTTCTCCATGTGCAATATGGGAAGGAGCTTAAGCGTTTTAAAGAACATGGAGTGATATACAAGCAAAGAACTTTTGACGAAACAATTGTAATCGAACAAATATACACCACATCGGATGTAATGTTTGAACCCCTTCGGCTACTATAAAAAAACAGGTAACACCTCTGACAACATCAACGATAACTTGGCGCTTACACTATATAGCACAGTGTTTGGCCGAGCTTCTTCTACCACTTGTGGTGTGCGTCTTTATATTATGACACAAATTGTGCCGACTCCGAACAGCAAATGTATTTTAAGAGAAGCTTTTTCATGGCAGAAATACCCTCGGAGGTTTGCCATTGCCTTCCGAGGGGTGACCGCTAAACTTTTCTATGATTTAGATTTTACTTGCCCTGGCTGGAATTCGAACCCCGAACCCACCGGCATATCGAGTATTAGCACGCACCGCTAACCACTAGACCACAGCGGCCACCAATATATATTTTAAATATGAAAGAAAACAACAACCGTAAAAAAGTGATAGTGTGGCCGCTGTGATCGAGTTGGTAGCGGTGCGTGCTATAACTTGATATGCCGGTGAGTTCGAGGTTCCAATCTCAGTCAGGGCAAGCAAAACCTTAATAATAGAAAAAGTTTTTTCTAAAAGCGGCCACCCCTCGGCAGGCAATGGCAACCCTCCGAGGGTATTTCTGCCATGAAAAAGCTTCTCATTAAATACATCTGCCGTTCGGAGTCGGCACAAAACTGTAGGTCCCTCCATTTGTGGTATAATATAAAGACGCACACCACAAATGGTAGGAGAAGCTCGGCCAAACACTGAGCTATATAGTGTACGCGCCAAAATTATATATATTCTACAAAAACCAATTTCAAACTCAAGAACATAAACTATATTTAAAATATTCAAATTTAATAAAAAACTAGTAAGAAAAGCTAAATTCGGGTGAAACCGATTTTTATATACCCTCGCGATGTATTTTTGTATGGGCGGTGCCCATAATTTCATAAAAACCCGTTTCGCTGCTAGTACTCGTATTAAACTTTACTCAATTTCTTCCAATAAATAATGAAAAACGAAGTTTTTTGCATTTGTCAAAATTTCCGTTAAATGGAAGTTGGGCGTGGTTATGGTCCGATTTCAAAAATTATTGATGGTTATGCTAGTGAAATCAAGGACAATATGTTCACCAAATTTTGTGATGATACCTTACGTCGTTATTGAGATACCTAGAGACGTTTTTTATAAGTGGGCGTGGTAACGCCCATTTTTCAAATTTCATAAAAAGCAAGTTTCTTAATTAACTATATCTTTAAATATCAAATTTTAATTAATATGTTCCAATAGATAAAGAAAAAAACGAAATATTTGCATATTTCAAAATTTTCGTTATATGGAAGGTAGGCGAGGTTATGGTCCGATTTCAAAAATGTTTAATGATGATAACAGCGATATTGAGGAAAATTTATTTACCAAATTTTGTGACCATACCTTGCACCGTTATTGAGACACAGAAATTTGTTCCTAAGTGGGCGTGGCAAGCCCATTTTTCATAAATACCTAATTTCTTAGTTCAAAATCGCTCTATATACCAAATTTCACTCAATTTGCTTTAATAGATACCGAAAAGACGGAATTTTGCATTTTTCAAAAACTTCCGTTATATGGGTGGTGGGCGTGGCTATTGACCGATCTTAACCATTTTCAATACCAAACTACCCTGTCCAAAGAGCAATCTATGTACCACATTTCATTGAGATATCTCAATTCTGTCGTTATCGGAAATCTACTGAATTTTTTATTCGCAAATTGTGCTTGAAAAGATAATTTGCTCAAGATTTGCCAGAAGCATCTGAAGGATACCTTGTCTATGTACAAATTTGTATTCCTTTCATGCAACCATTGTGCGAAGGAACATTTACTTGGCTCTTCGAATTCAATATCGTATTCAATCCGAATTAATAATCATAAAAGTATTTTTATAATTTTTCTTACTTTTACTATCATAAAAGTAATAAAAATGTAATACATTTAAGATTGTTTCTAAAAATATATGACTTGTTTCATTTAATTACATATGGCATCCCCGAAACCTACTGTTATCACGCTGAGTCAGCTGAATTTGGAGTCGGCAAGGAATACTTTCCAGTGTTGAGAACCAATAAATACAGCAATCGCATGCGAAATCTCTCTAATTTTTATTCAACAACACCTAGAGGTCATACAACGAGGGATCTAATTGTCTTATTCATCTCATACATACGTAAATTACTTTTCATTATACCCGAGCGTAATTGTACACAAGGGTATTATAACTTTGTTCACATAACGGTTGCTTGTAACCTAGAAACTTCTCGCGCTGAATATGACAATTACGTTTTTGTTGAAACCTGGCTTAATAAGGATTTTTTCGATGCTGAATTTTTTGATTCAAATCAATTTGTTGTATATAGGAAAGACAGGGATGCGTTAAAAACTGGACACTTCAAGGGTGGGGGTGTTCTGATCGCTGTGAAGAGTAGTTTACGGTCTTCAATAGAACAGTTAACAAATAATGACACTCTTTTTGATCAACTTTGCGTCTGCATTCTTAGCAGTTTTCGTAAACTATTTGTATGCGTATCCTACATTCCTCCGAATAGCTTGGACAGTTTATATAAAGAAAATGCGGAAAATATTGTTAATCTTTGCGAAAAAAACGAGGATTGTAATTTTTGCATACTAGGTGATTTCAATCTTAGCGATATCGTTTGGTCTACAATATAATGGTATCTTAACACCAACTAATGTTAATAGATCTCATGAAATGCACCTTTTAGATAGCCTTCTTAGTCTTAACCTTATCTAAATCAATACCTTATTTAATAATTTAAGTAAATTTTTGGATCTTGTATTCGTTGATGAAAACATAATATATAATTTATTTGAATGCTCGTTTCCCATAAGTAGAACGGATAAACATCATGTGCCTCTTATCATAATGTTGGAATTCTATAGTGTTGTTGATTACTGTAAAGAAAAGTGCATTTCTTTCAATTTTCGAAATGCTAATTATGAAAAGTTAAACGCTGCCTTAACCGAAATAAATTGGGACTCCGTTCTTAACACTAGTGATGTGTCTATTTGTTTTGAAAGTTTTCTATACAAAACTAGCAATGTTTTTTCGAAGAACCTTTTAATTATTCCACCTCGTATTCATAAATTACCTTGGTATAACAAAAAACTCAAAAAGTTAAAAAATCAAAGAAACAAGTTCTACAAATTATATAAAGCTCAAAGTAATAATTTTAATTTAAAGGAAAAATACATTTTTTATATGAATCAGTTCAATGTTCTAGATAAGTTTTTATACAATCAATACATTTGTAGATTTGAAACCGAATTTAAGGACAACCCCAAAGCTTTTTGGAAATACGTTTATTCCAAAAAGGGTTGTACCAATATTCCAACATGCATCTATTTCAATGGGTTGCTTTCACAATCTGTGCCTGAGTCTGTCAATTTTTTTGCAGACATTTTCAAGTCAAATTTTGTAGCTGATGATGACTCTGTTTGTACGCCCGTCGGTGTTGACTCTACCCAATCTTTGGACTTGGGGTTTCTGTCTGTCTCTGAAATAGTTGTTCTGAATGGTATAACTGCCCTAAAGACCTCTTTGAAACCCGATATTGATGGTTTCTGCTCTTATTTTCTAAAGCAATTTAAATTTTCTATTTGTGGGCCTCTATGTTCGATCATTAATCTATCTCTTTCTACGGGTGTGTTTATAAATCGATGGAAGGTCGCCTCCATTACCCCTATTTATAAATCAGGTAGTAGGAATGATATAAACAATTATAGACCAATTTCTAAATTAACAGTTTTTTCAAAGCTTTTCGAACAGGTGGTTAAAGAAAAAATTACTTTCGCTACAAAATCCATTTTAGAGCCGCATCAACATGGATTTGTCAGTCGGCGTTCTTCCGTCAGTAACTTAGCCACTTCCTCTCAATACTGCATCTCAGCATTTAAATGTGGGCTACAAATAGACACCATTTATACAGACTTCTCTAAAACCTTTGATAAAGTTTCCCATGCAATTTTGTTGCATAAACTCAAATGTATCGTTTTCCACTCTGTTTTTTGGCTTAGCTAAAATCTTATCTATCGAATCGGTTGTTATGTGTTGAAATAGAAAATTGCAAGCCTCATTCTTTTGTTGCATCCTCGGGTGTCCCACAAGGCAGCATTCTTGGCCCAATTTTATTTATTCTCTTCATTAACGACATTGGTTCCTGTTCTAAAAGTTCAAATTTTTTGCTTTATGCTGATGATTTGAAGTTTTTCGTAGTATAACCTGTGAGACTGATTCTCATCTCCTACAACAGGACTTACGTAATCTTGTCGAATGGAGTCGGAGGAATAAACTTTCATTGAATATTAATAAATGTTTCCATATGTCTATTTCTGAATCTCCGGAGTTTCGGCAATCGTGCTATTTTATTTTTAATCACCAACTTATTTTAGTTAAAGTTTTTGTCGATTTTGGAGTTGTGTTCGATAACCGTTTTACTTTCAGAAATCACATATGTTATGTCCTACCTAAGGTTTACAGTAGTCTTGCTTTTTTACGCCGCTACTCAAAAGATTTTAAAGATTCGTATACTAGGAAACTTCTCTACAGTACTTTAGTTCGTTCAAAACTTGAGTATGTCGCTATTATATGGAATCCGATTTATAATTGCCATGCTACTCGAATTGAAAGGGTGCAACGTAAGTTCATTCGCTATGCCCTTCAATTGATAAAATTTGAAGAGCCGCTGCCCTCATATAGTGCTCCCTGTATGTTAATAAGCTTGAAATCACTTGAGAGTAGAATAATAATCCAGTCTCTAATGTTGTTCCGAACTACTCGGGCTGATCAATTTTAATATACCCAGCAAAGTTCTTCGTTTTCAAAAACCATTTTATCTTCATGTGGTCACAGCCATTAATTTTTCTCTTGCACCAATATTTAGAGCGCTTTTAGAGTTTAATAAAATTTCAAAGAAATTAAATATTGATTTTTCATCATCGAGATCTGTTTTTAAATCAGCCATTCACGATCTGTATCGTTAGTTTTAAGAAAATTGTGTCTGTGAGATATTCTATATCATAGACCGAATAAATTGAAATTGAAATTAAAATTGAAACAGCAAAAAAAAATCAAGAAAGATAAAGACATATATATACCAAAATGCTCAGAATGAAAAGAGAAGTCGATTTAGCGATGTCTGCCTGTCCGTCCGTCCGTCCGTGCGTCCGTGCAGACGATAACTTGAGTAAAAATTGAGATATGTCAATGAAATTTGGTACATAGATTGCTCTTTGGACAGGGAAGGTCGGTATTGAAAAGGGTCAAGATCGGTAAGTAACCACGCCCACCTCCCATATAACGGAAGTGTTTGAAAAATGCATAAACTAAGTTTTTTCGGTATCCATTAAAGCAAACTTAGGAAAAAATATCTGTATCTCAATAACGGTGTAAGGTATCGTCACAAAATTTGGTGAGCATATTTCCCTTGATATCACTATTATTATCGTAGAAAATTTTTGAAATCGGATTATAACCACGCCCACCTCCCATATAACGGAAGTTTTGGAAAATGCACAAACTAATTTTTTCGGTATCTATTGAAAGGAATTAAGTGAAATTCGGTATTTGGAGCGATTTTTAACTAAGAAATTAGGTATTTATGTAATTTAAAAAAAAGGGCGTTGCCACGCCCACTTAGGAAAAACTGTCTGTATCTCAATATCGGTGTAAGGTATCGTCACAAAATTTGATGAACATATTTCCCTTGATATCACTATAATTATCGTAGAAAAATTTTTAAATCGGATCATAACAACGCCCACCTCCCACATAACGGAAATTTTGAAAAATGTTAAAATTTAATATATTCTTTTTCTGTTGGAGCAAATTAATTAAAATTTGTTATTTAGAGAGATAGTTAACTAAGAAACTTGATTTTTATGAAATTTTGAAAAATCGGCGTTACCACGCCCACTTATAAAAAAAAATCTGTATGTATCTCAATAATGATGTAATATATTGCCACAAAATTTGGTGAACAAATTGTCCTTGATATTACTGGCATCACCGTCAATAACTTTTGAAATCGGACCATAACCACGCCCAACTTCCATATAACGGAAATTTTGAAAAAAATGTGAGGGTATATAAAAATCGGTTTCGCCCGAATTTAGCATTTCTTACTTGTTTATAAACTAAATTTATTTCATTGAATTATCGAATGTTCTGAATTCTTTTCATTACATACATATGTAAACGTGCCATACACCTTATAAAAATTATATCATTTATGCTTAGCATCAATTATCATACAGTCCATTTTTTGTTCACGCACTCATGCATTCCTATTGTAAGGTTTATATTGTTAAACGATAGAGAACCCTGAAGTTAATTAAATATTCTCTAACATCCAAACATAAAGAGCTAGCCATTTATTCATGGTCCTTACGGGCCAAATTTGGCAGCACCCAACAACTTAAGCATGGCAAGGTGGCAGTGAATTGGGACATAACATAATACGCTACACAACACTGGTCATTTTCATTTTATTTCAACGGACCAAGGAGCGAGCAGAAAAGAAAAATTACGCTGATTGAGCGAAACGATGGAAATCCGATAAAAAGCTTTAAAAGTGTTTGGCACTGATATTTTAAATATAAAAGAATTATTTATTTGAGCAAAGGAGTGTGTGAAAATTTGTGCCCACCACAGGACAACAAAATATTCCGCCAGCAGCAAGCGCAAATGTTGGACTCCATTCAAGTTCCAGCGTTTACCAATGCTCCGATTTCAAACATTTGAACATAGTAGTACACACATACATACATAGCGCAGGAGCAACTAAGTCCGCAGTAATCAACGTTTCACATCGGGAGTGCCACAAAATAGTTGCAACGGCGAACCATAGCATAACATCACACATCGTTGGAGTTTTCGGCGGGCCAAATGAGAGGTATCATGGAAAAATCATAGGTCTGTACCTTTATTTACATACATACATCAAATATCTTTTTTTTTTTTGTTTTTTTTTTTTTTGTTTTTGTTTTACGAGGAGTAAGCATCGAAAGCCTTCACCCCGTCAGTGTGGGACTTTAACCTGCACTAAACCTCCTACTGTCACGTACCGTTCCCTTCCCGGTACTACCGTCAAGTATTTCGTCGGGAGGCAGTTTGAGCACTAAGCTCTAAGACCGTTACCGTCTTGATGCAGTCCGTGGAAGTTGCATCTACTTGGCACCACCTGTGTTGGTCTAAATAGCCCACCCGTGTCGGGTCCGTCGTCCCCGGCCACTTATGTAATGTCCGCCTAATTGCGTTTATATGCCTGACATCTGACACTACTTACATGTTCTAAGTTAATTTTATTATCTATATAATTCGAAGTTGAACTTCATTGAGGCTGTCGGAATTTCACAGGTTAGTTGATTTCCGCCTACTCAGCATTGCTGACACTATAAAGAGCGCTATAGTAAGCCGAGGCCGTCGGAACGGACTTGGTTCCGAGCGGCTTCTTGCCCGGCTATGAACTCTGCAGACAAAACGAGCCTGATGGACAAGTTCACTTGCTGCGCAGACTCAGCGAGTAGGATGACCGAGGTGGTCCAACAAACGAATACCAGGAGCCGCAATAAACTGCAGCTGAAGAGCGTTTGGTTCCAGCCTCATAATTTCCTCACTTTGACGCTTAAGATTTCCTACTCAAACGTAGAGCTTGTATCCAGTCACATTGGTCGGAAAGGACGAGATTCCGAGCAACATCTAGCGGAACTAAGTATTGTGTGGGTGGTCCTTATTGCACGGCAGGAGTGCGTTCGGTTCCAACCCATGTATTATTCACACTTTGACGATGTAAATTACGTAAAATCTCCCTAGCGATCGTTTCTGTCGGAACGGACGTGGTTCCGAGCAAAATCGAATGATGCAGTAAGCTGTGTAAGTGGTAGAAATCTCACCAGTTTTTTCGGGACCACTCCGCGTACCTTAGCTTTTTGTGTATTTCTGCTATAGCGCCACTTATTGCTTCCCAATCTCGGATAGAGCTAAGCATTGTATCGATTATATTATCCGGACTAAGCGGATTTGCAGATAGAGTACTTATGTTAATCGTAACTGCTGAAAATCGTGGGCAAGAAAATAAGACGTGCCTCGCATCTTCGTCTACATTGCACGTTGGGCAGAGGGCGGAATCGTCCAGCCCGAAGCGGTTAAGGTATTTTCTGTAGCAGCCATGGCCAGTAAGGAATTGAGTTAGGTGAAAGTTGACTTCCCGTGCTTTCGATTGACCCACTTCAGAATGTTGGGGATAAGGGTGTGTGTCCATCTTCCTTTTTCGGAGTTATCCCAGCGCTCCTGCCATTTTTCTAAGGATAACGCTTTTTCTTGGACAGCAATTACCTCTGCGTTGTCGAACTACTTTCTCCGCTGAAATATTCTCTCTCTTTCTTCAGCCAGTATATCGAAGGGAGTCATGACCGCGTCATCCGAAGTTGTTTTATACGTCACTCGTAGAGCGCATAGCCTATACACAGTTTCGTAAGGCTTCCGGTAGGCTTTTACTTTCAATGACTTAGCCCAGACTGGCGCTGCATACAGCAAGGCTGAGCTGATAACTGTAGCTAAAATGGACCGTTTGCTGCTTCTAGGTCCGCCTATGTTTAGGAGCATTCTTGATAGAGCACCGTAAGTTTTTGACGCCTTACGTGTTACATCATCTGCGTGTGGTCCGAAATATAACCTATCGTCGATAATCACACCAAGGTACTTTAACTGGCGGGAGGATCGAATAGTGTGGCTATTTACTTTAAATACCGCCACCTCAGGTTTCTTCCGATTACTTATTAGAACAGCTTCTGTTTTTTCTGCGGCTAGAGATAAGCCTACGCTATCTAGCCATTTAGTGACCGTCTCTATTGTGGCGTTCACTTTGACTTCGACATCTGATGTTTGCTTACCTACTGCTACCAGTGCAATGTCATCAGCGAACCCGATTATGTCTACTCCGTCGGGGCGCGGTAGGCGAAAGACTTCGTCGTACATTATGTTCCACAATATTGGACCTAGTACTGAGCCTTGGGGAACGCCCGCAGCAACGTTATACTTTTTAGTTCCAGCGTCGGTAGAATATTCCAAAACTCTATCTTTCAGGTAGCTTCTAATGATATTAAATATGTATGCCGGAACCTGTAGTTTTACTAGTGCTGTTAGGATGTGTTCCTAGTTTGCAGAGTTGAAGGCGTTTTTAATATCGAGTGTTACTGTGGCACAGTAACATTTATCGCCCCCTCTCCATCTTTTACCAGCAACTGCATTTGTGGCAATTGAGACTACTTCCTGTATTGCATCTATGGTCGACCTTCGCTTAAGAAAGCCGTACTGACGTGGTGATAATCCCATTTCGTCTTCAGTGATGCGGTCACTGATAGCTTTGGCGATTTCCATCACTTCATCAGCAGTCACCCCGACAATTCCGCTAACGGAAGCGGGAGCGCGTGGTACGCTCACCGTATCACGATAAGGAAATAAGGATTTTACAATTACGTCTAGCAACAGTGGGCATTTTTCCTGAGGCGCCTTAGAAATTCTTGACATTACAACCTTATGAGCGTTTCCCCAGGTGTTCTTGTCAGCTTCGTCGCAAAGAATCTTTAATGATGCTTTTTTGCTACTCCGAATTTCATCTTTCAATTTCTTTCTTAAAATTTTGAATCTTTCTCGTCTACTTTCATGTCCGGTGCGGTTCTCTCTAGAGATATCTAGCAGGATTGTTTGATGGTCGCTGTGAGTGTAATGCTCGCTGACCATCCACTTTGGGCATTCAGCCAGTTAGCCACTAGTTAATGTTATGTCAATGATAGACTCTCTATTAACTCTCCGGAATGTGCTGATATTTCCGCGATTCGCCAATACGAGGTCTAGAGGAGCGAAGGTTTCTAACAGGGCTGCACTCCTTGCATTTGTTCTTCCGCTACCCCATTCTGTAGCCCAGGCAATAAAGTCACCAGCGATTAATAAAGGATTTCGACCGGATACTGTCTCAACTGTTTTGTTCAGTAACTCCTGAAAGTCCTGCTGCGTCCAGCTTGGTGGTGCATAACAACTGCAAATATGGCAACCTTTGATAACCGCCCAAACAAGACCCTTACCTGTAAACTCGGGATGCGCACTTTGTATGGGGAAGTTTCCGCATGCCCATATTGCTGTTCCTTTGGTTGCATCGGCAACCCACCCATAAGCTGTGGGGATTTTGTATGGCTCTGATATAACCGCCACGTCCGTCTTCGTCTCTGCCACCATTTGCTTCAGTAGATCCTGACCAGCTTGGCAATGATTTAAGTTTATTTGTAAAGCTTCATTTTAGCAATTTGGCTATTGCTCGTTTGTATGACGGGCACCTGTTACCTCCCGAGACATGGTCAGACGGTTCTTCTTTTCCGTGCTTGCATAGCAGGCACTTAGGTGTATTTACACAGTCCTTCGCTGCGTGCCCTGCTCCACCGCATCTTTTGCACAGCTCGGATCTATGGCAACTTGTACATTCGTTTGAAATGTGGCCAAACGACCCGCATCGGAAGCAGCGTGTTTTTTCCGAAGTATATCGGCATAGGACGTTTCACCTTTCTTGGAAATTATAAAAGCATCAGGTTTTCCTTTTGCAACTGATTTTGGGGTATCCCTACGCACAATTTCCGAAAAGGTCGGAGTTTTATTTTTGCCCGCTTCTGAAACAAGCGGTTTCCTGGTTCTGCGCATTTCAAGCCTCGTTCTCATTTGACTTGGCAGTGGGCTTAGGTAAATTGCCTTTCTTAGCATCACCTTTAGGGTGAGATTCCGGTACTCGTGGAGACAATATTCTGGTCCGCTTTCCTGGTTGCGGTGAGTAGTTCTCCTTAGCAGAACCCGCATCGTTATGGGATCTAGACCTCTTCCCACTACCAAAGCTGGCTTTATCAGTTTGCGAAGCCATGTCTATTTTTAAGCCTACGCATCTTTTTGTTGCTGGTTTCAAGCTCTCCGACTTCGCCATTTTCTGTAAGTCAGCCAGTGTTGAGACCATGTTTCTCATTTGCTGATTTACGTGCCTTTGGAGTACCATCATTTTAGCCAGCTCATCAATCCTAGAACCGAGCAGGCTTAAAGCGTCGGTATTACCTAAAGGGGAGTCAGCATTCCCCACTTCACTTTCATCTGCTGGAGAGCAGCTGGTGGTTGCAAACTCTGCAGCGGTAGGATCGCTCCTGGACTCGGAGTCTCCTGAGTTATCAGCAACCGCTCTGACAACATTCGGAGAAGTTATCCTCTCTGGCGATCTTGCCACTTTGGCGCTGCGTGCAAATGGACTTACTTTCTCCATTACACTTCGCTTTGCGCGCAGCTTCCCGCACTGAGGTGAACGCGAGCTCATCCACTAGAAGCTCTTCTCCCACCGAACTACGATTTGAGATTTCGCACCGCAGTTTTTCACCAATATCAGTCAGGGCTTGGCTTGATGATATTTTAAAGTTAGTTTTAACTTATTTAATTAATGTAATTTATACAAAGATATTTTCGAATATTATTCTGGTTTAAATAAATTTTCTTAAGAATATATGTATATTATTTTGTTTTGACTTTTTTTTATCTTTATTATATTTTATTTGATTATTATAAAATTTATTTTAGTTTTAATTTGTAGGATTTTTCCTAAGTTTGGTTTTTATTTATTTTTAAATTTATATTTATTATTAGTTTAATTAGATTATGTTATTATTATTTTTTATTTATATATTTTTATTTATTTTTTATATGACGCACCCTGTCTTAGACTCCTGTGGGTGGTGTGAATATTAGATACGCAGGGTAGCTTCGCTATTGTCAAATAGACAAAGCCGATCTGTTCACAGTGTGGGCGACAAGATCAGCTGTATTTGACAATAATCACAGCTTTTACTGATTTTTATTTGTCTCGTTCGTATGTGCTTCCAGTATAAAAAATATAATTTAAACACAGTGAAAGAACTTAGCCGCGGTGCCTGCAATGGCCGCCTGCAGCTTGAAACGAACTCACCGGATAATCCTGGGATTATTCGCTATTTCTGCAGACCACAAGAAAACACCACTTTATCACCATGTAATCACACACTAACCAACCACATCTATAAATATATGTATGTACATACATATAATAACAATATAATTTTGGGGCTTACACTTTATAGATCAGTGTTTGGCCGAGCTTCTCCTACCATTTGTGGTCTGCGTCTTTATGTTTTACCACAAAATCGCGGTTTTAATATATAGATATCCGTTTAATAAATTCTCTGGCACCAGTTGCTTCTGATCTCTAAAAATACTAGAGATGAGCCACAGGTGATTGTAAAAAAGTTCATACATAATCGTCGCACTAACCCTCGAGACAGCAACGAGTCAACATAGCGCATAAATGTTCCGATTTGCTTCTCGAATTCAAATATGATTTTTTTTATAAGCAAGTAAAACATTTTTGTAAACAAGAACGTCAACGTCTAATTATTGGAGGGTTTCGAGACGTTAGACGTTTAAATATAAATTTATAATTAAAGGAAAAAATTTGTAATACCCTCCTTCAAAAATCGAATTAGAACTTTCCACCGTACCTACAGAAAGTGGCCAAAACGCAGGGCGCATGGACCCGATCCTTGTAAATGGGTTAATGTCGTTTTTGCCATAGTCGCATTAGCAGTGCTAAAAGAGAACCCTGCGCCGCCGCCGTCGTGTGCTGATGCTGATGGTTCTAGGGGAACGGTAAGGTCGTCGGCTGTGACGACAGCAGATCGTTGAAAATGTATAAAGCGACCATTGATAAAGTTAGCGAGGTTTGCCCTGGAGCCCGCCTCAAGGTAGTAGAAGCACAGGACATGCCGTCGCGTCCCAGAACGAGGGCCTGGACGGAGAGTGATCAACACATACTTTTTACCAGATCGAAAAATTCAAAAACGACACTCCGCTTTTCTAATAAGTGCTAGGTAGTTAATTTTTTCTGCTACATATGTCCTCGTGAAAACATGCACTCAAATATGGTAACTAATATACATATCGTCGCCTGGGTAAATTATTGTCGTATATCACTTTTCATGATTTTTGAGAAAACGCAATTGAAGTTTAGGAGTATATTACTCAAAAACGAAACGGTAGATTTTTCTTAAAATTTCAGGGATTATAAATCGTTTCATTAATGAATGTTAGATTAGTCAGAAACACAAGAAGTAATATTTTTGTGTAAGAAATCGCTTTTATTTTCCACACGAACACTAGACTGGCCACTAAAAATAGATTTCCGATTGCTGGGCGGAAAAAGTTTCCTTTTGATACCAAATGCTTAGCATTAAAATTTGGTAGCGATCGGAGAACGTTTGAGCCTGCCGCCCAAGACTTAAAGTTTGAAAAATCGAAATATATGGGGAAAATCAATGTTTTCTATCTGTTCTTTATCCGGAATGAATAAACAAATACGCCCTTTATATTCACCGCAGATTTTCGTTAACTTGTTTCAACATTTAAGTTATCATTAGGTGCGTTTTTTAATCAACTCTATACAGAGCTGTATATAGAGTTCAATTTTAGAAACTTGGCATGACTGGGAAAATAATTTATTTCATTTGGGAAGAGTGTGATTACACAGCATAAAAATTAATCCTTTAATTAATTAAAAATTAATATCTTTTCATATAATAAATACAAACTGGAGTGTAATTTCGTTAATAAAACAAAAATTATAGTGAAATAATTAATATAATAATTAAATTGTCTGTACCCAAGATTGCATTTTTGATTTGCAGCTTGATAATATAATGTCGGACGAACCATCAACCTCTGCCGAAATGGAACCAACCACATCAAAAGTGATTACTCGTGCGTCTGATAAAGCATTACGTCAAATATATTTGATTGGCAATGTCACACATCAAATAAGTGGAGCTAAATTACCCTCCAATCGACAAGTATTGCAAGTCTATTTTTATAATATTCGATTCGCCAAATTATCGCAGAAAGAAAGTGCAAGATTGGCAGTGAACGCTGCATCCCTTTTTTGGCTACAAGCCCGCTTACCGATCCGTGATTTGTACAAATGTGCTGATAAATTGATAAAACTGTACAATGAATGGCGACGTGTTTCTAAAAAGTCGTCGAAAGGGAAAGCGAAAAAAGATCAGGCAGAATTTCTCGAAAATTTGGACAATCTCTTCGACTTTGCTCACAACAACGCATTGCAGATGATTCGCATTGAAGAGGATCGGGAATTTTTATAGAAACAAAGACAAAAAGGGCGCCCCGGATGCATGATCGGAGTCGATATGCATTTATTCAGCCGTGAAAAGCAATCGCAGGAGCGAAGAGCAAGAGAAGAGTCACGAAAGCGGAAGCACGATGAGTCTCAAAACGGAGATATTGGTAAATATTTTTAATTTGCATTGTATAATACATATCAATTATTGGAATGAATGAATTTCTAACTTCTTTTATGATTTCATTCAGCGAGTGAAGAAAACAATAGTGCTAGTGAAAGCGATAATATTTCCGACGACAACGATCCAACAAAGGACGTGGACGATTATGACACTCAACCAGAGGAAAGAAGAGGCCGTACGCAATTGATAACACCACGTCTTTCAGCCGCTCTGGATGATGCTAAGGTTTCCGATAGAAAAGCAATACATATAATAATGGCAGTGGCAGAAGCCTTGCGTGTCAACGTTGATGAGCATGTTGTCAATCGAACGTCTCTCCAAAATTTACCAAGAAAGCACCGTGAAAAGGAATTTGAGAAGATTCAGGCCGAGTACTTTACTTTTGGTTTAATTTTAGTTATATATATATTTTTTCCCGTAGATAAATAGTGCACAATCATTAGTTGTTCATTGGGATGGCAAATTAATGGAAGCAATAGTTGGTAAAAAAAAGTTGAGCGAATCGTAATTCTCGTCAGTTATAAAGGCACCGCAAAATTTCTCAGTGCAGCAATTGTAGAACCCGCCACGGGAGAGAATATTGCGGGCGCTGTTCGTAATGCTTTAATCAGTTGGAATATCATTGATCGCGTTGGTGCGATGAGTTTCGACACTACTTCTTCAAGCACTGGTCCTAACAATGGTGCCATCGCATTCTTACAACAATATTTAGACCTGAAATAAATCAAACTTCCATGTCGTCATCATATTTTCGAAATTGTCTTGAAAAGTGTTTTTGACATGAAATACTCAGCGACCAGTGCACCCGAAGTTCCTATTTTCAATCGATTTGCAATCTGGGACAATCTCAATCACACTTCATTCAAATGCGGTCTCGACGACGAAATTGTCCGTTCAAAAATAAGCGAAGAGGATTGTGATGAAGTCAAACATGTCTGCTATCAAAATTTACAAAAAGATCAAATTCGCGCTGATTATAAAGAATTTCTACAGCTCACAGTCACATTCCTTGGTGGAAACGGTGGCAATTTTCGGACGTGTAGTTCAATGTCCCATGCAAGGTTTATGGGAAAAGCAATTTATTGCCTGAAAATATTTCTTTTTCGCGAACAATTCAAATGCACAGATAGACAATTGAGCGCACTGCGAGATGTATGTATTTTTCTAGTTCGACTATATGTCAAAGTCTGGTATGGATGCTCAAATGCCATCACAGCTCCAAATCAAGATCAACAATTTGTAAAGGACTCGATCGCATACGCTGAAACAGTAGTTCTATCAAAAATCAAAAAACATTTGTGGTATCTAGCACCAGAAAACGTTGCTTAAGCATTTTTTGATCCTTCCGTTTCAGCTGAAGCAAAGCGCAAAATGAGCAAATGTCTCCAATCAAGTGAACCGAACGTAAACCTATTGGAGAACCGTCGAATTGCAAACGTTGAAATTTTACGTTCCAGTTCATTGAGCGATTTAGTATCATATAAAACAAAATATTTTTTCACTGCATTTGGTTTGTCTGCCTGTTTTTTGAAAAAAGATCCATCGTTATGGGAAGAAGATGATGACTATCAAGACGCTTTGGAATTTTGTCGTAATTTGTTCGTAGTAAACGATGCTGCCGAACGCGGCGTCAAATTCATGAAAGATTACAATCGAATCTTAACAAATGACGAAAATCAAACACAATTGGTATTTCAGTTCGTCGAGTCATATCGTCCGAAATTCCCTTCACATAAGAAATCCACACTCACTTAAATTTGCTTGTATTTAGTATTTTTCAGCTATAAAATTGTCTAACTTTGATATTTTTCAATAAATTTTGGATTTATAAAGCTCGTTGAAATGGTAATTTAATTGGAAAATCGACTAAACATTAAAAATCATCAACTAAAACTAGTTTTATGTATTAAAATTTAAGTATTTCAATAAAAACATTTATTTTTCCCATATATTTCGATTTTTCAAACTTTAAGTCTTGGGCGGGAGGTTCAAACGTCCTCCGATCGCTACCAAATTTTAATGCTAATCATTTGGTATCAACAGGGAACTTTTTCCGCCCAGCAATCTAAAATCGAAGGAATTTTCTATAAATAAGGGCCAGTCTAACGAACACATACATAATGTAAAATAAAGCAATAAAATTAACATAAAAAATCCATATTTGCATTACATGCTTAACATAAAACTAAAGGAACATAAGTTGCAATATCAAATTCAGTCTGATGAGTCACATAAAAATATAATATTTAAAATACTAACTTTTATTACATGTTTAATATGGCACGATACAATTTTTTATCTTCTTCCTTTTCTAAGAAAGGAAGGCAACTTTGTAAGTCTTTTTTTTTATGGCTGTCAAGTGTTTTTTTGGGAGCAACTCGAAGACGGTTTTCCCAAATAGTTGTAGAAAACCGTCCTTTACTTTTCCTTAAATCGAGAAAGGTACATTCGAGTTCATTAAATGATAATTTTGTTCCACTTGAAAAATTGTACTTGTTTGAAATTCAAATTTTCTGCTTTTATTGAAAAACATTTAAAATCAATATCGTTCATTTGCAGAAGTTGTAATTTGACGTTGGGAAAATTTGCGTTTTTGAGCAGCCGAATTAAACACAATTGGCTGGTAATTTCAACGTTCCGCAAAAACTTTTCAATTGTGCTTTGAACACTATCAAGCTGCTGTATAGAAGAATGTCCAGGCTCGCAGAATTTTTGCACAATTCCTCGCATTTGCGGGTGATCATGCATAAACATGTATAGCAGTTGATGTAATTTTGTTACGATTCTGAGAAACGCAGGAATCACTCCATAGTGTTAATATCAGTAGGTTGGAGTGATCACTAACAACTTTACTAAGTATTTTTATTAATTCGCTGGCGATATCGTTTCCACTTCTACCACTTAAGGTTTCATTCCACAAAGCACAATATGTAATCTTTTCCAGACCAGGTATAATCAGGATGCTAGTCAGATTATAAGCGCATAGCTTTCTTTTATAATAGGAGTTGGATGCGAAAATCTTTGGAAGAGTAAATACGTTTTCCAAGTCATACATTATTAAAACAGCTGCATTTGTATTGATACTCCGGATATCTGCGTCCCGTTCGGCAGTTGTGAATTTTTTTTCTTTCCAGTGTTTTTCATGCAATATTACTTCAGCGTCCGAAAGTTTGGCCGCATTGATCCTAAGCAGTTGACATTTGTCGCACAAATCTTTTCTTGGTATATAAAGAGAGATTAAAGCTTGTGTTGAATACCTTTCTGTACGTGAAACTGCCAACTGGGCTATTAACAGCGGTCTTGTAAAGATCATACATTTTTTGTACACTTAGATGCCCTTCTAAATATTTTCTTGAAGTCGAAGCTCTGCAATAATGTGACTCAATTGTCGGGAAACTTAAAATGTGATTCTTTACTTCCATGATTTGATTTTCATTTGTAGCGTTAAACGTATATCAATTTTTAACCCGGCTTCGACCGTATCAATGGCATAGAGTTTTGCAAAAAAGGAATAAGTGGTCCTTCCGGAGATTGCTAAAGTGCTTAAAAAGTATTTTTTACAGACTTGAAAAGTTTTGCTGTCTACCTGAAGAAGTAGTGAAAAGATGCCTGCTTTTTAAGATGATCCTTTACTTCTAAAGTTCTTCTGCGTTTAATAGGCTCCTTTTTCACAAAATTTCCGTAGAATATATTGTTTTCATCCAAAGTGTGACTCTAACAAGTAAAGAAGTGGCTAAGTTCGATCGAACTTTATATACCCGGCGCACGCTTTCAGCTAAATTTTTAAATTAACTAGGTACAATCTTACATGGGTGCCAAGCTTAGACGAAATCGATAAAGTATTTCCAGACATATACATATGATCTCATATAGTCGGATTTCTGGCTGCAATACAACACCACATATTAAACTCAAGATATTTCCCTTTTACATTTATTGAAATGTCCGACTTTTAGTATTTTCGAAAATTACCGCTATATGACAGGTGGTTATAGTCAGATTTTGATAAATACCGCTTAAATAGGCACAGTGTAATACGTATACCAATTTTTAACAAAATCGGGTGGGTGGTTCCAGAGATATACATATGAACTCATAAGTGGGCGGTGCCTCGCCCCTGTAAACAATTCGATTCAGTCGGATTTCCTGCTCGAATACAACAATACATACCAAATTTGAGCATATTAGCTTCCATAGCTACTGAAATATAGCAATTTTTGTATTTTCGACAATTGCCGTTATATGGGAGGTGGGCGTGGTTACTGTTCGATTTGGCCCATTTTCAATACCAACCTGCTCTGGGTCAAAGACAAGTTTCCTTGAGATATCTCAATTTTTACTCAAGTTATCGTCCGCACGGGCGGACGGACGGACAGACAGACATCGCTGATTCGACTTCTCTTTTCATTCTGAGCATTTTGGTATACATATGTCTATATCTATCTTGATTCCATTATGCTATAAAAAACAACCGTTATGTGAACAAAGTTATAATACCCTTGTACACAAGTACGCGGGTATAAAAATATGAGTTGATGGCTAGCCCACCTCAAAGCAAATTAATAACAACAAGTAAGAAAAGATAAATTCGGGGGAAAACCGATTTTTATATACCCTCGCGACGTGGTTATGGTCCGATTTCAAAAATTATTGACGGTGATGCTATTGATATCAAGGACAAATTTTGTGACGATACCTTACATCGTTTTTGAGATACCTACAGACGTTTTTTTATAAGTGGGCATGGTAACGCCCATTTTTTCACAATTTCATAAAAATCAAGTTTCTCAATTAACTATCTCTCTAAATATCTAATTTTAATTAATATCTATGTTTCAATAAATAAAGAAAAAAAATTTAATAACGGTGAAATTGAGGAGAATTTTTTCACCAAATTTTGTGACCATACCTTACACCGTTATTGAGATACAGACTTTTATTCCTAAGTGGGCGTGGCAACGCTCATTTTTCAAAATTACATAAATACCTCATTTCTTAGTTAAAAATCGCTCCAAATACCGAATTTCACTCAATTCGTTTTAATAGACACCGAAAAAATTAAGTTTTTGCATTTTCCAAAACTTATATGTGAGGTGGGCGAGGTTATCGACCGACTGTCCAAAGAGCAATCTATGTACGAAATTTCATTGAGATATCTGAATTTATACTCAAGTTATCGTCTGCACGGACGGACGGACGGACAGACAGACATCGTTAAATCGACTTTTCTTTTCATTCTGAGCATTTTGGTATATATATGTGTATTATCTCGATTATTTTTTGCTGTTACAAGCAACCGTTATGTGAACAAAGTTATTATACCCTTGTATACAAGTACGCTCGGGTATAAAAATGTACATATAATTTCATTCGGAAGCTTAAAACTAAAAGAATAGCATTCATTGTCCAAGTTTAGACGAAATCGATAAAGTAGTTCCAGACATATACATATGATCTCATATAGTCGGATTTCTGGCGGCAATACAACACCACATACTAGACTCAAGATATTTCCCCTAAACATTTATTGAAATGTCCGATTTTTAGTATTTTCGAAAATTAGTTATGGGCGTGGTTATGGTCAGATTTTGATAAATGTCGCTTAAATAGGCATAGTGTAATACGTATACCAAATTAGAACAAAATCGGGTGCGTGGTTCCAGAGATATACATATGAACTCAGAAGTGGGCGGTGCCACGCCCCCAGTAAAAAGTTTTGATACAGTCATATTTCCTGTTCGAATACAACAATATATACCAAAATTGAGCAAATTAGCTTCAATAGCTACAGAAATATAGCAATTTTTGCTTTTTAGACAATTGCCGTTATATGGGAAGTGGGCGTGGTTATGGCCAGATTTTAATAATTTTCCAAATATCGCTTAAATAGGCATAGTGTAATACGTGTACTAAATTTGAACAAAAAAATATGGGAAGTGGGCGTAGTTACTGTCCGATTTTGACCATTTTCAATACCAACCTGCTCTGGGTCAAGACAATCTACCTACCAAGTTTCATTGAGATATCTCAATTTTTCACAAGTTATCGTCTGCACGGACGGACGGACGGACGGACAGACAGACAACGCTAAATCGACTTCTCTTTTCATTTTGGGCATTTTGGTATTAAATGTCTATATTTATCTTGATTCCGTTATGCTGTTACAAGCAACCGTTATGTGAACAAAGTTATGATACCCTTGTACACAAGTACGCGGGTAAAAATCAATGATGCACACAAGCCTGAATTACTAAGCGTTTCCTCTTTTCTACTAAAAACTCTTAAAAGACTAATCAAGATGCATATTAGGCTCTCGATAAGCCAATCCCTATTGTCTAATAAACTGCATGCCTACACCAAAAGCAAGTCTACGGAAACAGCTCTACACTAATTATTTTTCAAGTTAAAAAAATCTTTAAAAGCATAAGAATTTGCACTAGTTGCATTACTCGACATAGCAGCGGCTTTGAACAATGTGGTTCCGCAAGCGATTACCTCGGCTCTGAGGGATCAGCATTTTTGCATTTTTCAAAATTTCCGTTATATGGGAGGTAGGCGAGGTTATGGTCCGATTTCAAAAATTTTTAACGATGACAGTAATATTGAGAAAAATTTGTTCACCAAATTTTGTGACGATACCCAATACTGTTATTGAGATACCGAAAATGTTTCATAAGTGGGCGTGGCAACGACCATTTTTCAAAATTTCAAAAATCCTTAATTTCTTAGTTCAAAATTGCTCCCAATACCAAATTTCACTTAATTTGTTTTAATAGATACCGAAAAATGAAGTTTTGCACTTTCAAAAACTTCCGTTATATGGGAGATGGGCGTGGTTATGAACCGATTTCAAAAATTTTCTACGATAATAATAGCGGTGTCAAGGAAAATATGTCCACCGAATTTTGTGCCGATATTTAATACTGTTATTGAGATACTGAACATTTTTCATAAGTGGACGTGGCGACGCCTACTTTTCAAAACTTTATAAATACCTCATATCTTAGTTCAAAATCGCTCCAATTACCAAATTTCACTCAATTTGCTGTAATAGATACCGAAAAACGGAGTTTTTGCATACATAAATTTGTTCCTAAGTGAGTTTGGCAGCGCCCATTTTTCATTATTTCATAAATACCTAATTTCTTAGTTCAAAATCGATCCAAATACCAAATTTCACTCAATTTGCTTTAGTGGATACCGAAAAAACGGAGTTTTTGCATTTTTCAAAAACTTCCGCTATATGGGAGGTGGGTGTGGTTATTAACCGATCTTGACCATTTTCACATTCTACGTACGAAATTTCATTGAGATATCTCAATTTTTACTCAAGTTATTGGAACCATGGGCAGACGGACGGACAGGCAGTCTGTGCTAAATCGATTTATCCTTTCATTATGATCATCTTAGTATATATAAGTCTATATCTATCTCGATTATTTTATGCTGTTACAAACAACCGTTATGCGAACAAAGTTATAATACCCTTGTGTACAAGTTCGCTCGCGTATAAAAAGTAACACTAAGTTTCTGGGTTTGATACTTATGAAAGAGAAATGCGGAGACGTAGTCTCCCTCACAAGAGCTAAAACTTGAAACTTCAGTCCGACTCCCTGATCACTGTGGCGTTCACTTAGCTGAAGTGCTGGCTACCTAAGAGTAAACGCAGCACTTTATCAAAAATCCTAAGGCGAGCAAACAGTATTTCATCTTCTCTGACAGCCAAGCTGCATTGAAAGCGCTAAACTCATGTATAGACAATACAAACGCTCTCATGGAATGCCTCAGATGTCTGAACGAGATGGCTCAGCATTATATAATTAAACTCATATTGGTGTCTTCACACCGCAATATTGGGGGTAACTGCAAAGCGGATGAACTGTAGCAGAAAACTGTAGGTCGCTTTATTTGTAAAAGTTGTAGAAGAGTTGTGTATTTACCATTCGAAAATAAAAGCTTTTTAGCATCTATTATTTTGCAATTAACTCGCCAAGTCTTTTCTTTTATTGCATTTGAAGCTTTAGAAAACGCTGCGACCACGTGTCGCACTGCCGTCGTTAATATTCTAAAAAAATTGTTACTAGCGAAAATTAAGGACGCTCCAACACCAACACCGTCGCAGGAACAGCAGGGTGCAAATCTTCAGGAAACTGCGTTAGTTGAGGCTGACAAAATTGCCCACGCTGGGAACATAGGCATGGAAACGCCTACCGCCGGCACCGCTCCTAATCGTCACGCATCTACGCCTGCCCAACAATCTGCACAATTTGCATAAGCAGGTATTGTAGCAACTTTGCGAGTATTATAACGTCTTTATATGGCTCCTTACCGCTTTACACTTATTGGTTCCCACACTACGGAACTACCAGGGACATACCTTCCATCTTGCACGTGCAATGTCGCTCCTAACCTCGCCAATGCGATGACATTCCCATATGTCACTCCATCAAATGCCATGACGACCATGTTGTCAAACCTAACCTCAAATGCGACATTATGCAATTATGTAATTGCCAAATACTCACCAATTGCCTACATTCACTAACGAGCCAATTGCCTACATTCACTAACGACCTATTGACATCGGTTAGCACTTCCAGATTTTGTTATCCGAAATTTAACAAAATAAAACTACGCAATTTGGAGAGCAGGCAAACGTTATCCCGTCGTCAGCTGCTTATTAAAGACTTGCGGATGTTCTCAGGTCGACCTGAAGACCAGCCGTTATTTATAACTAACTACTAACAGTCTACAATTCGGTGCGGGTTTAGTGATCAAGAAAAACTCATCAGATTGCAGAAATGTTTAAAAGCCCACCATTAGAAGCAGTTCGTGGTAGACTGATGGTGCCGTCTACTGTTAATCTGGCATTCAACACTCTTCGTATGTTATATAGCAGACCAGATGTTATCCACCAAACAATTCAGCGTAAGTTAAAAGAGTAGCCAGTGGTCCAGTCGAATAAATTAAAAAAATTTGGTTTCATTGTAATTGGCTGTACAAAATTACCGCGCCACTATGCAAGCAGCCGGTCTAACGGACTAAATGAATTTGTTGCTAAGTTAACATGCAGTCAAAGGCTGAGCTGGGGCCAGCGATGCATGTCGCTGAGCTGCGTTGACATCGGTGCCTTTGATGAGTGGCGTTTCAGTCTTGTTATGTGTGTAAGTCAAGTGACGTCTCTGCAGCCGTCGCCGGTAACGTACTCACAAAGCAACAGTGAAACCAGAAAGGGAAGTCGCGAATCTCAGAAGGCAAGAATAATCATACGTCAATTGATAAAACAACTAGCTGTGTGAAATGCAGCGGCAATCACAGGCTTTCGGACTGTTGTAAATTCATCTTGCTCTCTCCAGGTGACAGATGGATATTCATCCGTGAGAAAAGGTTATGTCTACGTTGCTTCAAAACTCATTTTATTCGGTGGTGCAGTTCTAAAAGGCGTTGTAGCCTGGACGGCTGTAAATGGCCCATCACCCTTTACTACATACTACAACACCGGTGGCCTGTCGAACCCGGTACTACAGCTGAGAAAGAACAACAAAAAATACTTTTCAAGTACGTGATGTAGACTCGAAGTTTGTTAGTCTATATATATCCCCCGTTGCTACACCTTCTCTAAGGTACAAACTCCGCAATGTTCGCACTATAGCCAATATTGGTCTTCCAGGGATACGTTTTCTAATCATGCACACATTAAGAGTTTGCCGATCCGCCAATATACAGCATTAAGGGCAAGAATTTTAATAGGTCTGGACAACGTAAAAATTAGCATTTCAATGGAAATAAAAGAGGGTGAAGGATCAAATCTTATTGCTACGAGGTGTCGTCTGGGCTGGAGTGTATATGGACGGGATGCAAAGGACTTAGCTGAACAATATCTGATCCGAAATCATATTTTTCCAATTGGAATGTATCATCGATTACTACCACAGCTTCCCTGTGATCAGGCTGAGTTGTGCAGTGCGCCCTCATCCCCGAATGTAACTGTTGTGCGCATGTCTCCTTAACTGAATTTCTGCAGAACGTTGATGTTGCGGTTGTTTTGCAATCACTTACTGCATTTACGCGGCTATCACACTCTGCGACTATGTGGCCTTCGGCAAGGTAAAGTATAATGCCATTGTGCGCGACGGGAAAAATACTAATTTTCTTACATGCTAATTTAGGTCTAGGAAATTTTATAATAAAATGTAATATATTCTCATTTTGTAATATCTTAACACTAGATACATCCATTACTTCCGTTATACTAATATTTGTGAATTGCTTGTTTATTATTGACTTCAAATCATTATCGTCAAGAATTGCTGAATTTATGACATTAAGTTTGGCAAGCGATATCGGTAGCATCAAGGTTTGCATTTCAGTTATTAAAATTCTATTCCGCGTTACCAAAAGTTCATACAGGTGAGAGTTGTCAATTTCCTCTTTTTTTGCGTTCGCTATGATAATATTCACCCTGTTCGTTAATTTTTTAATTTGATCCTGAATTTTCGTATTTATTAATATTTGCTTGTTATTTGATTCGATGAGCTCGGTTTGCCTAAACTTGATATGTTCAAAATCATCGAAATCAGGCGTTCCTGCAACTACCTTTAAAGCCGTTCCTAGAAAATTCAAACTTCTTGCCTGCCTATGGTGTATGCTTATGGCCGTCAGCAATGTCTCCAAATGCTTAGTGTCGAATTCCAAAATTTTCTTCAGATGTTCCTGGGGGAATTCCCTAGCCAATTTGGTAGTCTCGTCTTCAATTTCGGAATACGTGGTTAAGTTAGTTGTGTGTCTGAAGTAACCGTAGTCCTGCCAAATGGTGACCCCTCCGTTTAAAATCGGAATGTATTTCGAGTGAGTATAGTCAGTCATCCTGGCACTCATAGTTGACACAAATGAAATCATCAAGAGTAAGATCCTGGAAAATGTTTTTTCATTACACATCTTATTTTTGTTTATCTTAGATTGTCCTTATGGACTACCCTCCCTTTTATGAGAACGGCTGTCCCTAAATCAGCTTCTACTTTTTCCTCAACACATAGTGGTGTAAGCTTATTTCCTAATCTCCTATTTGTTTTTACTAGTACCCTTTCCCCCACTTCGAAAGTTCTATCTCGTCTTGACTCATTGTGTTTCTGCAATTGGTTGAATGAATGGAACTATTGTATTCTATTGTCGCCTGCATTATTAGCTCGCTTGTGTCCTCGATTTTTCTCTCTAATTTGAGACACCTTGCAATCTCCAACAAAGTGCTGTGTAGTCTCTCCACCTGTCCGTTCGAAGTACTATGGAGAGGCGGGGCATTGACTATGTGTACATCGAAACGGTTAAACAAAATTGATCTAATAGTTTCAGAATTAAAAGAGGCTTCGTTGTCACAGAAAATCGTTTTCGTTTTAGGGTAAATATTCATTAACTGCAAAATCGGGATTTTCACATCTATTATTGTGCGAGAGAGTATCGGTTGCACTATCGCGAATTTCGAAAATTTATCTAGGCAAGTCAGAAAGTATTTTTTATCTGTTGAAAATATATCAATGTGCAAAATCTCGCCTGCGTATGAAGGAATTGGAGTTTTTCCGATTAACTGTTTTTTCGGGTGTCGGTCATATTTAGCCCTTGAATATGTATTACAATTTGTTACAACTTCATTCGCTAACTTCGTCATTTTTGGAAAGAAATAGTCACGCAAAATCTGTTAAGTATTCTCTTGGGCGGCTCTACGTGCCCGATTATGTTCCGTAATTACAATTTCTTTCTGTTCATTTTTATCAAAAATGTCTGTTACGAATTTCTTAGCATACCAGAACTTTGTTGTTGGAAACAACTCAACAAGGTTATGTTGGATATGCGCTCAAACTGATAACTCGCAGTTAATTGCGTTAACAACGTCCTGTTTAACTACGTTTCGGATTGATTCGATTAGTGAGTCTCTGCTTGAAAAATATATAAAATGGCGCGTCTTCTTTCCCAATATTATGAAAGTGCGGGTTGACGGACTCTGTGCATCTTCTAGAAAAATTTGATTTCTGTAACAATTTATTGGTTTGTCTGTTGACTATATTGTGTAAGTCAAAGAAAGTTCACTATGAACTGTTGCTACGTCTGACTCAGGTTGGTCCTCGAGAGCATGGATCCTTTGTCGTGACAGAGCGTCTGCAACAAAGTTTTCTTTTCCTGGTTTATAGAATATTTTAGCGTTGTGCTCGTCAATAAACGCTTTACAGCGTTAAATTTTCGCATTCGGGTTTCGATCTGAAACTGCGAATGTAAGAGGCTGACGGTCGGTGTAAATATTGAGATTTTTTACACCGTAAAGATAATTTCGGAGGTTTTTTAAGGCCCATACTATAGCCAACAGTTCTCTTTCATTGGTTGCGAAGTGCAACTCTCTATCCTTCAATGTCCTGGAAATCATTGTTATTGGCTTTCCATTCTGAGATAAAACTGCTCCCAGACCGTGCGACGAAGCATCCGTCGTTAGATCGAAAGGCTTCCCAAAGTCCGGGTAAAGCAGCATTACATCCTCCGATATCAGTATTTTTTTCAGTTTACTAAAGGCTTGTAGCTGCCTGTCATCAAGTTTAATTTTAATTTTTTTTGATTGCTGAGCACTAATTCTACCGTTTTCACCTTTTAAAATATCCGACAATGGTTTCGCTATCGAAGCAAAATCCTTAATGAAGCAGCGATAGTAACTGGCTAAGCCCAAAAAGGATCTGACTCCGAACAAGGTTGAAGGCTCGCCATAGTCTCGGATGGCCTTTACCTTAACCGGACTTGCTTTGATTCCCCCTCTTGACACTGTAAAACCAAGGTATTCTACACTTGTTTTAAAAAAATTCGACTTTTCCCACGAGGCCCTCATATTTGCCTCATACAGTTTACGCAAAACCCATTCAATATGCTTTACGTGGTCCGCTTCCTTTTCAGAAAAAATTGTTACGTGGTCGACGTATACGTAACAAGTCTTGCCTATTTGCTCACGGAGGACATCATCAATGGCCCTCTGAAAAATGCTAGGCGCATTTTTCATTATTAACCGAGAAAGCGGTTTTTTCTCGATCCCGATATTGACGTGACATTGAGAATAGGGTATTTGTCATCAACCGTCTTTTGATTGAGCTTTCGAAAGTCTAGCACTAGTCGTTTTTTCTTGTTGCCCAACTCATCAGTACCTTTTTTATCAACAACCCATACTGGGTTGTTATAAGGGGACCTAGATGCACGAATTATTCCATTCTTTAATAGATTCTTTACTTCGCTGTTAACAAAATCAGCCACTCCCATTGGATATGGATATAATTTTGAATATACCGGGTTGCTATCTTCGGTGCGAATTGTAGCAACGATGTTTGTATTGAAGGGCAGTGCTTCATCGGGGTCTGCAAAAGCTTTAGCCCTTTTCTTCAACATTTTATTAAACTCGGATTTTACCGACTGAGGGACGTTTATGTCCGCTGGTTTCGTAAAGTTCACGTCTTCGCATTTATAGAATTGAATTTTTTCAACTCCAGAGTTGAACTGAATTACTTCCTCCCTTAGGTTGATATTAGCTTTTACCTGCGTAAGCAGATCAAGGCCAATAATGCCATCAAAGGTCGTTAGACCCGGCAAAATAAAAAATGGAGTATTTACTCCACAAAGAGTTAAGTAACATTTTTGTATAATATTATTGAATCCATGTATGGATTTCACTTGGAAAGGCTCGTCAACTGCCACGACCTTCCCTACCCCCTTCAAAGACTTAATGTAATTCCTAGAAGCCCCGGTGTCTATTAAAAATTTAAAAGATCTCCCCGCTATTGTCTGTTGTAGGAAGGGTAGCAGGGACCTTTCTCTAAAAAATTTATCGATTCTACATCGGATGCCTCTGCTTCTGCTACCTTGTCCTGTCGTCGATGTCCTGAAATTCTATCAGAGCCATATGGTCTTTTTTGTGCTTGGTTAAATTTGTTATTATTAATACGGGTGCTTTGTTGAGCACTTGTCGCTTGTCGGACACGTGAAGACGTGGGATCGACGTCCATTTTTTCTACCGGTTGCAAGTTGTTCGAGTCCCGTTGCCGGGTATAATATGGATTTTTACCCTGAGTTGGTGCACTATTAAAACTTTTATTATTGAACTTGTTCTGCGTTTGAATACGCATATTATAATTATCTTGCGCCAGGGCTCTACTTTCAGAGCTTTTCGCATAATTCATTGCGAACATATACCTTTCGTGATTTGCTTCAACTTCCTGAGCCAAGGCTAAAGCAGCAGGCAGATCATTCGGTCGTGACGCAAATAAAACATCACTCAAGGGTTTCTTTAGTCCAGATATAAAAACCCGGAGAGCATCTGCCCTATACTTACTATTAATAGAGTTAGCGAGCTCACCTTCGTATGTCATAATAGTCTTATTTGTCAGTAACGTTAGTTTTTTCTCGATTTCATCATAATACTGCAGGACAGTCGAGTTTCCTTGCCGCAAGGTGCTTAACTCTTGCTCAATAAGACAAATTGGCCGCTTATCGGCATACGCAAAATCTAATCTTGCTACTATGGCGTTAAAATTTAGCGCCGTATTAAATGACGCAAGCACCCCATCAGCAGCACCTCTCACTTTATTTCTGATTATACCTAACGTTTGGTAGTGTCGTGAACTACCATTGTATTTCTCAAATGGCTTGTATGCGAAATGCGCCGCTTGTCCCCACGACACATACTGCTCCTGCTTACCCTCAAATTCGGGTATTGACTTAACAATATCAAGTGGTTCATCGCACTTGATACCCTCAATTATTTTCACATCTTCGTACGTTCTTGGCTCTACACTGAAATTCGAAATCTTTTTTGTTACCTCCTGTAACCTTATTTCGAATTCATTTCTTTGAACTTGTAGTGCAGTCTTCACTGCGGCTTGTACTAAATTTTGTAACTCTGATGCATTCATGTTTATTTTCTCTTGTAACACACTTACTTGTAATTTTTTAAAATTTTCAATTATCTGATCGATACCGCTCATCAAAATTTACTAATGTTCACTATTCTCTATTTTGGCAGTTTTTATTTAATAACCTTTTCAACACAATAAATTTTTTCACAAAAATAAACAAGCAATCACTTACATTATGTAAAAGATAATTTGGATGTTGTTCTCCGCTCTTAGTGACTGCTTCCAAACTACAATTGGATTTGGGGTTCTTGATGACTGCTTCTCAGTTCCAGATGAGTTGCTGGAGGTACTTGTTGGCTGCTTCTAAGTTCGAGTTTTTAGTTCGCGTTCTCGCGCGGTACAAGGAAAATTTGTTCGTTTGCGGTTCAAAGTTTTATTAACTCTTTAGAGTATTTCTTTTACTGCACTTGAACGTTCCCGAGCCCCACGTTGGGCGCCAATTTTTAAATTATACTTTATTATTCCAGCTGTGCTTACAGACTGAAGCTTACTCGCTAAGACATAACTAATATAAACCCTATTCGGCCCGTCGCTGCTGCTGTAGTCGCTGCTGCTGTAGTCGCCGTGACTGCGCTGCCAGTACGTGCCATTGGATGATGTGATGTTTTCGTGGAATTCTTCCTACGATAGGGAATCGTTGCTGCTTATTTCGTTCAAAGTATAGTATGTTGTAGTAGAAGCTTTCCAGTAAAGTAGCTGCAGGTGTTCGGCCAGACGCTGTGTCAGCATAAACGGATTACCCTGATGTGTGGGAACCGTTTTGTCTGCTGAATGGCTACACTGCTTAGCTACTTGGCATAGCGGGTGATAACTTATATAGTACCACTGCGATTCAGATTGGCAGCTCTTATTACAGTTTCCTGCATTAGGTAGGGGAAATTGCACGAAAGTGAGTCACCTTGTCTAAAACCTCGTTTGGTCTCAAACGGCTCGGAGAGGTTCTTCCCAACTTTGACGGAGCTAAATGTTGTGCTCAACGTCACTTTACATAGCCGTATTAGTTTTGCGGGGATCCCAAATTTAGACATGGCGTCGTACAGGCAGCTTCTATTCGTGCTATCAAAAGCGGCTTTGAAGTCGACAAAAAGGTGGTGTGTGTCGATTTGCTTATCTAAGGTCTTTTCCAGGATTTGACGTGCTGTGAATATCTGGTCGATGGTGGATTTACCAGGCCTAAAACCACACTGATAAGGTCCAATCAGTTGGTTCATATATGGCTTCAGTCTTTCACACAGTATCGTCGATAGAGCCTTAAATGCGATATTTAGAAGGCTTATCCCACGGTAGTTGGCGCAAACAGCAGGATCACCCTTCTTATGGATTAGGCAAACAACACTAAGGTTCCAATCTTCTGGCATGTACTCGTCAGACCAAATTGTGCTTAACGGCTGGTACATGCTTCCTACCAGCTCTTCGCCGCCGGCTTTGAAAAGCTCAGCCGGTATACCGTCTGCCCAGGCGCTTTGTTATTCTTTAGCCAGCTAAGTGCTGTTCTCACCTCGCCTTGGTCGAGTGGAGGGATTTGTTGTTCATCCCTAAAGATTGTTATGGGCTCCTCTTCTTCAAACTCCTCACCAGAGTTCGCATTCAGTAGCGTTCAAAAGTGGTCCCTCCATACCTCAAGTGTGCTCTGTACGTCCGTCACCAGATTTCCATACTCGTCTTTTGCAGGAACCAGCCCCGGTCTTGAAACCACTTCTTTGCTGCCTTATTTTCTGATAGAATTTTCGGACCGCATTCCTGCTTGCTAGCATCTCAAACTCTTCGCACTCACGCCTTTCCGCCTCTTGTTTCTTGCTCTTGAAAAGACGTCTCTCTTCCCTCCTTCTCTTCCGGTATCGCTCAATTGTTGCCCGCGTAGTAATTGGCTGCAGGGTGGCTTTGTATGCTGCGTATTTCTCTGCAGCAGCGACGCGGTATTCGTCATCGTACCAATTATTTCTGTGAGGCTGGTAGTAGCCAACCACTTCCTTCGCAGCGGTGCGAAGAGATTGGGAGATGTTATCCCATTGCTCGTTAATGTCGGGGCGATGAGAAGTTGCTTGCCTTAGCAGGATCGAGAGTCGAGATTGAAAATTCTCAGCTGTCCGTTGCGATTGCAGCTTTTCGACGTCGAACTTTCGTTGTGTTACTTGATGAGCGTTCTTCATTGCAGATAGGCGCATGCGGACCTTAGCTGCAACAAGGTAGTGCTCCGAATCAACGCTTGCTCCTCGGATAGAACGAACATCAAGCACGCTCGAAGCGTATCTCGCGCCTATCACAACGTGATCTATTTGGTTTCGCGTTTTTTGATCAGGGGACACCCAAGTGGCTTGGTGGATGCTTCGGTGTTGGAACCTGGTGCTACTTACTACCATGTTTCGCGCCGCGGCGAAGTCGATCAGCCTCTCTCCGTTGCCGGAGGTAGTTTTATGAAGGCTGAAGTTGCCGACTGTTGGACCAACAATTCCTTTTTTGCCCACCTTAGCGTTAAAATCGCCAATCACAATTTTTACATCGTGGCGGGGGCAGCGCTCGTATGCTTCCTCCAAGCGCTCGTAAAATGCATCCTTTGTCCGTTCAAGACAGACGCCCGCTTGCAGCCGCACCTCCTGGTGAACAGGCGCTGCAGACTTTAGTGACCCCTTAAACCGAATATGTCGGAGTGGCTCCCCTAAAGCTCCCTCTCTATTAGCCGTGACCCAAGGCTCCACACGGGTTGGTTACCGCATCTCGCACATGGGCTGCTCACGTTGCCCAGGGTGCACGAACGTGGACGTAAGAGTAGGAATTGAGTATAGCCGCGTAACTGTAGCTGCATACTCAGAAGCACCGCGGTAGCGGTGATCTATCTCGTGACTAGGATGTTTACGTGATGAACGTTATGACGTTCGGTGCTTCATGCTTGCCATCTTTAGCAAATTTTGTGAAGAACCGTAATGCTGAACGTTTTGCAGATAGCCATTCCGATCCGGTACCTGCTATCACTGAAAACAGTTTTGTTAATAACTGTCTTCAAAGCTCTGATTACACTATGCATTAGCTAGTCTCGCAACTACTGTAGGATAGATTCATAAAGAGGGCGGTTTTCAAATGAGAAATTGCGTGCCCAACTCAAGTCGGATAATGTCGACCCTAAACTATACTATGTATCAAACCCAGTAGACGTGTTTTTTTGTGCGCTGCTGTTATTGTTTATTTATTTTGAGTTTTAATCAATTTATTTGAGTAATAAGTATATAATTACGTGTCTCATTAAACTCTCTCTACACTTGATACTGAGAAGTTCTGTTGCCTTAATTTCGCGTGTAAAAATTTAAATTTAAACTTAATCGAAAACAAAATTTTCAAAATATGACAACAAGGGCCAAGGGCAAAACAACTCTCTTGGTAAAGCAGAGAAAAAAATGAGTTCACCACCGTCTTGGATTTGTAGAGAAAGAGCATTGTCAGAGAGACAGCTGAATGAGTGAAATGTGAAGAGCGCGTGATGCAACGATTTGGCGAGGTGACTGCTGAGTTGGCGAATGTTAGAAAGGCAATGAAAAACTTAGACGATCGACTGAGAAAAGCAGAAGCCCAAATTAAGCAAAGCGAACAATTGCATAAGGAAATTGTGCTGCTTAAATCGAAGCTTAATGAATGCCAAAACCAAAGCGTCTCCGTGTATGCAATGCCTTTCGAGTGGGAAATCAGAATAACGTCGCTGCTTCTGTGATTGTCAAGTTAGCATCTTATGTTGATCGCTCTGTCCTTTCTAAATCGTTAGCTAGCTTTAGCAAAGAAAAAGCGCGGCCACTATCGCTTCGTCATGTTGGACTCAACTCAAATGGCAAAATACACATACATGAGTGCCTTACGAAAAAAAATCTGGAGCTCATGCGCGTCGCAATGCAGCTTAGAAGAGTAAGAAAACTTGTGGCTGGCGACATCCCTGATTTCAACATTTCTTTAACTGGTTACAATTTACTGCGAAATGATCGCAAGCATAGAAAAGGGGGAGGAGTTGCCGTGTATTCTAAAAATAATCTCAAATTCAGACTGCTAACAAAATCAAGTAACTGTGAAACTGAATACATGTTTACTGAAGTATCTGACGGCGAAAAC
Source organism: Philophylla caesio (assembly GCA_963971545.1). Lineage (NCBI taxonomy): Eukaryota > Metazoa > Arthropoda > Insecta > Diptera > Tephritidae > Philophylla > Philophylla caesio. Next base: position 59,890,115 of record OZ020605.1, read on the forward strand.
AATGATTAATTTTTGTTTATCTTAATAAGCATGTGTTAGATTATGAGCGTATTTTAATATTTGGTGATTTCAATGTAAACTTACTAACAAAAAACCCATATAGTGACAAATTAATTTACCAACTGGGAACAGCAGGACACTATGTTGTTATTAGATCTATACAAACGAGATATGCAAATAATTCTCCACCCAGTCTTCTTAACTTCTTCATAGCGTGTGACCCTCAGCATATCCTTAAATTTGACCAAGTAGACTTTATTTCTGACCATGATCTAATATTTTGTACTCTTGATGTTATATTAAATCGTCCGTTCCGCGCAAGTTCTTTTCATACCCGAGCGTACTTGTACACAAGCGTATTATAACTTTGTTTGCATAACGGTTGTTATCGAGGTAGATATAAACATATATATACTAAAATGATCAGAATGAAAAGAGGAATCGATTTAGCCCTGACTGTCTGTCCGTCCGTCCGTCCGTCTGCATAGCAATAACTTTTAACAAGTCACAAGGGCAAATTTTCAGTACCATTGGAATTGATTTTCGTGTCAGCTATATATCGCGCTGTCGCGAATTGGTGCCCCACAAAATCAAACATAACTAATTCCAGAAAATGGAAACAAAGCACGGCATGTTGTGTTTAGAGAAGTTTACAATAACTAAACATTTACCCACTCTCTTACTTTTATCTTTGAACTTTTTGTTTCTTGTATTTTACTCTCCACTGAATCTTTTTTTTTTTGGTATTCGAAATTAACTTTATTACATTTAAATAATTTTAATAAATCACTTTTATATCATAGGAGAACCAAACCGTTGTATATCATTCGCAAAAAAAATACGTGGGCAACGCCACGCGCATGTGCTAGTAAGTATATAAAACAAAACAAGTAATTAAAACTAAATAATTAATTATACATTTATATTGATTTTCACGAAGATATTTTTAATGTACATGACATAAGCTTGACATTTTATATGCATACTATGTTACGCCTTATCTTACCTTAATAAGAGCGACGCACATAGGTTTCTGCTAGTGCATACTGCGGCTAAAAATATAAGGAGTTGTCGCAGGACAATGACATTTGGTACATCATTGTTTTGGATTCCAATCAAGAAAAAAATGAAAAAATCAAAATCACGCCCCCTATTTTACGCCCACCTCCCATATAAGGTGAAACTTAATTTTTGACCTACAGCACTGATTTTTGGTACATAGCATTTTTATGATATTATATATGTTGGTGTTAAATTTCAATAATATCCGCCCACTTTTACGCCCACCTCCCATACAACTAAATTCTCTTTTATCAAGTCTCTTTTAGCAACTTTTTTACATCTTCGTGACATTCTAATTTTTTTAATTTTATTTTAGTACGAAAAATGTTTATGTACGGATCCGAAGACAATAATAAGTGATGCATCACATCTTCGTTAGTGGATATGCGTCCAATTCTTCTGGAATGATACATACTATAGTTCCTGTAATCCTTGTTGCGTGCTTCTTGTGCTTCCTCAGATAACATTCCTATGAAAAAACATTACAACTTGCATAAATTAAGATATAAAATTAAAAAAGGTTAACCAAAACTCACCTATTGGTAAAATAGCCTCTGAAATAATTTTGCTGCCATGAATTAAAACTTTGTGAACAGTTATGGGCATATAATACCAGCCATAAATGCCAACATACAGTTTGGCGGTATCCAAACAATATCTATAGAATTTGTCTGTATCAATCGACTTCCTGCAATTGATTGTGGTCAATATAATTTTAAAGCGATGAACCAGTTCTTCGTTTACTCCAGTTGCATCAGATGTTAGAGCAGGATTTTCAAAAAATCGTCTAGACATATTCCCGTCATTTGTTGTGCCCATTCCTTGTTTCACTACGTCTACATTGATACCCAGTATTTGTTTCAGATTGTCTTGAATAGCTGCTTTATTTGCTTCCATCTCTAGCTTTACGTCCTTTGTAATTCTCCACTTTCTAAAAGTAAGACGGTACGCAATGTGCAAAATGCACTCCATAAATTTTATACGAGCATGAAGTGGAGAAATACCGAATTTGAGACTTTCATCTGAAGTATTTCTTAATATCAAGGCATCAATGTCATTCATTTCTGTCGGTTTTGCTCCACAAATGAAACAAACCGCCATAGATGAAGTTCCAGTGATACTACTCGCCACTTTCCCATCTATCATCGTTAACGACAAACTATGACCAACCGTAAACTTTTTATTATGCACCTCAACAACAGTATTTTGCAAGTTCCCTATTTCAGCATTGACTCTGTTCACTTCGGCATTTATCACATCAGCAGTTTCCTTTATAAATTCGAACTTCAGTGGCCGACAAAATCTTGTTGATGAAGGCTCAGTATTTTTCCACAACATCGTTGACATGTTGCTGCGCTCAGTGAGAGCCAACGGGACAAATGAAGTCAAAAACATAAATTTGTCTGACGTATTGGGATCTGTAAACTTTTGCTGGTATTCACTATGCCCTGAACTATCATCACAACCCCATTTTGAAACCATTTGCAGCTCGTTGGGGAATTCTGCCACCTCATTTTGCAATTTTGATTTTAAAATTCTTGTCACTGTATGGTCCAGTATGTCCTGTAGACCTATTTGACCGCAACTTTCAGTCACTTGCACATTTTCAGGATAACATTTTTTTTTTCATCCAAGACAACATAATAAGGCGGGAAAATATCACTACCAATTTCCTTAGCGGAGCTGCGCAAAACCTCATATTGGTGCTTAGATAATGAAGCATCGAGAATCAACGCCAGGGCTTTTTCTGCATTGCAGCTCTTGATATCACTTGACCACTAATCACTTTCACTGTTGTTCAACAATATTCAATATTACGGTAAAAATATCAACAAAATGTTAAGAAATCAGTGCCAAAAACAATTGCATTCAAAGGCAAACGTTTATAAAGTACGCTATATATTGCATACTTTTGGGCGGTAACTTGCCATTTTAGAGTATCTCATTGTTTTTTTCAAGGGGGGCAATTTGGGGCAGCTGAATTTTTTTTTATCGTTTAGCTGAGACTTCAGGCTTTAATTCGGTATATGTATGTATGTATGTCGACAGCGGTAGACAGCGCTAAAAAGATGCATCACTTTGAATTTGAAGAACATTGAAATTTTGACGTCCAAATTATGTTGTTCCACAAAATTTTTTATGCATTATTTTTTTCAATGGATTTTGATGCAAATTTTTTCTTTGATACATATTATAAATGAAAAATAATAATAAAGTTGAATTTCAATAGTTGTTTTATTGTATCAATGATTTGACTTTTGAGTAAATTTTTTGCTAATTTTGATGTTCTCCACATTCACCAACTTTGGGCAGTTCTGGACAAAAAACTAATGCAGATAGAATCCTAATACTTTGGGAAAATAATGTATAGATAGTTGGTAACAAACTGTGAAATTTTCATTCAAATCAGACAACATGCCATTTTTGAATTTCAGCCACGGAAATCCCTATGTGCGACGGGCGATGGGCACATATGTATTTTAGCATGGTCCGTAATAATTCAATCACGTTCGTACGCGAACACGAAATAAATTTTCTGTCTAGTTAGCCGTCGCGAAGGAAAACAAGAAAAAAAATCCAGTTCTTTTGCGTTCGGATATGTTAGGCAGAAACAAGTATATATATATAATTTTGGCGCCTACACTATATAGATCAGTGTTTTGCCGAGCTACTCCTACCATTTGTGGTGTGCGTCTTTATATTATACCACACATGTAAGGAAAGCAAAATTCGGGAGAAACCGTATTTTTGTTTGGGCGGTACCACGATCTTTCTTCGCAATATGATAAAAATAAATTCAGTTTCTTTGTTTCAAATCGCAATTTACACAACTTGTTCCAATAGATACCGAAAAACGAAGTTTTTTGCATTTATCAAAACTTCCGTTACATGGAAGGCGGGCGTGGTTATGGTCCGATTTCAAACAAATTTTACGATAAATCTATTTTTACCAAAGAAAATATGTTTACCAAATTTAGTGACCATACCTAGCACTGCTATTTATATACAGACACTTTATCATAAGTGGGCGTGGTGACGCTCATTTTTCAAAATTTCATAAAAGTTCAGTTTCTTTCAATCGCTCTTAACATCAAATTTTAATTAATTTGTTCCAATGGATAATAAAATAAAGAAGTTATTATATATGGGAGATGGGCGTGATTATGGGGCGATTTCAAAAATTTTTAACGATGATAACAGCGAGGGCAATATATCCACCAAATTTTGTGGCGATACCGTGTATTGTAAAAAAATCTCAAATTCAGAGTGCTAACAAAATCAACTAATTGTGAAACTGAATTCATGTTTACAGAAGTATCTGACGGCGAAAACAAAATTTTTATCTCATTATCTCATGTTTTTAAAATAATAATAAAAGTGTTGTCCTTGATTAATTTTTTGTCGAACTTAATAAGTATGTATTAGATTATGGGCGTATAGTGACAAATTAATGGACCAACAGGTAACGGCAGGACTTTGTGTTTTAAATAGATCTATACCAAGGAGATATGCAAATAATTCTCCACCCAGTCTTCTTAACTTCTTCATAACGTGAGACCCTCAGCATATTCTTAAATTTGACCAAGTATACTTTATTTAATATTTTGAACTCTTGATGTTGTGTTGAATCGTCCGTCGGCCGCAAGCTATTTTTCTATCGTGATTTTAAATCGTTGAATGTAAACTCTTTGTTTTCAGACTCGCTTAAACTAAATTGGAACAAATGTTGGTTTCTTGGCACTTTTGATAAAAAACATGACTTCCTAAATGAAAACCTATCCATGTTATTTAATGTGCATTTTCCTTTTCGTTCTGTTAATGTTATAAATAGTTCATGTCCTTGGTACACTTCCAAAGTTCGTTCGGCCATTAAAAAGCGAAATCAGTATTATGCCAAGTGGCGAAAAATTTAACGGACATCTCTTGGCGTCGTAATTAAGAAATACGTAATGAAACTACTGCTGTAATTAGGCAAGCTAAGCGTTGATATAGCTACTCAAAGCTAGATCACTCACTCACATCTAAGGAGCTATGGCGCAACCTAAAACATTTTAAAATACATGGTAAAGATAAGTCTGTGTGTGATATAGACCTAGATGTGCTTAACGATTATTTTGTAAATGTCAATAATAAAAACAAATGTATATCTCTACCAAAGCAATTCTCAACTCCTGCGAATTTTAAAGAAGAGTTTCAATTTATGGCAGTTAGAGAAGTGGACGTTCTGAAGGCACTGTCGAACATAAGGTCTAATGCTACAGGGGAGGATGGAGTCTCACTAAAAATTGCCAAAATTGTAATGAAATTTATAATAGGCCCCCTAACCCACATCATTAACCATAGCCATACAAGCTCGTGTTTCCCATCAGTTTGGAAAAAAGCTCTCATACTGCCAATAGCAAAGAAAGTGGGCGCTAGTTGTGCTGGTGACTATAGGCCAATAGGCATATTGCCTGCCTTTTCCAAGGCCTGCGAAAACTTGATGGCTTCGCAAATCTCTGCATTTGTATATAAAAATAATCTTCTTTCGCCACTTCAATCTGGCTTTAGACAAAAGCATTGCTGTTCGACAGTTATGGTTAAAATACTGGACGACATAGATCTAACTTTGACAATGATGACTTGACTCTTCTTTGCTTACTTGACTTTTCGAAGGCGTTTGACACAGTGGATCAAAATTTATTGTGCCTTAAGCTGAAACACTACTTTGGTTTCAGTGCTAATTCAGTTAAACTTATGGCCAGATACCTTGAAGGCAGAACGCAGAAGGTCAAGTCAATAAATTCGATATCTCAGCCTATATCTGTATATACCGGTGTACCGCAGGGATCTGTCCTTGATCCGCTTTTATTTAGTCTTTTTGTCAATGATGTTTTTTTTGTGTGTCAGTATGTGAATGTTAATGCGTATGCTGATGATATACAATCGTACTTGTCCAGTCGTATTGGTTTAATTGAGGATTTATGTTTCAAAATAAATAGTGACTTGTCTGCTATATCTCTCTGGGCTAGTGAAAATTCCAAAGTTGTGGATAGGCGCTAGCTCCCTTAGTTTAACAGATAAGGTAATACATTTAGGTTTTATACTTAATTCAAAACTTTCGAGTACGGACCATATCAACAGGGTTGTGGGTAATGTATATTGCGGTCTCAGCTGCATTAAGCCAATTGAAACCCGGCGTTAATTGGTATTACAATTAATTATGCCACTAATCACATACTCTGAGGTAGTGAACAGTAAGTTAGACTCGATAGCTTCTCATAAAATCAATGTAGCATTCAATAATACTACACGTTATGAGTATGGGATCAATAGATATGACCACATTTCTGATTGGCGTACAAAGATCCTGGGTTGTAGCCTAGATAACTACCTGTCCGCAAGAAATTGCATATTTGTATACAAACTCTCTACGTGGAAGACGCCAACTTATCTGTTCGAAAAGCTGATACCAGTAAGGCCGCGGAGACACCACGGACTTATTGTAGGTATTGTAGCAACTTTGCGAGTATTATAACGTCTTTATATGGCTCCTTACCGCTTTACACGTTTATTGGTTCCCACACTACGGAACTACCAGGGTCATACCTTTCATCTTGCACGTGCAATGTCGCTCCTAACCTCGCCAATGCGATGACGTTCCCATATGTCACTCCATCAAATGCCATGACGACCATGTTGTCAAACCTAACCTCAAATGCGACAATATGCAATTAAATGCCAAATACTCACCAATTCCCTACATTCACTAACGAGCCAAATGCCTACATTCACTAACGACCTATTGACATCGGTTAGCACTTCCAGATTTTGTTATCCGAAATTTAACAAAATAAAACTACGCAATTTGGAGAGCAGGCAAACGTTATCCCGTTGTCAGCTGCTTATTAAAGACTTGCGGATGTTCTTAGGTCGACCTGAAGACCAGCCGTTATTTATAACTTACTACTAACAGTCTACAATTCGGTGCGTGTTTAGTGATCAAGAAAAACTCATCAGATTGCAGAAATGTTTAAAAGCCCACCATAAGAAGCAGTTCGTGGTAGACTGATGGTGCCGTCTACTGTTAATCTGGCAATCAACACTCTTCGTATGTTATATAGCAGACCAGATGTTATCCACCAAACAATTCAGCGTAAGTTAAAAGAGTAGCCAGTGGTCCAGTCGAATAAATTAAAAAAATTTGGTTTCATTGTAATTGGCTGTACAAAATTACCGCGACACTATGCAAGCAGCCGGTCTAACGGTCTAAATGAATTTGGTGCTAAGTTAACATGCTGTCAAAGGCTGAGCTGGGGCCAGCGATGCATGTCGCTGAGCTGCGTTGACATCGCTGCCTTTGATGAGTGGCGTTTCAGTCTTGTTATGTGTGCAAGTCAAGTGACGTCTCTGCAGCCGTCGCCGGTAACGAACTCACAAAGAAACAGTGAAACCAGAAAGGGAAGTCGCGAATCTCAGAAGGCAAGAATAATCATACGTCAATTGATAAAACAACTAGCTGTGTGAAATGCAGCGGCAATCACAGGCTTTCGGACTGTTGTGAATTCATCTTGCTCTCTCCAAGTGACAGATGGATATTCGTCCGTGTGAAAAGGTTATGTCTACGTTGGTTCAAAACTCATTTTATTCGGCGGTGCAGTTCTAAAAGGCGTTGTGGCCTGGACGGCTGTAAAATGGCCCATCACCCTTTACTACATACTACACGTCGAACCCGGTACTACAGCTGAGAAATAACAACAAAAAATACTTTTCTAGTACGTGAATTAGACTCGAAGTTTGTTAATCTATATACATATATCCCCCGTTGCTACACCTTCTCTAAGGTACAAACTCCGCAATGTTCGCACCATAGCCAATACTGGTCTTCCAGGGATACGTTTTCTAATCATGCACACATTAGGAGTTTGCCGATCCGCCAATATAAAGCATTAAGGGCAAGAATTTTAATAGGTCTGGACAACGTAAAAATTAGCATTCCAATGGAAATAAAAGAGGGTGAAGGATCAAATCTTATTGCTACGAGGTGTCGTCTAGGCTGGAGTGTATATGGACGGGATGCAAAGGACTAAGCTGAACAGTATCTGATCCGAAATCACATTTTTTCATAGACTCAATTGGAGTGTATGCCGCAGCCAAGCCTCTAATCTCTAGCGACGATGAGCGCGCTTCAGATAATGGAAAGAACCACACGCTTTCTCGCTACGGAAAAAAATGGGAAAAGGGCTACTTTGGAAGTGTGATATTTTCCAGCTTCCAGACTCTCTTTCTATGGCAATACGTCGGTTTTCGTGTTTGGAAGGCGTTTTTTAGTTAATAAGACTACGAAGTAAAGGGCTATATATGGAAGGTACAAAAAAACGAATAGTAAATATAGAGCAATCTTGGTATCTTCCCATTTTTACCGCTCGTAACGCTAACAAAAATGAAACGAGATTAGTTTGGGATGCCGTGGCGAAAGTTAAGGGCGTTGGACTATATCGTTAACTCTCGCTCTTCTGGTTATACTTCTGCGCTTTCGCTAACGACCTTTCGCTGTATGCGGATATATACGCGAAATGTCTCATCAGATTAGGATTACAAAACAGGACCATGTGGCGCAGATGTTCTTGTGGCGTAGCGGTGATCTATCTGTATCGTGTATTCTAAAAATAATTTCAAATTCAGACTGCTAACAAAATCAAGTAACTGTGAAACTGAATACATGTTTACTGAAGTATCTGACGGCGAAAACAATGATTAGTTTTTGTTGATCTTAATAAGCATGTGTTAGATTATGAGCGTATTTTAATATGTGGTGATTTCAATGTAAACTTACTAACAAAAGACCCATATAGTGACAAATTAATGGACCAACTGGGAACAGCAGGACATTGTGTTGTTAATAGATCTATACAAACGAGATGTGCAAATAATTCTTCACCCAGTTTTCTTAACTCCTTCATAGCGTGTGACCCTCAGCATATCCTTAAATTTGACCAAGTAGACTTTATTTCTGACCATGATCTAATATTTTGTACTCTTGATGTTGTATTAAATCGTCCGTTCCGCGCAAGTTCTTTTCATACCCGAGCGTACACAAGCGTATTATAACTTTGTTCGCATAACGGTTGTTTGTAACAGCAAAAAATAATGGAGGTAGATATAAACATATATATACTAAAATGATCAGAATGAAAAGAGGAATCGATTTAGCCCTGACTGTCTGTCCGTCCGTCCGTCCGTCTGCATAGCAATAACTTTTAACAAGTCACAAGGGCAAATTTTCAGTACCATTGGAATTGATTTTCGTGTCAGCTATATATCGCGCTGTCGCGAATTGGTGCCCCACAAAATCAAACATAACTAATTCCAGGAAATGGAAACGAAGCACGGCATGTTGTGTTTAGAGAAGTTTACAATAACTAAACATTTACCCACTCTCTTACTTTTATCTTTGAACTTTTTGTTTCTTGTATTTTACTCTCCACTGAATCTTTTGTTTTTTGGTATTCGAAATTAACTTTATTACATTTAAATAATTTTAATAAATCACTTTTATATCATAGGAGAACCAAACCGTTGTATATCATTCGCAAAAAAAATACGTGGGCAACGCCACGCGTATGTGCTAGTAAGTATATAAAACAAAACAAGTAAATTAAACTAAATACTTAATTATACATTTATATTGATTTTCACGAAGATATTTTCAATGTACATGACATAATAAGCTTGACATTTTATATGCATCTTTCGGTACATCTACTATGTTACGACTTATCTTACTTAGCATGGTTCGTAATAATTCAATCACGTTCGTACGCGAACACGAACGAAAACGTCAATAAATTTTCTGTGTCGTTAGCCGTCGCGAAGGAGAACAAGAAAAAAAATCCAGTTCGTTTGCGTTCGGACATGTTAGGCAGAAACAAGCATATATGTATATGTAATTTTGGCGCCTACACTATATAGATCAGTGTTTTGCCGAGCTACTCCTACCATTTGTGGTGTGCGTCTTTATATTATACCACACATGTAAGGAAAGCAAAATTCGGGAGAAACCGTATTTTTGTTTGGGCGGTACCACGATCTTTCTTCGCAATATGATAAAAATAAATTCAGTTTCTTTGTTTCAAATCGCAATTTACACAACTTGTTCCAATAGATACCGAAAAACGAAGTTATTTGCATTTATCAAAACTTCCGTTACATGGAAGGCGGGCGTGGTTATGGTCCGATTTCAAACAAATTTTACGATAAATCTATTTTTACCGAAGAAAATATGTTTACCAAATTTAGTGACCATACCTAGCACTGCTATTTAGATACAGACACTTTATCATAAGTGGGCGTGGTGACGCTCATTTTTCAAAATTTCATAAAAGTTCAGTTTCTTTCAATCGCTCTTAACATCAAATTTTAATTAATTTGTTCCAATGGATAATAAAATAAAGAAGTTATTATATATGGGAGATGGGCGTGATTATGGGGCGATTTCAAAAATTTTTAACGATGATAACAGCGAGGGCAATATATCCACCAAATTTTGTGGCGATACCGTGTATTGTAAAAAAATCTCAAATTCAGAGTGCTAACAAAATCAACTAATTGTGAAACTGAATTCATGTTTAGAGAAGTATCTGACGGCGAAAACAAAATTTTTATCTCATTATCTCATGTTTTTAAAATAATAATAAAAGTGTTGTCCTTGATTAATTTTTTGTCGAACTTAATAAGTATGTATTAGATTATGGGCGTATAGTGACAAATTAATGGACCAACAGGTAACGGCAGGACTTTGTGTTTTGAATAGATCTATACCAAGGAGATATGCAAATAATTCTCCACCCAGTCTTCTTAACTTCTTCATAACGTGAGACCCTCAGCATATTCTTAAATTTGACCAAGTATACTTTATTTAATATTTTGAACTCTTGATGTTGTGTTGAATCGTCCGTCGGCCGCAAGCTATTTTTCTATCGTGATTTTAAATCGTTGAATGTAAACTCTTTGTTTTCAGACTCGCTTAAAATAAATTGGAACAAATGTTGGTTTCTTGGCACTTTTGATAAAAAACATGACTTCCTAAATGAAAACCTATCCATGTTATTTAATGTGCATTTTCCTTTTCGTTCTGTTAATGTTATAAATAGTTCATGTCCTTGGTACACTTCCAAAGTTCGTTCGGCCATTAAAAAGCGAAATCAGTATTATGCCAAGTGGCGAAAAATTTAACGGACATCTCTTGGCGTCGTAATTAAGAAATACGTAATGAAACTACTGCTGTAATTAGGCAAGCTAAGCGTTGATATAGCTACTCAAAGCTAGATCACTCACTCACATCTAAGGAGCTATGGCGCAACCTAAAACATTTTAAAATACATGGTAAAGATAAGTCTGTGTGTGATATAGACCTAGATGTGCTTAACGATTATTTTGTAAATGTCAATAATAAAAACAAATGTATATCTCTACCAAAGCAATTCTCAACTCCTGCGAATTTTAAAGAAGAGTTTCAATTTATGGCAGTTAGAGAAGTGGACGTTCTGAAGGCACTGTCGAACATAAGGTCTAATGCTACAGGGGAGGATGGAGTCTCACTAAAAATTGCCAAAATTGTAATGAAATTTATAATAGGCCCCCTAACCCACATCATTAACCATAGCCATACAAGCTCGTGTTTCCCATCAGTTTGGAAAAAAGCTCTCATACTGCCAATAGCAAAGAAAGTGGGCGCTAGTTGTGCTGGTGACTATAGGCCAATAGGCATATTGCCTGCCTTTTCCAAGGCCTGCGAAAACTTGATGGCTTCGCAAATCTCTGCATTTGTATATAAAAATAATCTTCTTTCGCCACTTCAATCTGGCTTTAGACAAAAGCATAGCTGTTCGACAGTTATGGTTAAAATACTGGACGACATAGATCTAACTTTGACAATGATGACTTGACTCTTCTTTGCTTACTTGACTTTTCGAAGGCGTTTGACACAGTGGATCAAAATTTATTGTGCCTTAAGCTGAAACACTACTTTGGTTTCAGTGCTAATTCAGTTAAACTTATGGCCAGATACCTTGAAGGCAGAACGCAGAAGGTCAAGTCAATAAATTCGATATCTCAGCCTATATCTGTATATACCGGTGTACCGCAGGGATCTGTCCTTGATCCGCTTTTATTTAGTCTTTTTGTCAATGATGTTTTTTTTGTGTGTCAGTATGTGAATGTTAATGCGTATGCTGATGATATACAATCGTACTTGTCCAGTCGTATTGGTTTAATTGAGGATTTATGTTTCAAAATAAATAGTGACTTGTCTGCTATATCTCTCTGGGCTAGTGAAAATTCCAAAGTTGAGGATAGGCGCTAGCTCCCTTAGTTTAACATATAAGGTAAAACATTTAGGTTGTATACTTAATTCAAAACTTTCGAGTACGGACCATATCAACAGGGTTGTGGGTAATGTATATTGCGGTCTCAGCTGCATTAAGCCAATTGAAACCCGGCGTTAATTGGTATTACAATTAATTATGCCACATGCGCATACAGATAATATTGTTTCCTTAGTCCATAACAAGATTGCCGATAATCAAGTTTGCGTTTTTGGTGACTTTAATATTCCTGAAATTACCTGGTCAAATAATTTTTCAAATTCTAATCTTATTGCAACTAATGTCTCAACAACAATTGCATCTTATGTTGTTGATAATATGTTAAGTTTAAGTCTAGTCCAAATTAACAGCTTTGTAAACTTACTTGGCAGAATTCTAGATCTTGTATTTGTTAGTGACAATATCAGTGTAACTATTTCCCAATGTATTTTGCCGATTTCAACTCCAGATAAGCACCATGTCCCTTTAAGCGTTGAAGTTGAGTTTTATGAATTCACAACTCCTAAGCTTGATGAGAGGCTTACTTTTAATTTTTCAGCATGTGATTTTTCAAAAATTAATGACCTTTTACTCGATTTTAGTTGGGAAGATTTATTTTTGAATAGAAATGTTGCGGAGTGTTATTCTATTTTTAAATGTCATGTTCTGGAAGTTTTTCATAATAATATCCCAGTATTTAAAAATAAGCAGTATAAGCTCCCTTGGTACACAAGGGAATTGAAATCGCTAAAAAACAAAAGAAATAAATTCTATAAGAAGTTTAAGAAAACTAATGATCAATGTTATTTTTCAAAACATCAATACTATCAAAAACGCTTCAACTGTTTGGAAAAATTTCTTTATAAAAACTATATATTTAGAATTGAATCGAATATCAAGTTAAATCCCAAGAGTTTTTGGCATTATATTAAGTCAAAAAAATCTTGTTCTGAGGTACCATCCGCTGTCTGCTTAGGGGATGAATTTGTAAGTACACCGAGTGAGATAGCTAATCTGTTTGCTAAGTTTTTTAAATCTAATTTCGTTCTGGACCAAGTTTTGTCTGTCGAGCCCAACAACAATAGTTCATTAAATTTTCCCTCTTCAATTAACTTTGGTAATTTGAATCTCACTTTGGACGATGTATCAGAAGGAATTTTAAGTCTTAAGCCTTCGGGTCAAACTGATATTGACGGTTTCTCAGTTCGTTTCTTGAAAAACTGTCCAGCGGTTATTAGCCCTATTAAACTGTTATTTAATAAATCTCTATGTACAGGTACTTTTCTAGACGATTGGAAATTGACAACCATTACCCCAACTTTTAAAGCTGGCAAAAAGAATGATGTCTATAACTATCGTCCTATTTCTAAGCTTTCATCTGTCTCCAAGCTATTTGAGACTATAGTAAAAAAGAAGATGTATTTTGCGACTAAGAGTTTAATTTCACCTAAACAGCATGGTTTTGTTCCTGGTCGTTCCACGGTTACTAATCTGGCAGAGTTCAGTGAATATTGCGTAAATTCTTTTTCACTGGGATCCCAGGTTGATTGCATTTATACTGATCTTTCAAAAGCATTCGATAAAGTTCCACACAATACTTTATTGTTTAAACTTGCTAGCTTAGGTTTTCATTCTGTGTTCCTGTGCTGGTTGAAATCGTACCTAAGCAATAGACGTTGCGTCGTAACAGTCGATGGTGTTTCCTCTGAACCTTTCATTGCCACGTCAGGTGTACCACAAGGAAGTATCTTAGGGCCGTTGCTCTTCGTTTTATTCATCAATGATATTGGAGAGTGTTTTTCATTTAGCAGATATCTGTTATATGCAGATGACTTGAAAATATTTTCAGTAGTAAAAAGTGCAACCGATGTGACAAACCTCCAAGCTGATTTGGACAATTTGTCTCTTTGGTGTCAACAGTCACATCTCTCTCTAAATATTAAAAAATGTTTTCATATGACTCTTGCTAAAGCTCGATACACCAGGCACACATCTTACTCTATTTCGAATACAATACTCAAGACTGTTGATGAAATCAAAGATCTTGGTGTTATATTTGATTCCAACTTCTCTTTTAATAATCACATCAATTTTATTATATCTAATGCTTACTCAGTTTTAGGCTTTGTACGCCGGCACAGTACAAATTTTACTGACCCATATACTCTAAAACTACTTTTTTCGTCTTATGTTAGATCTCGACTGGAATATGCAGCGTTTATTTGGAGACCTTATTCACAGTATTTGATAGATAGAATTGAACGTGTGCAAAAAGTTTTTTTAAAATTTGCTCTACGTTCTTTGAAATTTTCGGATCCCTTACCTTCTTACAATTCGCGTTTGCTTCTTATAAGCCTTAAATCGCTCGAGAAGAGAAGGACAGTTCTTTCACTTTCTTTTGTGTATGGTATAATTAATGGCACTGTTGACTGTCCGTCTTTGCTCCAAAGTATTAATTTCCTTGTGCCACTTAGGACTTTACGTAATTTCAATCCATTCTATCCGGATAAACTCAAAACCAATTATGCAAGAAACGCCCCTTTGTCACGTGCACTCTGCGAATTCAACGAGATCTCGAATTCTGTCTTCCTCGATTTTTCTTTATGTAAAGTTGAGTTTCTCTCATTATTGTATTCTGCTTTGTGAAATTTGTTATTGTTAATTTAAGTTGTAACTCTAAGTAGTCAGTAAGAACTTTGTTCATTGACTTATGAAATAAATAAATAAATAAATAAATCACATACTCTGAGGTAGTGAACAGTAAGTTAGACTCGATAGCTTCTCATAAAATCAATGTAGCATTCAATAATACTACACGTTATGAGTATGGGATCAATAGATATGACCACATTTCTGATTGGCGTACAAAGATCCTGGGTTGTAGCCTAGATAACTACCTGTCCGCAAGAAATTGCATATTTATATACAAACTCTCTACGTGGAAGACGCCAACTTATCTGTTCGAAAAGCTGATACCAGTAAGGCCGCGGAGACACCACGGACTTATTGTAGGTATTGTAGCAACTTTGCGAGTATTATAACGTCTTTATATGGCTCCTTACCGCTTTACACGTTTATTGGTTCCCACACTACGGAACTACCAGGGTCATACCTTTCATCTTGCACGTGCAATGTCGCTCCTAACCTCGCCAATGCGATGACGTTCCCATATGTCACTCCATAAAATGCCATGACGACCATGTTGTCAAACCTAACCTCAAATGCGACATTATGCAATTAAATGCCAAATACTCACCAATTGCCTACATTCACTAACGAGCCAAATGCCTACATTCACTAACGACCTATTGACATCGGTTAGCACTTCCAGATTTTGTTATCCGAAATTTAACAAAATAAAACTACGCAATTTGGAGAGCAGGCAAACGTTATCCCGTTGTCAGCTGCTTATTACAGACTTGCGGATGTTCTCAGGTCGACCTGAAGACCAGCCGTTATTTATAACTTACTACTAACAGTCTACAATTCGGTGCGGGTTTAGTGATCAAGAAAAACTCATCAGATTGCAGAAATGTTTAAAAGCCCACCATTAGAAGCAGTTCGTGGTAGACTGATGGTGCCGTCTACTGTTAATCTGGCAATCAACACTCTTCGTATGTTATATAGCAGACCAGATGTTATCCACCAAACAATTCAGCGTAAGTTAAAAGAGTAGCCAGTGGTCCAGTCGAATAAATTAAAAAAATTTGGTTTCATTGTAATTGGCTGTACAAAATTACCGCGACACTATGCAAGCAGCCGGTCTAACGGTCTAAATGAATTTGTTGCTAAGTTAACATGCTGTCAAAGGCTGAGCTGGGGCCAGCGATGCATGTCGCTGAGCTGCGTTGACATCGCTGCCTTTGATGAGTGGCGTTTTAGTCTTGTTATGTGTGCAAGTCAAGTGACGTCTCTGCAGCCGTCGCCGGTAACGAACTCACAAAGCAACAGTGAAACCAGAAAGGGAAGTCGCGAATCTCAGAAGGCAAGAATAATCATACGTCAATTGATAAAACAACTAGCTGTGTGAAATGTAGCGGCAATCACAGGCTTTCGGACTGTTGTGAATTCATCTTGCTCTCTCCAAGTGACAGATGGATATTCGTCCGTGTGAAAAAGTTATGTCTACGTTGGTTCAAAACTCATTTTATTCGGCGGTGCAGTTCTAAAAGGCGTTGTGGCCTGGACGGCTGTAAAATGGCCCATCACCCTTTACTACATACTACAACGTCGGTGGCCTGTCGAACCCGGTACTACAGCTGAGAAATAACAACAAAAAATACTTTTCAAGTACGTGAAGTAGACTCGAAGTTTGTTAGTCTATATATATCCCCCGTTGCTACACCTTCTCTAAGGTACAAACTCCGCAATGTTCGCACCATAGCCAATACTGGTCTTCCAGGGATACGTTTTCTAATCATGCACACATTAGGAGTTTGCCGATCCGCCAATATAAAGCATTAAGGGCAAGAATTTTAATAGGTCTGGACAACGTAAAAATTAGCATTCCAATGGAAATAAAAGAGGGTGAAGGATCAAATCTTATTGCTACGAGGTGTCGTCTAGGCTGGAGTGTATATGGACGGGATGCAAAGGACTAAGCTAAACAGTATCTGATCCGAAATCACATTTTTCCATAGACTCAATTGGAGTGTATGCCGCAGCCAAGCCTCTAATCTCCAGCGACGATGAGCGCGCTGCAGATAATGGAAAGAACCACACGCTTTCTCGCTACGGAAAAAAATGGGAAAAGGGCTACTTTGGAAGTGTGATATTTTCCAGCTTCCAGACTCTCTTTCTATGACAATACGTCGGTTTTCGTGTTTGGAAGGCGTTTTTTAGTTAATAAGACTACGAAGTAAAGGGCTATATATGGAAGGTACAAAAAAACGAATAGTAAATATAGAGCAATCTTGGTATCTTCCCATTTTTACCGCTCGTAACGCTAACAAAAATGAAACGAGATTAGTTTGGGATGCCGTGGCGAAAGTTAAGGGCGTTGGACTATATCGTTAACTCTCGCTCTTCTGGTTATACTTCTGCGCTTTCGCTAACGACCTTTCGCTGTATGCGGATATATACGCGAAATGTCTCATCAGATTAGGATTACAAAACAGGACCATGTGGCGCAGATGTTCTTGTGGCGTAGCGGTGATCTATCTGGTGACTATGATGTTTACGTGATGAACGTAATGACGATCGGTGCTTCATGCTCGCCATCTTTAGCAATCTTTGTGAAGAACCGTAATGCTGAACGTTTTGCAGATCGCCATTCCGATCCGGTACCTGCTATCACTGAAAACAGTTTTGTTAATAACTGTCTTCAAAGCTCTGATTACACTATGCATTAGCTAGTCTCGCAACTACTGAAGGATGGATTCATAAAGAGGGCGGTTTTCAAATGAGAAATTGCGTGCCCAACTCAAGTCGGATAATGTCGACCCTAAACTATACCATGTATCAAACCGAGTAGACGTGTTTTTTTGTGCCCTGCTGTTATTGTTTATTTATTTTGAGTTTTCATCAATTTATTTGAGTAATAAGTATATAATTACGTGTCTCATTAAACTCGCTCTACACTTGATACTGAGAAGTTCTGTTGCCTTAATTTCGCGTGTAAAAATTTAAATTTAAACTTAATCGAAAACAAAATTTTGCAAATATGACAACAAGAGCCAAAGTTGTGCGCCACTGTGCGGTACTTACCCCGCAAAACAACTCTCTTGGTAAAGCAGAGAAAAAAATGAGCTCACCACCGTCTACTTGGATTGAGCGTATTGAGGAGCAACTGGATTTGCAGAGAGACAGCTGAATGAGTGAAATGTGAAGAGCGCGTGATGCAACGATTTGGCGAGGTGACTGCTGAGTTGGCGAATGTTAGAAAGGCAATGAAAAACTTAGACGATCGAGTGAGAAAAGCAGAAGCCCAAATTAAGCAAAGTGAACAATTGCATAAGGAAATTGTGCTGCTTAAATCGAAGCTTAATGAATGCCAAAACCAAAGCGTCTCCGTGTATGCAATGCCTTTCGAGTGCGAAATCAGAATAACGTCGCTGCTTCTGTGATTGTCAAGTTAGCATCTTATGTTGATCGCTATGTCCTTTTTAAATCGTTAGCTAGCTTTAGCAAAGAAAAAGGACGGCCACTATCGCTTTGTCATGTTGGACTCAACTCAAATGACAAAATACACAAACATGAGTGCTTTACGAAAAATAATCGGGAGCTAATGCGCGTCGCAATGCAGCTTAGAAAAGTAAGAAAACTTGAGGCTGCTTTCTCAATTCGAGGGATGTGTATGTTCCCGTCCGACCTAAATGCAAAGCAGTGAAGGTACTCAACATTAAAAACATTAACGCTGTTGTTGATGCAGACACCTGATGACGTATGTTTAAGTATAGTTTTATGTTTACCATTTGTTTAAATCATATGTGCTTATTTTTATACTTTTTTTCTATCATCTGTTGTCTTAAATTCTTAACTTTTCTCTTATTGACATTCTGTATAGCAGGCATGAAAAACTCGATAATGCTAGGTACGTTTTTGATGATTCTGCAGTAGATGTAATTTGCGTTTCCGAGACCTGGTTTCACGGCGACATTCTTGATTTCAACCTTTCTTTAACTGGATACAATTTACTGCGAAATGATCGCAAGCATAGAAAAGGGGGAGGAGTTGCCGTGTGTTCTAAAAATAATCTCAAATTCAGACTGCTAACAAAATCAAGTAACTGTGAAATTGAATACATGTTTACTGAAGTATCTGACGGCGAAAACAATGATTAATTTTTGTTTATCTTAATAAGCATGTGTTAGATTATGAGCGTATTTTAATATGTGGTGATTTCAATGTAAACTTACTAACAAAAGACCCATATAGTGCCAAATTAATGGACCAACTGGCAACAGCAGGACATTGTGTTGTTAATACATCTAAAGTCTTCTTAACTTCTTCATAGCGTGTGACCCTCAGCATATCCTTAAATTTGACCAAGTAGACTTTATTTCTGACCATGATCTAATATTTTGTACTCTTGATGTTGTATTAAATCGTCCGTTCCGCGCAAGTTCTTTTCATACCCGAGCGTACACAAGCGTATTATAACTTTGTTCGCATAACGGTTGTTTGTAACAGCAAAAAATAATCGAGGTAGATATAAACATATATAAATTATTTGAATATGATTTATTGAGTTCTGGTCTTAAACTAAACTTACAAGTAGAAGTCAACTTATAGGTAACCTAATCTGCTTTGGTGGCTGATGGCTTCGCTGCTGGCTGTGCTGCTGGCTCCGCTGTTCATACAGTCCCCTCGTCAGCACAAACATACTCCCACGATCTATGATATTAGATGCGCTGTTGTTGCAGGTGTTCATTTTGCAAGCTCAGCATAAACGGTGTTGTGCAGTGGCTGGCGACAAACTCAACATAATGGTATTATGGAGTAGCTGGTGATAACTCCTCCCCTGCCAAGTTGGGGCCGTCCTCGGTCCTTTCTAATGCTTTGTCTATTGTTATTTTTAATAACTCTGCGGACTGTCTTTTTTGCCTTTGTTTGAATTTCCAAAAAAATAAACAAATAAGCGCGACGCCTACGACAATGATAGTGACGCTACAAATACCAATTGTTGATCGCTTTTCTAAATCTGAATACAGCCCGTTAATGAGTTGCCTATTTTGTATGCTATGATACTTTAAGTATGGCAAGCTGATTATTTCTTTGTATTCTCTAAAATCTATTTCTGCGTTCAGCGGAATTTCAGCTGTTCTCATTGGCGTAGTCTTTTCGTTGAAATATTTCGTTTCATTAATTATAATTTGCTTCTCGAATGTGATCACATAAGTACCCTTAATTAAATTAGTGGTACGGTTAACGTTTCTTATTGTCACAGGTGCATCATTCACAATTACAAGGCCATCACTGATTTCCTTAATGGGCGGCATGTGGCTGAAGGTTGTCCCGCATTGAGCTTTTAAATCGGACATTAGTTGTTGCGCGCAGCTTCTTTTTTGTGATATTTTACAAAATGGGTTTATTGCTCCAGCACAGTCAGCTATAGAAAATGATTTTTTTTCGCAAACGGCTACTGAATCTTCCTCCAAGTCCAGCATCGTATAATTGTGGGCCACCGGGAAAATTAAGAGTTTCTTACATACTATACTAGGTTTCGGATATTTAATAAGGAATATTATAATATTATTACTTTATAACACTTTAAACTTAGAGACTAACATTACATCCGTTATTGTCGTGTTTGTGAGGTGCTCATGTTCCAGAAACGAATTTATATCGTGACTATCAAGTAACAAGGGATTTAAAATACCAATTTCTGCCAGAGTGATTGAAAATATAATATTATCTAACTGAATAACTATCGCTCTATTGCGGGCAAGCAGCATTTCAAACAGGTAACCAGTATCGATTTTTTCCTTCTTTACCCCCTTAACTATTTTATTCTCTATTTCTGTTATATTATTAATCTGTTCCTGAAACTGTGAGTTGATTTGTACCTGGTGCTTATTTGCATCTATTAATTCCTCTATTTTTATGGTTGTTTTTTGAAAGTCATCGAAATCCGGGGTTCCAGCTATTATTTTGAGTGTCGTTTCTAGGAAATTTAAGCTGCGAGCCCTTCTGGGTCGAATGTTTATTGTTTTTAGCAATTGTTGAATGTGATTAAAATCGGCCTCTAGTAATTTAATCATAGCGGAGGATGGAAAGATGTGTAGAAGTTTATTTGACTCCTCCACCAATACTGAATATTCTGTTAGATTTACTACGTGATTGAGGTGACCATAGGTTTCCCATAGTACAACTTCACCATCGGAAATTGGAATGTAATTCGAATGCGAATAGTCGATTACTTCTGCGGTTGCGAGTGTGGCAAAGAAGACTAGAACGAACGTTGACCTAAAAACAAACAGACCAATTACAATTCTTGATTATTACTTCGGAGATTGGCCTTATGGACCACCCTCCCTTTTATGATAACAGTTGTTCCTAAATATTTTTCTACAGTTTGCTCTGAGTATAGAGGAGTTAGTTTATTACCCAACCTTCTGTTTGATTTAACAAAAACCTTGTCGCCTACATTAAACACTTTTTGATACCTCTTTTTGTTATGATATCCAAGCATATTTTCTTGAGCGACCTTTAGTTTATCTGCTATATCTCTATATTCTTCTGTTCTCTCCGAATGAAAAATACTTAGTGGAGTTTTATTTGTAACTGAATGAATAGTCTTGTTATATTCTATGGTAGATAGTAGGATTAGATCTGTTGTATCTTCTATTTGTTTTTCAATTTTCAAACAGCGGGATATCTCTCCCAAAGTACTATGAAATCTTTCCACTTGACCATTTGATGTGCTATGAAGTGGAGGGGAGTTTACAATTTCTATATCGAAATAATTAGATAGCATTGATTTTATTGTAGTCGAATTAAAAGAGCGCTCGTTGTCGCAGTAAATTATTTTTATTCCTGTGAAAAGATTCAAAATTTGCAGTAATTTTGGTTTAACATCTATAATTGTTCTTGACTCCATTGGTTGAACAATAGCAAATTTTGAAAATTTATCAATACAGGTTAAATAATGTTTCGAGTCTGTAGTGTAAATATCAATGTGAAGCATCTCACCCGGATGGGTAGGAATGGGAGTGTTGGCAATAGGATGTTTCACCGGATGTCGATTATATTAGGCAAGTGAACATATTTTACATTTTAGAGCGACCTCCCTTGCCAATTTGACCATTTTTGGAAAAAAATAGTCATTCAATATTTGTTTGACGTTTTCTTGTGAAGCTCTGTGCGCTCTATTGCGTTCAGTTACAACAATTTCTCTTTGCTCATTAGGGTCTACTACATCAATAACGAATTTCTTTGCATATAGAAATTTTGTTGCCGGAAAGGCCTCTATCAGTTTATGTTGAATATGAGCAAGAACTGGAAGTTCGCAATGAATCGCGTTTACTACCTCTGTATTTACCGTATCCAGAAGCAATTCTAAGAGACCACTCCTATCCGCGATGTTAACAATATGTCTGGTTTTCTTTCCAAACATTATTAAGATGCGCTTTGAAGGGGTTTCGGCTTCTTCAATTATAATTTGATTCCTGTAACAATTTACAGGTTTGTCAGTGGTGTCCATGGTGTAAGTTAAAGACTCTTCGTTGTGTATAGTGGCACAATCTGAAGTTGCGTCTTCTTCTAAAACATTAGTTGGCTGTCGGGACAAGGCATCTGCCACGAAATTTTCTTTTCCTGGTTTATAATGCAATTTTGCATTATGCTCGTCAATGAAGGCTTTCCATCGTTTGATCTTTGCATTTGTGTTTCTGTCCGAAACGGAAAAGGTTAGTGGTTGATGATCAGTAAATATATTAAGATTTTTCACCCCATACAAATTATTTCTAAGGCACGTTATCCCGTTGTCAGCTGCTTATTAAAGACTTGCGGATGTTCTCAGGTCGACCTGAAGACCAGCCGTTATTTATAACTGACTACTAACAGTCTACAATTCGGTGCGGGTTTAGTGATCAAGAAAAACTCATCAGATTGCAGAAATGTTTAAAAGCCCACCATTAGAAGCAGTTCGTGGTAGACTGATGGTGCCGTCTAAAAAAATTAAAAAAATTTGGTTTCATTGTAATTGGCTGTACAAAATTACCGCGCCACTATGCAAGCAGTCGGTCTAACGGACTAAATGAATTTGTTGCTAAGTTAACATGCAGTCAAAGGCTGAGCTGGAGCCAGCGATGCATGTCGCTGAGCTGCGTTGACATCGCTGCCTTTGATGAGTGGCGTTTCAGTCTTGTTATGTGTGCAAGTCAAGTGACGTCTCGGCAGCCGTCGGTGGTAACGTACTCACAAATCAACAGTGAAACAAGAAAGGGAAGTCGCGAATCTGAGAAGGCAAGAATAATCATACGTAAATTGATAGTGGCCGCTGTGGTCGAGTTGGTAGCGGTGCGTGCCATAACTCGATATGCCGATGAGTTCGAGGTTCGAATCTCAGTCCGGGCAAGCAAAATCTTAATCATAGAAAAAGTTTTTTCTAATAGCGGTCACCTCTCGGCAGACAATGGCAAACCTCCGAGGGTATTTCTGCTATGAAAAAGCTTTTCATTAAATACATCTGCCGTTCGGAGTCGGCACAAACATGTAGGTCCCTCCATTTGTGGTAGAATATTAAGACGCACACCACAAATGGTAGGAGAAGCTCGGCCAAACACTAAGCTATATAGTGTAAGTGCCAAAATTATTATAATTACAATTGATAAAACAACTAGCTGTGTAAAATGCACCGGCAATCACAGGCTTTCGGACTGTTGTGAATTCATCTTGCTCTCTCCAAGTGACAGATGGATATTCATCCGTGAGAAAAGCTTATGTCTACGTTGCTTCAAAACTGTTCTTCCAGGAATACGTTTTCTAATCATGCACATATTAAGAGTTTGCCGATCCGCCACTATAAAGCATTAAGGGCAAGAATGGAAATAAAAGAGGGTGAAGGATCAAATCTTATTGCTACGAGGTGTCGTCTAGGCTGGAGTGTGTATGGACGGGATGCAAAGGACTTAGCTGAACATTATCTGATCCGAAATCACATTTTTCCATAGACTCAATTGGGGTGTATGCCGCAGCCAAGCCTCTAATCTCTAGGGACGATGAGCGCGCTGTAGATAATGGAAAGAACCACACGCTTTCTCGCTACGGGAAAAAAAAGGGAAAAGGGCTACTTTGGAAGTGTGATATTTTCCAGCTTCCAGACTCTCTTTCTATGGCAATACGTCGGTTTTCGTGTTTGGAAGGCGTTTTTTAGTTAATTAGACTACGAAGTAAAGGGCTATATATGGAAGGTACAAAAAAAACGAATAGTAAATATAGAGTAATCTTGGTATCTTCCCATTTTTACCGCTCGTAACGCTAACAAAAATGAAACGAGATTAGTTTGGGATGCCGTGGCGAAAGTTAAGGGCGTTGGACTATATCGTTAACTCTCGCTCTTCTGGTTATACTTCTGCGCTTTCGCTAACGACCTTTCGCTGTATGCGGATATTTATTTGAGTAATAAGTATATAATTACGTGTCTCATTAAACTCGCTCTACACTTGATACTGAGAAGTTCTGTTGCCTTAATTTCGCGTGTAAAAATTTAAATTTAAACTTAATCGAAAACAAAATTTTGCAAATATGACAACAAGAGCCAAAGTTGTGCGCCACTGTGCGGTACTTACCCCGCAAAACAACTCTCTTGGTAAAGCAGAGAAAAAAATGAGCTCACCACCGTCTTCTTGGATTGAGCGTATTGAGGAGCAACTGGATTTGCAGAGAAAGAGCATTGTCAGAGAGACAGCTGAATGAGTGAAATGTGAAGAGCGCGTGATGCAACGATTTGGCGAGGTGACTGCTGAGTTGGCGAATGTTAGAAAGGCAATGAAAAACTTAGACGATCGAGTGAGAAAAGCAGAAGCCCAAATTAAGCAAAGCGAACAATTGCATAAGGAAATTGTGCTGCTTAAATCGAAGCTTAATGAATGCCAAAACCAAACGTCTCCGTGTATGCAATGCCTTTCGAGTGCGAAATCAGAATAACGTCGCTGCTTCTGTGATTGTCAAGTTAGCATCTTATGTTGATCGCTATGTCCTTTTTAAATCGTTAGCTAGCTTTAGCAAAGAAAAAGGACGGCCACTATCGCTTTGTCATGTTGGACTCAACTCAAATGACAAAATACACAAACATCAGTGCCTTACGAAAAATAATCGGGAGGTAATGCGCGTCGCAATGCAGCTTAGAAGAGTAAGAAAACTTGTGGCTGCTTTCTCAATTCGAGGGATGTGTATGTTCCCGTCCGACCTAAATGCAAAGCAGTGAAGGTACTCAACATTAAAAACATTAACGCAGTTGTTGATGCAGACACCTGATGAAGTATGTTTAAGTATAGTTTTATGTTTACCATTTGTTTAAATCATATGTGCTTATTTTTATACTTTTGTTCTATCATCTGTTGTCTTAAATTCTTAACTTTTCTCTTATTGACATTCTGTAAAACAGGCATGAAAAACTCGATAATGCTAGGTACGTTTTTGATGATTCTGCAGTAGATGTAATTTGCGTTTCCGAGACCTGGTTTCACAGCGACATTCCTGATTTCAACCTTTCTTTAACTGGATACAATTTACTGCGAAATGATCGCAAGTAAAAAAAAGGAGGGGGGGGGGGGGAGTTGCCGTGTATTCTAAAAATAATTTCAAATTCAGACTGCTAACAAAATCAAGTAACTGTGAAACTGAATACATGTTTACTGAAGTATCTGACGGCGAAAACAATGATTAGTTTTTGTTGATCTTAATAAGCATGTGTTAGATTATGAGCGTATTTTAATATGTGGTGATTTCAATGTAAACTTACTAACAAAAGACCCATATAGTGACAAATTAATGGACCAACTGGGAACAGCAGGATATTGTGTTGTTAATAGATCTATACAAACGAGATGTGCAAATAATTCTCCACCCAGTTTTCTTAACTCCTTCATAGCGTGTGACCCTCAGCATATCCTTAAATTTGACCAAGTAGACTTTATTTCTGACCATGATCTAATATTTTGTACTCTTGATGTTGTATTAGATCGTCCGTTCCGCGCAAGTTCTTTTCATACCCGAGCGTACACAAGCGTATTATAACATTGTTCGCATAACGGTTGTTTGTAACAGCAAAAAATAATGGAGGTAGATATAAACATATATATACTAAAATGATCAGAATGTAAAGAAGAATCGATTTAGCCCTGACTGTCTGTCCGTCCGTCCGTCCGTCTGCATAGCAATAACTTTTAACAAGTCACAAGGGCAAATTTTCAGTACCATTCGAATTGATTTTCGTGTCAGCTATATATCGCGCTGTCGCGAATTGGTGCCCCACAAAATCAAACATAACTAATTCCAGGAAATGGAAACGAAGCACGGCATGTTGTGTTTAGAGAAGTTTACAATAACTAAACATTTACCCACTCTCTTACTTTTATCTTTGAACTTTTTGTTTCTTGTATTTTACTCTCCACTGAATCTTTTGTTTTTTGGTATTCGAAATTAACTTTATTACATTTAAATAATTTTAATAAATCACTTTTATATCATAGGAGAACCAAACAGTTGTATATCATTCGCAAAAAAAATACGTGGGCAACGCCACGCGTATGTGCTAGTAAGTATATAAAACAAAACAAGTAATTAAAACTAAATACTTAATTATACATTTATATTGATTTTCACGAAGATATTTTCAATGTACATGACATAATAAGCTTGACATTTTATATGCATCTCTCGGTACATCTACTATGTTACGACTTATCTTACTTAGCATGGTTCGTAATAATTCAATCACGTTCGTACGCGAACACGAACGAAAACGTCAATAAATTTTCTGTGTCGTTAGCCGTCGCGAAGGAGAACTAGAAAAAAAATCGAGTTCGTTTGCGTTCGGACATGTTAGGCATAAACAAGCATATATGTATATGTAATTTTGGCGCCTACACTATATAGATCAGTGTTTTGCCGAGCTACTCCTACCATTTGTGGTCTGCGTCTTTATATTATACCACACATATAAGGAAAGCAAAATTCGGGAGAAACCGTATTTTTGTTTGGGCGGTACCACGATCTTTCTTCGCAATATGATAAAAATAAATTCAGTTTCTTTGTTTTAAATCGCAATTTACACAACTTGTTCCAATAGATACCGAAAAACGAAGTTTTTTGCATTTATCAAAACTTCCGTTACATGGAAGGCGGGCGTGGTTATGGTCCGATTTCAAACAAATTTTACGATAAATCTATTTTTACCAAAGAAAATATGTTTACCAAATTTAGTGACCATACCTAGCACTGCTATTTAGATACAGACACTTTATCATAAGTGGGCGTGGTGACGCTCATTTTTCAAAATTTCATAAAAGTTCAGTTTCTTTCAATCGCTCTTAACATCAAATTTTAATTAATTTGTTCCAATGGATAATAAAATAAAGAAGTTATTATATATGGGAGATGGGCGTGATTATGGGGCGATTTAAAAAATTTTTAACGATGATAACAGCGAGGGCAATATATCCACCAAATTTTGTGGCGATACCGTGTATTGTAAAAAAATCTCAAATTCAGAGTGCTAACAAAATCAAATAATTGTAAAACTGAATTCATGTTTACAGAAGTATCTGACGGCGAAAACAAAATTTTTATCTCATTATCTCATGTTTTTAAAATAATAATAAAAGTGTTTATAGAATATGTTTTTATTCTATTTAAAATATTTTATTTTTACAACTTTTCTTTTATACATTCAGAAAATTAATAATTAAAAAATCAAATTGAAAAATATTGAAAGACAAATTTATATATGAAAATAAAAATATTAAAACAAGTTTAAATTAATAAAGTAGATACATATATTATAAACCCTACATATACTCCCCCTCCAATAAAAAAAAAAAAAAAAATTAATTAATATTAAATGTAATTTTTTTGGTTTTCTTTGGAAGTGTTAGTGAACTGGAATTAGGAATTGTATGTGCAGGTTTTAATAAGTCTATGGAAATTGTTTTGATTAAGTTACCTTTTTGAATTTTGAATACTTTATTGTGTTTAGAGATAACTTTAAATGGGCCTTCATAAGGTGGTTGTAGATTTGACTTATGAATAACTTTAACAAACACATATTCGCAAGTATCCAAATTTTTGGGAACAAAAAAATCTTCTTTATTATGATGTACAATTTTTGAACGAACGTGTGAAAAATGTTCTCTCAGTTTGGAAAGTGTTTCCATTGTATTATCAAATTCATTATTGTTATTATTATTTGAAACGATTAATTCTCCAGGTAATCTAAGTGTTTGAGTAAGTAAAGTTTGTTGAGCAAAGAGTTGTTTAACGTTTTCAAAAGCAGTGGTTGTCTTTTCTGTCCAAATAAGCTGTTTGAGTTTTTGTTTAGTTGCAAATGTTAACATTTCATGCAGAGGACTAAGTTCTGCTGCTAACATTTTCACATATCTATGGTAATAATTTACCATACCTAAGAACTTTTGTAATTTATTTATTGAAAGTGGTTTTTCAAAATTTGTAATGGTTTCAATACGATCGGAAGATGGTCTAATGCCTTGATTAGAAATTTCATAACTGAGAAAATCTAATTTATTAGTTCCGAAAATGCATTTAGAAGGTTTAATATTTAAATTATATTTCTCAAGTCTTTTAAATATTAGTTTTAAATGTTCTAAATGTTGTTCTTCATTATCACTAGCAACAAGAATATCATCAATATAAACAAATACAAATTCTAAACCGGAAAATACTTCGTTAATAAAACGTTGAAATGTTTGGGCACTGTTTCGTAAACCAAAAGGCATCCGTACGAACTCAAACATTCCAAAAGGTGTGGTTATTGCTGTTTTATGAATGTCTTCTTCAGCCATTGGAATTTGGTGATATGCACGAACAAGATCAATTTTCGAAAATATTTGTTTATTATGTAAATTTATAGCTAAATCATGAATATGTGGTAATGGATAACGATCAGGTATCGTTATAAAATTGAGTCTTCTGTAATCGCCACAAGGTCTCCAATCATTTGGTTCTTTTTTTGGAACTAAATGTAAAGGAGATGCAATGTGAGAATTTGAAGGTCTGCATATACCAGTTTTTATTAAAAAATCGAATTCAGTTTTTGCTATTTTAAATTTAATTTGATCTAGACGACGAGGTTTTGAAAAAGGTAGAACTCCTTTGGTTTCAATCCTGTGAACCGTATGGTGTTGCACTGGTTTACTGTAATCTGGTTCACAGGTTATTAAAGGAAAATTATTTAAAAGGGTTGTAAATTTATTTTCAGAAATTGGTATTTTGAGTGAAAATATATCGCAAAATCCAGAAGATCCAGAAACTTTTAATTTTGTTGTTAAATCAGTAATTTCTTTATTTCTGATATCCACTAATATCCCGAATTTCTCTAAAAAGTTAGCACCTATAATTGGAGTTGAAATATCTGTTAAAATGAAAGGGAATTCGAAATCACGTCTAAGACCTAAGTCAATTTTTAAAAGTTTGGTACCAAATGTTTTAATAGAGGAACCGTTAGCTGCAGTCAAATTAAGATCGGAATTTCTTTTAAATGATTTGAATTTGGAAGAAGGAATTACAGAAACTATAGCGCCAGTATCTATTAAAAAATTTAGTTTATTTAATTTATCATAAATAAATAGGCGGCGTGATGATTTAATGTTATTTCCATTATTAGCCACCGTCATAATGGAACGTTTCAGTTTAAACAGTTTTGATATGATTGTTTTTCATTTGTATTAAAACTACAGGGTTTAATACATTTTAAAGCATTATTTTTAAATTTTCTATGATACCAACAAATGGTTTGAATAATATTATCTTTTGATCTAGAAAATCTTCTTGAATTAGAATTACTTCTATTTATATTTCTAGATCTTGATCTAATTTGTAATTCATTAATATCAGAAGTAATTTTGTTTAAATTTTGATAAATTGCAGTAGTTAATTCTGTTAAATTTTTAATACATTGTTCGAGGATGTTATTTTCAACACTTGCTATTGACAAAGATTTAGAAGATTGAGATTGATTTAATAAATCAAAAAGTTTATCTGCAAGAATAACATTTTCATCTTTATTTTGATTATTACTTGATGTTAAATGAATTTGTATCTGTTGTGGTAATTTTCGGATCCACAATTTGAAAAGTAATTCCTTACTGACGATAGAATCAGAACCTATTAGAGACTTCATATATCTAAAAAGTTCTGATGGAGAACGATCGCCTAGTTCTGTATTTGAAAATAACTTTTCTAATATTTTTTCTTCGCTAAGAGAAAATCTTTCACACAACGCTTTCTTAATAGTAGTGTACTTATTCATAAAAGGAGGTGGATTGATAACATCCAAAATTTTGGAAATTGTTTCACGTTGTAAAACAATAAGTATGTTTTGAAATTTTATATTATCGTCTTGAATATTATTGATTTCAAATTGTCCTTCAACAAGAAGAAACCAAGCTTCAGGACATTCTTCCCAAAATGGAGGTAATTTAATTGATTTTGAAAAATTTGTTCTTAAGTTATTAGTGTTTTGAGTTAAATTATCATTGTGTATATTTTGTGTAGTGTTTAAGTCTGAAGTGTAAGTTGGATTGTTATTTTGGTTTTCCATTGTTGTGAAGTTGCGTGTACGTATAGGTGAACGTGATAGTGGCATATATAAAAAAAAAATAATTGGAGAGAAAGTTTACAAAAGTGAATTAAATATAAGTAATAATAATAATTTAAATAATATTAATATTAAGAATTAATATTTAATATTTGTAATAATTTTATTTTAATAAAAGATTTAAGATACGAACTTGATTGCACACAAAATGTTCAGCAAAAAATGGTTGTAGTATTTGTAATTATTAAAAGAGATTATAGATGATCTGGAGTGTTATTGCGTTGTTGTAGACACTGTGATGGTTGTAGCGACGTTAAATGTGAATATTTGAAGTGATGTTGTGCGGATTGTTGGTGCTGAATTTGATGTTGAATGTTGAGATTGTTTATTTCGCAATGTTTTAATTCAGGAAAGTAGTCAAATTTATAACAAATCTTGTGCTTTCGGTATTCGAGTATTCGCACTCTTGGTTTGCTTGCAACGCTCGGAAATGCTAACTTTGTGAGTGCACAAAATGTCCTGGGTTAATGTTAAGCCAGCTTCTAACAATTAATAACACGTTGAATCGATGATTTCCTTTTATTACAAATTCTTGTGAAATATTACTGCAAGATATGGTGCGTCGGTTTGTAGCGTTATATGTAAAAACGGGAGTAAGTGACCAAAGTGAAAACACGAACGGGTTCACAATTGTTATTATTGTTTCAATGATGGTTATTGATGAATTTTTAAAATGAGTACTTATAAATGCAGGATCGCCAACATAGAATATGTTTTTATTCTATTTAAAATATTTTATTTTTACAACTTTTCTTTTATACATTCAGAAAATTAATAATTAAAAAATCAAATTGAAAAATATTGAAAGACAAATTTATATATGAAAATAAAAATATTAAAACAAGTTTAAATTAATAAAGTAGATACATATATTATAAACCCTACAGTGTTGTCCTTGATTAATTTTTTGTCGAACTTAATAAGTATGTATTAGATTATGGGCGTATAGTGACAAATTAATGGACCAACAGGTAACGGCAGGACTTTGTGTTTTGAATAGATCTATACCAAGGAGATATGCAAATAATTCTCCACCCAGTCTTCTTAACTTCTTCATAACGTGAGACCCTCAGCATATTCTTAAATTTGACCAAGTATACTTTATTTAATATTTTGAACTCTTGATGTTGTGTTGAATCGTCCGTCGGCCGCAAGCTATTTTTCTATCGTGATTTTAAATCGTTGAATGTAAACTCTTTGTTTTCAGACTCGCTTAAACTAAATTGGAACAAATGTTGGTTTCTTGGCACTTTTGATAAAAAACATGACTTCCTAAATGAAAACCTATCCATGTTATTTAATGTGCATTTTCCTTTTCGTTCTGTTAATGTTATAAATAGTTCATGTCCTTGGTACACTTCCAAAGTTCGTTCGGCCATTAAAAAGCGAAATCAGTATTATGCCAAGTGGCGACAAATTTAACGGACATCTCTTGGCGTCGTAATTAAGAAATACGTAATGAAACTACTGCTGTAATTAGGCAAGCTAAGCGTTGATATAGCTACTCAAAGCTAGATCACTCACTCACATCTAAGGAGCTATGGCGCAACCTAAAACATTTTAAAATACATGGTAAAGATAAGTCTGTGTGTGATATAGACCTAGATGTGCTTAACGACTATTTTGTAAATGTCAATAATAAAAACAAATGTATATCTCTACCAAAGCAATTCTCAACTCCTGCGAATTTTAAAGAAGAGTTTCAATTTATGGCAGTTAGAGAAGTGGACGTTCTGAAGGCACTGTCGAACATAAGGTCTAATGCTACAGGGGAGGATGGAGTCTCACTAAAAATTGCCAAAATTGTAATGAAATTTATAATAGGCCCCCTAACCCACATCATTAACCATAGCCATACAAGCTCGTGTTTCCCATCAGTTTGGAAAAAAGCTCTCATACTGCCAATAGCAAAGAAAGTGGGCGCTAGTTTTGCTGGTGACTATAGGCCAATAGGCATATTGCCTGCCTTTTCCAAGGCCTGCGAAAACTTGATGGCTTCGCAAATCTCTGCATTTGTATATAAAAATAATCTTCTTTCGCCACTTCAATCTGGCTTTAGACAAAAGCATAGCTGTTCGACAGTTATGGTTAAAATACTGGACGACATAGATCTAACTTTGACAATGATGACTTGACTCTTCTTTGCTTACTTGACTTTTCGAAGGCGTTTGACACAGTGGATCAAAATTTATTGTGCCTTAAGCTGAAACACTACTTTGGTTTCAGTGCTAATTCAGTTAAACTTATGGCCAGATACCTTGAAGGCAGAACGCAGAAGGTCAAGTCAATAAATTCGATATCTCAGCCTATATCTGTATATACCGGTGTACCGCATGGATCTGTCCTTGATCCGCTTTTATTTAGTCTTTTTGTCAATGATGTTTTTTTTGTGTGTCAGTATGTGAATGTTAATGCGTATGCTGATGATATACAATCGTACTTGTCCAGTCGTATTGGTTTAATTGAGGATTTATGTTTCAAAATAAATAGTGACTTGTCTGCTATATCTCTCTGGGCTAGTGAAAATTCCAAAGTTGTGGATAGGCGCTAGCTCCCTTAGTTTAACAGATAAGGTAATACATTTAGGTTTTATACTTAATTCAAAACTTTCGAGTACGGACCATATCAACAGGGTTGTGGGTAATGTATATTGCGGTCTCAGCTGCATTAAGCCAATTGAAACCCGGCGTTAATTGGTATTACAATTAATTATGCCACTAATCACATACTCTGAGGTAGTGAACAGTAAGTTAGACTCGATAGCTTCTCATAAAATCAATGTAGCATTCAATAATACTACACGTTATGAGTATGGGATCAATAGATATGACCACATTTCTGATTGGCGTACAAAGATCCTGGGTTGTAGCCTAGATAACTACCTGTCCGCAAGAAATTGCATATTTATATACAAACTCTCTACGTGGAAGACGCCAACTTATCTGTTCGAAAAGCTGATACCAGTAAGGCCGCGGAGACACCACGGACTTATTGTAGGTATTGTAGCAACTTTGCGAGTATTATAACGTCTTTATATGGCTCCTTACCGCTTTACACGTTTATTGGTTCCCACACTACGGAACTACCAGGGTCATACCTTTCATCTTGCACGTGCAATGTCGCTCCTAACCTCGCCAATGCGATGACGTTCCCATATGTCACTCCATCAAATGCCATGACGACCATGTTGTCAAACCTAACCTCAAATGCGACATTATGCAATTAAATGCCAAATACTCACCAATTGCCTACATTCACTAACGAGCCAAATGCCTACATTCACTAACGACCTATTGACATCGGTTGGCACTTCCAGATTTTGTTATCCGAAATTTAACAAAATAAAACTACGCAATTTGGAGAGCAGGCAAACGTTATCCCGTCGTCAGCTGCTTATTAAAGACTTGCGGATGTTCTCAGGTCGACCTGAAGACCAGCCGTTATTTATAACTTACTACTAACAGTCTACAATTCGGTGCGGGTTTAGTGATCAAGAAAAACTCATCAGATTGCAGAAATGTTTAAAAGCCCACCATTAGAAGCAGTTCGTGGTAGACTGATGGTGCCGTCTACTGTTAATCTGGCAATCAACACTCTTCGTATGTTATATAGCAGACCAGATGTTATCCACCAAACAATTCAGCGTAAGTTAAAAGAGTAGCCAGTGGTCCAGTCGAATAAATTAAAAAAATTTGGTTTCATTGTAATTGGCTGTACAAAATTACCGCGACACTATGCAAGCAGCCGGTCTAACGGTCTAAATGAATTTGTTGCTAAGTTAACATGCTGTCAAAGGCTGAGCTGGGGCCAGCGATGCATGTCGCTGAGCTGCGTTGACATCGCTGCCTTTGATGAGTGGCGTTTCAGTCTTGTTATGTGTGCAAGTCAAGTGACGTCTCTGCAGCCGTCGCCGGTAACGAACTCACAAAGAAACAGTGAAACCAGAAAGGGAAGTCGCGAATCTCAGAAGGCAAGAATAATCATACGTCAATTGATAAAACAACTAGCTGTGTGAAATGCAGCGGCAATCACAGGCTTTCGGACTGTTGTGAATTCATCTTGCTCTCTCCAAGTGACAGATGGATATTCGTCCGTGTGAAAAGGTTATGTCTACGTTGGTTCAAAACTCATTTTATTCGGCGGTGCAGTTCTAAAAGGCGTTGTGGCCTGGACGGCTGTAAAATGGCCCATCATCCTTTACTACATACTACAACGTCGGTGGCCTGTCGAACCCGGTACTACAGCTGAGAAATAACAACAAACAATACTTTTCAAGTACGTGAAGTAGACTCGAAGTTTGTTAGTCTATATACATATATCCCCCGTTGCTACACCTTCTCTAAGGTACAAACTCCGCAATGTTCGCACCATAGCCAATACTGGTCTTCCAGGGATACGTTTTCTAATCATGCACACATTAGGAGTTTGCCGATCCGCCAATATAAAGCATTAAGGGCAAGAATTTTAATAGGTCTGGACAACGTAAAAATTAGCATTTCAATGGAAATAAAAGAGAGTGAAGGATCAAATCTTATTGCTACGAGGTGTCGTCTAGGCTGGAGTGTATATGGACGGGATGCAAAGGACTAAGCTGAACAGTATCTGATCCGAAATCACATTTTTCCATAGACTCAATTGGAGTGTATGCCGCAGCCAAGCCTCTAATCTCTAGCGACGATGAGCGCGCTGCAGATAATGGAAAGAACCACACGCTTTCTCGCTACGGAAAAAAATGGGAAAAGGGCTACTTTGGAAGTGTGATATTTTCCAGCTTCCAGACTCTCTTTCTATGACAATACGTCGGTTTTCGTGTTTGGAAGGCGTTTTTTAGTTAATAAGACTACGAAGTAAAGGGCTATATATGGAAGGTACAAAAAAACGAATAGTAAATATAGAGCAATCTTGGTATCTTCCCATTTTTACCGCTCGTAACGCTAACAAAAATGAAACGAGATTAGTTTGGGATGCCGTGGCGAAAGTTAAGGGCGTTGGACTATATCGTTAACTCTCGCTCTTCTGGTTATACTTCTGCGCTTTCGCTAACGACCTTTCGCTGTATGTGGATATATACGCGAAATGTCTCATCAGATTAGGATTACAAAACAGGACCAAGTGGCGCAGATGTTCTTGTGGCGTAGCGGTGATCTATCTGGTGACTATGATGTTTACGTGATGAATGTAATGACGATCGGTGCTTCATGCTCGCCATCTTTAGCAATCTTTGTGAAGAGCCGTAATGCTGAACGTTTTGCAGATCGCCATTCCGATCCGGTACCTGCTATCACTGAAAACAGTTTTGTTAATAACTGTCTTCAAAGCTCTGATTACACTATGCATTAGCTAGTCTCGCAACTACTGTAGGATGGATTCATAAAGAGGGCGGTTTTCAAATGAGAAATTGCGGGCCCAACTCAAGTCGGATAATGTCGACCCTAAACTATACCATGTATCAAACCGAGTAGACGTGTTTTTTTGTGCCCTGCTGTTATTGTTTATTTATTTTGAGTTTTCACCAATTTATTTGAGTAATAAGTATATAATTACGTGTCTCATTAAACTCGCTCTACACTTGATACTGAGAAGTTCTGTTGCCTTGATTTCGCGTGTAAAAATTTAAATTTAAACTTAATCGAAAACAAAATTTTGCAAATATGACAACAAGAGCCAATGTTGTGCGCCACTGTGCGGTACTTACCCCGCAAAACAACTCTCTTGGTAAAGCAGATAAAAAAATGAGCTCACCACCGTCTTCGTGGATTGAGCGTATTGAGGAGCAACTGGATTTGCAGAGAAAGAGCATTGTCAGAGAGACAGCTG
Organism: Philophylla caesio; assembly: GCA_963971545.1. Taxonomy (NCBI): domain Eukaryota; kingdom Metazoa; phylum Arthropoda; class Insecta; order Diptera; family Tephritidae; genus Philophylla; species Philophylla caesio. The sequence goes on from OZ020605.1 coordinate 59,926,619, forward strand.
AATGAGCGAAATGTGAAAAACGCGTGATATAACGATTTGGCGAGGTGACTGCTGAGTTGGCGAATGTTGGAAAGGCAATGAAAAACTTACACGATCGAGTGAGAAAAGCAGAAGCCAAAATTAAGCAAAGCGAACAATTGCATAAGGAAATTGTGCTGCTTAAATCGAAGCTTAATGAATGCCAAAACCAAAGCGTCTCCGTGTATGCAATGCCTTTCGAGTGCGAAATCAGAATAACGTCGCTGCTTCTGTGATTGTCAAGTTAGCATCTTATGTTGATCGCTCTGTCCTTTTTAAATCGTTAGCTAGCTTTAGCAAAGAAAAAGGACGGCCACTATCGCTTTGTCATGTTGGACTCAACTCAAATGACAAAATACACAAACATGAGTGCTTTACGAAAAATAATCGGGAGCTAATGCGCGTCGCAATGCAACTTAGAAAAGTAAGAAAACTTGAGGCTGCTTTCTCAATTCGAGGGATGTGTATGTTCCCGTCCGACCTAAATGCAAAGCAGTGAAGGTACTCAACATTAAAAACATTAACGCTGTTGTTGATGCAGACACCTGATGACGTATGTATAAGTATAGTTTTATGTTTACCATTTGTTTAAATCATATGTGCTTATTTTTATACTTTTTTTCTATCATCTGTTGTCTTAAATTCTTAACTTTTCTCTTATTGACATTCTGTAAAGCAGGCATGAAAAACTCGATAATGCTAGGTACGTTTTTGATGATTCTGCAGTAGATGTAATTTGCGTTTCCGAGACCTGGTTTCACGGCGACATTCTTGATTTCAACCTTTCTTTAACTGGATACAATTTACTGCGAAATGATCGCAAGCATAGAAAAGGGGGAGGAGTTGCCGTGTATTCTAAAAATAATCTCAAATTCAGACTGCTAACAAAATCAAGTAACTGTGAAACTGAATACATGTTTACTGAAGTATCTGACGGCGAAAACAATGATTCATTTTTGTTTATCTTAATAAGCATGTGTTAGATTATGAGCGTATTTTAATATGTGGTGATTTCAATGTAAACTTACTAACAAAAGACCCATATAGTGCCAAATTAATGGACCAAATGGCAACAGCAGGACATTGTGTTGTTAATAGATCTATAGTCTTCTTAACTTCTTCATAGCGTGTGACCCTCAGCATATCCTTAAATTTGACCAAGTAGACTTTATTTCTGACCATGATCTAATATTTTGTACTCTTGATGTTGTATTAAATCGTCCGTTCCGCGCAAGTTCTTTTCATACCCGAGCGTACACAAGCGTATTATAACTTTGTTCGCATAACGGTTGTTTGTAACAGCAAAAAATAATCGAGGTAGATATAAACATATATAAATTATTTGAATATGATTTATTGAGTTCTGGTCTTAAACTAAACTTACAAGTAGAAGTCAACTTATAGGTAACCTAATCTGCTTTGGTGGCTGATGGCTTCGCTGCTGGCTGTGCTGCTGGCTCCACTGTTCATACAGTCCCCTCGTCAGCACAAACATACTCCCACGATCTATGATATTAGATGCGCTGTTGTTGCAGGTGTTCATTTTGCAAGCTCAGCATAAACGGTGTTGTGCAGTGGCTGGCGACAAACTCAACATAATGGTATTATGGAGTAGCTGGTGATAACTCCTCCCCTGCCAAGTTGGGGCCGTCCTCGGTCCTTTCCAATGCTTTGTCTATTGTTATTTTTAATAACTCTGCGGACTGTCTTTTTTGCCTTTGTTTGAATTTCCAAAAAAATAAACAAATAAGCGCGACGCCTACGACAATGATAGTGACGCTACAAATACCAATTGTTGATCGCTTTTCTAAATCTGAATACAGCCCGTTAATGAGTTGCCTATTTTGTATGCTATGATACTTTAAGTATGGCAAGCTGATTATTTCTTTGTATTCTCTAAAATCTATTTCTGCGTTCAGCGGAATTTCAGCTGTTCTCATTGGCGTAGTCTTTTCGTTGAAATATTTCGTTTCATTAATTATAATTTGCTTCTCGAATGTGATCACATAAGTACCCTTAATTAAATTAGTGGTACGGTTAACGTTTCTTATTGTCACAGGTGCATCATTCACAATTACAAGGCCATCACTGATTTCCTTAATGGGCGGCATGTGGCTGAAGGTTGTCCCGCATTGAGCTTTTAAATCGGACATTAGTTGTTGCGCGCAGCTTCTTTTTTGTGATATTTTACAAAATGGGTTTATTGCTCCAGCACAGTCAGCTATAGAAAATGATTTTTTTTCGCAAACGGCTACTGAATCTTCCTCCAAGTCCAGCATCGTATAATTGTGGGCCACCGGGAAAATTAAGAGTTTCTTACATACTATACTAGGTTTCGGATATTTAATAAGGAATATTATAATATTATTACTTTATAACACTTTAAACTTAGAGACTAACATTACATCCGTTATTGTCGTGTTTGTGAGGTGCTCATGTTCCAGAAACGAATTTATATCGTGACTATCAAGTAACAAGGGATTTAAAATACCAATTTCTGCCAGAGTGATTGAAAATATAATATTATCTAACTGAATAACTATCGCTCTATTGCGGGCAAGCAGCATTTCAAACAGGTAACCAGTATCGATTTTTTCCTTCTTTACCCCCTTAACTATTTTATTCTCTATTTCTGTTATATTATTAATCTGTTCCTGAAACTGTGAGTTGATTTGTACCTGGTGCTTATTTGCATCTATTAATTCCTCTATTTTTATGGTTGTTTTTTGAAAGTCATCGAAATCCGGGGTTCCAGCTATTATTTTGAGTGTCGTTTCTAGGAAATTTAAGCTGCGAGCCCTTCTGGGTCGAATGTTTATTGTTTTTAGCAATTGTTGAATGTGATTAAAATCGGCCTCTAGTAATTTAATCATAGCGGAGGATGGAAAGATGTGTAGAAGTTTATTTGACTCCTCCACCAATACTGAATATTCTGTTAGATTTACTACGTGATTGAGGTGACCATAGGTTTCCCATAGTACAACTTCACCATCGGAAATTGGAATGTAATTCGAATGCGAATAGTCGATTACTTCTGCGGTTGCGAGTGTGGCAAAGAAGACTAGAACGAACGTTGACCTAAAAACAAACAGACCAATTACAATTCTTGATTATTACTTCGGAGATTGGCCTTATGGACCACCCTCCCTTTTATGATAACAGTTGTTCCTAAATATTTTTCTACAGTTTGCTCTGAGTATAGAGGAGTTAGTTTATTACCCAACCTTCTGTTTGATTTAACAAAAACCTTGTCGCCTACATTAAACACTTTTTGATACCTCTTTTTGTTATGATATCCAAGCATATTTTCTTGAGCGACCTTTAGTTTATCTGCTATATCTCTATATTCTTCTGTTCTCTCCGAATGAAAAATACTTAGTGGAGTTTTATTTGTAACTGAATGAATAGTCTTGTTATATTCTATGGTAGATAGTAGGATTAGATCTGTTGTATCTTCTATTTGTTTTTCAATTTTCAAACAGCGGGATATCTCTCCCAAAGTACTATGAAATCTTTCCACTTGACCATTTGATGTGCTATGAAGTGGAGGGGAGTTTACAATTTCTATATCGAAATAATTAGATAGCATTGATTTTATTGTAGTCGAATTAAAAGAGCGCTCGTTGTCGCAGTAAATTATTTTTATTCCTGTGAAAAGATTCAAAATTTGCAGTAATTTTGGTTTAACATCTATAATTGTTCTTGACTCCATTGGTTGAACAATAGCAAATTTTGAAAATTTATCAATACAGGTTAAATAATGTTTCGAGTCTGTAGTGTAAATATCAATGTAAAGCATCTCACCCGGATGGGTAGGAATGGGAGTGTTGGCAATAGGATGTTTCACCGGATGTCGATTATATTTGGCAAGTGAACATATTTTACATTTTAGAGCGACCTCCCTTGCCAATTTGACCATTTTTGGAAAAAAATAGTCATTCAATATTTGTTTGACGTTTTCTTGTGAAGCTCTGTGCGCTCTATTGTGTTCAGTTACAACAATTTCTCTTTGCTCATTAGGGTCTACTACATCAATAACGAATTTCTTTGCATATAGAAATTTTGTTGCCGGAAAGGCCTCTATCAGTTTATGTTGAATATGAGCAAGAACTGGAAGTTCGCAATGAATCGCGTTCACTACCTCTGTATTTACCGTATCCAGAAGCAATTCTAAGAGACCACTCCTATCCGCGATGTTAACAATATGTCTGGTTTTCTTTCCAAACATTATTAAGATGCGCTTTGAAGGGGTTTCGGCTTCTTCAATTATAATTTGATTCCTGTAACAATTTACAGGTTTGTCAGTGGTGTCCATGGTGTAAGTTAAAGACTCTTCGTTGTGTATAGTGGCACAATCTGAAGTTGCGTCTTCTTCTAAAACATTAATTGGCTGTCGGGACAAGGCATCTGCCACGAAATTTTCTTTTCCTGGTTTATAATGCAATTTTGCATTATGCTCGTCAATGAAGGCTTTCCATCCTTTGATCTTTGCATTTGTGTTTCTGTCCGAAACGGAAAAGATTAGTGGTTGATGATCAGTAAATATATTAAGATTTTTCACCCCATACAAATTATTTCTAAGGGTCTTTAGAGCCCACACAATAGCGAGCAACTCTTTTTCGTTGGCGGCAAAGTGCAACTCCCTGTCTTTAAGGGTTCTAGATATCATCGTTATTGGTTTTCCTCCTTGAGAGAGCACTGCGCCCAGACCATATGCCGAAGCATCTGTTGTTAAGTCAAATTCTTGATTAAAATTTGGATATTTTAAAACTACTTCCTCTGACATGAAAATTTCTTTCAGTTTATTGAAAGCATAAATTTGTTTCGAATCTAGCTCAATTTCTACTTTTTTTGACTGAGATGCTTTTATTTTACCATTTTCCCCTTTAAGCAAATCTGTCAAAGGCCTAGCAATTGTGGCAAAATCTTTTATAAAACACCTATAATAGCTGGATAATCCAAGAAATGATCTAAGCGCATAAAGATTTCTTGGTTGGTTAAAACTTCTTATTGCCTCTAGTTTTCCTGGGCATGTTTTTATACCACCTCTCGAAACCAAGAACCCTAAATATTCAACCTCCGTCCTGAAGAATTTTGATTTTTCGATAGAAACCCTCATGTTTGCACTACATAGAGCACTCAAAACCCATTGAATATCTCGAACGTGTTGTTCTTTTGCTTTTGAAAATATTATGACATCATCTACGTAAACGTGACAGATCTTAGCTATTTTTTCTCTCAAGATGTCATCAATGGCCCGCTGAAAAATGCTGGGTGCATTTTTGAGTCCAAACGGTTAACGACAAAACTCGTATTTTCCATTGTTTACCGCAAATGCTGTTTTTTCTCTGTCGCTTTCTTTTAATTCTATTTGGTGGAACCCCGATTTTAGATCTAGGGTTGTAAAATATTGCGCTTGGCCTAGATTTGATAATATCACCATAACGTTAGGAATAGGATATTTATCATCAATGGTTTTTGCGTTAAGCTTCCTAAAATCTAGAACAAGACGTTTCCTTTTATGTCCGTCATTATCAGTTCCCTTTTATCAACAACCCATACTGGACTGTTATACGGGGACCGAGATGGTCTCACTATGCCATCATTTAAAAGATGTTTCACTTCTTCGTTTACGAAATTCGCTACCCCCATTGGGTACGGATACGATTTCGAGTAGACCGGGTCTTGGTCTGACGTTCGAATCATAGCGACGATATTCGTATTATAGGGAAGTTTTTCCTTTGCGTCTGCAAATACCTCCCTTTGGTCTTTTATCATTTTCATAAATTGTTCTTTTACTTCTTGAGGAATTTCTTCTTTCTCAACTTTCAATACATTTACATCTTCACATTCCAAGAATAACACATTTTATGTACCTAAATCGTGCCGTATACATTTTTTTCCAAGATCTATTTGAGCATTCACCTTTGTTAAAAGGTCAAGCCCTATTATACCGTCAAAAGTTGTTAGGTTTTTCAAAATGAAAAAGTCGGTATCAACACCGAAAACGTTAACTTTACATTTTTCTGTTATTTTATTAAATCCGTGGATTGATTTAACTAGAAAAGGAGAAGACACCGGTCTGATGCCTCTAAGCTCACCTAAATTATTTATATAGTTTTTCGCAGTACCTGTGTCCACTAAAAGTCTGATGTGCCTCTTTGCCCTCCCAATGGTTCTACTGATCCATGGTAGAGCTGACCTTTCTTTAAAAAATTAACCTGTTCTTCTTCTTCAATGTCAACGCTTGCCGTCTGTGCTCTGTTGCTATAATCTTCTTCTTTGTCATTGACTATATGGTTCACTCTTTGAAGCTTGGGAGCGGTATTTCGATCCGAAAATGCGGGCCTCTTAGGTTGCGTCTGGTATGGTTGCTTTTCTGGGTAACTCTTAAAATTTCCTAATCTTCGAGTGGTGGAAGGATCCACGTCCATTGATTCAATCTGATCTACTTTTTTAGGGGGGTCGCCAACCCGTTCCTTATTCTTATAATAATAGTGCGGATTCTTATTCATACCACCATTATTAAGTTTATTTTCAAAACTGTTTTTTTTTATACCACCAATATTAGGTCTGTTCTCAATACTATTTCTTTGTTTTGCTATTTCTTCAGTTCTATTTGCAAATGTTGAGGCAAATATATAGCGAGCATGGTTCGATTCTACCTCTTGTGCCAATGCAAGAGCTGATGGCAGATCTTTTGGTCGGGATGCGAATAAAATGTCGCAAAGTGGCTTCCTAAGCCCGGAAACAAAAACGCGGAGAGCGTCACCTCTATATTTTTCATTTATTGTGGAAGCTAAGCTCTTATCATATGTCATAAGAGTTTTATTTGTGAGTAGGGTTAGTTTTTTCTCCACTTCATCGAAGAATTGGAGAACAGATAATCTACCCTGTTGAAGAGTAGAAATCTCTTGGTCTATTAAATAAATCGGACGCTTATCAGCGTACGTAAAATCAAGGCGCGCAATTATTGCTTTAAAATTTAAAATGGTTCCGAATGAGGCCAACACGCTGTCGACAGGTCCTCTAACTTTATTTCGGATTATTGCCAAAGCTTGGTAATGTTTTGAACTACCCTCAAATCCTTGAAATACCTTGTAGGCTGTGTGCGCCGCTTGGCGCCAAGAAACATAATTATTTTGTTGCCCGTCGAATTCGGGCAAAGATTTTATTACATCCATCGACTCTTCACATTTTACTCCTGAAACAATTTGCGTCTCGTTATAAACCTCTACTGTGTTGACAGAATTTATTTGTGAAAATTTCTTTTCTAGACTTTCTATCTGTAATTCAAATTCTTTTTTCTGTGCTTCTAGTGCCGTCGACACGGCAGATTGAATGATATTACTCAATTGATCAGCGTTCATATTGTTTCTATTGTCTTCACAAATGTTTAATCTTTCAAAAATCGATTCTAATTCCTCCTCACTCATAGGCAAAAATTAGGACTAATTGTATTGTAATATTTTATTCTAATATCACTTTATTCAATATCACTTCACTATTTTTTTATTATGAGCACATCACTTACATTTTTTTTTCTGCTTCTACTTCTTATATAATATTAATTGTAATGGTGTTGTCCTTCTGCTCTTCCTTCTTGATGATTGCGGCGTTGTCTTTTGGAGGACGTCCTTTTTTGATTATAAATTAAACTTGTTTAATTTTCCCAGCCCCACGTTGGGCGCCAATTATTTGAATATGATTTATTGAGTTCTGGTCTTAAACTTAACTTACAAGTAGAAGTCAGCTTATAGCTAACCTAATCTGCTTTGGTGGCTGATGGCTTCGCTGCTGGCTGTGCTGCTGGCTCCGCTGTTCATACAGTCCCCACGTCATCACAAACATACTCCCACGATCTATGATATTAGATGCGCTGTTGTTGCAGGTGTTCATTTTGCAAGCTCAGCATAAACGGTGTTGTGCAGTGGCTGGCGACAAACTCAACATAATGATATTATGGAGTAGCTGGTGATAACTTATATACTAAAATGATCAGAATGAAAAGAGGAATCGATTTAGCCCTGACTGTCTGTCCGTCCGTCCGTCCGTCTGCATAGCAATAACTTTTAACAAGTCACAAGGGCAAATTTTCAGTACCATTGGAATTGATTTTCGTGTCAGCTATATATCGCGCTGTCGCGAATTGGTGCCCCACAAAATCAAACATAACTAATTCCAGGAAATGGAAACGAAGCACGGCATGTTGTGTTTAGAGAAGTTTACAATAACTAAACATTTACCCACTCTCTTACTTTTATCTTTGAACTTTTTGTTTCTTGTATTTTACTCTCCACTGAATCTTTTGTTTTTTGGTATTCGAAATTAACTTTATTACATTTAAATAATTTTAATAAATCACTTTTATATCATAGGAGAACCAAACAGTTGTATATCATTCGCAAAAAAAATACGTGGGCAACGCCACGCATATGTGCTAGTAAGTATATAAAACAAAACAAATAATTAAAACTAAATACTTAATTATACATTTATATTGATTTTCACGAAGATATTTTCAATGTACATGACATAATAAGCTTGACATTTTATATGCATCTCTCGGTACATCTACTATGTTACGACTTATCTTACTTAGCATGGTTCGTAATAATTCAATCACGTTCGTACGCGAACACGAACGAAAACGTCAATAAATTTTCTGTGTCGTTAGCCATCGCGAAGGAGAACAAGAAAAAAAATCCAGTTCGTTTGCGTTCGGATATGTTAAAGGCCTGCCAGATAGAGCACGTTACGTGCGTTCCGGCGAAGCATTCGACTGGCAGCTAAGTATATTATATGTAGTTGAATGCAGAATGCCACATTCGCAACGCATGCGATGCCGCAACGTACAACAGTAGCCCAACTCTCTACTTTTGACGCATTCAAATCCGTCGCTAGTGTTAGCTGATTGGTTTTTTACAATTATTTCCATTTTTTTTTTTGTAATCTTTACACAAAAGCACAACTTTAAGATATATTTGATTTGCATACAAAAAAAATTAACCGCCAATACAAAACAACTAATTTGTTTACATGCGACAACGCTTTTAATGTGGCGTACCTTTGCGTTTCTTACGCCTTGTCAGTTGAATGCCTCGTTGGAGCGGACTCAACGTATTCTATCTGGCAGGCCTTTTAGGCAGAAACAAGCATATATATGTAATTTTGGCGCCTACACTATATAGATCAGTGTTTTGCCGAGCTACTCCTACCATTTGTGGTGTGCGTCTTTATATTATGTATACCACACATGTAAGGAAAGCAAAATTCGGGAGAAACCGTACTTTTGTTTGGGGGGTACCACGATATTTCTTCGCAATATGATACAAATAAATTCAGTTTCTTTGTTTCAAATCGCAATTTACACAACTTGTTCCAATAGATACCGAAAAACGAAGTTTTTTGCATATATCAAAACTTCCGTTACATGGAAGGCGGGCGTGGTTATGGTCCGATTTCAAACAAATTTTACGATAAATCTATTTTTATCAAAGATAATATGTTTACCGAATTTAGTGACCATACCTAGCACTGTTATTTAGATACAGACACTTTATCATAAGTGGGCGTGGTGACGCTCATTTTTAAGAATTTCATGAAAGTTCAGTTTCTTTCAATCGCTCTTAACATCAAATTTTAATTAATTTGTTCCAATGGATAATAAAATAAAGAAGTTCTTATATATGGGAGATGGGCGTGATTATGGGGCGATTTCAAAAATTTTTAACGATAATAACAGCGATATCAAGGACAATATATCCACCAAATTTTGTGGCGATACCGTGTATTGTAAAAAAATCTCAAATTCAGAGTGCTAACAAAATCAACTAATTGTGAAACTGAATTCATGTTTGCAGAAGTATCTGACGGCGAAAACAAAATTTTTATCTCATTATCTCATGTTTTTAAAATAATAATAAAAGTGTTGTCCTTGATTAATTTTTTGTCGAACTTAATAAGTATGTATTAGATTATGGGCGTATTTTAATATGCGGTGATTTCAATGTAAACTTACTAACAAAAGACCAATATAGTGACAAATTAATGGACCAACAGGTAACGGCCGGACTTTGTGTTGTGAATAGATCTATTCCAAGGGGATATGCAAATAATTCTCCACCCAGTCTTCTTAACTTCTTCATAACGTGAGACCCTCAGCATATTCTTAAATTTGACCAAGTAGACTTTATTTAATATTTTGAACTCTTGATGTTGTATTGAATCGCCCGTCGAGCGCAAGCTCTTTTTCTATCGTGATTTAAAATCGTTGAATGTAAACTCTTTGTATTCAGACTCGCCTAAACTAAATTGG